>OU898278.1:45990187-46672611 GCA_918026665.1 Diabrotica balteata
TTTGTACAATGTGTTTCACTTACAAGCATTGTCTAAATTATTATTTTGTATAAAAGCACGGATTTCTTGCGCGTGGTTGCATAGGCAGTTGGCGTTCCATTCAGCAAATTTTAATTAGTTTGTTTTACAGCTAGATCAGATGTGGATTGGTAATTATTAAGGGTGTGTGTGTGGTTGTGCTCTCTGGACGTATGTAATTCCTGGCCGAATGTTTGATGTCCTATTGTTATTTGGATAGTCGTTTATCTATCTTAGTTTTGGGTACATTTTTTTTGCAGTTGCTTATAGACTATCTTCTTTGTGTGCCATGCTTGTATTCAAGCGTTGGCTATCGTCATATTGACAAGCTGATGAAATTATTCTCGGTCGGCAGCTAGATGAAACAGTTCCTCGACCGTTCGACCTGTCCATTGTCTAATGTTACGCAGCCAGGACAGTTGTTTTCTTCCGACCCAACGTTTTCCTTCGATTTTCGCCTGAATGATTAAACGGAGTAAGCGATATTTAGGTCCTCTCATTATATGACCAAGTATTGGACCTTTCTCATTTTGATGATGTTGATCAATGCTCGCTTTCTGTGCACGGTCTCTAGCACACGTTCGTTAGATATGTGATGTGTGCTGTTCACGGGATTCTGAGCATGCGACGGAACACATAACTCAAACGCTTCTAATTTGTTAAGATTTTTTATTTTTATTGTCCAGGTTTCACATCCATAGAACAAAGTGGGCCAGACGTAGCACTTCAATACTCTTAGACGTGTGGTCAATGACAGACTTCTACTGCATAATACAGAACGCCAGTTAATAAAGTTTTTCCGTGCGAGTTCTATTCTGGTCGAAATTTCCTCGTCACTTTCAACCCTGCAGTCTATCCAGCTACCCAGATATCTAAAGTGTTCCACCCTTTCCAGGATTTTGTTATCTAATCTTAGTACTGAGTCTTCGATATTAATTTTTCCGACCACCATCCATTTTGTTTTTTTTTGCGTTGATTGTTAAGCCCTTTTCAGTGCATTCGTTGTTTACAGCATTCAACAGGGTTTGAAGATCTTCTAGACTCTCTGCCATTATTGCGGTGTCATCGGCGTATCTGATGTTATTAATAATTTCACCACCGATCTTAACACCTTCGCGGCGATTATTTAACGCTATTTCAAAAACTGGTTCAGTGTAGGCATTAAACAACATCGGTGACATAACACATCCCTGTCTGACACCACGCTTAATATAAACTTTAGCTGAAACCTCTTGGTCCACCTTAACACAAGCGGTCTGATTGTAGTAAAGATTTTTGAGCAATCTAATGTCATACGTGTCCAGACCAACTGAGTCTAGCATTGAAATAATAATGAATGTGGTGCTCTATCAAAGGCTTTTTCGAAATCTATAAAACATACGTTAATATTTTTCCTAAACTCAATGCTCTTTTGTAAGAGTATTCGCATGCAAAAAAGAGCTTCTCGAGTACCCATACCGTTTCGGAAACCAAACTGCTCATCACCATTTATCCCCTCACAAAGTTTATATATATGCGACAATGCAATATTTTCATAAAAATTTTGAGCGTGTGACTCATTAAACTGATAAGTCGATAGTCGCTACACTGTCTGGCATTCTTTTTCTTGGGAATAGTTATAAATATCGATTCTAACCAGTTTTCTGGTAATTTGCCGCTGCTGTATATCTTATTAAAGAAGGATGTGATAATCGCAACACTCTCATTATCTAATAGTTTTAACAATTCTGCAGGTATTTCATCAGGACCAGAAGCCTTCCTTCGTTTTGCTTGGTCGATAGCCTTCTGAACTTCTGAGATTAGAATCGGTGGGCCTGTATCTCGGTTAGATGTTATTTCTTGTAGATTCTTTGGTCATCGTTAAATAAGTCTATTATGCAATTTTCCCATTCGGTACAGCGCTCTTTAATATCACTTCAAATTCTACCACCAGAGTCTTGTAATATATTTTGCTCATAAGTTCTGCTTTTACCTGTTAATTCTTTTAGTTTTTTATGCAAATGGAAGCTGTCGTGTTGTTGCTCCAGTTTCTCAATTTCTAAACAGGATTCTTGTAGCCATCGGTTTTTTGCTACTTTAATTCTTTTCGGATTTCTTTATGTATTTCATTGTATTTTTCTGTTTATGGATTTATACTGCCTCCGAACGTCCATTAGATCTAAGAGGTCTTGTGTCATCCAGTCATTTTTAACTGTTGGTCGTCTTAGAAGATTTTCTCGAGATGCAGTGATTATTGTCGTTTTCATTTGTTCCCAGCAATCATCTATGTTGTTTATCTTCTAGTCTAATTTCGTGGAACTTGTCGTTAATTTCTTGAGAAACCTTATTTAGAGTGCATGGGTATTGGAGTGCATCTAGTGATATTTTGAAGGTTTTCTGATTTTTACAGACTCTCTTTAGCTTAACTGTGATTTTAGAGCACATTAGAGTATGGTCTGACCGAATATTGGCACCTGGGTAAGTCTTGACCGATTTTATGCAGTTTTTAAATCGTTCATTGACTATTATATAATCAATTTGATTTCTTACAATATTGTCTCCCCTATCGCTTGCAGACTTCCAAGTAAATAGTCTACGTTTTGGTAGACAAAACCATGTATTCATAATTACAAATTTTTCCTTGGCAGAACTGCACCAACCGTTCTCCTCTTTCATTGCGTTGTCCTAGACCGAACTTTCCAGTAATATTGAGAGTACTTTCTGATCCCACTTTTGCATTGAAGTCCCCCATGATAAGAGTAAGGTCATGTTTTTTTGTCATAGCTAAGGCTTCCGATATAAGTTGGGAAAATGTTTCAATCACGGCATCTTCTTTGTCCGCAGTAGGTGCGTATACTTGTATTATATTTATATCCACTGGGAATGCAGCTAATTGAATTAGCATTACTCGGTCTGATAATGGGACAAATTTTCTTACAGACTTTGCAAGTGATTTCTTTAGTATGAACGCTACGCCGTTTTGATGTGACTCATCGTTTGTCCCAGAGTAATAAATCCGATAGTCTTGAGAACTGTACTGCCCGTTGTTTGGCCATCTTGTTTCGCAGATTCCTAATACAGAAATATCGAGTCTGTCCATTTCAAGTAAGAGGTTTCTAAGCTTTCCTGCTTCATATAACGTTTTAACATTCCACGTGCATATTTTAATTTTTTGTTTATTTAACTTAAGAGAATTTTTATAGGGATTTCGCTTGTTGGCGACCGGGGAAGCCCTATGATCTTCCTCTGCCGGATCTTGGGGTCCGAATCCATGATCAGTAACTGTTATTTCGTCGTTATTGCTTGACATGACGATTGTTCTTTTAATATCCTTAGGGATCTTTAATATAGTGGTTTTCCTTTGCCTACTATATCTCCATGCCGTTGGCCGTTTATCGGCTCATCCGCCTTTTGGGACAATTTCTTATTCCAGGGACAAGGGGGTGCCCTTATTCTCTTCTCAGTTCGTCCACCCGAAGCTGTTGACTAACAAGAGAGGGACTGCGTATCCCGGCAGTCTGTCGGTAAGGTAAAGGGAGTTAGGCTATGCTTATTTAATGGCGGCAATACTCGCCATGTCATAATACTTTCCTTGGGCTATTGTAGTATTTTATAAGGTATGCTTTCCTAAGGCATACCCACTACACCCTCCAGTATCACTGCTGCTTGGTCGGGGATTGCTTATTCAGTATATTCGCAACTAACCTTCATATCTGAAGGCCATCCACTATCCGCCACCTGTGACCCCGCTGGTAGCCTGCAGCTCAGCCTTAGACTATGCCGCCTCTGTAATTCGCTGGGCGATTTTCATTACAGCTGACACCTCTAACATTGATATCTTGAGTTTTCCTAGAGCAATCTTTCGTAAAATGGCTCTGTGTATTTTACAGTGAGACTTTCTGTGACCTACTTCTAAAATTTACTAAGTAGGAAAACTTTGGAATATGCTTTCAAAGACCCAAAACATGTCAAGGTAAAGGATAAGGTACAGATAATAAGATTAAAAGGTGAGTAATCATTTTTGTGAAACAGTTTTATTAAAAATATAATGTACACAATTATTTCCACATTGAAATATTCAGTTATATTTTTAAGTCTTTTATACATAGAAAAAAACAATATATACAAAGTATCTACCAATCAAAATCATGTAAATCATATTCATCTATTTCTAAAATTTAAGTAAAGTTCTTATTATATTCTTACTATATATTTATATTTTTATCATAAGGTAGGTTTATAACGTATCTACTATTTATATTAAATATTATTTTTAGTGCAATATGCACGAATAGTTCCTACTTAATTACCGAAAGTGACTTTATAATCTAAGTTTTCTAAAATAATAAATAAATAAAAAAGGTAAGCGTACACTACACAGGACACTTGTGTCTAATGACAATTAAAATCGCAATATTTTGCCCACATTTTTTTGTTTTAATAGTAATTTTTTATAGTTTGATACACTATTTATAAAACAAATAAAACACTGAAAGCGATCGGTGTTTAAAAGTAGTTGGATAATATATTTTCCAATAATACATTTTGCCATAAGGTTATCTATGGCCTATGATGAACTGACTATAGATAGAAAGTGAATTTTGTATTTAAAAGCATTCATGTGCTATGTACGTTTTAAGAAGTCCCAAAACTTTATACATAAATTCACCTTGGTACAAATTTCTTAGTATTATTTTATTAGTATTTGGTCTTTATTACATATTTACAACTCCATGACTACACTATACTTATGAACGAAGTAGAGACAATCTCCATCAAGGTCCATCAAGGATTAACTCCTACCTATATTCAAAATGGTTTTTTTTCTACCTTTAAGGATTTTCCAAACTTTTCTTTGCGCTTCATATAGGCCATGTATGTCTTTGGTTAATCATGACCAATACTCTCTGTTTATTCTTCTTATTTTAGAATTGATGTGGTTTTTTTTGTATATTTGTATTGCTGTTAGGTGTTATCTATTATATTGCTTTCTTGCTACAGTAGTGTATGTAGGTTTTCATCTGTTCGTATAAAAATGTTCGATTTCAGTGTTAAGCTTTTGTTGGGTTAAGTTACGCGCTTCTTTGTCCTTTCAGCTTTGAATGAGTAGGACATTTTGGTATTTTGATATTCCTTTTCCTTTTTGTTTAGTTTCCGAGAGTGGCATATACCGATTTTGTGTGCGTGGTCTTTTCTATCAGTATCTCTTGAGGTTCTATGTGCGTGTTTCTTTTTTACCGAGGTTGTTAGCTTCACCTTCGAACCCTTCTATATTATCCAGGTTTGGGACTGACTGTCTTGTTGTTAAGCTACACCAGTTATCTAACAGCAGCACAAGCGGGTTCACAAACCATGTGAAATAATACACTAACTGAAAAAATTAATAGAAGAATACACTTAGCCAATATAGTCTATTTTAGATTTAAAAAACCACCTCTGTAATGAACCTGACTTTATCCTAGCCATAAAATTAAACAGGCTATGATCACAGCTAGACCATATACATAGAATGAATGAGATGAAACTAATAAAATACCCGATGAAAGGATGGGAGATAGGTCCAGAATACGCTTTAATGATCAAGTGAAGGAAATCCTAATAACATTGGAAGCATGAAACTGGAAAACCAAGGCAAATAAGAAGGGATGTAAACTGACTCTGGCGTAGGCCAAGACCCACAATCGGTCTTAGAGCCCAGGATGTTTTGGTCAACCTTAAGGAGAAAGTTCAAGGTTACTTCAACCTCGTTCCACTTTTGTATTGGTATTTATACTCTTTACTTATACGTTTTTATTGAACTTCTTTAATAGACAATTTAGGTGGTTTTGGTATGTAAATTACTGCGGTTGAGTTATTGACCCAAGGGCTGCTGTTATTCGCACCAACGCCGTTTAACTTTGGTGTTTCTAAATTTTGCCGAGAAGCAATTAATGGACCATATATTCTTATGGTCCATTATACTCTACCAATGCTGACATATGGGTCAGAAATAAGGACCATCTCCCAAACAGACTTGATATTTTGGCCCACCAACTACTGCTAGACAGGCAGCTTGATTACAAAGCTACAGGAAAAGTGGAAAAAGAAGACAAACACACACCTGGAAAAGAACAATAAAAAATAACCAAAAGAAGAACTTATGGAACAAAGGAAAAATGATAGCAAAAAAAAAGAATGAGTGTAAAAAATGGTAATCAAGGTCGGGGCCAACAGATTATGTGTGATAATTAGTAACCTCTCTGTAGTACTCACTAGTAACGCTGAATGATATATGATAATAATTTATTTGTTTTTCTGTCTGGTCCCAATGCAGATTATGTCCTCCAATTTGTGCTCTACAGCAGTTCTTAATATCTGCTATAATATTATTGTTAATGTTCGAGTTATTTGTATTTTTGTTTTGTTAGTAGACATGACAGATATCATTGACAAGAAGAGATTCGTTGAGAACTTTTATGTTTTCTTAATTACAAAACGATATTAATTGCTTTTTATTCAGTTTATTAATAAACTACTCTTAGTATAAAAAAGATTTTTATACAGTACGGGGGATATAGAGTCCTGTATAGTCTACGACCATATTACAATCTCGATATCATGCGATTCACTTCTAATGTAAAGGTTAACACTCTAAAGTAACGCCAACATTATGAAACTAAAATTCAAATGGCGCAATGAATAAATAAATATAAATTATGTCATACAGGGCATTTCTAAATAAATAAAAATCTCTTGAAACAATTGTAGTTATTTCACTGATTGAATCTTTCAAAAAAAAGTTGAAATCAATTCAAATTTTTGTTCGCATGTTTTAAAAGAAATATATACCATTTATTAATTAAAGCACAATAATCTTTTTTAAAATATGTAAAAATCCAAGATATTCTTAACGTCTGTTTGCAATATGTGTCGTTCATTGTAAAACCGGTGTCATTCCGCATTAAAAAAATTTATATTTTCTGCTTAATGGGATGCCATTGTGTAGTAAACTCTCGTAAAAATAGACCAACGGGAAATTGAATCTACAGCAAACGCCAATTATAGTGAGGACCCAAGGGGTGAAAGAAACGATGTTTTTCAGTGCGTTAGTATCTGCATGTTTACCGCTCACCAGTAAGGCAGTTTTTGAAAACAAACGTGCCAGTATTAGGGATACTTATTATTTTATTATAAGGTTAATAATATTTTTTTATTTCTATTATTCATTTTGTAAGTAAAATTTACCTCACCTAACTCCTCCAGTTCCAGTTCCCAAAACTGGAAGAGGAGTGAAACAAAGAAAAAATATTAAGTGTTGGATTTATGATGATGATAACAGACACACTAAAAATATTAAAAAACTTAAAAGGAATTAACCAAAGAATAATACTTCGCACATTAATACGACTTTCATGATAAGTTGGGATGTAAACTGGACTAAACCGAAATTGCGGTGGGCCACTACGGATTCCGACAAAGAAATGAAAGTTGTGAAAAGTGTCTGTGCGCAAAGTATTTTATGATCGCCATCCCTCTGTCGCAATTCCCTAACCGACTCACAGGACTACCTGTTCCTCCAGACACGCTATCCAAAGGAAGCATGTAGAGAAGGCTCCCATTTCAGATATGACTGGACTCGCTGTTCTGAGGTATTGCCGAATCTCTGAGATGGTGTCGTTGCACCTCGGCCAGATTCCTCTAGCTCCCAGAATAACAGGGTAGACTTGAAGGGTGGTTTCTGGCCAACGTGTAATGGCAGCCTTCCCTAAATTTTGGTTGTCATAGACCCGTTTTTTGGTTGTTATAAGTCTCGTTTAGTGTATCGCATTGTCCCGATAAACAACAATGTCTGGTTTAAACATCTGTCCATTGCGGTGGTAAACACAAGGTTCCATCTCTATTGAACATCCTTTGGCTCGACAGTGCTGTCCTAACGTCTTGGCAATTTCATTATGTCTCCTTCCAGTCTTTTTTTTTCAGTAATCTTTTTCCAGTCGACTGCTGGATATTGTTGAAGGACGTGTGACAAGGTTTACACCTGGTCACAACCCGCTCTGCGTTTTATAAGTTCCGACGGATTGGATATAATGCCAGCAGTCGACAAATTATTTGATTTGATTTGCGTAGTTGCACCGCCTTAACAAAGTCTTGACCGATCCATCCGTTGGGCTTTTTGTATAGCCAGCTCCTGCTAACAGTATTTTTAGCAGAATATTCCATTCCTGTCAGGATTGAAGAGCTGACTATCTTCTGTTTCCATAGTTGATCGACTGGAATGTAGCCAGACATGGAAATCTCGGTGTTTAACACGTCCTTGCACACCGTATCATTGTTGTTCCTCTTTAGGAGACTCTTTAAGAAAACAGTTGAGATAAAATGCTTAAGTTCCAGAACTCCCAAACCACCATCTCTGGCCTTTGCATATAGCGCCAGGTCAGGTGTGTGCATATTGCGGTGCAACATCCGTTTGACAAATAACTTTATCAAGGGATCCGCCGACCTCAATACGGCACTTGTTATTCTGGAGCCCATTTATTAAGTTACACCGTCTCAGTGGAATAAAGCTGTATGGTAGTTATGTACAAATGGAGCTGAAGAACTATAGATCCAATAGTTTGTTATCTCACATTTAAAAGTCGTTTATGAAGATAATAGCTAATAAACTATCAAGTCGTTAATTGAATAAACCATTAAATATAATAAGACCCTAATACTTAAAAAAGAGTGGTACTTAAAATATATTCTTCAAAAACACAATTTATGTCCAAGACAAGGACTTCGAGCCAGTTGACTTCTACAATATTTGGGCCATGAGATCAGAATAAGTCGAGACAATCAAACAATCGAGCTGAAGAGAAGAAAAAACCTAGCTTGGGCTACATTTGGAAAGATAAAGAATATTTTTGGTCAAAGATTCCAATGTGGAAAGAAAAGTATTTAAGCAGTGCAATCTGCCAGTGATGGCATATGCCTATGGTGCAAAAACCCCTGACACTCACAAGAACAGTGAGTAAACTACAAGTTGCGGAAATAGCAATGGAGAGAATAATGCTGGAAATTTCTCTACGTGATATAATACCTAACGTTAAAAGTCAGGAAGGAGCAGCAAAAGCATGAGATCGGTAAACGAAAAATTTTGGAATGGAGAACGAGAAAATTTTTGAAATTGTCCAAATACAAGCTAAGAGAAGCCCACCGATGACATAAAAAGAGTGGTTACAAATTGGATTCGGATGGAGCAAAATCGGACTAAGTGGAAAAGCATGCGAGAGGCCTATGTTTAGCAGTGGACGTTGGAGGCAAGATGATGAAGTAAAAGTTGTATAATGTAGTTTTAGATAAGATCATTTTTAATGACACATTTTTTAACCAACAAATGTAAAATAAATAGGTACAGATATTTATAATAATAAATTACTTATAATATACTTTTTACTATGATAGTTTCCAAAACAAGGTACAACACAAAACTATATCACATAATTTCACTGGTAAAAGATGTTTTCAAAATATCTACGGGCACGAGCAATTTACACCCTGAAGATGAGTCTGAAGATGACACCAATCCTATCCTATACGCCTACCACAAAGCATTAGAAATCAACTAGTTACCAGCAAATAATTAATAATTTTCCATAAAATTTGTATATAAGTGGTTAGTACTGAAAGTGCGAGATTACTTGTTAACAAGTGCTTCGTATTGGCGGAAAGAAACAAAATGACTAGTACGCCGCACTGAAAAAGTTGAACAATGACGCCAAAAAGTCAAAGAAGAAACGTCACCATAACTGACGTATGCTGTACTAAATATTAGTTCTACAAATTCTTCTAATAAACAAAATTATAAGAAGAATTTTTTGTATTATAAAGTAACAAAAACATAATTGGTTTAATTGGTTTAAAAATAAACATATTTTAAACTAAAATTGGTTAAATCCCAGTAAAAATAGTAAATTGTATTAAGATGCCACAAAAAATGGCTTCGGAACTTCGGATTTTCAAAATTCAGATTAACCCTAGATTACCGGACATTCGTAAATTTTACGATCCATATATGTACTTCTTTAAGTATTTTCGGCTACTTACGGTCACCGATCGTCCTTGGGCCGCTCGTTGCCTTCTAATTTAGTTGTTAGCTAGATAGTGTCGTGTGCAGTTGCACCATTTAAAATTTCTACAATATAGTTTTCACACCTTCGTCGTCAATTTTACGAAGCTCCGGTATCTACGATAGTTTTATTAATTGGTGTACATTTTTTTTTGGCTATTTCCATCGTCTTCAAATAAATTTCATAGAAAAAAGTTGTTAACTCATTATATTAGTTTGTATTCTTGTATTAAATATAAACTTTCGAATTTACTATTTTATTTGGAAATACAGCCAAAATTTTAGTTTGAAATTAATTTATTTGGCGTTTCGACTTCCACTTTGGAAATAGTTTTTTGTAATCGGTAGTTTGATAACGATTTCCGAAGTTCGAAACGTCAAATAAATTCACTTCAAACTAATATTGTGGTTTATTTCCAAATAAAATATAAGATGCCCTAAGGAAATAGCTTCAGAACAATATATTTTAGATTTCAGTAAAATGGATTCCAAAAGGCCACTGACAGAAAAAGAACTGGAAGAAGAGGCTGCGCGTATTATGAATGGTGAAGACTTTGACTCAGATCGCTTCAGAGACAGTGGCAGCGACTGGGAAGAAGATAATCTGGAGATAGAATCTTCACACTCGGATAATGAAGCTTTCGAAGATTTGGTGGTCCCAACAAAAAAAAAGTTTTAAAGGTAAGAATGGTCCTAAATGGTTGACCAAAGTTCCCCATAAATCAAGGACAGTTGCAAGGAATTTTACTCACTTTGTATCAGGTCCTAAAGGTACCGCTAAAAACTGTAATACTTTTAATGAAGAAGTCTTACATTTCTTTCCAAACACGCTACTTGAAATTATTTTGCAACATACAAAAGCAGAAATTGTAAGACAAGCTGAGAAACATAATAATCATGAAAATGTGTCTCAAATATCAATGGAAGAATTAAGAGCCTTACTTGAAATTCTTGACCTTTCTGCCGCAAAAAAAGATAACATTTATCTGCAAAATATATGTTTAACGCCTCCATTTCAGGAACGTTTTACAGAGTGTGTATGAGTTGTAATCGCTTTACATTTCTACTAAATTGTCTAAGATTTGACGAAAAGCAAACAAGGCAAGAGAGACAAGTAAATGATCCTTTCACTCATATCCGGGAAAAATGGGATATTTTCGTTGAAATATGCAGCACTTCATATACTCCATCATCATATCTTGTAATTGATGAGCAACTGCTAGGATTCCCGGGAAAATATCGTTTCAGGATGTACATCCCCAATAAACCTTCAAAGTACGGGGTTAAGATTGTTATGTTATGTGATTACTCCAGTAAATATATGTTGGATGCAAGCCCCTATTTGGGAAAGAAAACTAATACCAATGGTTTGCCACTAGCAGAGCATTATGTCAAAGAACTAACAAAATCTGTCCATGGATCAAATCGGAACGTAACCATGGACAACTGGTTTACGTCAGTGAAACTAGTCGATGAACTGTTACAGGAGCCATATAAATTAACAGCATTAGGTACTCTTCGCAAAAACAAAAGAGAAATTCAGATCGCCTACAGATGTTGGCACTAAAAGATCGAAATGCAAACTCTTCGATGTTCTGTTTTGATCAGAAGAAAACTTTGTTATCTTACGTCCCTAAAAAACAGAAATTAGTTTTACTGCTTTCAACTTTTCACGAAACAAGGTAAAAAGCCCGTCTCTCGGTACCAGTATATAGTTGATTTGAGCCAGTCTCTTGCGAACCATGGATGAGACAAAGATTCGCGACCGCTACTTTGCGTCGAAATATTAGTCACGATATACCTCACATTTTAAAGATACCTGCTGCAGAAGAAGTTCCCACATATCAAGAAATAAAAAGAAACATTTGCTTTTATTTTCCAAGCCAAAAACGGCGAATGACAACTACATATTGCCGAGTATGCAAGCATGCGATATGCAGTGAGCATGTTATTATAGTGATAAAAACTCTCCTGTTCAGATTTTGAATATACGTTTTGTAATTACAAGGCATTTTTGTAGGTAGTAAAATTTACGATAGTCCGGTAAACACGTGCGGCTAAACAAGTCCGGTAATCTAGGATTAAAGGTAATTCACTTTTATAATTAACGACATATATTGTAAAACAAAATACAAATTATCATAAATAATACGACTAACTGAAAGGAAAACGATAAAAGTTACTTTCATTACCCATAAAGCCACATGAGCGACGAAAGGTCGTTTACTAATTTAATGGGCAGTGAAAGTGTTAATTACTGGAGATACACACAGTTCAGGCCAAATTTGAACTTACCAATACATCAACATTTAAAATCATTGAAAAGGATCATCGGAGGGGGCTTTTACACTTTTTTTTATGTATATTTAGCGTTTTTTATTAACCGTGGACAGCAACTCAAAATTCATTTAATTTTTGTAAACGATATCACAATATAATGTACATTAGTAATGCCGTCTGGGTAAAGCTTCACTGGACGAACTATACACAGTTGAATACAGCCGAGAAAAAAACAATATACATATGTCATCATAAATACAGCAAACGTCATTTATGGTGAGGTTCGTGAATCTGCCAGTTTTTATTGTCGCTAAAATGGGTGCGTTTAAAATCTGCGCGACAAAACTTCACCATAATTGACGTTTAAAAATTTATTTGTGCAAGCAGTAAACATAACTAATAAATATTATACACTATCATTGTTCATTCGATATTACAAAAGTCTAATTTATTGAATAATCAATACTACCTGGGGTTTAGCTCATAATATTTTTCAGTATAAACATCAATTTCAGCAGATACTTTTTTGAATTGGAAGCTTAAACGTTATAAAAACCACACTGATTAGTGTTCCACAGATAATACTCTAATTCGAAGAAGTACCTTTACAAATGGAGTTTAACCAGACCTGTACCTAAGTCAAGTATGAGAGAAAACTGAAAAACAATTGGGTTGAACATTAGATGGATCGCATATTCATCCATTTTAGGGCAGAACATAAACAATAATACTGCCAAACTTTACAAAACTATGAATGGGTAAAGAATTGCAAACAAAGTTATTATATTTGATGAAAATAATAGTGTCCAAGTTCCTTTTAAGATAAAATGGTAAACCACGATGTCAAAGTTATTGGAGATTCTCGAAGGTGTAAAAAAATTGATAGATAACCTTCAATAGAACCATGGAAAAGAAGTCAACAGATAACCCATGATTCCACATTATATTTTAATTCACAGTGGTAGTATACGCCATAAAAATAGAAATATTACCAAATATAACAGCTGTAGTAATAGAAAAGATTACTGAAAGTTGAAAAAAAAAACTTCCGAAGCAGGTATAGAAATGAACAAAACTTATTATTGAAATTATCAAAAAAATGAACTATCTGAGAACATTTTGAATGAAAAGTAATAAGAGATAATTGAAATTAAATGCTATACTGTTGGTATATCTTTATATTACTAATATTGGTAATTCTTCTTTTATCCAAGTACAAAATCGAATAGATCGCTGTATTACAGTTTAAAAAATGCAAAACACAGTTTTGGCAATTATTTTAGTATTATTTGTAGTTACACTATTTATATAAACAGTAGTCGAATCAATGACAATTCATTATAGTATATATTATGTTCCTATACTATCCTCACTGCTCTTCTATGATAGTTTGTCAACCAAACTAATTATTTTGTTATCACTTTTTCTACATATCCTACAAGCTGTATCTTCTTCCAAGATTTGTACCATTATACGCTCAACTCAGCTAATCGACGACATATCTTCAACTTAACCATAAAGTCACCCTTTAAAAGACTTGCCTTTTTGAAAAAGTTGTTTTTTGTTATAATTATTCTGCCCAAATCTTAACTTGCATAAAATATATATTTTTTTCGAAATTAAATGATTTCCTATTATTGACTACTAAATAAAAGATATTATTTTAAAAAAATTATAATTTGAAAAATTCAATTGTTGATTAAAGTGCCACTACCCTTCAGCTAGATCTTCAACTATATATTTAAATATTGAGTTTACACATATTTTTGTGCTGTTCAAACTGAGGGGCTGTGACATGTATCTGTTGTATATTCTTTCATTGGAATTCCAAATATGGATTAAACTGTGAAAACACAAGTATAACAACAATTACTTGATAATGTGAATGATAAATATATTTGACAGAAAAATCTTGCAAAACCTAAACATTACCTAAAAGTCATAGCTTGAAGTAGAACTGATAGGAAAATCATAAAGAACAGAAGATGACGATAGAAAAGAGGTCAAGTACGAAACAAATAAATCAGATACGAATCACAAGTCCAAAATAATCACGATGGGAAAGTAGAACTGCTATAGAAATTGGCAAAAATGCAAGATGAAGGTGTAAAGAAAACCAGGACAAAAAGAAACGCTGCAATAACAAACAGGCTCTGCAAGCGAGATTCCTACAGCCTCTGCCGCCTCTTGCATTTCGACCGCCATCGTTCTCTGTCCATCCATTCGTCTTCTTTAATGGCTCTATCTCTCATTAGGTGTCGTACATTTTCTTCCCAGGCAACTGAAGGTCTTCCCCTTCTTCTTCTTTGTTGTGGTATGTAATTTAAAGCTTTCTTTGGCCATCTATCTTCATTCATTCGCTTCACGTGACCATACCACACTCGTTGTCTCGTTTCAATTCTGTCTACACTGGAATATACAGTATTTGTCCTCCTTCTAATACCTTCATTCCTGATATGATCTTTTTTGGATACACCGCACGCTCTCCTTAAAAAATCCATTTCTACTACTTCTATTCTTTTTCTATCTTTTTTCGTGATCTGCCAAACTTCTGCCCCATAAGTCATAATATGCTCTACCAAGGTTCGATAGATTGTCAATTTTGTTTCTTGTCTAATATCTTTAGACCATATTAGAGAGTTTAGAATGTTAACCGCTTTTTTCCCTGTTGCTTCTGTTTTCGATGTCTCTTTTGGTAGTGCCTTCTTTAGATATTATAGATCCGAGATATTTATATTCATTGCATGTTTTTGTGTTTCTAATTTCTAACTCTGGATCTTCTTCGTCATCTCATATTTTAAGGTACTCTGTCTTTGACATATTCATATTGAAGCCCCATTTTTCATATTCTTTCTTTAGTATTTCTAAACATGTAGTCCATATCTTCCTCATCATTCTGCTTTTGAGCTTATTTATAATGAATAATAAGTACACATACATATAAAAAATAACATACCACCTCCATTAAAACCTCCATAAATATAGAGCCAGAAAAATACATATTCGAATGGCAAAGAGTCTCGGAAAACCATATTAGAAAGGTCATAAGAAAACTACAAAAAGGAAAATCTCCAGACTGCGATGGCTTTAGTGTGGATATTATTAGAGAGTTTGCAGAAGAGCTGCTACCGATTATAACTAAATTAGTTAACCTCTCTCTTATCACTGGATTAATCCTAAACTCTATGTAAATGGTGATAGTGATACCATTGTATAAAGGAGGGGACTCAAAACAACTTAAAAAGTTATCGGCCAATATCTCTTTCAACAACCCAGTCAAAGATCTTGGAATCATATAGATATAACCAAATTGTATAATTCTTAGATTCATCCAGCTGCTGGTTTACAGGCAATATGGTTTTAGACATTATTCAAGCACAGTCTATGGTGCTAATAACTTAATTACAGACATATAGAACAAATTAGGCAAAGGGTTAAGTTGTGTATTTGTATCATTGGATTTGCAAAAATCTTTCGATACAGTTGACATATTTATTTTAGTCCGTGAACAATATGGGGTAACTGGTTTAGCTGCGGTACTATTTGAGTGGCAGAATACAAAAAGTGCTATGTAACAATGTGCAGCAAAAGATATTGATATAAATATAAAATATATGCTGTTTACAAAGACAATTTCTACAATTCTTTCGAATTAGCCAAGAATCTTCTGGATGCTAAGACCCATTGTACTGGCACTCTAAGACTTAATAGAAAAAATAATCCAAAAGATGTTACACAAAAAATACTAGTCACAAACGAAGCCATTGCAAAATACAGAGATGGTGTACTATAATTGGAAAGTGGAAGGATACAAGGGACGTCTTTTACATATCGACCGAAACTAGAAATAATATGCAAGACGCTGTTTCAGTAAAATGAATCCATAAAATGAAACCAGAGCCGATAGTCAAAATGCACACATCTTGCACAAGCAATAATCCGGAAAACGAATCAGTTGTATGACTTTCGTATGTCAGTCATTAGAGATATGCTGACTTCATAACTACTAACTGAAGAGCCGTCAATTGTAAAGAAACATATTGTGACAAAACGTCAAGAAAGAGTGAAAAAGAAAGAGTTATGCGAAAACGGTATGCAAAATGTGCTGAGAAGGGATCACGTGTAGAAACAGTGTACGAATGTAAACTCTGTCCTAACGCTTCCGGCTTTTGTTTGGACTGTTGCATAATAACTCGTAAGTAACAACTTAAATTTATGTTGTAAAAATATTTGTTTTGTGTTCAGATACAAAGTTTTTTTTATTTTAAGTTTTTTCCGTTTCTTTGTGAAGGTCATTGTAAGTTCAGTTTCCTAAGATTTTTGACTGCTTTCAGCGTCAGGTTGCATATAGAAATTATCACAGTAGTCAGCTGCCAATGACGCCTTAAGGCGTTTAATATTTTTTCTCCTACCCCAAGCCTAAATATTATTTTTAAATTAACCTTGAAGATAATTGGGATAAAAGTAATATACAGTCTTCAAATTTCGTACTGGCATCCTACTAATGTTAGTGAATATGTATGTGGCACAAATAGTGAGTAACTAATAAATAGGCAGCGAATGTGTTTAACGTAGTCTTGTACTCCTTGTTAGTAGTAAATCATAAAAAATTACAATATTTTAGCTGAACAGTATCACGCTTAAGTAAGTAATATTATCAATAAATCTGCATTTGCACAATTGTAACAAAAATCAGCCTTAACAGTAAATAATTATAATTAATGTTAATTTAATGAGATTTTGACAGTCTAGAGCAGTGGTTCTCAACCGGTGTTCCGCGGAACATTAGTGTTCCGCGAATTCCTTCCAAGTGTTCCGCGAAATACTCGCAATCCTACATACCATTTTGCTAAATTACTCTTTTCAAATAAATATTTTCAAATTTTAAAATAGCCACTTACGTACATTTTAATTTAATAAAATTCTGCAGCGTAAATGTTCATTTGCCCAACGTGACAACACCGCGTCGGCACAGTGCACACGTTGGATTTTATAAGCGCTGAACTCCGCAGTGGCCACAGCCAATCTGAGTCACCCACGCCACAGTCTGTAACTGAATGTTGAATTTGTTACATTGCACAAACGTAATACGTGAAAATCGCTGTGTCAGTTTTTTTATGATAACGTTTACGTACGGCTTATCTATCAAAGGTAAGTAATTGCATATTTTATACAAAATGTGAAGCATTCATCCGCATTATTTTGTTTAGAGACGAATAAATTAAAATGGATAAGTTCCTCAAACTTAAAGAAAAACTACTGTGGAACAACTCATAATTAATGATGATGAAGCGAGCACCAGCGGAGATACTGGAACTTTACGAAGTGGGGTTGATGACAAATCGAAGCGCAGCAAGAAAATGTTGAACCGGCAATGTTTGGATGAATATTTGGATTATGGCTTCATTTGGACTGGGGAAGAAGACTGTCCAATTCCCAAGTGTATTGTTTGTGGGCAGACACTCGCTAATAGCGCAATGGCTCCGGCTAAATTAAAACGCCATTTTACTACCAAACACGCTAGTGTAGCTTCAAAAAATAAAGATTATTTCAAGCGACTTTTGGAGACACAAGCGAAACAATTTGAAAGGTCGCTAACAATTTCCCACAAAGCACAAATAGCTTCATATAAGGTCGCCGAATTAATTTCTTTGAAACAGAAACCACACACTGTTGCAGAATCTCTTATATTACCAGCATGTTGTGAGATGGTCAAAATTATGTTTGGCAACGATGCACAAAACGAAATACGGAAAATTCCTATGTCGGATAGATACAATAAGAATGAGGATTGTTGATTTATCTGCAGATATTGAGGAAAAAGTTACAAATAAACTTTACAAAAAAAACTTCGCATTGCAGGTGGACGAATCCACTGATATTGGTGGCAAAGCTCATTTATTAGGATTTATTCGATTTGTCGACGAAGGTGAAAAATAGTCAATCAGTTTTTATGCTGCAGAGAACTTACAGCACGTACAACAAGTCAGGATGTATTTGATTCCATAACGTCATATTTAGAGAAAAAAAATATATCATGGGACTTTTGCGTAGGAATTTGTACGGATGGTGCCCCTTCCATGGTAGGCTCCATAAAAGGTTTTTGTACCCTTGCAAAAAAGCGAAATGAAAATATCATATCTACGCACTGTTTCTTGCATAGAGAATCTCTAATTTCAAAAACGCTACCAGCTACTTTGAAATCTGTATTAGACCAAGTGGTTAATGTCGTGAATTACATCAAATCAAGACCACTAAAAACCCGTCTTTTTAAACAACTCTGCATCTCAATGGAATCAAAGTATGAATGTTTGTTGCTGCACACCGAAGTTAGATGGTTGTCAAGGGGCAAAGTATTATGTCGAATTTATGAACTTAGAACGGAGCTGTTAACTTTTTTCCATGAAGAAGGTAATGACACATTTACCACATATTTTGAAAATGATGCATGATGCACTAAAGTGACATATTTGGCCGATATTTTTAATTATTTAAATAGCGTTAACTCAAGTATGCAAGGCAAAAATGAAAATATTTTAACATCCACGGACAAGCTGTCAGCTTTCCAGAAAAAATTGTCATTTTGGAAGAAGCGCATTTTAGAGACAAATAAAATGGATATGTTCCCACTGCTTCAGAATGAAGGTGATGAAGATAAAGAACAAGAAATCAAGCATATAGTTACAGAACACTTATCACTATTAGAGGAGACAATTGCCAGGTATTTTCCATCTCAGAACGTAGAAAAATATGACTGGATAAGAAGTCCTTTTAGCACAAGTAATACAGCCAATTTCCAGTTTTCTCTAAACCAAGAAGAAGAATTTATTTCGTTGTCATCTGATCGTACTCTAAAAATTAAGTTTTCAGAAGTGAATGTTCAGGAATTTTGGATCTTGGTCCAAGAGGAATATCCACTTCTTGCCAAAAAAGCGATTAGTATTTTAATACAGTTTCAACGTCCTATTTATGTGAATTTGGGTTATCATCTTTAACAAACATTAAAAATAAGAAACGGGAAAGGCTGCTAAACTTAGAACAAGAAATGAGAGTAGCTCTTTCCCACATCAGGCCTGATATTGAGCAAATTTGCAAACGACACCAGGCACAAGTGTCTCACTAATTTGAAGTATTTACTCATATGATGTATTTTGTGAATTACGCTTTTGTTAATTTTAAAAATGTTTTTTGTTTTCATATTTTAAGTAAAATTTTACAAATTTGAGTACATATAATAAAGTTTATTACAGAATTTATATGCTAATCCTAATTTGTTTATCAATATATGCATGTTATTGCTTTGGTGTTCCGCAATTTTTTTTCGGTAATTAAAAGTGTTCCGTCGCCACAAAAAGGTTGAGAACCACTGGTCTAGAGGATATGCTCATGAAACGAAATGCAATGGTTTTCCGTGGCTTTTGAAGAATTTGTATAAATGGCCATGTTTAGGCCGTGTTTAAAATATTCATGAATTCTTATTGTTATTTTTCACTGTTTATTTATCCATTTGGGCAATGTGTGATACGTTGATATAAGATTTTCTAATTTGATTTATTTTCCTACATATAACGTATATTATATTTGAACCAACTTTTCTAACTTTTTTTTATTTATGGTTAAGATGCAATTTTATTGCTTGACGACCTTACTCATATTGAAATTGGCATTATATCAATGTTATCCTTCTTGATTTTAAAAATATTGCAGTGTTTAGTACTACAACTAAGCCACATATCACAAAATGGTGATCAGGAGAAAAGTCGCACCGGAGAGACCTATTTCATAGTAGATTATATACAATTTCAGCAGAAATATGTTTTTCTCTATTGAGTATGTTCTTGTACATATTTAAATAATATCATTGTTTCGACTATGTGCATAATAATTTTATATTTATGTTCTATCAGCAGAATTAATTTTTTTTTTAAATATTTCTGTTTATTATGATAACGTATAAATTTGAGGTAATATTTATTCCAATTTTATAACTTTTTTTGGGAAAAAATATCACATTATTGACCATAAAATCTGTTTTCTGATCTCTCTTTTCAATGTCAAAACATTCACTAAAAATTCATTTTTCATACATGTGGCACAATTTTCCAAAAAAATTAAAAATGTAAAATACTTCTGAACAATTATAATAAATATCAGTCTTGGTGCAAAAAATATATCTGGAGTTAACAGGTTGACTACCTCTCAAGAACTTCCGACTATCCATCAAAAGTTCGATGAATGTTCCTCCACTGATTCCACCATGGGATATATAATGACCTACAAATACGTCGGCTACTTATAGTAGGTGTATTTTGGTCTATTATAAAATTAAATAATGAATGACAGACTCTACAGAAGCATTACAATTTCATTCCGAATAGTTTGATTTTTCACAAACTATGAACAAAATTGGGAATAATCAGTCTAAACCAAAACAGGATACCTGAATAAATTTTTAAGATTTCGATATTTCACAAAGTGCTTCTTTTGATTATTTTATAGTTTTCCTTAGTTAGCAATTGCTGACAAATTACTTCATTATATTTCATAAATATGTATTTATTGTATAAATTAAATTCTTGGTTGATTGAAAGGAAAAAGATAAAATGATTATCATTAATAAAATTGTTTAGAAAAGTGTTGCTTATCTTCATATAACATATTAAGGGATTATTGTAATGAGATGATAAGCCACATGTTCACAGAAGTCGTTATTATTAGTATACATATTCAGTTAAACAAACACGCGACAGCCACAGTATAAAACTTTGTCTATTGTCCAACAGATGTCACTTTCCATTCGATTTTTCTGTGAGCATTACTTTAAAACGTGATAATCCACCCCAAAATGAAGACTGGTATTATTGCATCTCTCAAAATCCACTCGTTCTCAAGAGATAGACCAAGTTAAAATAAGTGGCTCAGAGGCAAAGGTGCCTAACCTCAAAAATTTGTTTTACTAGATTAGGCTTAATAAGTGCTCATAATTTCTGTAAAAATCGTGTGCAGAATCATCCTGAACTTAATTTTTGTTGGTATGGTGTCCCCATCTATAAGCTGGTTTTCGCACTAACAAAATGTCATAGGAAGCTTGCGACAAAACTGCCTAACCAACAAAATGTGGCGAATTTAAACATGAACAGTGACGCATCGGAGCTTTTCGGATCCGATTTCAGAGATATAAATAGCGATTATAATCCCAGTTCTTCAAATATCGAGTCTTCAGGTACAATATTATTAATATTTAAATATAAAACGAGCAAGATAATCCTTAAATACCCATTTATAAACAAATGTGGCTTAAGCTGTTTTGCCGCAAACTTATTTGTAATATATTTTTTATTGTTCTAGACGAGAATAATGATGATTCGAGTGAAAAAAACTCAATAAATGGGTTGTCGAACACTAAGAATCAAGACAATGATGAACCAGAAGCAAATCGCACCAACATTCCAAAAAGAGAGAATCATGCAAGGTATAAAAGGAAGATAGCCAGGAAGAAAGGAGAAGACTATGTCACGGAAGAAGGAAAACGTAAAAATGCTAAAGAACTCGTAGTTGGACTATGTTTGTGCAAAATGAAGTGTCATTGAAAATTTCTAATGAACGAAAGCAAAGCATCTTTAAAAATTACTATTCGCTTAACTGGTCAATAAAAAATGCTTTTATTCAAGATCAAATAAAAGTAGAAGACAAAAAGAGAACTTATACCCAAAATCAAAATTCAATGTAGGGTCTAAACTCGTGTATATACTTTACCGGATGAAAATGGTTGTGACTAAGTGGTATGTAAGAAGTTTTTTAAAGACAGTTTCCATTACACATGAAAAATTTCATTAGCTTTAGCACGAAACAAAGAACATAAGATACATCTTCAAGATGCAAGGGGCAAACATCCACTCCATAATAAAACCAATATTGAAGACGAGCAGTATTTATGTGGCTTCATTGAACTGTTCCCAGCATACGAATCCATATCCGAGATAAATAAAAAGGAAATATCTTTCACCAACTTTGAACATGTCGATCATGTATCGAGAGTAAAAATGCACAGAAGACAAGAAATGCACAGAAAACGTAAGAAAACCCATCTCGCAGTTTATGTTTAATTTGCATTTTTATGCACCACATGAAGATACTTGTCAAAAGTGTAAAAGTATTAATACTGAAATAAAATCATCTGATACTTCAGAACAGAGTAAACAGGATGCAAAAGTTGAATTGGAATTACACCAAAGAAAAGCAGAAGCAGTTAAAAAACAAAAAGCAAAATATAATTAAAGCAAAAGAATCACAGCAAAAAATATCAGTTTTAGTCTTTGATCTTCAGAAAACGCTTCCTACTCCTGAGTTAAGTACAGGTGTAGTTTATTATAAGAGACAACTGTGGACATATAATTTGGCATCCATGATAAAGTCACAGAAACAGGACACATGTATGTCTGGCCTGAAAATGTCGCATCCCGAGGAGCTCAAGAGATAGCTTCATGCTTAATAAACCATCTTGAGGCGCACTTACCTGACCCAACCGAATATCTGATTTTGTATAGCGATGCTTGTGGGGCCAGAATCGGAATATAAAGGTGGCTTTAATGTTAAGCAATTACCTTCAAAAGTGTAAATCGTCACTCAAAGTTATAGAACAAAGATTTTTTGTATCTGGACATAGTTTTAATACATGCGATCAAGATTTTGGGTTGATTGAAAAGGAGAGAAAACACCATGATCGAATTTTTGATCCCGATGATTGGGTTTCCATAATTCAATCGGCCAAAAAAGAAATCCAAAATTCCAGGTCAAAAGAATGAACTCACTAGAGTTTTTTAGTAGCAAGTCCCTTGAGAATAAGATAACAAATAGAAAAGTTACTATAACTGGCGAAAAAGTTGAATGGCTTAAAATTCAACAGATAAGGTATCTTAAAAACGAACAAAAAAAATTATGTAAAATATACAGCACAGGACATGGGTTTGTTTCATGAGGTTGATTTAAGCAAGAAAACCAAAGGCCGCCCATCATCATCTACTGTAATGCACAACCTAGATGTTCTGTATCCAAATGGGAGAGCAATAACAAAAGAAAAGAAAAGGATTTAATGGACTTACTTAAGTTTATTCCGCCTGAGTTCCACAGCTTTTATTCTGGATTGAAAGATAGTTCCGATGCATTAGATGCCTAAACACAGCTTAACACACAAGTTTCTCTAGGAGTATATTATTTTGTAACGCCAAATGTACTTATACTTTTTGTATTTTTGTAATTGTATTTTTTATTTATAGTTAAGTTTAATGATTTATCACAAAAACTCCACTTTGTGACTTAGTCACCTTTACCTCTAAGCCACTCAAATAATGAATTATATCAGTCAATTGATGGACAAAAACTTTGTTTCATCTATTGGTCATGAATCCTCAGATATAAGCGAGGTATGTATTTCTTTTTCCTTTTGTGGAATATCACGTTTTAAAAAAAATATCGCAATTTTTAATGTGGCTATCATTTCAATTATAAAAGTTTCCAGAAAGTTATGAACGAGTAAACAGGAAAAGAAGGCGTATTTTGAGACAAGAGTACTACAGAACATCAAAAACCAACAAAATTGTTAAAGCTTGTGGACTGAGTTCACCTAGGCCTTCTACCAAATTCTGACACCTAGCTTCGTATGATTTCCAAAACAATTACCTTTTTGGCTATATTAGACTTGAAAAAAGTAAAGGTCTTACGAGAACAAACAAAAGCGCCAAGTATTAGAGAAGTTCTGATAGACAATAAGTAGTGTACATACTTCAGAAATCAAGATGGACAATTGATCATATTGTTAAGATGGAAACAAGTGGAGCTGTTGTGCCTTCGAAGGACGCTCGTGGTTAACACGAAAAAACGACCAAATGCACTAATGTCGACAAAAAAAATCCGTATGAGATCACATTGCAGAAATTCTAAAGTACCAAAGTCATTATAGCAGAGTCAGTAACATAAATATAACCTATTTTGACTCCGATATGTCAACTGTAGGCCTATATAAAAAATATCACATCCCATAGTGTGAACAATAACATTGTTCCTGTAAAAGAAATATTGGTTTAAACCTAGCAAATTGTGAAACGTGTAAAACATGTGATGAAACAAATGTTACGCTTGGTGCTGCAAAAACAAACACAGACGACGATAGCTCCACGAATTATTAGGGCTTCCTTAAATTTACACCAAAATGCAAGGTTTGCTAAAATTTAAAACCGAGCGATCAAAAGGTACCACTAATATTTGTCTCATTGTCTGTAGTAATGACATTCCTGCACAATAAAAATTAAGTGGATGATTTTCACAGACAACTAACCTTGGCAAAATAAAAATTGGCTCCGTATGGCAATTTGGGTACTAGTTAATGAGAAAAGTTTAAAATTATAAGGCAGTATTTTTTCGTTACCGGTCATACACATCTGCCATCGGATAGGGACTTTGCGTTAATAAAAAAGAGACACATAAAATACGCACCTGCAATTTATTTGCCAGAATGTTGGCATAAGTTTATTAAGGATGCAAATTGCAAGAAATCTGTTAAGATATGGAATAAGATGATTTTTTCAATTTTGAGTGAACTACTTCCAACAAGAACTTAGACTTTTCTAGGTTGTATTCCTTTCATTTTAAAGCCGAACATACAAAATAATTTATGTTAAACACTCAGTTCACGGTGAGTATAAAGAAGTCAGCATTGTGAAAAAAAGGTAGACACTTAAATACTCTTTTATACAACATACAAAGTACTATTTTGTAAAAATCTCTTTTGATTAACCACGTATACCTATACGTATAAAATTGTAAAGATCCGTCGTCAATAACTGTTGAACGGATCTTAATTTAACCACAGTGTTGCAACATAAAGTGGTTGCAACTTAGTCTTTAAATAAATTATTCTGATCAAAATAAATTTATTGATCAGATTTTTTCGAAATTGCTTGTTAATATAAAAATCATTATTTATCCATAAAATCAAATAAAATTAAACCTTTAAGAATTAGGAATTTAGGGAAATAATGTAAAAGGTTTTGGCATTATTTTGTTTAACTGGCTTGATAGATAATCGAGCTGGCCGGTTCACTTTTTATCCATTTCACAGATATTTCTATATATCGTACAGTAAATTCAACTTCAAGTTACGGACAGAATCAACACAAGTCACCGCGTGATATTCGAGTCTACACGTGACGAACGCCTTGCTATTGGCCAAATTGTCGAACGATCGTAAGTCAGGCAGTTAGCCCTAACAGGTGCGGACTTCGTTTTTCCGCTCCGTCCTCTGTCGAATGCGAAATGGCCCAGTAATTTTTGTGCAAAGCTGTTTGTTGGTTTGTTTATTTGTTAATCGTTAGCTCGTGTGTGGATAGTGCAAAGCATTTTTAAGAACATTTAATTATAGTCGATACAAACTTTTTCCCCACTTTAAAATAATTCCTGTAAGTATAATAAAGCATTTATAATAGCCATAAGATAAGATATAATATCGACCTGCACTGATATGTTTAATGGATAAAAATTATTTAGTATGTTAAAAATTATGAAAAACAAGAGGTGCCCGATATAATTTTGTCCTGACTATAATTAATTTAAACTCTTTGCGGCACGAGATTTTATAAATTTTCTACAATGGACCCTTGGGGCATAGAAAGATTCAATTGCACACGTAAAAAGTAAAATGACCTCACTTTTCAAGAAACAACTGATAACCATTCGCGTTTGGCCAATAACTATACCGTGGGAATTTTACCAATTAAAGATAACACTTAATAGGGACAGAGGGAATAAGTAATACAAACCACTTGCGTAGGTGTAACTTGATAAAAATAGATTAATAAGTGATTCATTTTGTGGACTACTGTACAACATGTAGCAAAAATTTGGTGGTTCAAATTTCAATCCGATGTGCCGAAAAGAGTTAAAAAATACCTTTTTTTATATATTTAAAAAAAATCAACCCGGGCAGATATTGTTTTAGATTTTTTGGATCATTCTAAACAAAAATTTATTTTGTAATTTTTCTTAAGTTGATCGTGTTCGAGTTATAAATAATTTAAAACTGGAAGACAAGGAAGAATTGACAGGCGAACAAGAATTGAGAGACGAAAAAGAATTGACAGACGAAGAACGATAGATGACGATTTTCAAGGATCAAAATCATTAGTAAAAAATATCACATTTACCAAAGCGGTGTAGGTAAACCTTATATCGGATCCTCTACTATAAAAGTAAATTTGAAAATGCCCATTTTGTTATTTTAGTTGAGAAAAGTATAATAAATCCATTTATTTAATATGTCTGATACGGAGTCGGCAAATGAAAATGAGGAACTGTTAACGCTAAGTCCTCCTAGGAAAAGAGCTAAGAAAAATCACGTAGATATAAGAATCAAAAAAATAATGGTTAATACATACAAATGTGAATTACAAGATAATCCTACTTTAGCGTTCCAAACACTGGAAAAAAATGCTATAATTGTAATGGACAATGCCCCTTACCATTCCAGAAAATTGGAAAAAATTCCCATTATGGCTACAAAAAAGGCAGATATTCAAAATTGGCTTCGCTCAAAAGACATTCCCTTTGAAGAAACGATGTTAAAGGTGCAACTTTTAGAAATCGTTAAACAACATAAAGGCGAATATAATAAGTACATAGTAGATGAACTGGTAAGAAGCACAAATAGAATAGTTTTAAGGTTGCCACCGTATCACTGCGAGTTCAATCCAATCGAGCTTGTATGGGCGGAAGTCAAGAATTATGTAGCATGGCATAACACAACATTTAAATTTGCTGACATTAAAAATTTATTTCATGAAGCTGTGTCTGCTGTAACCATGGAAAAATGGAAAAACTGCGTCAAACATGTAAAAGAAGAAGTGGAGCCAAAAATGTGGGAGTTGGACAATTTAATTGAGGCACAAATTGAGCCTATCATTATCAACTTTAATGATGACAGCAGTACATCAGATTCTGAAAGTTAAGATAAAATACGGTAATTTTATAAACTTTTTTTGTATACTTTATTTTGTTGTTAATAACTCTCGACTTTGTAAATCATTTTTATATTTAAAAAATTGGTGTACTATAATCTGTACCTGTCAGACGTCTACAAATTATATAAGGTTTTGTATTGCAGCTTTAATTTACTAGTCCGGCCCTGAACAAACGCGTGTTTCCAGCGTGCATTTGTTTCCATCGTCCGTAGCTTGAAGTTGAATTTACTGTAGTTTAAAACCTAAATTAGTTCTACGGCTTTCAAATGAAATTCTGGAGTGAATCAGCTGGGTCGGAGGATGAGGTACATGGTCCCATAACTTAGTGATCACTCATTGATCCGTACCGGAAGGACGTAAGGCGTAAGAAAACCGGAAGATAGATATACTGTTTATGAATACATTTGGCAGTCAACCTGTTAATTAATATTTTAATCGTTCCTATATAATAAGGAATTGTAAGAGTGATTTGGGTTTCTTTAAGCTAGAACGGCAGATGTAATTTGTTGTGTAAGTATACTATATATAATAAATACACATTCTCAATTGATTGTAGCAATTGTCAACAAGTGGTGTCTATTTACTTATAGTCTAATCAACAAAACTTGTACTACATCAAAAGAAAGGCTACCTTAAACGAACTGCACTACTTCAAGCTAGTGAAAACTCTGAAAGTTGAAATTCTCACTGGTCGTATATGTTGTAGAGGTGTGTCCTACACTAGAATAAATAACGTCATTTTGGTAAGCATTAGCGGCGTTGCTTCCATCTTGTTTATCCAAATCCTGCGGCATACCGAAATTAGCAACTTCGGATTTGAGTTTAATTTCATCACCGTTGGCTGTCTGGATGACTGAGACTGAGGGCAGGTTTACCAACCTGCATTATGCAATTCTGCTAATTTAGCGCTATCTATTAGTAGGGGTTGGATCGAAGCGTCAGGACCTGGTATTTTAAGGTTGCCCATGATGCCCATCACTATCCTATGCGGTTCGTTTTGGATTGAGGCGACCTCGTTGTTTAGTGTGAGGTTGGTTTCCGAAGTTGACGCTTGAGGGGGCATAAGTCCAGCTTGTTCGAGAATATTTTGTTCCTTTTTCATAGTTCTGAAAATGTGTTAAATTATTATTAGAAAACGCCTCAAATATAATTATAATAGAAAAAAATATATTTTATTTACTACTTAAAGTTTATAATATATATTGTAAAATTAATACAAAAACATTTTAAACATGAATTCTCTAAAGCTATTTTCTGATTTGTAGTATATTATTTTTAAGGCTTTGCTTGTGCTTGTGAAATATATTTTAGTCAATTTTACCAAACTGTGTCGATTAAGGGTTCCTCTTCTATTTTGTATCCCTTACTTTCTTATTCAACAATGATCTATTAAGAAACAGAATATTTAATTATCATCCCTAGGAACACACCTCAAAAATAGTGGCAATGCCATTTTGAAAATTTTTGCTTAAAATGTATTTGATACAGTAAAAGTATCATCATCATTGGTGCTACAGCCCTATAAAATAGCCTCGAACTTCCCAAGTCTATTACGCCAGTCAGTTATATCCATTTCCAACTGTTGCCAGTTTGCTGCGCCTATTTTTCTACTGTCCTCATCTATACCATCTCTTCATCTGAGTTTTGGCCTACCCTTACTTTTACTTCCCAGGTTGTGACATAAGGATTCTTCTACGAGGGTTGTTCTGCTGTGATCTTGCCAGATGTCCTGCTCACCTTAGTCTTCCTATTTTTATAAGAGATACTACGTCTTTACTGCCAAATATATGTTAATTTGTGATATATCTCGTACTTGCACTTCCTTCTACAAACACCATTTTCACAGATGCCACCGAATATTCTTCTCAGGATCCGTCGTTCAAATATAAGCAGGAGGTTTCCATCTGCCTTGGAAATGGTCCATGTCTCCGATCCATCAACACTGGTTGTATAAGGGTTTTGTATATGGTTATTTTTGTTTTTTTGGCTTAAGTTTCTGCTTCTCATATGTCTACTCAAACTAAAATAACATTTGTTTACTAGGTTTATTCTTCGCTTGATTTCTTCCGTCATGACGTTCTCCTTGGTGATCAGGGAGCCTAAGTATGTGAATTTGTCCACCACTTCAAAGGTAGAGTTATCAACCGTGAATTGGTGGCCGATGTTTCTGGCTCTATTGTTGGGTGTTGATGCCATTATCTTAGTTTTCTCCTCATTTACTTGCAGGCCCATATTTTTTGAGGCATTTGACAAGGTGGTATACATTTCTTCTAGCTTGCGTGTTGTGCGGGCAACTAGGTCAACATCATCTGCATATGCCAAAATTTGGGATGATTTATTAAAAATGTTTCCTCTGTTGTCTATTTGGGCATCCCTGACCGCCTTTTCCAGAGCTATGTTGAAAAGGAGACACGCCAGCGCATCTCCCTGTCGCAGTCCAACATGCGTTTCAAATGCCTGTGATTGTTCGCCCTGTATTTCGACTTTGCAAACAACTTTACGCATTGTAGCCTTAACCAATCTTATCAGTTTATCGGGGATGTGGAATTCATCCATGGCTTCATACAATTTATTTCTTAGGACACTATCATAGGCCGATTTAAAATCTACGAAAAGATGGTATGTGTCGATATTGAATTCATTGGTTTTTTCCAGTATTTGCCTTAGCACAAAGATCTGGTCTGTTGTTGATCGACCAGGCCTAAAACCACTTTGATATTCGCCAAGAAGCTCCTCTGAATATGCACTCAGGCGACTATATAAAATACTCGAAAATATTTTGTATGCTGTATTAAGGAAGGTTATTCCCCTATAGTTTCTACATTCCAATTGATCACCCTTTTTGTGTAGCGGGCAAAAGATCCCAATACACCACTTTTCCGGGATTTGTTCCTCATTCCAGGCTCTCAGTATGATTTTATATATACAGTATAGGTAAAAGTTTATGGTCGGTATGGACCTTACATGAGATGGAGTGAGAAACAACTGTTTAAAAAGAGAGAGATATATTAGGTGTCCGCCTTTTATATCACCGAACATAAATGAGTGGATATGGAGTGGATATAATAAAAAGGGGAAATTCAACGTTGCCAAACTTATTGGTTTTATTTGACCTGTTGTCTTTTTCGCATTTGAACAATGCTCCAAGATAATGAAATTTGGGCGAAATGGATTTAAATGGCAGCTTATTGTTTTTTATTGGGAATATGCCACAATTTTACTTTACAATAAGTGTAATATAACATTTTGATTTATACTTCGGAAATCGTTTTATATAAATAAAATTTATTAATGTTTGGTATTTTAAAAACGATTTCCGAATTAAAAATCTAAACATCAAAATAAGCTTATTTTAAAGTGACATTATGCCTTATTTCCAATAAAAATATTAAACTGCATATAAATAAAAAAGCTTCGTACAAAACTATTTGCCAACGTGGCGTGTCGCGTGGTCAAATCACCGAATCAAAGCGTAAACAGGTATTTACGAATAGAGGTGGGTCATTGACGTCGCAAAACCGATTTTCGTAAACAAGTAACTATGATTTTTTAATAGTAGTTTCAAGTAAGAAACTACCTACATAAACAAACATAATGGCTATTATCGTTTATCTGTATATTTATTGAAGTGAAGGAAACTAATAAAAGATTTTATTATAACTTGAAAACTAAACTAAACAATACAAATAGTAAATCGTACCTACGTTTACATTACACGTTATTATTAAATCACGAATCGTCTAAATTGACATTTAAAAACATAAGTTTTTTTACTTTACTTCTTATTAACCGTGTTTTTCTTTTATTTAAAATTAAACCTGATTTTGAACATGTGTTCACATTTACAATACTTTATGAATATAGTGGTTAAGTTAGGAGATACATGGCGATGGTTTTTCCACCATTGTAATGGACTCTCGCTACAGGTGTACGTTTAGATGAGTCATGTCCAATTAATTGATCAAAAATACACCATGGACTTAAGTCATCTTTATCGGTTTCTTTTTCTTATACTGGTTGATTTTCAATAGTACAATCTTCTTGTTCTTTAATTATAGAAGTAACCAGCTTCTTAACTCTTTCTTTTGTTTTTTTAGCGTCATTTTTATCAGAAAATCCCTGCACTTTAAATCGTGAATCCATAAACGTACATAATGACAATATGCCACTGTATTCTATCCCTCTAAATCTTTTTGCTAAACCCGAGATTAGTAATTATCCCGTAATTAGTAATAAAAACCCGTACTACGTCGGATACTAACTATGGATGTAAGGTTACTGTTTGCTAAAATTTTATTGCAAGATTTTTGCAGGCAGCGTACCAGAACAATCACTGAACTATCATTCAAGTATTTTTGGCCACTCATTGTACTTGTTATTTCTTTAAAAGGCCGTAAAATTTAGGACAATTACGAAAAAATAATCCAGTCTTCATTATTTAGATTTGGTCTAAGTCTAAGTCTGTATTAACTGATACCAATGTGGAACGGATTGCCTCTTCTAACTCCGTCATTCTTTCTAACATGTAATAGGTGAAGTTCTACCTAGTTTCCACGTCTTGGATTGGCCGTTTGGGATCTTTGTTATGTTGTAATTGATACTTTAAAAGCGTTTCTGAAGATAAGGTACTTTTTTGAAATGTGTTTTTTGCCGAATTGTCGAAAAAAAGACTTTTTATTTTATCTATTTGTACACGACAGCATTTAAGTGCGTCCTCCATCAATAAATTTAACGTATGAGCAAAACAATTTAAATGTTTTCATTCCAAAACATATTTAATAGCTATGACCATATTTGAGGCATTATCAGTTACTGCAAAATTTACTTTTTGTTTTAGACCCCACTGAATAATAATTTCACTAATTTTAAAAGCGATGTTTTCTGAATTATGGTTTCCAGAAAAATGGCAGCAGTCTAATTAAACCGTGTTAAACTCTAAATTTTCGGTTAAATTCGTTAAAATCAACTAGTTGATGGTTGAAGCTGGTTACTTCTATAAAAAAAAGAAAAAGAAGATTATACTATTGAAAATTAACTAGTACAAGAAAAAGAAACTGATAAAGATGACTTAAGTCCATGTAAATGTAAGTACTATTTGTATTGTTTAATTTATTTTTCAAGTTATAATAAATATATTCTTCGTTAGTTTCTTTCACTTCAATACTTATACACATAAACGATAATAGCCAATATGTTTGTGTACTCGCTAATTTGAATACTGGTAAACAATCAACTAGTTACAGTTTACGAAAAACGGTTCCGATAAAAATTTAAAAAACTAAAGGACCCACCTCTAGTTTCTTAGCTTTATGAGGATCGGAACCACAGAATATGTAAAATATCTCTGATCGGAACTAATCGTCTCACTAACAGGCAAAATGGGCGTCAAGAAGATTTATGGAGGGGAGACCAAGGGGGAATATGATTGTTATCTTTGTCTATTCGCTGAAAATATGATTTTATATCTGTGTTAGATATCCTGTTAAGTTTTACCATACCGACCATAAAATTTTACCTACACTGTATATGATTAGTCAGAGTAGCACCTCCACATTTAATCAGTTCCAAGGGTATACCATCTCTTCCTGGAGATTTATTATTTTTTAGGTGGTTTATTGCATCCCGTACTTCTTGAATTGATGGAGGCTCCAATGGTGTATTGTTGCTTGCTACTGCTCACCTTTTCAATACTTCTTCTTTTGTATTGAGTATATGCCCCTCTTTATCTTTACATAGTCACAAAAATAGTGATAATGCCATTTTGAAAATGTTTGCTTAAAATGTATTCGATATAGTAAAAGCATAATTTACTATATCTTACTGTGAATTATCCACAATTTTAGTTTAAAATAAGTTTATTTTAACGTTTCTATTTCCACTTTCGAAATCGTTCTCAAAATACTAATTAGACACATTTTGTTTTTGTTACTTGGTAAAAAGAACTTTTTCTTTGACTCATTCATATAGACAATTCAGACATATATTTTTTAGTTGCATTCCTGATACGACTTTATTGATAATTCCCTTAGCCCAGCTATTGTAGTTCATTCTTGCGATATGTCCTGCCCAATTCCACTTTAGGGTGATTAGTCTTTATACGTCTTCGTGAGTTCTGGTACTTTTTCAGATTACTATAATTTAAAATTCGATCTCTTTTAAATAGGCCAACATTGAACATTTATTTGCATAATTAGTGTAAAAGTTTCCGTTTAAGATGTATGGGAAGTTCTGATTTCAGTGTGACTCGCAGGTTATCAAAGGTGGCCCACGTCAGTCATATTCTCGGGTAGAGTTTTTATGTTTAGATATCTCTACTAATAAGTATTTCGTGGTCTAGGTATTTATGCGGGCCAGTCTCCTCTATTTGAGTTCCATTGATGTCGATACTTTCGCTAGGAGCCAAGTTTGTTATCACCAATGTTTTTAAAAATATCTTTAGGCCTGCTTGTTTAGAGTATGACAGAGAGCAGATGAGAACCAATTGACTAGCAGAAGAGAAACGTTGTACGTTGCCGGGAGGCAAACTAGTTTACCTATATGGTCTGTAAATCAGTAACCAAGTTTTATATTAGGGCTCTAGGTCTAGAGTCTAGGCACTAATAACACGCTGCACTATAGAGATTAGTAGGGTCAAAATTTGGAATTTCATTTTGAATTTATTTGGAATTTAAAATTGAGCTTCAAATACTGAAAGGTTGAGAATCACTTGTACGGATAAAATTTATCCTTGCTAGAGACAAGTTTGTTTATTTGCTAATAAATGTACTGGAATGGGACGTACATTTCATGTTTTTAACATTTATAAAGTCCTCGATGTGTGAACTATTAAATAAATCTAAATTCGGTTGTTTAAAAAGGAAGGCTACGTCGTCGAAAAACAAACCATACTCGTATCAATAAGGGCCCACGCGCCCTGGGCAGCCTTGCGGCATACTGCGGCAGCTACTAGAACTCGTCCGCTGCACCGGCAGCCAGTTATCTGCCCTCAGCCAAAGCGAGTTAGGATTATAAAGGGAATATAAATGTGGCTGCTATCTCCAACTTTTTTTTATATTCAGACGATATACCCCAAATCGCCTTTCCTTATCCCAAAACTGCTTTTAACTTCCCGAATTAATTATTCGGTGTCAAGTAATTTTAAAAATGTTGTGAATAGATCTGGATAACAAGAAAAGTGCATGGACACTGAAGGCAGCCATATTCATTTCCATTCAGAATCCTCCCTCGCTTTGGCTGCGGCAGCCAACGGGCTGCTGGTGCAACAGACACGTTCTAGTGGCTGCCGCAGCGAGGGATTCTTGGCTGCCTAGTGCGCAAGCTCCTGTAAACCTTCAGGGGGCTGCAGCAGCCAGGTTGCCTCTTGCACGAGGAACCTAATTTGGCTTATTTTACAAAATAGTTTTAACCTTTGGTTTATTAGTTGGAGTATGATTTCGTACGAAGTGTCTTGGTAAAGTTAATATATTTGCAATTGTAATAAATAACGCTTTACTTATGGTATCGTATGGTATATTTATTGAAAATACTGTACACTGTAGACTCTTACAATGTTACTTATCTTAAATGTAATAGTACTTAGTTGACGTTGTGACAATACGTGGTATATCGACTTGCCATCTTGACGTTAATTTAGTTCTGATCTCTGAGATAATAATCGTTGCCTCTTTTATAATAGTCCTTGCTATATCAGCAGTCATTCATTAGTTGGTCAACTTTGTTTTATGAACCTACGACAACACTACGGTCGCGATTCACAATTCTGCTGACTTACACATTCTAATCGAGCCTATTTTATGAATGTCCTCGATTCGAATTATTAAACATATTTTATATAAACAAATGCGAAACTGTGTTACACGTTCCTTTTAACTTATTCTTTTTATGAATTGTAATATTTTAGGGATAATACCACACAATCATTATTAACTATGGCTTTTTAACTTTTAAATAAATATAGCGAGGAGTTTAAAATTAAAATAAAACTTACCTATGAACTTTAAACCTAATGGGCATAGGTTCGTGAGCAGGAGTAACAGGCTCAACCCTATGTCCTCCTTTTAGATCTGGTTGGACGTCCATCCAATGTCCTGTAGTTCGTCTGTGCGTCTTTAACTGCCCGGACTGGATGAATCTAGCGGGACAGACTCCACAAGCATACGGTCGGGCTCCCGTGTGTCTGCGCATGTGAAGTGCAAGATCATTAGACTGAGTGAAGGCTCGACTACATATGTTGCATACGTATGGACGTTCGCCTGTGTGTACTCGACTGTGACGGAGCTGTGAAGACATTTATTTATTTATTGACTATTTAATTATAGTAATAATTATTGCAATAACATTTATAGTAAAATTAGTAACATTCCATACAGATGCATAATAATCTCAAAATATAATGTAGTTCAGATATACGAACCAGAAATGTAATTCTAATGATAATTCATATGTCATTAACCTTCGAGTGGTAACATACGGTCCCTGACACCGACGTAGTAGATTTTTCGCGCTAAAACTCAAATGCGCATATTGTTTTATCCGCGCGGCCAGGTAGCTTTCGAGTCCTCATCACTATATTCAGTTTTGAAAAATCTGTAGCGAAAGCGACCAAGGTTACCATTTGTCTTATACTCAACGGTAAGTTTTTGTCGTTTTTTTTTCGTTTGTTTGGGAAAAAAGGAACAAGTTGGAGGAAACACCATGAATTTAATCGTAACGTTCGAACTCGTACTGAAAATCTTCTACCCAATCTGGCAGGACAAAAAGGTGATATTAGGCAAAAATTGGTGACAAAAGATATGGGAATGTTTTTTCACTACAGATATTCTAGAAAAAATAGTAGAATGCACCAATAAGTTCATAGCATTGAAACGCTATGACACAGTCAATAACAGAACGGCTAGACCAATTAATTTTATAGAATTAGAAGCTCTGTTTGAGCTGTTCTACATATCTGGCGCTAACAAAAGCAATCATCAGAATGCTGATGATTTATTTATAACAGATGGAAGGTCAATGGAGATGTATTGCCTTACTATGTCGCTAAAGAGGTTCCAGTTTATTTTAAGACACATTCGGTTCGATGACAAAAGTACTAGAATACAAAGGCAAGAATTCGACAAGTTGTACCGACAAGTTGTACAAGTTGTAATACCTAAGCATTACAATATTTCAGCATATACTACGATAGATGAAAAGTTAGAAGCCTTTCGCGGCAAATGTTCATTCAGGGTTTACATACCGAATAAACCAAATCGTTACAGTATAAAAATATATGCTTTAGCAGACGCTGAGGTGTATTACACATCCAAGATGGAGGTATATGTTGGTAGACAGCCAGCTGGAAAATATTTTGTTGATACCTCAAATATGTCACTTGTACCTCGTCTGTATGAACCGATTTGGGGAACGGGAAGGAACTTTATCATGGATAATTGTTTCACAAGCGTTCAGCTTACGCGATTACTTCAACGTGAACATCGTCTAAATGTTATAGGAACGTTACGAAAGAATAAACCTCAAATTCCTCTAGTAATAACACAAAAAAGGCCAGAAAAAAAAACGGTATGTTCGCATTTCAAGAGAAGTGTATATTTTTCCCTTTTAGCATGTCCTAAGCACTCAAGTTTTCGTCTTTTGATAGTCAGTATCATTTCTGATTCATGTCCTATCCTTCTAGCTACTGCGTACCAACAGGTAGGATTCTTCCGTAACACCAAAATTCAATGTCGGCCTTATATGTACTTGTTTTATGGTCCACTCCTCCATGCCAGAAAGAATAGTAAAGAACATTGACACTGAAATATCCTACACGTAGCTCTAATCTTATATCCTGACAACAAAAAAAACTTTTTAAGTACTAAATGATGCATGTCCTATTTCAATATTGAATCTTGGTTTCTTTGGTTTGATCTATATTTGAGGTTATCCAGATTCCCAAGAGTTTGTAAGTATCCACACCTTCAATTACAGTATTTTCAATAACCAGTTGAATGTTTGCAACTGTTGATTTAGTAATAACCATGAACTTTAATTCATCTGATCTTAAGCCTATATCTATGACAGCATGCATTAGGGGGTTGCGTTACGTTCTGTAAATAATTGTTATCCGTCATCACTACGGTAGCTTCTGCAAAACTTGAGTTATTCAAAAAAATTCCAGTAATAGATATTCTTCTTCTTCGTCTAGCCATTTTTATTGTAGCCTATTTTTCCCGGCAGTCCTTTTCAGATCATCTGTCCATCTCATAGGAGGTCTGCCTCTGGGTCTTTTGTGTTGGTATGGTCTCCAGGTTAAAATTGATCTGTGCCATTTGTTTAGATCGCTCCTAGCTACATGTCCAGCGTATTCCCATTTCAACTTTAATGATTTTTGCACCACATCGGTGACTTTGGTTTTCTGTCTTATCCATGTGTTTGTTTTCTTGTCCGTAAGTGATATACCTAGCATTGCTCTTTCCATCGCGTGTTGAGTGACTAAGTATATTCATATTCTTTTTTGTGATTGTCCATGTTTGTGCCGCGTAAGTTAATATCAGAATATTGCATGCATCAAAAACTTTAGATCTAAGATGTAATTGAATTTGTTGATTTCTGAGTATATAGTTCAGTTTACCGAATGCTGCCCAAGCTAACTTTCTTCTTCTTTTTATTTCTTCAGTTTGAATTTCCCTATTTAGGATTATTTTTTTAGAAGGTAATAGATATTACCTTCTATTAAATCTGAGACTGCTTACTTAAATAATACCGCTTCATAGAAGACATTGAAGAGTAGCGGGAACAGCAAGGAACCCTGTCGGTCTCATATTTATATCTTGATATACCGGGTGGTCTGATTGTCAACTCTTACCTTTGCAGTTTTGATTCCAATATAGATGAGGTCTAATTTTTATATCACATTTGTCAATATTTTTGTTCTTGAATATATCTACAAACTTTTTATGCTGAACCTATCACAAGCTTTTCCAAAGTCTAACAACATAAGTACATGTCCTGATTCATGTCTATGCATCTCTGGGCCAGCATATTCAAATCGAACAAAGCTTTTCTTGTGTCCATACCATTTATAAACCCAAATTGTGTCACTAATATTATATTCAAGAGTTTTAGCAATTCTGTTTTGTGTTTTTTTGTATGATTTTCAAGGTTTTAAGTGTGTGACTCATTAAAGCTAAAGAAGCTATAAGAACATTATATTACTAACCGTGGCATTTACTTAATTCCCTGTCCAACTCTCAACTTCTTTAAATATTGACTGCTTGTATTTACATTAATGGACCTGGTAAGTGCACCATTTTTTTGCGACATCTTTTACTATTTTACTCATTCTTCCCTCTGTATTTTGACTTAATTTTGTTTTGTTTGCATATTTTGACGTTTTCATGTTCTGTTCAAAATTTTCCTCGGCGATTTCTTCTCAAAAGTTTGTGATCTGTATATTGTTGATTATTAGTTTTTCACATCCTTGAGTTATAAATTTACATAGAATCTACATCTTACATCTAGATTCCCTGATTCTATAAGATAGTTAACATCAACAGAAAAGAATTCAAGGCAACCGCAAGACAATGCAGAAGTCAGAATAGCGAACTATTAACAACAAGGAAAGATGTATTGAATTGGGTGGAATACTTTAACCATGCACTTAATATGGAGGAAGAATAAGAAAACTTGGAAGACGAAAGCGATGAGGTAAGGGGAACAGACGAGAGGGAAGAGGAACCACCAACGATTCTTGAAGTTTAGGATGCAGTTAAACAACTAGCCAAAAACAAATCACCCGGAATAGATAATCTCCCAGCTGAACTATATAAAGAACGTGGCCACGATACCATAATTGCATTACAGCAGCTTATAAAAGAAATATGGACACAGAAATTCCTCCCGAATGATTGGAATATTGGAATACTGTGCACCATACACAATAAAGAAGATATCTTTCAATGTTTTAACCACAGTACGCTTCTAAATGCAGCGTATAAAATATTTTCCAAAGTACTATGTCACCGTATGGCACCATATGCAGAACAGATAGTAGGAAAATACCAAGCTAGTTTAAGAGGTAGTAAATCTACAATTCATCAGATTGTAACCCTGAAACAAATTTTGGAAAAAATACTGGAATATGGCATTGATACTCATCACATATTTATAGACTACAAAGCAGCCTACGACTCTGTGAATAGAAGAGAAGTGTTCAAAGCAATGAAAGAGCTAGGAATACCAAATCAGTTGGTAAATTTAACAAAACTAGCTCTTGAGAAAGTTGAATGTAGAGTACGAATTAGGGGGAACTGTCTGAACATTTTAAAACCACCCACAAGGAATCTACGTTCCTGTAGTTGGCTGTATACCATATAATAAAAAATTTTATTAAAAATCCTTTGTAAAAATCCTCTGTCTTGCAGAGCTAACGCAACGAATTATCGATGAATCTCGAATAATTTTTAGACAATCATGTAGAAATGTAGTAGACGCATTCTACTATCGATTAGCGTACTGTGAACTCACAAATTGAGCACATTTTGAACACTTGATAAAGTAACCATTATGTTAAACAATGTTGTAATCTATCAATTATTACGTTTTAATGTAGTTGAAAATAGTTAGTATTAAAACATTTATTGAGACAATTAGGCGTTGCCAGACTTCTGTTTTATGTATTTAAGACCTTCCAGACTACATAAAATCATAAGTGTTGCATATGGTTAAACCCGTATTGAATAGGAGATTCCAATAATGACTGAATATACAGGGTGATGAATTTGAAAAATCAAAGTTACTAATAATATAAGAGAACTGGCAAATCTGGCAACATTGCAAATATCAAATATGGAATCTCCGTATCCCAAAATAGGTATACCTCAAATTTTGTAAAATTATGACTAGCAATTTACGAGATAATTGGCCGGTTTCAGACTTTTAGACCACTCTGTATAGTAAACATATAGATTATTGTTTTGAATACTCACCAATTTATTACTCTTATTAAACGATTTTCCACATAACGTACACAAATAAGGCTTTTCGCCCGAATGAGTACGTTCGTGACATTTCAAATCGTGCGACCTCGGGAAACCCTTTCCGCACTCGCTACACTTGTAAGGCCTCTCTCCTGTGTGGCGCCGCATATGCACGATCTGAAAAATATTGCTAGTCGGTTAGTTTCGAGTAATTGTTACAGAACTTGTCCATGTTTGACAGCAACCAAAATAAAAATAAATGAAAAAATGCTCCAACAAAAAATAAAAATGAAAAAATAAGTTCAAATATACAGTTTAACTGATTAAAATTTGTTTTAATAGGTTTTTGCTATCATCAACGCTCATACAAGATTATAATCTATAAGAAGTATAACCAGCCATATAAAGAATTTGTTAGTTTCTGAATAAATCTATATGTAATGTATAAGTTTGTGTTTTATATTTCGTTTTTATTATTTATTTAATATATTATCTTTCATTAGTCATGGGTCAACTTAACCGCGGCATAGTAGCGGAATGCCGTGGCACTAGTGGATAGCTTAATCCCCCACCTCTGGTCCAGATACAAGAAAATTAAACATGACCAGATGATTTGTAGATAACTATTGAGACACACACCATCGATTTCGCTTTCTTCATATTATAGAAAGTTATTAACGCGAAACTGATGTTTCTATGAATCGAGAGATGAATCATGCTGCAAAATAAAATACGGGGAACGTCACAAGAGGGTAATTGTATCTCGACAATATGATTAAATGTCATCAAAAGTAATTACCAAAACCTGAAGCGATAGAGATCCGTATTTAGGACAATCAAATGGTGATTAAAAAATGGAATTTGATGTTACTCAGAATAATTATGAATTATAGCAATCTACTTCACAACCACCTTTATCTTACTCAGCTGCAGCCAGGAAACAACAAGAACCAACCTATCCATCCAAACTACGAACAACATTGTTTAATGCTCTAAATAATGTCAAATTTAAAGAATACTTGTTAGCTATAGACTCTCTAGTTACTCCAAAACATATTCTTTTTCATCAAGAATCACCAACAATCGTATCTGCATTTATTTCTCAAGCAAAAGTAGACACATCTTTTCAAAAAATGGAGGTTTCATCACTGTAAACAATAATAAAATAAAGTTCATAGACTAATTACTCCAAGTGAAAGACTTAATATGAAATGTCTTCCACTATCCTCATAAGATAATAAATATACTGGATATATTTGTTTTTTATTTTTTTTTTGTATATATTTGTTTAACTCCGCCTCTGGTAGATACTGGGTGGACTGAGTAGCTCAGTAAATGCCAGTACCGGTCCCAAGCCCGGATGAAGGAGGAGGGTTACAGCGGTAGGTTAGCTCCCCGCCCTGCGTAAAAGAAATATTGCTAAAAATCCCAAAGAACAGCCTCGGAACTCGGATGGCTTCAACGGAAAACGACATAGGCAAAGAAAAAGGCTAACGAATTTTGGATGTTGGAACATACAAGGACTGAATACAAAAGAAGACCAAGTATTTAAGGAACTCAGTACATACCGAATTGACATCGCAGTACTCAGCGAAACAAAAAAGAAAGGACAGGGGAACCACTACAAAGACTACATAATATAATATATACTTCTGGAGCGGAGTAGAAAAATCAAAAAGAGCCAAAGCTGGAGTAGCGGTCGTGATAAGAAAAAACATGGAAAAATGTATTACCAACTGGAACCCGATAGACGAAAGAATTATAACAGTAGACCTTACAACAAAGGGGAGAGACATAAAAATAATTGGCATCTATGCACCCACGGACGACTCAGATACAAACACTAAAGACATGTTCTTCGACAAACTCTCAGAAGAGTTAAATAAAATAAAAAAAAGGCAAGAAATAGTCCTGCTAGGGGACCTGAACGGAAGAGTAGGTAAAGCTCTTGACAACAAAATAATTGGACAACACGGAGAAGATGTAGTAAATGAGAACGGAACAAGATGGTTGGAGGTATGCGAACAACATTCGTTAAAAATACTGAATGGATTTTACAAACATAGAGACATAAATAAATATACATGGACTCAAAAGACAAGAAAACTGCAGTCAATTATAGACTATATAGTAGTTAAACAAGAGACATCTTTAAGACCCTACGATGTAAAAGTTTGGAGAGGGGCAGAATGTGGATCGGATCACCTACTAGTAAAGGCACCCGTGGAAATAAGATATATTAAACAAAATAAATCCCAAGAACAGACAAACAAAGAATCCACACGGCTCTATAACATAGACAGCTTAAAAAATGAGTCCACAAGTTTTCTTTATAAACTACGTTTGGCACAAAAATTAGACGAAGAAATAAACGGAACAGCGGAAGAAATGTATGAGACTTTGAAAATCAAAATTCATGAAGCAGCATTAGAAGCTCTAGGTACGAAAGAAAAAGTAAAACGTAGAAATTATTGGTGGACAGAAGGTTTATTAGAACTGGTAGAAGAAAAGAAAAAACTGTATCTCAAATGGTTAGCGACAAAAGATGAGGAAGACCGAAAGAACTATAACAGATACAAATATATAGTAAAAAAGGAAATTAAAAAAACAAAAAACATAACCTGGGACAACAAGTGTGCAGAAATAAGCTCAATGGTAGGAGGATCTAGGTCCAGACAAGCTTGGAAAACTATCAACAGTCTTAGAAAAAATACAAACGAAACAAAAAAAATAAACCCCATAGACATAGAAAGATGGAAAAATTATTATGAAAATCTATTAAATGAACAACGTACACAGTTTCTAGACACACAGATAGATAGAGTTGAAACGGGGTTAAATGAAGTGGCGATGATTACCGTAGAAGAAATAAAAAACGCATTACAAAAAATGAAAAATAATAAAGCTCCTGGGCCGGGTGATTTACCTATCGAGTTATTCAAACATGCCACTGCAATAACATTAGAATTGCTTTGTAAAATGTTTAACAAGTGCCTACAAGGAGAAAGTATCCCAAGAGATTGGAAAGTCTCGTACATAAACTCCATCTACAAAAAGGGAAACAGGAATGACTGCAGTAATTACCGAGGTATCAGCATTACGTCATCCACTGGCAAACTGTATGAAAGAGTTCTGAAAGCCAGAATAGAAAAAGAAGCCACAGAGATCGAAGAACAAAGTGGATTCCGACCAGGGAGATCTTGTGTCGACAATGTATTTACTCTCAAACATCTAACGGAAAAGAGATTAGCAAGAGGACTAGAACTTCATGCCACTTTTATAGATCTCCGTAAAGCGTTTGACTCCGTACCACTGCAGAGACTATGGACAACATTGGAAAACGCAGGTATAAATGCAGTATATATAAATGCCGTGAAAAAGCTATATCAAGATAACCAAGCTTATATTAAGGTTGGAAACCAAATTTCCAAGGGTTTCACCCAAACAAAGGGTGTCAAACAGGGCTCTTGCCTCTCCCCAACCCTATTTAAAATATATCTTGGTAATGCTTTAAAATATTGGATGAGAAAATGCAGCCCAATGGGCATATGGGTAAATGACACTCCTATATACACAATCCTCTTCGCAGACGACCAGGTAGTTCTTGCCGAGGACCTACAAGATATGACGTACATGATAAACAAACTAATAGACGAATTCAAAAAATGGGGATTAGAGGTTAATACCGAAAAGACACAATACATGAATATAGGAGGCATCGGTCAAGACATGGAAACAGAAAGCGGATTAATTAAAAACGTTGATCAGTACGAATATCTCGGAGTTACACTAAGCGAAGACGGGAGAGACGACAAAGATATAACAAGAAAAATAGGAAAAGGAAAAAACATGATAAAAACACTACATCCGATCCTGTGGAATAAAACTTTAACTAAGAAAACAAAGAAAAATATATATCAGGCTATGATTCAGCCGGTGCTGACGTATGGGTCAGAAGTGTGGGTCTTTAACAAGAATATGTCACAAAAACTCCTCTCAACGGAAATGATGTACTGGAGAAGATGTTCCGGGTTAACTTTGTTTGACCACATAAGAAATGAAAACATAAGAGAGAGAATGAAAGTAAAGAACACAATAATGGATACGATAGCCGAAAAACAATTAAAATGGTATGGACACCTGAGACGGATGAACGAAGAAAGGATACCACGAAAGGTTTGGAACTGGAGACCTACACAGAGAAATAAAAGGGGAAGGCCAAGAAAGAAATGGATATCCAATATTCATATAGAAATGGAAAATAGAGGTCTTCAAGAAGGAGACTGGGCCGATAAGAAATTATGGCGATTGGGATGCGAGAAGCGACAAAATTAAAGTTGCAAACACTCGCTATATATATATATATATATATAATATATATATATATATATATATATATATATATATATATTTGTTTACTCTTTTAATGAAAATAAAGATTATCCAGCACCACAAGAATTTAACATATCCTTTATTAACTTTGTATATTGAAATATACAAAGTTAAAAAAAGAAACTAACGAAAGCTCAGAAAACTCAAATATGAGGATGAAAAACCCGACACGGATAGATCGAGTGAGTTAAATACTAGTAAAAAAGTAAAAACAAAATAAACAATTTATTGCAATGGAATATAAATGGGCTCTACCCTTTTTATATGGAAGCGACCATTACCCAATAAAAGTGTCTATATTTTCTAATAAAATTCCCTCTGAGTACCAACCAGCCCGAAAATGGAACCTGAAAAACGCTAATTGGAATAAATACGCTGGCGCCATAGAAATTAATATAGATTCGCTAGAAACCAATTTTGAAAACACTGATATAACTGAAACTCTAAACATTTTTACTAATATTATTACAAACGCGACAGAAATACATATAGAAAAAAACTAGAATATTAAGGAAACACAGACATCTACCATGGTGGAACACAGAATGCCAAAACGCAATCAAGCAATATAAAGTATCTTTCAACAAAATGAAAAACATAATAACACAACTAACATCATTGAAAAAAAAAACAAAGAGCGTATCATGTTAGATATAGAACAGAAAATGCTCGAAAAACAAACTGGAACAAATTTATCCCAAATATAAAGAATTTAACACCTCTATCTACAGTCTGGCGCAATATTCGTAAAATATCAGGAAAAAACATATTCTATCAAGTACCTTATATTACTCATAATACTAATATAATAACAAAACCCATGAAATAATTAATTATTTTGCTACATATTTCGAAACAAACTCCAGAAATAGCAAATATGCCAAAGAGTTTATACAATACAAAATCATCACAAAAAAACAACAGCTCGATTATGAAGATAAAAATAATAGTCCTTTAAGCTTAAATGAACTTAATTTTGCCCTAAATACTACTTCTGCTCCAGGACCTGATAAAAAACCAGTATTCTTGGAAAATTGCCGGATTACGCTAAAATGTGTTCTAAAAATTCTCAGCTGTTGGGGCAGCTGTCGATACACCAAATATTACACTTGAGTATAAACTACTGGAAAGCTACTTGCCATCTACCAAGCTCGTATGCAATGCTCGTATAATTGGACGTAGTTATGCAGAAGTGATCCATTCCACAATTTCTTAAAATATGAGTTAGACACAAATTTGCATCAGTAAAATTCGGAACTAAATTATGCTGAAATGATCCAACCTTTTCTATGCAAGACAACAGTAATAATAGTAAAATGTCCAACCTTAAACGCTCTTTTAGCTTTAATCGATTGTGCAGTAATGATTCATGCTACTTAAATCTTCAAATATTTTTAAGAGTAATTTACAAAAATGAACCAAGACACATGGATCATTAATGCGCTTTAAAAATAATTTTAAAACCAGGCTTTAAAGTAATTTACAAAAATGAGCCAAGTTACATGGATCATTATTGCGTTTTAAAAATAATTTTAAAACGAGGCTTTATTTTTTAAGCCAAAATGATCCAAGTGGCCTGAATCATTTTTACAAAATTAAATAAAGTCACTAACACTAATGTATTTAACACTGTAATGATTCAAAAAGCTTGAATCATATCAGCAAAATGTTATTCTCGCAATTTTCTTTGGTCATTATAAATGCAGAAGTGTTACATTCCATAATGTAACGCTTGTGTAAAACAAAACACAAAGAAAAGATCTTATACCACATTAAACGAAGGTTTACAAAGGAAAATTAAAAATTTTAGTCGTACCTATACTTTAGCAGGAAAAATTGTTTGCCGTGATATGTTTGTAAAAACATTAGGTATTTCTCTCCAAAAAAGTAATCGTATCTTTAAAAAAACGGATAGCTCTGATGGCATTGTTGATCAAAGAGGACAAAAGCAGGGAGGTTGGAATAAAACTCCTTCTGAAGACCTCAAACTTGTAATACGTCATCTAAAATCAATTCCAACTTACACATCACATTACAGAAGAGCAAATTGCTCTGATGCCTTATTCCTTCAGCCAAATCTGACTGTAAGAAAACTGTATGAGTTGTATACTGCAATGGTAGTTGAAAAGTATCCTGTAAGAAAATGTGTTTCGTTTGAAAAAATATAAGTCTATTTACTTAAACAAATTTAATTTACGAACAAAATCGCTTCACAAAGATACTTGTTTAAAATGTGATTTATTTAACACAAAAATAAAAAACGTTGCAACTGAAGAAGAGGGAAATTATTTAACTGACGAACATCAGAAACATGTTGAACTTTGGCAAAATGCAAGAGCAAAAATGAGGGACGATCTAAAAGAAAGTCAAATGTCCCAGGAAATGGAATGCATCACATTTGATTTACAGAAAACTCTCCCACTTCCAAGAATACCTACAAACATCGTTTTTTATGAACGACAACTATGGGTATATAATTGTGGTATCCACTTAGGATCAGAAGACAAAGGTTACTGTTATGTATGGATGGAAGGAGAAGCAGGGCGCGGAGCTCAAGAAATTGGAAGTTGTTTAATTAATCACATGGAAAAATACCTGAAACCTGATGTGAAACATTTAATACTTTGGAGTGATTCATGTGGGGGGCAAAATAGAAATATTAAAATCGTTTTGCTATTGAAACTCTTTTTGTCAAAACATCCAACTTTACAGAAAATTTCACAAAGATTTCTAGAACCAGGTCATTCCTACCTGCCAAATGACACCGATTTTGGCAAAATAGAATCCGCTCTTAAGTTATAGCAGCGAATTTATACACCAGAAGAATACATGGATGTCATGCGTTCGTGTCAAAGGAAGAAACCAATGGTGGTTACTAGAATGAAAAAGGAAAATTTCTATAGTACACAGAAACTTGAAAAACTTATCGTCAATAGAAAATTATCAACAGATAAGAAGCCCATAAATTGGCTTAAAACCAAAGAAATTTTATTAACAAAAGAAAACCCGTATTCCATTTTCATGCGAAATTCTTTTGATAGTGAATTTGTGGAAGTGGATATTAAAAAAAAATTCTAAAAGTAAACTTTTGACAGAAATATTTACTCCAGAAAATCTTTCGCCTCTATGGCCTAATGGTAAAGAGATTTCAGCTCCAAAGTTAGAAGACATTAAGTCGTTGTTAGATCTTATTCCAAAAGACTATCAAAACATATATCTACAGTTAACAGGAAACAAAAATATTCCCGATTACATAGATGGGTATGGAAATGAACTAGATTTTCCCCTGGAAGAAAGTTCTACAGAATAATGTTTCTTCGTTCTAAACTTAAATATTTCAATGTTTTTATAATGTAAAGATATGTTACCAAAAATAAATCTTTGTTTTATGTACAGACTTTGGTAAAAATAAATATAATTTGACAGTAATACAGACAAACACCGCTTTGGATCATATCTGCAAATAATAAAATTTGCTTTGTACCACAAGAAACACAATTTTGCAGAAATGATCCAAATGTTTTTTTTTATTTAATGACAAAAATAAATATACTTTATTTTTTAAAATACGCACATAAGATGCAATAAACACCTTAAAATAACTTGTGCATATTTAAATTAATAAACATAGTTATTTCAAATTGTTATATTAAATTTTCTTTAAAGTTAATTATCTCAAAATTATGTTAGTGTGGGATGGATCAATTCTGCATAACTATGTCCAATTATTGATTCGCGCAGTTCCCTCAATACCGTTAAACAACTTTTAAATAACACATCCAATTGATCTCCGTATTAAAAAAGAGTACCATACTACCATACAAAACAGCAACCATACTGTACTATTTCTATGGGTTCTTTCACACATTGGCCTTCAAGGAAATGAAGAGGATCCCATTGCGTAACAAGCAAGAAACAGTGAAATAGCGAGTGAAGTGATAAATGTAGTGCTAAATGACTTAAATTAATTTGTTAAAATGAAGGTTGAAAATTTGTGGGAAAACTAGTGAAACAATTCAACTTCAAAACTTCGAAAAGTGAAAACATAATATGTAAAACCGTGGAAATATCAAATTCTTAACAGAGCCCATTAAGTCGTTGTTACTCGACTTCGGCTAGGACATACCCGGCTTACCCACGGGCATATAATTGGTCACACTAATCCCGCTTTATGAGACAACTGTAATGTTCCACTCAGTGTTAAGCATGCCTTGTAGAGAGTCCAAGATACCAGTTGAAGAGACAGACCAACCACATCATCGGAGCAACAAGTGAAATCTTATGAGAAAATGTAAAATTGGACAGTTGGTAAATTCCTTAAATAAATCAATATTCTTAATAATATTTGGATTTGATGGTTTCTATTATTTCCCTACTCTCATGCACTCTTCTCGTGACGTCATTGTTTGTTACATGGTCAATCCATGATACTTTCGGAGTCTCCTGTATAACCTCAATTCGAATTCTTCCAGTTTCTTAATTGTAGCTGGATTCAAAGTCTATATAGTAGTAACACCTTGCCATAACATAACTCTGAAATTCAGTTTGTTAAAATTGGTATGTGCTTCTTCTATGCGCAGTCTAATTTCTTTGGAGTAATCATTACTGTGACTGATTATGATGTCAAGATAATTGTAAGTATCTACTTGTTCAAGAGTTTCCCATTAACCTTTCATCATGATTTTTAAATTTCCATAAATTTTGTATTCTTGATATTTATTAAAATTTGCATGATCAACTAACTTGTTCATCTTCGAGAATTTCTGTCAAAATAATCCTTCACCATTCACCAAATTAATCTTTACTTTTGATTTTCTAACTACAACTTCGTTGGCTGCAACCAAAACCATACTGTCACTAACACAAAGATACTTTTGTTCTCCAAAACATACTCGAACAATAAAAAAAGTTCTATAGTTTATTCGTCTTCCGGGTTTGGACCGTGTCATTTGTGAGTGACCCAAAAGTGGGTTCATCTCGACGTTTCGCTACAATTATATGTAGCTTCTTCAGGAGAAACAAAGAAAAAGAAAAAAGAAAACAAAAGAACAGGAAGATGGGTAGTTAGCAACGGTAACTCAGTTACTCAACGCAACCAGAGGCGAATACTAACTACCAAGATGGGCATTTGGTCACAGTAACTCAACTACTCAACGCAGCCAGAGGTGAAAACCAAATGCCAGGACAGGGATTCACGTCCAACAGCTCAGAACACTAACGCGTCGAGAGGCGGGGAGTGAATCCCCGCCTCTCGACGCGTTAGTGTTCTGAGCTGTTGGACGTGAATCCCTGTCCTGGCATTTGGTTTTCACCTCTGGCTGCGTTGAGTAGTTGAGTTACTGTGACCAAATGCCCATCTTGGTAGTTAGTATTCGCCTCTGGTTGCGTTGAGTAACTGAGTTACCGTTGCTAACTACCCATCTTCCTGTTCTTTTGTTTTCTTTTTTCTTTTTCTTTGTTTCTCCTGAAGAAGCTACATATAATTGTAGCGAAACGTCGAGATGAACCCACTTTTGGGTCACTCACAAATGACACGGTCCAAACCCGGAAGACGAATAAACTATAATTCTGACTCTGGCCGTGGAAGCCTACGATTTCATTTGACCAACCTCTACGGGGAGGTTATATTCCGCAAAACCTCAGAGTTCTCCAATCTTCGCTCTAAAGTTTCATCTCTACTTTCTTCGCTCACCTTCCTCTCTAGATGTCGTGATAATAACTTGGTTCCCAATTTTCTTGTTCTAAAACATCACATTTCCTCTTCATCTTCTTCCCGAATTCTACATCGAGCCAGCCTATCTCTACTTCGTGAACGGATTCAACATATTCGAAAAACCCTTAATTTTCAATCCCAAAAACTTTTTAAGCTGCATCTTGAACTCTCCAGTATTCTTAGTGTCGATGATTGGTCACTTTTAGACCGCATTTCCTATCATCAAGCCGATAAAATCCTTCTTCTAAGCAACGAAACTCACAAAAAGAAATTCCAATCCCTTGTATCTAAGAAAAAATCACATTCCACCACTTCTACTTCTCATTCACCTCTCATTAACACCGTCGTTAATCTTTCTTCTCACCAATTAACAAGTGCAGAAAGCAGTCTTCTATCTAAAGGTCTTAATTTTGCTATCACTCCTTCCAGAATTCCTACCGAAGAAATAGTTTCAAATGTGGAAGCGGCACTCCGCACAATTCCCAAAATTCCAGCCGACCGTATCCGCTTTGACGTCGCTAAATGTCTTGATACAGCCAAAATCCCTACTTCCAATATATCTCGTGAGGAATTCATAGCTCTCAAAAATCTCCGTTCTCTTTCTGAGATAATAATCCTTCCTGCAGACAAAGGTAATGCCACAGTCATCCTGGATACTCCTTCCTACATAGAGAAAGTAAACGACTTACTTAGGGATACATCTGTTATAATACAATTTCTCGAGACCCCACTCCTAGAGTCGAACGCGAAATTTCCCATGCCATCAAACAATCCGATCTTTCCGATGATGTTAAGAAGTCCATAGTTCCAAAAAACTCCATCTGCCCAGAATTTATGGTCTTCCGAAAATCCATAAAGATAACGTACCTCTTCGTCCATTGTGACTACGATTAACTCTCCTACCTACAAACTCGCAAAGTACTTGTCGAATCAGTTTAAGACCTATACTGGTCGTACCTCTTCTTATGTCCGAAATTCCACACATTTCATCACCTTAATCTCCTCTCTCACAGTCGATCCCCAAGATATTCTCGTCAGTTTCGATGTATCATCCCTATTTACCAATATCCCATACATGACTCTCTAGTTGTTCTGCGAGATCACTTGACCAATGATAACAAGTCTTTGGTTTTGGCAGATCTTGCCGAAAAATGCCTCCTTTCAACATATTTTTCTTTTAGAGGCAATTTCTACAAACAAATATCTGGAACACCAATGGGTTCTCCCCTTTCCCTGTCATTGCTGACATTTTCATGGAAGCCTTTGAGTCTTTAGCCCTAGAATCTTACCCTTAAAACCAAAAGTCTGGTTCCGCTACGTTGATGATACATTTATCATCTGGCCCCATGGTCAACATACCCTTTCTCCTTCCTAGATCATCTTAACTCACAACATCCGAGTATAAAATTCACAATGGAAGTAGAAAATAATCGGTCCCTTCCCTTTCTCGATGTGTTAGTCACCTCCAAGCCCAATGGCCGATTGGGTCACTCTGTTTATAGAAAAAAGACTCACACGAATCGTTACCTACATGCTTCATCACACCACCATCCTGCCAAAAGAATTCTGTGATCAACTCTCTCATCCATCGGGCCATTTCGATTTCTGAACCCGACAACCTTAGAGAAGAACTTGGCCATCTGCAAAAAACCCTTGTCGCCAATGGTTACTCCAAGTCCACAATTCAAAATATTACACACCGACATCTACATCCCCTTTACACCCTAGGACAACAAATTCAGAATCTTCGGGTAATACTCCTGTGGCTTTTCTTCCGTATATTCGAAATGTCACTGATAGGATTGGCAAAATTCTTCGCAAAGAAGGTATCAGGACTACTTTTCGACCACCCAAGAAAATCTCACAATATCTACCCTCTCCTAAGGACCCATTACCGCCCCTATCTTCCTGTGGTGTCTATTCTATTCCTTGTTCATGTGGACATGTGTATATTGGCGAAACTGGTCGTTCCGTCAAAACTCGGATTCAAGAGCATCAAAGATGCATTCGATCAGGTCTTTTCTCCCATTCTGCAGTTGCCGAACACTGCCAAGAAACCGGTCATTCCATATTGTTCGAAAAAACCCATATTATTTCTAAGAGCCCCTTCTTTTATTCCAGGAAAATCCGCGAATCTCTAGAGATCCGAAAAAATCCCCATAATATCAATCGAGAGGAAGGATACTACTTGTCTCCCATCTGGAATCTCAGTCTAGAGCCACCGTCCGGTCCCGCCACCACATGATTGGCCAGCGCGCGCTTCTTGACGTTCGCGCCACGAAGTGTGCCGATACGTCCCGACACGACAGGCACCGCGACTATAAATAGAGCGGTAGCGGAGTAATCGTCGGATTCACTCCCCGCCTCTCGACGCGTTAGTGTTCTGAGCTGTTGGACGTGAATCCCTGTCCTGGCATTTGGTTTTCACCTCTGGCTGCGTTGAGTAGTTGAGTTACTGTGACCAAATGCCCATCTTGGTAGTTAGTATTCGCCTCTGGTTGCGTTGAGTAACTGAGTTACCGTTGCTAACTACCCATCTTCCTGTTCTTTTGTTTTCTTTTTTCTTTTCTTTGTTCTCCTGAAGAAGCTACATACAATTGTAGCGAAACGTCGAGATGAACCCACTTTTGGGTCACTCACAAATGACACGGTCCAAACCCGGAAGACGAATAAACTATAATTCTGACTCTGGCCGTGGAAGCCTACGATTTCAAAAAAAGTTCTGTTGCCGACTTATCACCATCAAAGACGATACGCTCTTGAATTCAACCTCCTCCTTTAAAATCCGGTAACCGAATCCTTCAATTCTCATGAATAGATCATTTTTCGCTGGTAAAAATCCTCACTGCCCTCAATCTCATGATCTTTATTATAAAGAAAACTAAGTTCGTTTTCGCGTTCAAAATTAAAATACGGTTCTTATAGAGAAAACTTTTAAAGAGGACACAGATGCTGCAATTAAATCTTGTACAAATAGGAAAAAAGAAAATCTTGTACAAATAAACACGTAGAGTAGGCATTCTCTTTCGGAATGAAAATGTTTATGATAAAAAAACTGACGTTTATACTGCATTCTGAATCAAATGGAATTTCAAATGCGTGAATTAAAATTTCATTAGATTTTTTGAATCGTTACAATATATACATTTGTAAACGATCTTTAGGAACATTTAGCTGCATTTAGAACCATTCCTTGGTATATCTCCTGATTGATAAATCGCATTGAAAAACTTTACCAAAAGGTCCGTGCGTTTCGTTTCTATTATTTAAAAAATATCAACAGGTAGTTCGTCTGGCCCAGGACTTTTCCCATTTTGAGTGGTCTTTAGCTTATGGAGTACTTCTTCCTTTATAACTTCTGCATCTTTCTCTTTCTTCGAACGATAAGTGATCTATTTTTCCTCTTTTACTTTGGAACAGCTCTTCGATATATATACTGTTCAGGGTTTTAGTTTTTCCTGTCTCAATTAAGTTGTTCCCATTCTTGTTCAAAAGTGGCAAAATACGTTGGTGTAACCCTGCCATATTTAACTTTTTATACAGTCAGTTATGAACAAATCGTAATTATTCTGAAGTTCTTTGATTCCTGCTTTCAATATCTCGTCGTTCATCCTGTTCTTTCTTATAGAAGATTCCTAGAAGATATAACCTCATTATTCATATAAATACAAACTCTAAAATTAGATTTTGTTATCGGGTGGTTTTTCTTACAAGAATATCGCATGTTTACGTCCCCTTGGTAATGTTTTTCTCCTTTCCTGCCGAAGCTCACACTCCAATTTCCTTGATAAACCGTTTTATAATTTTAGCGATGATGCCATAGTGATTTTCCTGTGGAATCATGAAGATGTTTAATACAGCGATTTCTCTTTTGTATCCTTATGCTGTTAACGATTTATTTATTTATACCTTGGGAATAGATTTCTTAAATTCAGGATAAAAAGGTGCCCTATCATCAACATATTTAATTTTATTCATGTTACTTCGTTGACCACAATACCTTCCACTACTTAGGATACAACCTCTTGAAAAATTACTTCGCTGTAAAGATTTAATTTGATTGATGTAGATATTTTTTGTGTAGAAGTATTAACTCAACTTCTCCCATGTCATACATATTTCCGAGTATTATCTTTGGGATTTGATCTTTCATCCTACAATATTCTTCTCAGAAATCTGCTACTACACAATTAGATTATATCGTTTTGAATCTACAAAAACCCAAAATGACATAATCTAATTCCGAAAGTAGCAGTTTCTTAGCAACTTGCTCTCGCCTTTCAACAATCTTATTGCACACATCAACTATTAAATTACTTTGTTAAATACTACTATGATATTAAAACGTATTGCCATCAAACAGGACAAATTCTGCCCATAACTTCGTCTTCTTTGTTAAATGTTCAAAGTTAGACAATAATACGAGCAACACGGTTAAGTAGTTAACATAAACCGAAATTTATATCAACCACTTACCATGTTACTGGAATTATTGAATTCCTTTCCGCAGTAGATACACAGATGCAGCTTGGACGTATCCTTTTCTCCCGTGTGAATCCTCTGGTGAGTCTTGAGATTATCGAGACGGTTGAAGGCCTTGCCGCATTCGCCGCATACATGACGTTTATCCTGGAGTAAGTGGATCTTGGTATGACGCGCCAGGTGATCTGACCTACAATCAAAATATGTATATTGAATAATATATTGCCAAAATATATCGTAAAAACCGCAGTAACTGACCGTCACAATGATCTCAGAAATATTATATTAAAATTACACAAATCCGCTTACTTATATGTGCTTTATGAAACCCCTGTCACTGCGCTTATGAAACCGATGTACAGATAACAGAAAAGAAAATCGCTACCCGAACAATGGCGTTGTTGCCAGTTACCGGCCTACAAAAAATAATTAAAACATAAGTCACTTTCTACAATTTTATTGTGATATTTGATTGTAGTGTAAGTTAACTGAGTGGCTACGCATTAAGGATTGAGCAGTTTTCTTAGTACTAAATAGAAATATTTTGCAGGTAGTCCAAATATGTCTAGTGCTGGAGAAATTTGTTTATAAACATATATAATTTGTTCCTCTCAATCAAGTTTATTAAATATAAACTAACTTAATATTTTATGAAATCAGTTATTTGCAAGTCCTCATTATCAACGTGTTTCGCTTAGACCATACATTAGATTTATCTCTAAAAATAATCAGATATGAAAGTTGACAATTTCTATTTCGGCATAACTGTCACCCAACACGTCTAAAATAATGACAGCTCGCTATTACTTCCGGTAATACCAGAAGTCGCCATCAATTTTCTTATTTTTTTATGGAACACCCGACATAATATAAAGGATCATATTATTATGATTTAACATTTTTCACGTTATTTAACTTTTTCAAATGTTTTCAACAGCTAGAGTTGCGTCCCTGGATTGTCTAATGTGTGACGACATACAGAAAGACTATGTATACCAGTGTTTAATTAGAGTAAGAGCTTTTTGTTTTGTAGTTGTTACCATACTTGTACGTTCCTAATAAATAAATTTTGTTACGAAAATAATTTTTTAAAACCCGTTTTCGGCTTTGACTTTCGTAACTGTCGCAGTCAGTAGTATTTTTCAAAGTTTTATAGTGTTTTCAAGTAAACGTCATTCGTAACTGTCGCGGTCATTCGGAATTTTCGAAATTGTACAGTGTTCGTGTTAACCTTGCTGAATTTCGTGTGCAATTTTTCTTTTTAAAGATTAACGAAAAAAATCCACATTTCGGGTACGGTAACAGCCAAACGTCCAAGGCTACGAACAAACATTCTCCACAACCCATTGGAGAAGCAAAGACTAGGAAAAAGGAAAAGCATCGTCCAGAATCCTATTGGTGCAGGCGGAAGAAAAAAAATACTCTATAGAAAATGAAAATATTCATGTAAGTGTTTCCTATTTTACCAAAATCCGTATTTTACCTATAACTTATAAATTTTTTCATTCACTGTGGATTACATTTTAGATCATTTAGTAAATTTAACTTTTATCGAAATAACTCAACAGATTTCAATTAATTAAATACCAAGCAGATAATATTCCTACTTTTGATGGCAATCCAAAACAATTAAATAGATTTATTAAACAATGCGAAATTTTTTTGACTAATCGTAGCAATCGAGATGCAAATAATCTTATAAATGTTTCGTCTTTTTGATACTGTTTTCCGTTAAATTCCGTCCGGTAAATTAACTGACAGAGCAGCAGACCTTATTGAATCAAGAACAGAACTTGATTCTTGGGCAAAAGTTAAAGATTCTCTTATAGTATAATTTTCTGACCAGAGATCAATTGATTGTTTAATGCAAGATATAATTTCAATGAAACCAGAATTTTCGTTTAAGAATCCAGGATACTCGAAGTATTGATTGTTCAAAAATAAATATGTCTAATGACCAATTAAATGTAAAAATATTAAAAACTCAACAATATGAAGATCTTCGTCTTAAAACTTTTATAAATGGCCTTAACTATCACATGCAGTTAGTAGTCAAATTAAAGAAACCTGATTCCATAGAGCAAGCAATAGCTTTCGCCAAAGAAAATTTTATTTCTTACAAAAATCGAAGTAATAATACGAGATCCTCAAATTTTAATAATTCTCGATCCTATAATAATTCTAATAGAAATTCAAATAATAATTCAGAACACTCTTTCATTTCCAAATAGAAATAATTTTTCTCGAAATCAGAATTTTTTGAATTATAATAATTTTCAAAATCGGCATTGTTCTCAAAGTTCTAGTCAATACAGAAAAAATAATTTTTTCAGAAATCTCAATAATAATTTTCAAAATCGTCCAAGATTTTCGAACAATGGTTTTCATAATAATAATTTCAAAGACAATTTCCAAATATACCTAGATATCAGCCATCTATTCATACCCAAAATCAAAGCAGATATTCAATGCGACCTGAGCCAATGGATACAAGTTCAAATAACTTTAGTTTATGAAGTAGCTTTAGAAATGATGACGTTTTCCAAATAATTTATTTTATCATAAAATAACTAGTAATAATGGAAGAGAAAAAAGATATAATGATATTGAAAGAACATATAATAATAATAATTTAAGAAGGTACAATGAAAATTAAAGAAATAATGATGAAAATTTTCCAGTTCAGGCCTCAACAAGAACAGTCACATAAATTTTAATGCTATTAAACAATATGATAAATTTGCTGTGCATACTGCACACGCTACTTCAATTTATAAGGAAACTATGACCATTCCAATATTCCCTACTTTCAAAAATCCAAATTGTCATAAATTTTATCTTTTCGATTTCTCTCCTAATTTTGACGGATTGCTAGGATGCAACTTTTTATCACAAATCAATGCTATTATTGATTTTAAAGATTCAAAACTAAAGACCCCAATTATTTCTATTCCTATATTTTTTACATCACAAGATCCAACGAAACAAAAATATTTTAAATATAGTAAATTAATAATAGCACCAAGAACTGCTCAAAAAGTTAAAGTCCCAGTTAACAGAAGATCTGGAGATCTGGTACAGCAATACTAAATTATACAAAAATCGGAAATGCATACATATTTACAACATTACATAATTACTACGCATTTACTATGATAAGTAACCTAGGAGAACCTCCGGCGGAAATAAAATTCACGGAACCTATTAATGTTTATTCTAGAGTATATTCTAGAAGAAAATTTAAATAATATTCAGTCATATCATATTGAGGAGATGGACATAAAAGAAGAAAAAATAGATTATCTACAAAAAAAAATCTCAAGAAACTTTTCAAGAATCTCAAGAACTTCATCATTGTAACCAAGAAGAATACGAAGCTATAAGTAAATTATGTTATGAATATAGATATATTTTTTATATAGACGGAAAACCCCTCAGTTTTACGAATGAAATAAAGCATAAAATAGATTTAGTTAGTGATACTCCGGTTTACACAACGAATTATAGATACCCGGAAGTTTATAAAAAAGAAGTTAGAAGACAAATAAATGATATGTTAAAAAATGAAATAATACTAGATTCAAACTCGCCTTTTAATTCACCGATCTGGGTCATAGATAAGAAAATGGACGCGAGTAGCCACAAGAAATATAGAATAGTTATAGATTACCGCAAACTAAATGAAAATACAATAGAAAATAAATTTCCCTTGCCATTAATAGATAATATTCTAGATGGTCTAGGAAAAGCTCAATATTTTACTACTTTAGATTTAGCAAACGGTTTCCACCAGATAGAAATGGAACCAGCCGATATACCGAAAACAGCATTTTCCACAGAGAGGACATTATGAATTTTTACGTATGCCGTTTGGATTGAAAATGCCCCAGCTACTTTTCAAAAAGTTATGAATAATGTGTTAAGAGGATATCAGAACGAAATCTGCTACATATATTTAGATGACGTAATTGTTTTTTCCTTACCATTGAAGAACATGTTAAAAGACTGAAAGCAATTTTGAAAGAATGACAAAATCTAATTTAAAAATACAGCTAGATAAATCAGAATTTTTACGTACAGAAGTGGCATATTTAGGCCATGTTATAACAAAAAAACAAGTACGACCAAATCCAGATAAAATAAATGCAGCCAAAAACTTTCCTATTCCTCAAGTCATTTTTAGGATTAGCAGGATATTATAGAAGATTCATCCAAAATTTCGCCAAAGTAGCTGAACCTTTAACTATGTGTTAAGAAACATGCAAAAGTTATACACACTCCAGAATTAAAAAAATCGTTTAATCATCTTAAAGAACTTTTAATTAATGCCCCTATTTTAAAATACTCATATTTTTCAAAACCATTTATATTAACTACAGACGCTTCAAATATAGCCTTAGGTGCAATTTTGTCACAGGGAAAAGTCCTAAATGATTTATCCATAGCGTATGCCTCAAGAATTATTAATCAAAGAGAGCAAAAATATGCTACGATAGAAAAAAAACTTTTAGCAATTATATGGGCTTGTAAAACATTTAGACCTTATTTGTACGGCAGATCTTTTGAAATTTTATGCGACCATAGACTCCTAATATGGTTATTTAATTTAAAGGAATCCAACTCCAAATTCAAGTTCCAAATTCCAAGTTCGTCACGATCACTTAATGAAACTGCTAATAGAAAAAAACTTGGATAAAAGGGACATTAGAATTATCTCTAAGATTTACTATAACCAGAAAGCAAATATCCGAATAGAGCAAGAGACAACGGAGGAAATCGAGATCAAGAAAGGCGTAAGACAGGGTTGTATACTCTCACCGACCTTATTCAATCTATACTCCGAAGACATTATAAACACAGCACTTTCGGATCAAAATATAGGTATTAAGATAAATGGCATCCGAATAAACAACTTGAGATATGCCGATGACACGGTACTAATCGCAGAAACTTGGGAAGATCTTCAAATACTAATTAACAAAATAGTAGAATGCAGTGAAGAACACGGATTATCACTTAACATAAGCAAAACAAAAATAATGCTAATATCTAAATCACCACAAAACTTCCCTGACATAACCGTGCATGATCAAAGAATCGAACGTGTAAGAAGATATAATTACCTGGGAACTGTTATCAACGAAAATAATGATTGCTCTGAAGAAATCAGAACCAGAATAGAGAAAGCTAGAGCCACATTTACTAAATTGAAAAAGGTGTTCTGCGGAAGAGATCTAAGTCTAAAACTTAAAATTCGCCTTTTGAGATGTTACGTTATGTCAGTTCTCCTCTACGGGATGGAAACATGGACATTGAAAAAGATCGATACCAAAAAGATAGAAGCATTTGAGTTGTGGATGTATCGTAGAATATTAAGAATACCCTGGACAGAGAAAGTAACAAATGTGGAGGTTTTGCGGAGAGTGCGGAAAGAGAAAGAGCTGATACTTACTGTTAAAAAGCGCAAACTACAATATTTGGGACATGTTATGAGGGGAGATAAATACCAGTTGCTGCAATTGATTATACAGGGAAAGATAATGGGAAAGAGATCTATAGGAAGAAGAAGGCATTCATGGTTGAAAAACTTGAGAGAATGGTACAATTGCACCAATTACCAACTGTTTAGATCTGCAGCATCAAAAATACGCATAGCTTTGATGATAGCCAAACTTCGGAACGAAGACGGCACTTGAAGAAGAAGAAGAACTCCAAATTATTACGATGAAGATTAAAATTGGAAGAATTTAACTATACTATAAAATATAAACCCGGTAAAACGAATATTGCCGATTCTCTAAGTCGACTAAATATTAATGCAATTGAAACAGAATCAAATATAAATAATCCCGGTGACATAGATTTTGATTAACCCAGACATAGTTGATGAGAATGTAATAAATGAAACTTTGCAAATTCTCGATAACAATGAGGTTACAAAAAACCCACAAGTAAATAAAATTATATCAACAGGAAATAAGAACAATGAAAACGTTGAGATGGATAACTGAGACACAGACCCAGCCCATAGTGCTGAATGTTCAAATGAAAATAGGTTCTCATTGTAAGATGAAATTAAAAACAATAAAGTCTATCTACTTATCGTTAAAAGAGCGAATTTTGCAAATTATTTAAAACGCGAATGCGAGAATTTTGAAGGACATAAAATAATAAGAGCTACTATTTCAGCTGACGAAGAAAGTGTGACCCAATTCTTAAAAGAAAATTCAATCAAAAATAATTTATTCATTTATTTTTTATCTCAAGAATTCTGACCAAAATTTCAGGATGTATTGCGTAAATATTTTACAAAATTAAAATTAATTGAATGTACAAAATTAGTTAACAAATGTATTACCAGAAGAAAGAAATCAACTATAAAAACTATAAGTAGGACGGAAAACGAATCATCCAGAAATTTCAGAGACTGTTAGAGCTTTAGAAATAAATTATTACTGGAAATCAATGAAAAATAATATAGAAAAATATATAAATAGAGAAATATACCAGAGATCAAAATATAATAGAAATCCACATAAAGAACCTTTAATATTAACCACACACACCCTCCAAGCCTTTTGAGATAATATATATATAGACACTTATAAAGTTGGCAATCAAAGATTTTAAACGATTATAGATAAATTTTCCAAATATGGCCAAGCGTTACCATATTTTGAGATTTGATTTGAGAAAAGATTTGTTTTTGATATTAATATATAATAAATTAACCCATACCTATTTTTAGGTTCTTTTATTTAAACTTAAATTAAACGTTTTTATTTGCTTTTTTTTATTTTCTGTATGAATGACAATATGATTCAGGGTTGGTTATTCTATTCTGTCATGATTTCACGAAAGATATTTTTTTGATAACAATTTGTTGCCTCCATTTTTATGGAAATTTCTATTTTTTGAGATTTGCTTGATTTTACAAAAGTTATACCAGAGAGCTCTTAAGTTGTTTTCCTTCGAATAATATTTGAAACATTTATACACAACCATATCAGTGGATTTTATTAATAATAAAAAATAAATTTTTGTCAATGTTTTCTTATTTTCAACAAATAAAAAATATTTTATAAAACATTTTTTTTACATTACTATCATTTCTTAGAAAGTCAAACAAGACTGTTGCTCCTAGCTTTATTTTTCGATCTATTTTTATAAACGAAACCTTATGACATTGTAGCCTACTTAGGATATTGTGACATTTTTTGTAATTTTTAATGTATTTAGTTATATCGTTACTCATTGGCACCCACTTCGATGGGTCGTTTAATGGTTACACAATAATTAGGAATTACCTTGTAAATGTTGTTTCACAAATAGAACACTTCAAATTGGCATCTTTATCTGTAGAGCTTTGGTGGACTTTTAGATGTCTGATTAAATGTTCACCTCTGCTGAATGGCTTATTGCACACAGTGCAAACATAAGGTTTGTTGATGTGCTCTTCTTCAATATGCACTTTTAGATGTTCTTCAGTAGCAAATGCCTTTTCACATCTGAAATATAAAAATATTTTTAAATGGTGTAATAATTTCTAATGAGTATGAGACAAATAGACGTTTGTAAATGTTCGAAAATTTTATTAAGGACTCAACATCTGTTTGTTCTTCACTGCATCTTTTTTCTTGTATATTAGGATAAGTAGAACTATCACGAAAAGATTATCGAGATTTGTTAGCATTTATAGATCCCCTAACCGATATGGCAAGTGTCAAAAAAATGGATAACTGAACATATAGTACCTGGGCAAATTATTAGGCCAAGCATTGAAAATTTGCATTTATTAAAAATTAATAATTTTTATCACGAGGAATGTTATTTTTTTTACATAGCAACATTTAGCGTCCTGTCAACTCGTGTGCATTTTATAGAATAGAATAGAATAGAAAAAAGCTTTATTCTCAGGATTCACAAGTTACATACAAATATAAATTGTCAATAGAGAGAATGGTGTCAGTTACAATTTATAATGGTTGCTGTAACAACCTACACTTAACATAAAAGTAATATTAAAACATAATGATAATAACAGTGACATTTAGATTCAGGTAAGAGCCCTTAGTCTGCCTACAGGTCAGCTTGAAGGTATTCTTCCACTTTGTATGGTTCAAGGTGTATGAGCAATTGTTGAACAGACTTTCTATATTTATTTATGTCAGTTTCTATTTTGATGCTGTAAGGCAGTTTATTAAAGAATTTAATACAGGCATATTCTGTGGTTTTCTCAGATGCTGTTAGTCTATGTATTGGTATATTATAGTTTATGAGATTGTTTCGTGTATTAGTATTATGGTTTGTTATGTGTTTCAAGAATTTATGTCTATTTTTAAAAATGAAAAGTAAGCATTCATATATGTATGTTCCAGCCATTGTTAGTATGTTTAGCTTTTTGAAATTACCTCTACATGAATCTCTGTATCTCAAGTTAAGTAGAGTTCTGATTGCTCTTTTTTGTAATATAAAAACCTGTTCAGCGTTACCACGTCCCCCCCAGAAAACTATTCCAAATCGCATTACAGAATGAAAATTTGAAAAATATACAACTCGTTTACATTTTTCGTCCAAATAATTTGCTGTTATTCTGAAAGAGTAGCAGATAGATGCTAACCTGTTACAGATCTCATTTATATGCACTCCAAAATCTAAATTTTGGTCAATATGTACCCCCAGAAATTTTGTGCTTTGGTTTAGAGTAACCATTTGCGATTGAATTGAAACAGTTTCTGGTAAGGTACTATTATTTGTTTTAGTGACAAAACATATATAATTTGTTTTTTCTCTGTTCAGTATGAGTTTATTCATATTGAGCCATCTCTGTGCTTTATCTAATCTATTATTAGCGATATTCAATAAATTATTCAAGGATGACCCTATAGTTAAAATGTTAGTATCATCGGCAAATTTCACAATAAGAGTATTCTGATTGTTATCTGTTATGTCTAAAGCTAAATCATTTACATAAAAAACAAAGAGAAGAGGACCCATAATACTTCCCTGAGGAATTCCCACCGAAATAAGACCTTCATCAGAGAAGCAATGTCTTCCCTCATACTCAAATTTTACTTTCTGTTTTCTGTTTGATAGGTATGATTTTATCCAATTATAACCTGGCCCTCTAATACCATATCTGTAAAGCTTTTCCATTAGTATTTTGTGATTTAAAGTATCAAATGCTTTCGATAAATCTAAAAATATGCCCATGGATATATCTTTGTTTTCATAACCCTCATTTATCTTTGTTATAAAATCATAAATAGCAGTCTCTATAGATTTTCCCTTAAGGTACCCATGTTGTGCATGGCATAACAGTCCCTCACTATAGAAAAAACTGAGAAGCCTGACACACATGACTGTTTCAAAAACCTTTTCAAAATACTGAAAGTTATTTTTTGACCAAGATGATCAGAAATATGAGTATCTAATACTTCTGCTATATAAAGTTCACAGTTTGTAAAAATATTATCAATGCCTGTCTTTGTAGCTCTACATATGCGAGTATATTCAGAAACTGATGGCAATATATTAAATGTTTGTAATAAATAGAGAAAGTCTGTTATATCTTTAGTTTGACTCCTCAAATCTATATTAAAATCACCTGCAATAAAAACTAGAGAGCTCTCACCTGAAATATACATTAAAACATTTTCTAGAATATCTAAAAATTCCTGCACACAAGACTTTGGAGTACGATATATACAAAGAATTAAAATTTTGAATTTAAAAAACACACTTCTACACATGAACATTCAAAAACATATGTTTTTGCCTTAGCATTTATATCTTTTCTTATCCTCCACGATAAGCTTTCTTTTATATAGATTGCTGTGCCCCCATGTTCGCCTTCATCTCTACAGAAAGCAGAAACTAATTTGAAACCCATAAAATTGTGATTTTGTAATTGGGTATTGGATATCCAATGTTCACTTAAACAAACTGCGATGCACTCTTTGTGTTGTAAGATTTCTTCTTGGATAGTATCCATACAATTTCCCACTGATTGAGCATTTTGATGGATGATATTGCACTTAATGACTGAGGATCCTCCTATATTGGTGGCATCCTCTTTTTCATGAAAAACCTCGAGACTACTGCTCCATTTGGCCAAGCCTCTCGTTTCCATGCTTCTCTACAATCGTCTTGTCTGATGGTAACTTTCATTGAGGCATAATATTCCGGGTGGGATGATGAATGCTCTTCACACTTTACGACTGGAAAATTTGGCTCCAAAAAGGCCGTCAGTTGCCCAGGTTTAGTTCCTGGAGTAAGCCTAGTGACATGAAATGATATAAATTTTGGAACTGCTTGAACCTGGGAAGTATTTTCATTTCGGCCCACCACAAAACGACGAATTCTACGTTTGGCTACTTGCCACTCATTATTTTTATTAGGTATATAACCTCATATACTGTGTGTGGATACAAGTTTTAAACGGTTGTGACCTGAAATTTTATTGCAGAGGTGAGTGTTTTATCCTGTTTCATTATTATTTTTTAGGTTATAAACATATACAGTGCTGTTATTGGTATAATTAATAGTATTATACATTTTTAGATGCGAAAAACGCTAATTTGTCACCAAAAACACGAGGTCAGATATATGGACTCCTAAAAGATGATCAAATGTCTCAAAATGAAATAGCAGCAATGGTAGGAGTATTAAAAAGTTCTGTAAGGAATATAAAACAGAAAATTGCGTCTGGGGTCAGTTTGGATCCAAAACGAAAGGGTCACAGAGGAGGACATCGTGACTACTCCTAGAACTGATCGCAAAGTAGAGATACTTGTCTAGAAAATAGAAAAAACCACTGTGAATGCTTACCCAGGAGATAAAAGATAAAGAAGTTTGCGTTTCAGAAAGAACAGTTCGTCTGGGAATTGTCGATAACAAACTGCTAGAGACACCAGCTGAAAAGCCTAGGTTTACTCCGGCTATGATGGCACAAAAATACAAAAACTAGACAGTGGAAAGTAAGACATGAAAAACTAGTCCAAATTCTAAAGACAAAAAACATAGACCATAGGGACTTACGAATAATAACAAATCTCTACTGGAATCAAAGAGCACAAATCGTAATAGATAACGAACCCAGTCCAGAAATTGAAATCAGGAGAGGAGTAAGGCAGGGATGTATTATGTCCCCATTACTATTTAATGTATACAGTGAAGCCATTTTTGAAGAAGCATTACTATCTCAAAGTGAAGGAATACTAATTAACAGAAGATCTATTAACAACAAAAGATATGCAGATGACACCGTGATTATGGCAAGCTCTGCTGAACAACTCCAATTACTGCTAAACAAAACAAACAGTTTCTGTGAAAAATATGGACTAAAAATGAATATAAAAGAGACCAAATACATGATAATAACAAAGAAAACAAATATACCAACAAACATTCATTTGGGAAGTGTACCGATAGAAAGGGTTGATAAATACAAATACCTAGAAACCTGAATTTCAGACAATAATGATCAAACAACCGAAATAAACACTAGGATAGAAATAGCAAAAAATGCGTTTATAAAAATAAAAACAATTCTCTGCAACAAAGATCTTAGATTAAAACTGAGAGTGAGAGCACTGAGATGCTACGTGTTTTCGATACTGCAATATGGACTTGAAAGCTGGACATTGAAGCATGAACACAGAAGAAAACTAACACGGAAGTATTGCGAGAAATGGGCAAAGAACGCGAAATAATAAACACAATAAAAATAAGAAAGTTACAATATCTGGGACACGTAATGAGGGGACAGCGATATGAACTGTTAAGGCTGATAATACAGGGAAAAGGAGTATAGGAAGAAGGAGAGTGTCATGGTTGAAGAATTTAAGGGACTAGTTTAAATGCAGTTCTATAGAACTCTTCAGAGCAGAAGTAGATAAAGTAAAGATAGTGATGATATCCAACCTCCAATTGGGAGACGGCACTAAAAGAAGAAGAAAGACAGTGGAAAAATGGAAAAAGGTATATTTGTGTTGTTTTGCTTGGGTATCAATATGAAAATTAATAAAACATGAGCATTTTTCAAAAATTTTATTGATTTTAGGTCTGCTTCTCGGATGAATCTGTTTTTCAAATTTTGACAAAAAAAACGAAGTTTGTTCGAAAATGTTCTAACGAGAAATACAAGCTCGAATGCATTGTGGCCACCATCAAACACCCACCATCACTCATAGTCTGACCTGTGGTATACGGGAAAGGTACAGGTGGTCTCTGAGCGGTGGAAAACACGATTAGACAAGACCAGTACCGGAAAGTACTCGAGAAGAGACTTTTGTCACAGCTGCAGGAATAGTTTCCTAGAGAAGATGAACTTATATTTATGCACGATGGTGCCCCTTGGTTCAAGGCTAAGAGTATTTCAGATTATTTAAAATAAAAAAGTTCTTGACTAGCCAGGCAACGTCTGATATGAACGCTATTGAGAATGGGTGGGAACTACTGAAAAGGGAGATTTCGAAAAAAAAAACATTACTAATAAAAGAGTTACTTGAAACACTCATTCACTATAATCCGAAACATGCCATAGTGTGAATGAAGAACAGACTGTTGAGAGAAAACACTGATATTTATGCCTTCTGGTGCATAATAACCATTCTCTATAAGATAGATTACAGAAATTTGTTTCTGGAAGATGAAGGTGTTTTCAAATGATTTATGCTAATGCATCCCAAACCATAAATGGTACAGTATGTACTTTTATGTTCCTTCCAAGACTATGGAACAATTATATGAAAACTGCTAGAGATAGGTATAGGGAATACTAATACAGATCGATAGTAAAAAACATATTTTTCTAAAATAATGAATCATATACAGGATCAAAGGAATTAGGCGAAAATTTAGAATGCTACTTTTATGCCAATTTTGACATCACACTGTATAATAAAAAAGGCAACTTTATACTGTAAGCGATAATACTGTATCTGCTTAATAAGTTCCTAAGGAATTTAAACTTTTATTCAAATTATGTTAAAGGATATTGAACTTTATATACATTGTAGAAAAGTGTAATTTTTATATAAAAACCATTACAACTCAAAAACGGTTCACAATGGGTATAGGGAAGTATTAACAAAAAATGTTCATTCAGAATAACGTGAATATTTCTAAAATTAATAAATATACAGGATGTCCCAATAAAAAAAGTTATAAGCAACTTTCGGTATAGCCGGAAGTAGTAAATAGACGAAAATATTTTCATTAAATAGGTCACTCTTTAAAACCAATTCATTCCAATGAGGGACAAGACAGAGAGGGACGAGAGAGAGAGAAAGGGGAGAAAGAGGAGAGAATAAACCACAATTGAATGTAACGAGAAATACATTTTATATTGTTTCGAAATTTCTAAACAATTTTATTTCTAAACTAATTCTAAATTTCTAAACAGATGTTTATAATCATCATCATCTTGGTGCTACAGCCTTCAGAGGGCCTCGACCTTCTCAAGCTATCTACGCCAGTCTGTTTTGTCCCTTGCTTGCATTTTCCAGTTGCCGACTCCGATCTTCTCCGCATTTTGTGTTACCCCATCCATCCACCTCAGCTTTCGTCTACCCCGTCTCTTCTCAGGTTGCGCTGTTAGATTTTTTATCATGTTCGATTCAGGGGCCCGGGCTACATGCCCTGTCCACTGCAGGCGGTTTCGCTTAATTATAGTGGTAATATCTTTACCACCAAACGTATGCTTGTAGATATTCTGCAGTTCAAAGTTATATCTACGCCTTCATATTCCGTTCTCACAGACCGCTCCGAATATCTTGCGTAGCACCTTTCTTTCAAAAATCGATAGAGCGGATTCATCTGTTTTAGTTAGCGTCCATGCCTCTGATCTATATGTGAGAACGGGGAATATCAGTGTTCTATACAGCCTTATACGAGTTTTTTGAGACAGACGTTTGTTAGCAAGTACTTTGATAGACCATGATAACACCTGTATGCAATTATTATTCGCCTTTTTATTTCCTCAGATGTGTTAATTTTGGGGTTAACCGATGTCCCTAGATATATGAACTCTTTGACTGCTTTGTCAGATTATAAACAGATGTTTATAAATTCAGTTTAAAAACACAAAACTATATAGGCTATTGATGAAGCTTTATTTAAAAAAATTGGAAATCACAATAGTTAATTACTTTCCATTTTGTAGGTGATTAAATCTTCCAATATTCTATAGATAGTAACTAAAATGGTTATATCCTTATCATTGAAAGTGTATGAAACGTATAAAATAAATAGAAATGTTAATTTTCTACAGATAAAAGCTCATATGGAAGAAAACGGGGTTCCAAAAAGACTGTTGAATGCCAGAATGCAGGGGAAAAGACCTATTGGAATCATGTAGGAGAATGGCTACAGACCTTAATGAAAGTGGCAGAGGTTTACTGGGGGAGGGTAGGGCTTGAATTGGCTGTTGATCCATACGATGAAGGATTATATGGCTCATATAGGTATCAAGGATAATGTAAGTGAAGATAATATAGTCAAAGAGAGCGGTACTTTGACTAGGCCTATGCTTTGTAATTAGACGCATATGTAAAAGTTAAGAAAGATACAAAAAATATACAAGCATAACAAAAATTATGTAATTCTTCATCTCCTGGATATATCCGAATTAAACCTATCCTCTGGTTTAATTCCTATTGGAAAGAATACTGGTTCAAAAATTATACTATTTCTGGGAAATATTTAACCACAATAATGAGGTGTAGGTTTGAACACGCATGTTAGGGTTCGCATTTGATTAAAGTTGTTGATTCACACCTATGTATAACTTCAAATAGAAGAAATCTTTTCTTTAATTTGATAGTCCAATTTAATAGATATATTATCGCCTTGTGTTTATTTACATTTTAAGGGAGAGCGCCCACCAAACTGGCATGGCAAGTGGCAAGTAGCACGCGTCTAGCATGTTACTTAAAATGTAACCAATGAAAACGAATGATTCAGCGCACACCAAAATGGGAGTGACGCCATTCATTATAATCATTCGTTTGCATTAGTTACATTTTAAGTAACATGCTAGACGCGTGCTACTTGCCACTTGCCACGCCAGTTTGGTGGGCGCTCTCACTTAGGTAGTAAAAACATGTTTTATGTTGAATTACTCTGCTGTAACTGGCTAAATGACTAAAGCAGAAAAAAAAGATTGCTATATCAAATTTGGTCATGATAAATCTTAAAAAATGTCTATATAAATTTAACATATCATAGTAAATAGAAAAGTCTGCTAATACATAAAATAATATATAATATCTACTAAATTTAAATATTTTTACCTGTCACACTGATGAACCAAAACAGCACGATGTAATGTCATGTGTCTTGTAAGATGATTTACTCTTGAAAAGGAGGCCCCACAAACATGACATACTTGATTTTTACTACGGGCTTTCTTAACAAATACATTTTCGGCATCAGGAATACCAGCTTCGCCATCATCTTCTTCTTGTTTAGTTTCGTCAATATTAAGCTCATCCAATCTAATTTCACGTTTTGTTGAAATACCGTCCTCACCTTTAAATATAATTCAATTAATGACATTCTATTAATTAGATAACACAATTTATGAATAAATTAGAACTCACTATCATTTTTATACATATAAATAAAATATGGTCAATGGTATCCATTAGATATATTTTCATATATATCTACAGGGTTTGAAATCCAACAAATGAACATACAGTCAATACATCTTGCAACGCAGCAAATTTTATCTAATCTACAATATCAACAACAGGTTATAGATGCAGATTTAGTAAAATTTTTTAGAAAATTTAATTAAACATCTTTAGCAATCCGTTAAAAAAAATCGAAGATATTGCTGAAGACTAGGGGGGCTTCATCAATCAAATAAAACATTTTAATCAAATCTAAGATGTTCAGTTCCTTAAATTCCAACGCTAATATATATATATATATATATAGAGATAGAGAGATAGAGAGATGAGAGGGGGGGGAGAGAGAGAGAGAGAGAGAGAGAGAGAGAGAGAGGGGGAGAGAGAAAATGGAGAAAATTCACAATTGAAAGAAATACATTTAATATTGTTTTAAAAAAAATTTAAACTGTGATTGTTTATAAATTCAGTTTATAAGCACTTAATAACTACAGATGGTTCCAAAACGAACAGGGGCGCTGGAATACCTATATGGAACAAGACCAAAGACCGATATCCCGCTGAATATCATATATGCTACAGTATTTTAGGAGGAAGTTGCTGATATACACTTTAAGCTATGAATCTAATAGAGAACAGTACAATTGTTATCCACACATACACTCAAGCAGCCCTGAAGGCACGCAGTTCAGTACAGATTGAGTCAATCTTGTGTGGACTATTTGAATGTCATTACTCAGATTGGAAGTCAAAACAGGTTAACTATAGCCTTGATACCAGGTGGTAGTTGTTACAGGGGCAACAAGAAGACTGGTTCGAAGAGCATACATTCCATTAGTTGGCCCAAAACACTTCCTAGGATTGCTAGCACACACAAAAGAACAGCCTCTGACACAAGGGTGCAAAATAAGTCTATCCAAAGGTGGAGAAATGCAGTAAATCAGGAAAATCCAAGCTAAAGAGATTATCAAAGAACATTCAGCTCCATTTATAAGAGAAATATATAACATTTATAACACAACCAATAAGTTATTAGGATAATAGTAGGACTGCTAATTTGACACTATGCTCAAAAAAGCTTTGGGCCATATGGGTTTGGCAGAAGAGTCTTTTTTCCGGTTCTGTCTAGAGGATGAGGAGACTGTGTTGCATGTGTCATGCCGGTAGTATCTAGAACTGGGAAAAAAACCGCAAGCATCAGACTAAATGCAAAGACCACTCTCGAGGTTGTGAAAACCGATCAAGTGGGTCGGCTAGAGGAGGAGTTTTAATGATAAAGAAAAGTCAATAGATCTACAAATTTCACAGTGAATTCGGCTATTGCTTTCCTATTTCTATCGATATATCTTATAGCTAAATATGGGGAGAGAGAGAAGATAGCTAAATATTGGTCAATATTATTGTAGACTTAAAATGAATTTTGTAAATGAATGAACTTTGTAATATGTTGCAAAAAATGTTTTACAATATTGCATGTTGTATTCAGTGGTTCATATGTATGGAATTTTTACAGATTAATGATAGAAATTTAAATTTACCACAAAAATTACTTTCTTATGCCATAGACCTACCTTCACATAAATATGTAAATGTAGGATTTTGAATGTGTTTAAATTATGTGTATAAAACAACTTACCATCTTTGGAATCCGATTTATTCTTCTTTTCAGTATCACTGTCCATTTCCTCCATTCCATGTTCTTGACGCATGTGGTGTAAGAAACTTTTCCTATATTTGAATTTTCTGTCACAATAGTCACATTCCATAATCTACATTAAATAGATGCACTATTAGTATTATTAAAAAGGTTCTCAAATAGAAACATTTTCTATAAACTAACGAGAACCATATTAAAATATAAATTAATTTAGGGAAAAAAATAATTAATGCCATATTTTCAGAAAATATACCAGTGGTGAAATTTACCCTTATACTAGAGAATTTTACTCGAAAACTCATTAATATGTCATATAATTTATATTTTAAGCAAGGTACATAATTCAAGCACACACATGTATGTGTGATGGCATGAAGATAGACATATTTCTTGCCTTCTAACCACTGTTTAAACTAAATCTACTGATTGAAAAGTAGAATTTATAAAACTAAACCAGCAAGTGTTGCAGACCTAAGCAGACAATTATCGGTGAATTCATATTAATTTCTAGAGAAACATGGAGAGATGTAATAGACGCGTTCTGTCATCGTTTAGAATACTGTAAAATTAAGAACAGAGGACATTTTGAATTAGGTAGACATTAAATTATCAATGTAGTAAACTTTTAATTATCATGTTCAAATTCAGTTGTACATAGTTTGAATCAAAAAATGTATTGTTGTGATAAACGTTACAAACATCAAATCATATTGCAAAATATGTGTATCCCTGTTTTTGTATAATTCGGACCATCCATTTAAGAGATAACCATACTTTTGGTCGACTCTGTATATTTCTGTTTGATTGTAAAGAAGTAATAGAGAAAAGAGTTTAATTTCTATCATAGATTTATTAAACATTTACCTTTTTTGATTTAGTATCTGAAAACGTCCTTAGGGCTTTCATTTTATCTTCATCCTCTATGCCATGAGTAGATAAATGCCTTACAAGATGGCTATTTTTTGTAAATGATTTGTTGCATAACTAAAACCAACAATTTTTAATATAACAAATGTTTTTGAAATTTGACATCTATTAATTACTTTAAGCATATTTCATGCACAGAAGAGGTGAAAATAAAATAAAAAATCACTTTAACTGACTGAAAAAACTAAAGGAGAATACAGATACACTTCTAAAGAAAAAAAATTATTTGCGGAAATTATAAAAAATATACTCGTGAATTATATTTACACAAAAGCTCCTTTATAACAAATTTACAGACACTTCAAGAATGTGAAACAAAAATAATTAATATGTTTATGTAACAAATTTTAAAAAATAATGGAAATCCTGGTAATTTAATTTCCTTTAAAATATACTCTAGTGAAATAAAAAAATGATTAGTTTAAATGTAAAGAAATTTCTCCTGGTGCATACTTTCCTTGAAATTTGGCACTTGTGATATTTTTTTATTTCTGAATATATGACTGAAATAGACCATTTTTCTTTTTCATAGTGGTTAAAATTTAATCAAAGCAAAGGAAACAGTTTTATTAATTGTTCATTTTCCTATAGTTTCTTTTCTAGAGCTTTTGGTAAAGTATTGTCAAAGTGTAAATTAAAGAATGGTAGTGACCGAGTATAATCTTTTGTACTTCCTTTTGGATATGTCCAAAATCTTTATTTCCAAATTCTTTCTATAAAATTGTTTTAATTCTAATATATTTGTTGTTTACTTAATGAAGTTTATGTTAGTTCAAACTGAATTCACTTTATATTTCTAATATATAATGTACTTAATTCATTTATTATTGACCAATAATAATGTGTAATGTTTTAACACAAAATTCTTTCTGGTATTATCTATAATAGATTGTTGGAATACTCCGAGAATACAATCGATGATTATCAAAATGGATTCAGACAATGTATTCATACTAAGAACAATTCAAGAAAAAGCTTATGAATATATAATATTCATAAGAAAGAAATTCTTGAGACATCAGCTACCAAAACAAAAATTCAGTTAGCAACTAAAACTGAAACACACCAATCCATCCACCTCCGCCCCCTAACTCGTATCAATTGATATGTATTTTGGTCCCTAGTGACCCCCCAACCCCCCAATTCTGTTAATACCATATAACATACCCCGACCCACTACCACGAATTCTTACAAGTATTGGGCCCGCTACAGCACTCACCCCCCCAAAACAAACTTATCCACACAATATTACAATTAACCCCCTCTGTCACAACAACTACTCACACCTAAACTTCAACCTCATCCACTACCTAAAACAACTCCCAACCCCAAACAAAAACAAAATCCCTACATACTTACACCCAATCACAACTTACCAAGTATAATTACAAAACAATTTGATAAGCTCATATCCTTTATTTTTTGAATCACACACTCAAATGTAAAACCGAAAAAAAATGAAAATCTTACCAAAAAACCAACCCAAACTGTATTTCCCACATCAATAGTCTAACCATTTGTTACCATTATTATTCTCATTAGCTTTCTCTATGTGGAATCAGCTTCTCTAAGTATTTTCCTCTAAACTTTTCGGTTTCTTCCAGGGACTAAGTACCTCTCCGCTTTTTGTATGAGATTATGGTTTTTCAGAAACATGTAATTTCTGTTCATCCCCTTTTTTACTGCCCTACATTCAGTACCATACATCATAGCTGGTCTAAAGGCAGTCCTATACAATTTAGGAGAGCTTTAGAGGGGGTTTTCCTTCGCCATTGCACCAATAACGCCCCCCCTCCTTTGATTTCCCAGATTTGTAATAAAGAATAAAGAGATTTTAGATATAGCTATTTAGTGTTTTATTTGGTTTGCAATCGTTATTTCCAGTAAACCTCTGCTTCATTTTGTTGACAATGACAATTTTTCATAGCACTCAATTCACAATATATCTTTTTATTATCCTACATATGTGGTAAAATCTAACAGAATTCAATGTAAGGTTCTAAAAAATGAAAATGGATAAATGTCAATTTGGATTTAGGCAAGGCAGGTCTACAACAAGCAATTTTTATTAAAAGAGCGAATTTAACAATTTAGAGTGAATTTACATTGTATTATTAAACTTGAGAAAGCACATGATCAAGATATCAGAAACCTACTGTGGCAGAGATTAAATAGGAAAGGAGTGCCGGCTGAATATGTGAGTGGAGTATGAGCAAGTAACAACTATAATAGTGTTAAAACAACTATTATAGTGTTAGAACGATTACAGGTGAAACTGGCAAATTTTGTGTGAAAATGGGTGAAAATCAGGGTTTCGCCCATATTTATTCTCATTTGTGCTGGATTAGATAACAACTGAACCTCCTGGGTATTAGTAGAAAAGAGTAGCGGAGACAGGTCCTTGAAGAAAAATGATTAAAATTAAGTTGGATACAAACAAAATATTTAGAATATTCTTTTAAAGATGAAATTTCAAGACCAGATAGAGTAGTTGGCTTGGATAGACAAGAAATCATAAAAGATGATAATGTTCGGCTTTTAGGATTGGTATTACCGTTTTATCTCTAATATTTCAATTAAAGGTAAAGGAAAGAGGCAAATTGAGTGATGTATGATAAAAAAGGTACCAAGAAAACTAAAAGGTAAATTGTATAGGACTGCCTTTAGACCAGCTATGATGTATGGTACTGAATGTAGGGCAGTAAAAAAGGAGATGAACAGAAATTACATGTTTGAAAACCATAATCATACAAAAGCGGAGAGGTACTTAGTCCCTGGAAGAGAACAGAAAAGTTTAGAGGAAAATATTTAGAGAAGCCGATTCCACATAGAGAAAGCTAATGAGAATAATAATGGTAATGCATGTTCTAGAAATAAAAATAATAAGAGGAACCTCTATCTTAATAATCTTAATAAAAGAATCTTAATAAAAAATTACCTAAACAAAAAAATTAAAACAATATCTACTATATATCTAATAAAAAAAAGCATCACTAGCATATCAAAATTAAATAAACACAATGTCTGAATTTAATTTTACCTACATAATGTCAAAAGAAAAATAAATTTTAATTTCTAATAAAACTCTACTAGTCATCCATGGAAGAATTTATAAGAAGTGCGAGGAACAAATATCGAACAGACAGTTCGGCTTTATTAACGCAGTGGGTACCAGAGAGGCACTTTTTGGAGTACAGGTACTGATTCAAAGATGCAGGGACGTTAACTGCGACGTATACGCGTGCTTGATCGACTACGAAAAGGCATTTGACATAGTTCAACATCAAAAGATGATAAAAATTTTAAAAGAGGCAGACCTGGATGACAAAGACCTCAGAATAATTTCAGAACTCTACTGGAATCAGACCGCATACATGAAAATTAACAGAGAAGAAACAGATCACGTAAAAATACTACGTGGAGTTAGACAGGGATGTATCCTATCGCCGTTGATATTTAATATGTACTCAGAGAAAATTTTTAACGAGGCTCATTACGGAATAGACGAAGGCATCCTTCTAAATGGTGAAAGAGTAAACAATGTTAGATATGCCGACGACACCATGGTGATAGCAGATAGTTTAGAGGGACTTCAGAGGCTAATGGACAGAATAAACGAGTACAGTCAACAGTACGGACTAAACATTAATACCCACAAAACGAAACAAATGATTATCAGCAAGGAGAATATAAATGGGGCTCATATATACATTAATGGGACGCAGATAGAGCGAGTAAAACAGTATTGTTACCTGGGAACTATTATTAACGAACAGTGGAGCAATTTACAGGAAATAAAGTGCCGCATAGGAAAGGCAAGAACGGTCTTTAACAAAATGAGCGCCATCTTCAAAAGTCACAACATATCCCTTGATACAAAAATGAGACATTTGAGATGCTATGTTTTCTCTGTGTTGTTGTACGGGGCGGAGGCATGGACGCTTACAGACGCCACTATTAAAAAACTTGAAGCATTTGAGATGTGGCTTTATAGAAGAATGCTGAGAATATCATGGACAGCAAGGATCACGAACAAGGAAGTTCTAGGAAAAATGAAGAAGGAACCAGAGATTGTGTTTACGATCAAACGCATAAAATTGCAATATCTGGGACACGTTATGAGAAATCAGCACCGTTACTCCCTGCTACAGTCTATATTGCAAGGTAAAGTCAAAGGTAAGCGAGGACCCGGTAGAAGGAGAATATCATGGCTGCGGAATTTAAGAACATGGTTTAAGAAAACCTCAACGGAGCTGTTTCGAGCCGCAGCGAGCAAGGTTATGATTGCCAATATGATTTCCAACATCCGAAACGGATAGGAACTCGAAGAAGAAGTCAGCTTAATCCTAAAATGTGAATATCATCCGCTTTGTACAAATACCACAATATATTGCTAATAAATTGTTTAGCGATATACTGTGCCACAATACCTCAATTTTATTGTCATTTTAATAAACATGAAACCCGCCAATTTTTAAATTGGGACCCACCCACCAACCAATCACGCGAAAGTTAGGGAGCGCATTATAATTTAGTCTAAAACTGTGACCGACATATTTGAAGTAAATTGCGTAGTAGTTGAGTTAAATTTGAAAAACTTGGTTTAGTACAGAAGCAGTGCTAATTTTCAATAAATGCTTCTGAAAGTAAACTTCAGGCGCCATCTAGCGCTGAGTAACCGGAGTATGAGAAGAATAGTTTGGTAATTAAGGAGTCCACAGTTACCCAGACATGACACATGATCGGTGCAACTGTGGACGGCGATACCGGGGGAACTGTAGTTCCAAAAGTTTCTAGGTTAGTTTCTTTATAACATATTCTTTGGGTGCAAAAATGCCAAGAAAATATATTAAAAAACTATCATCGTGGTGTCGGAAGTAGGTATTCAATAGAAGCATTAGAACTGGCTATAAGAGATGTGAAATCGGGAAAATCTTCACTAAAGAATGCTGCAATGGAGCATGGCATACCAAAATCGACACTCGGATTAAAAGTGAATGGGTGGAAAGGTAGACCAGCGGCAGGACATGCACAAGGTAATAACAAAATTAGGTACCTACTAGATTTTGAGGAGGTGGTAGAACTGCCCTTTCTAAAGAAGATGAAGACATTTTGGCTTCTCGGATAAAAACGTTGAGTAGTGGGGTTTGGACTACCTCGCAAACAAATACTCAACACTGTACAGGTATATGTTCAGCAAAATAATCTGCAAAACGCCCTTTAGAGAGGGAAGCCTGGTGAAGATTGGTTTCTGAATTTTTCAAAACACAACCGACTTTCTATTAAAAACCTCAGATAATTGAAGCATCACATGTAAGACAACAAAGTGACCCATTTGTTGTTTACAATTTCTTTGATCAACTGGAAACTATTATGAATAATTTACAACTTCCAACAATACCCTGCTAGGATATGAAATGCAGATGAAACGACTTTTAATTATGACCCCAGCCGTACTAAGGTTGTAAGTGGAATCGGAGAAATAGCACAAAGACAAACTGCAGGCTCAGGCGGAAAACAACAACAGTTTTGGCATGTGCTAATGCCAACGGATCCATATTGTCACCTATGATCCTCCACAAGGGCAAAAGGTTATGGGACAATATGTTTGGTACAGATGAGTATCCAGAGACATCTTATTATGTATCCGAAAATGGTTGGATGACTGAACAAGTATTTTTTCTATGGTTCAAAAATGTTTTTTTTTGAAAAATTGCGTTGAAAGGCCTGCTCTTTTGATTTACGATGGTCATATATCGCACATTTCACCCGAGCTGATTACGTTATCCATGGCAGAATATGTTACTATTCTGCTATATATACTAACGGATCCATATTGTCACCTATGATCCTCCACAAGGGCAAAAGGTTATGGGACAATATGTTTGGTACAGATGAGTATCCAGAGACATCTTATTATGTATCCGAAAATGGTTGGATGACTGAACAAATATTTTTTCTATGGTTCAAAAATGTTTTTTTTTTGAAAAATTGCGTTGAAAGGCCTGCTCTTTTGATTTACGATGGTCATATATCGCACATTTCACCCGAGCTGATTACGTTATCCATGGCAGAATATGTTACTATTCTTAAATTACCGCCACATACTTCTGCAATATTGCAGCCTTTGGATATGTCTGCCTTCAAGGGGCTCAAGTCCTCATGGGATGCTTTGTTAACAGATTGGCAGCGCAAAAATTTAGGAAAACAGCTAACAAAATGCGAATTTTTTAACCTTTTGGGAAAAGCTTGCCTCAGTATTCTAATACCTGTTGTGGTGAATGCCTTTAGAAAAACAGGTATTTTTCTTCTAAATCGAGATTCCATTAACAAAGAAAAGTTTGATCCCGAAAAGTTAAAACGATATTATAAAGAGAAAAACATTCCAGACACTATCACTGACAAGCAAAGTTCTACGGGTAAGCAAACTACGATCCCATGTACAACCTCCTGCAGCTCTACTACAGAAAGCCAGAATTGCATTGCATCCTGGGAGAACATTCTACTAGCAACAGTGAAACCTTCCCCGAAGCTACATCAAAGGAATAGGAAAAGAATAGATGTTGCTGGGGTGATCACAACTAAAACCTATTTAGAACACCTACAGTTATCAAAAACTAACACAAAAGCTTCGAATGTTGATGACTGTGAACATGTGTTGTTCAGTGATGAATCGAGGAATTGCTTCTATAGCTCAGATAGATGTGACAGTTATTTGACGGCCAACAGAACGCTACGTACAGAGTGCAACATACGACCTATTACTCGGTTCAATGGAGGATCTGTAAGGTTTGGGGAGGAATATCTCTTTACGAAGAGGTTCCTTAGCAAAGGTATATTACAGACCTAACCATGTAGTTCCATTTGTTCCTTACATAGGAAATAATGCATTATAACGCACGACCACATGCTGTACGTTTGGTCCGTGATTAATAGGACGAGGTTGGAATACAAACCATGAACTTTCCACCCTGCAGCCCTAATCTAAATCCCATAGAGAATTTGTGGGATATTATTGATCACCAACTCAGGAACCGACAAGAAGAAAGTAGAAGTTATGGTGGGAGAAGTTTGGAATGCAATTGATCAAGACCAAATACGCTGCTTGATGATACATATTATGCTTCAACGCTGTGAAGAAGTAGTTAGATGTAGAGGCACAAATATTTTGTTATTAATTGTTAAAGATTATTTGGTTTATGTTTTTTAGTCTTTAGTTGTATTAAACGTCAATAAAGTTTATGTAAGTGGTGTTTTCTTTGTTTTAAATGTTAATATAAACTTGTTACATTTAAAGTCCTGTATAATCTTTCATAATAGAAATATCGAGATAATTTTTTCACAAAACTCTTGAGAAAAGATAAAACTATCATAAAATATTATTAAGATGTAGCGTTTCCTTCTAATAAATTCCACTGAGTGTTTCAAAATACGATGAAATAACACAACTTTATTTTTACACCCTGTATACAAGTAAAACATTGATATTTTTAAAAAAAACATTAAATACACTGATTTATTAGAAATAGACCTATATGAAAGAAAAATCATACAAATCCAATTATCCGTTCAGAAGAAAAATAGCTTCAAACTTAGGGTACATTTAAGGTGGTGCGTTAATTTTGGGCAGTAGTGTATGTACAGTCCCAATGTTGTTGCAAGTTAAAAGATTAATGAAAAGCAGCAATATTAATACAATCTGAATTGTTTCGAAAATTACGATTTATAAAGAATATGTATATGTTTTTTTCGTCATGTAGCTTTTAAATTACATTTACATATTTGTGTTTAATTAAATGTATATATTTAATAAAAACAATTGGTTTTATTAGTTTTCTACAAATGGGCCTAAATGGGTTAAAGCCATTAAAGTTAAGCAAAACCAAAACACCAATTTTGTATTATACCTCTCAGCTACTACGAAAATAATACAAAAATCTTATAGTATAAGTATTACGATTGTTAATTTATAGAACAACTACTTGTTTAATTTGTATATTTTGAAAAATTTTGACTAAAAGTCACTTTTAAATAATGATTTTTTTTATTTGGCATTATCCCACTAAAATTTATTATTCTTATATAATATAGTAAGTAATAAACTAAAAAATAATAACTGCTAACGACTGGTGTTTTTTATTTAACTTATTAAGTATTAAAACTTTTAATGAAATAAATCAAAATATAAGAGTTATCAAAAAAACTTACATTGCAAGTTGCCAAATCTGACCCAGTGTGTTTCCTCATGTGAATCTTCAATCCTATGTATGTTGTCATAACCTTTGAACATTCTTTACACTCATATGTAGCTTTGTCTTTTTCTGTGCCATTGTCATCAACTTGCTTGGATTTCCTCTTCTTCCTTTCCTTTTTCGTTTTTTTTTCTTTCTCATGGGGAAGAGTAAAGTCTTCATCACTACCCTTACTCTCTACGTCACTTGGGGGGAAATCGTTAAAAACATTGTCGTCATGGTCACTGAAGTGGCTGATATCTGGCTCAATCTGTTGGACTTCATCACCTTTTTTCTCACTATCTTGGACTGCAGCAAAGAGATCTGCCACTTCAGTTTTTATTTCAGCTTCTATTTTGATTTCCTTTTCTTTTTTGGCTTCCTCTGCTTCTTCATGATTCTTAGTGTGGCGGAATAACTCAGCTGCCTCTGTAAATTTTTGATTACAAAGTTCACAAGGATGCGTTAAACCAGGTTTATCATGAGTACTTAGATGTCTTATTAAATGATTAGTTTTAGCATACTTAACATCACAAAATAAACAATGTCTCAGTTTCTCACCTGGGTGCGAACTGCGAAGATGAACTCTAAGGCCTTTTGGTGTCTGCAATATTTTGTGACAATAGTTGCATGTTAACTCAATATCCTTTTTTCTAGGTCTGCCTCTTTTTCTCTTCACTCCCCGCTCTATTAGTGGAATATTATCTTCATCTTCAACATCAAAAACGTCATTGTGTAAATCAGGTTGTACTACTATATCCTCTTCTTGCCTAATACCCTTCTTACTATCCTGGGTAAGATCCCTTAAAGTTGTATCAGATTTTTGGCACAACTTTCTAAACTCATAGGCACTTTTTAACTTGTCTTCGCAACCCTTACATAAACTAGCGGGTAAACCATCTCCAGATGAAACCTAAAAATATTTTTTCAGTATTATGTACAGTGTGTAACATTTTATGTAGAATAATACATTTGTTAAACTCAAAGTTGTTAATATTATAACACTAATTATTAAATTTAAATAAAAATTAACTTAAAATTTATAAATTCTCATAATAAAAAACGAGATGTAGCAGTCTGGGAATGACCAAGGAGAGGAAGCATAGCTTTCCTGTCATCTACACACAGAGCGTTTTCTTGGTTTTTAATTTTAATTTATTTGATTTCATTTTGTTGTAATTTATTTTACAAAGTAAATGGGGAAAATCCGAGTGGTTGGCTGTATACCATAGTTTAAAAAAACTTACAGATAAGCAAAGATTTCTAGTGTATAATGGTATATTTTATTTATTAAAATATACCATTATACACCAGAAGTATTTACTTCTCTTTTTAATTTCTTTCCTTCTGAAGAGAAGGAAAGGCAGAACCAGAGCACAATTTAGGGATCAGGTGGAGGAAGACTTGAGAAGGTTGGGAGTACGAAACTGGAAAGCCCAGGTGAAGAATAGGAGATAATGGAGACTTATCCTTGAGCAGGCTAAGACCCACCATGGGTTGTGGAGCGAATTATGATGATGATGATTAATTTGGGAGAAAGATATGAAGCGCTAAATATAGATTACAAAAAAATGGCAGAAATTTCAATTAAATATTTAAGTACTATATTAGAGAAAATTTTGCCATGAAAAGAATAAATCGACAGTTATTCGAAATGTCGAAACCTAATGAGTCAAAAACTGGCCACTTTTAGATTTATGAAGATGAGGTTGAAAATATTGGTCTGAATATTCTGGCAAAACCCCAGATTGATGAAAGCTAAATATTGTCATGTTTTTTTAAAGTAATAATGAAATAAATACTAAAAAAGAAAAAATATGTATTAAACATAGAAGTCCTAAAAAATTTAAAATTTGACTTAAGAGGTTTTGACTTTTACCCATCGATATAAAGCATAAATTCAAAAAACTGAGAAATGGTTGATGTCTTTAAGGTCATTGTATAAAATCTTCTGTAGGTTAGACCCAAATGTTAAACTATTATTTTTAAGATCAATATAAGATTATGGCGCTATTTTTTATCATAACAGCTCAAATATGGTATTGCATTAAATAGAGATCATAGTGTGTTCCTAGGGCTATGCTTAGCATTATTAGCATTAAGCATTATTTAATTGTTAAGGCTCAGAGTACATTTACGAAAATGAAATGTGTAATCTGTGGTCGAGATATAAGTAAGGAATTAAAAATATAGCTTATGAGATTATATTTACTATCAGTGATGTACTAAGGTATGAAATCATGGACACTAAAAAAGAAGAGCATTAAGGAAACAGAAGCTTTTGAATTCTGATTAGTAATCCTGATATTTTTGTACAAATAAATACCAAAAACTATATAGATTTAAACCACGAAGCTATGTGGTTATACCTGTAAAGGTAATATGCAGATTATTCAATTATTGTAAAATAAAAAATCTGTTATATCAAGAATCATCAACAAGACTCAATATGATGTCCCTAGGTTTGGATAAAGTAGAAGATAAAGATAAAGATATAGAACCAGACCATTAATAAATTCAGAAGAGGTCAAAACACAGACTGTAACAACATGTAAATGTGGTGACTACCGAGACCAAAGAACCAAGAGAACCAAGCTTTTTAAATTAATGACATGATTATACAAAAAATAGGCTAATATGCAGAAGTGTTGACTTTGAATGTGTTGACAGCTTCACATACCTTGGCTCGCTAGTGACTACCACTGCACCAACAAAACAAGCAAAGAAATTAAAAGACAAATACACCTTGCAAATATATGGACTACAAAAAAAAATTCACTCAAGAAAGATCAGATCAAGAAAGAAAAACTAAAATTATTATATACAAAACACTGCTGAGGCTGGTCCTCACATAAAGTGTGGAATAGAGATGTGTAGTTCAAAATCGAAATAGTTCAAATGAGCGATTTTTTCACGATGAACGTGACAATACCATATGGTCTTAGCTTAATGTCACAATGGTTTGGATCTTATGCCCATGTATTGGCTTGGACATTGCCATGCTGTGTTGTTTCTTGTATTCTAATTTTGAAATAAAAATTTTTAGTTGTGGTTAAAATGATTGATGCATTTACATAAAATATAATTTTATGTAAAAGTGAGAATGAAAATGTGTTATTTAATGTCCCTAGAAAATTCACTGATTTTTTTGTAAAGGTTCTTTTAGAAATAACCTAATTATAGATACCTATGAGTTTAAAAATATGTAAATATAAAAATAAATCATATGTGAACCATATTTATATTTAAAACAGTTAATAAAAATATAAAGAAGATTTATAAAGAAAAACTAACTAATCATATAATAATTTAAAACATTTAAACCTAAACATATGATCGAAAGAAATGGTTTCGAATCCGAACTACTTGTATGGTAGTGAAAGACTGACTGAGTGACTAAAAACCTGAGAACTAGTTCTCTGCTGAAAACCGAAGAAAACTGTTCATCTATCATCATCATCATTCAACTAGGTCATTTTTGTGAAATAGTTCTCTTGAACTAGGTCATTTTTGTGAAATAGTTCTCTTGAACTAGTTCATCTAAAAGAACTAATAAGCACACCTCTAGTGTGGAAACATGGAGTATAACGTAGAAGGATGGAAGATTTTTGGAAATATTCAAACATAAAATACTCTGCAAAATATTTGGTCAACCAGATGTAACATTCATTAAAGCACAGTGGTTTGAACATGGGCTGGACACATTATACAAATGCCAGATAATGTGAATGCTAAGAAGCTAACAACAGGCACACATATAGGAAAAAGAATCAGAGAATGACTGCACCTTAGGTGGTTATATGGAGTTAGAGGTTCGCCAGAAACTGAACACAATGGTGACAAATCTTAAAGCAGGACAGGATCCACAGAGGATTGTCAAGCCAAAGATGATGATGATGCAGAAGGGTACACTTGAATGTATTGAATTATAATCTGTACAAATAGTTGGTCTCTAAGAATTCCTAGTAAGACTTTGCTAAACTAAGGTATAGATAATTAAAGAATATCTTGTGGTCTGTTAATAACCTCTGTGACCAGTTAGGACATTGTCATCTCAAAAAAAAACATTAGTTCTAAAAAGTCTTTTTAGATATACAAACTTTATCACACTGCAGCTATTAGTATATTTTTGAATGCTGCATAAGTTGACATATTTGGAAAAATGATGCATATAGAGAAATAAAGATTCGTGAAGGTCATAACAATCAGTACAAAACACAATGATATTTTGAACAAAGTTTTAAATATCAAAACATGATCCTACCAATAGGTGCCACATCTGCTGACTATTGGCCAAAAACATGATTGTGCTTCTCATAAGTGTTTGGATCTAATGAAGCGCAATCTATTGGACTTTTGTCATTTATTGGTAACCATTGATAAAATCTGGATCCACTACTACACACCACAGAACCAAATGAACACACAGCAGTAGACTGAAGCTGGCAAAAGTCCTCAGACGCAGCCATAAGTGGCTCAATGGGTCGAAAAAGTTATGGCCACTGTATTTTGAAATTGAGAAAGCATATTTTAATTCACTATTGAATTAAACTCTGCTTTCAATTAATTTTTCATATTCAATACTGTTTATTCATGTTATAAATATAAAATCTTACACTCATCAAATATGTACAAAACCTCAATAAAAATTATAATTATGTTGTAAATATTCATAAATTGTTTAAAAGGGATTTTTTATTAATATTTTTTAAATCTATTTTCAAATTCCTTTTCAGCAAGTTTCTGATATGCTCAGATAGAACATTAAAACATTTTATTGCTCAATACCCTGGACTAGAGCAGAGCCTTGAGTGTCTCAAGCCTTCTTTAGCATTTGTCATACATTGCCAGTTTGTTGCACCAATTTTCATCCTTAGATGTGATCCTCCCATCTAAGTTTTGGCCTATGTCTACTTATCTCTAGCTATGATATAAAGCATAGAATGGGAACGTTGTTCTGTTGTAATTATGCCAGTTGTCCTGCACATCTCAGTCTTCAGATTTTTACAAAAGAGTATCACATTTTTTCCACTTGATAGATCTAAATTTTAAATATTTCAGAGTTGTACCTTCCCCTCTAGAAACTATTTGCACATATGCCACCAAATATTCCTCTCATTATCAGTCATTCAAACATGAGCAGATCCTCTGCTCTTGAGATGGTCCATGTTATAGATCCATATGGCACCTATGGTAAAATAAGAATTTTGTATATTGGTATTTTTGTTTTCTGGTCTAATTTCAGCATTTAGTTACCTTCTTGGTCCACAGTAATACTTGTTTACCATTAGCTTTATTTCTTATTCTAAATATAAGGGAATTTGTATACACAAATTTTAGGAATCCAGGAATATCTAAATTACTATTTTAAAAATTGACATACTGAGAAAACAAGCAATAATTCTATACAATTTTAAGACATTTGATTGTAGATAGCCAATTTCTTCTTTTGTCTTTTCTATATCTATTGTATGGTTGTAATGAATAAAGGATTATTGATATTAAATAAATTTTAAAGAATTTTAAATACAAAGAGAATGGCTATTCGCTTATATTTAAATAAAAAGAAAATAACAGATGATATTATAATATAAGACTAGAAAAAGGAATGTCCAGGAAGAGTAGCGAAATAGCCAACAAATATGGAGTGGGCTTTTGTAGAGATAAAGTGATAAAAAATTGCAAGATATATGGATAAACTGAATATCCACATAAAATTTGGAAAATGGATCATATAAGACTATGGAAATTAGTAAAGAAAATGTTAAAGACCATAAGCTGACCAAAATCATTGTTAAACCAACAACACTTTTTACAAAATTTTCATAGGAAGTAAATTTTTGCATCTATTATATCCAGTCCAATATTTTCCTTCTAGATTTATTTTTATGTAATTCCTTGGCAATTGGATCTTTCCCTAAATGAATCTTAAATGTATCTTAAATGTAAGTTATTGTCATCTATTAAATAAGTTTATTGTGTTTTTACTGATCCTATCTCTGTTCAATTTGTCTGCTATTTTTCAATTAAAAGACATGAGTTGTGTTTTTCTGGTAATTATTTTTATTGAATTTATCTCTGAATCAGTTTCTGCAATTGTATATTTTATGTCTTAATTTGTTTTGATCTGTGTTGATTTTTGGCTATTGTGCAGTGTCTAAGTACTAGAATATATTTGTACTAATCGAGTCATTTATTTTATATATTTTGCTTCTTATATATAGTTTAGAGACAATTTTTCTAGGACTTCTTAAAGATATATGGATCTATTTAAGTTTTATACCTAATTTCCCAAACAATCTTTACATCGTTTCCCTTATTTATTACACTAGTACTTATTTATGCCATATGAATTTCCTTTTAGTTTTTGTTTCCTTAACAAGAAAAGCATATTCCTGAGATTTATTTTCATTTCACAAAGCATTCAAAACTTACCTCTATTGAAGCACAAGCCACCAGCATATCGGACAGAAGTGTTGAGGAATCTTCCTCATTCTCTTCGTTTTTCTTTTCAAACATATTGTGCATGTTTTCATTTTCACACATACAACACCTACATATTTTTTCTATTATGAGTTCGGATTCTTTATTAATCATTTTGCAATATTAATTATAAGAGGATACCAAAAACACACAAAACACATAACTGTCAATAATTTTTTACCTGCCAGAATCCGAATGGCATCTTACTGCGCTGTAAACCGAAGCAGAACACCAAAATTTACTAGTGTTCATATTACCAACATTATTTCTTAAAATTCACTGGCGTCCGTTTCAGATTGGCATACAAACCAGGAATGAATAAAAATCTCAAATGATTCTCTCTAAACTAAATGATGTTTTAAATTATTTGAAGCAATAATATAGAGTATATTGTTAACTTAAAATAATGTATTAAACTGTGGACTTGGTAAACTATTTCAGATATTTAAATAGGTCGAATGTGAATATATTTTAACCATTCTTATTGTATCTTGTTCTCTACCACGTCAAACAGATATCATGGTAATATTAGGATTAGGAAGCTATTTTCTTGTGGCATTTTAGTAATATTTACTGTCTTTAATGAGAATTAACCACAATTTTAATTAAACACACGTTTTTGATTTCCTGTTTGGAAATCAGTTTTGAAATATCGGAAATGTCAAATAAACGCATTTTCAACTGAAATTGTGGTTAATTCCCATTAAAGATAGTAAATAAAACATCACGGTCTTCTTTATCGGTGAAGTAGACCATAAAGCATGAGCATTGAATTTTGTTTCGTGTTCTGTGTCTGTTCCTGTTTTGTGCCATGGTACAATAAACTCTCATGGTAGAATCTTGCGCATGACATTTGACACTTTTGACAGCTGAGGTCAAGCGGGTGTGACGTAGCAAAGGTCCCTGTGAGCCATTATTTGTAATTGTATTACTATATTGTGTAGTGGATTTTTTTGCAAAACTCGTATTGTTCATCTGTTTTTAGCGATATTATTCTTTTTTTGGATAGTATATATGTGTTATAGTCTGTATAGACTGATTTAAGAACATTTACTCGTTTATTTGCTTTCGTGTATCTGTTTGTTTTTGTGAAATTTTGTAACTATTTCAAAATGCGCTGTGCAGTTGCTACTTGTAATAGTGACAATAAAGATAAAACCTTAAGGTTTCATACGTTTCCTAAAGATAGTGTGGTCAGGAAACTGTGGATAATATCCTGTTGTAGAAAGGATAATTTTAAAAGGATTTTACTTGAATGATTAACTGAATACTTTCCTCTGGAGTGGTCCAAAATGCCAACTTGGTACCTACCTCTTCTCTTTGAAGTTTTTGTTGATGCTGCTATCACATCATTGAGTGACTAAAGTCTTAGCATATGCACATGACATAAAATTATTTCGTATTATTCTAGACCATTCTGATTGTATTGGGTTACAGAAATTATTGGGCAGTTTTGCGAATTGGCGTGTTATTATCAAATTAACTAATTGTAAAAAATTTCAGGTGATCCTTGTGTATTGATCTCATGAGCCGATAGTATTTAATTATAATTAAAATAATAAATTAATGTAATATGTAATAAAGTTCCTTTAAAAATTTATTTTTTATTTCCCAAAATACTTTAATACAAGTAAGTCCACCAGACATCCAATGAAGGTTCAATTATCATCGGTGGGTGTTTAGCAGCGTGACATTTGGACCAAACTAGGATGTGCTTAGTACTAACACGAACTTCTGTTGGATCTGTTAACTACTTCTTGTGTCCGTTGGACCCACTACTGTCATTAGGAAAACCCAAAGATCTAACAGCTGCAACATATACTTTTAAAGGAGTAAAAGAGTTCACATATCTAGGCTCAAATCAACCAAAGTAATACAGTAACTGCAGAAATTAACAGACATATATATCTAGCAAATAGAACGTACTATGGATTAAAGAAACTTAACGTCAAACAGTCACAAAAAGAACGAAAATATTGATATGTATATAGAACTCTAATCAAGTTGGTCAGAAACGTGGATGATGACAAAAAGTGATGAAGAACGTTTGGGTTGTTTTGAATGTATAAATGGGACATTTATAAAGGCGTGCAGGGAAACGGATTATGACATAGACGCTACAATTTTGAGCCTAATATTGGTAGGTCTATAAAAATGAACATGCTGCGGTGGCTAGGCCACTAAGAGAGAATGAAATTGTGGTGATATGTATTCCATTTTGTAGATTAGCGAAGACCCAAAACTCTTTATATAAACTCTTTATATAATTTTTTTTTGTATCTTTTTAAACAACTGAAATATGGAACTCTAGAGTAGCAGTTGTTCAACCTGTATGTATAATAAACATAATTAAAACGTGTTTTATAAAGAATACCTATGTTAACAAAATAAAATAACAGTTTCAGAACCTCGCTAAAATATCTGTACCCAAAAATCAATAAAATTAAATTAGATACAACTTATTTTTTATGATTAAATATTATAAAAACACAACTTTATCATTTCCTTATAAGTACTATAAATAAATTAGCCAAATTATATTAAAAATTTAAAATTAAAAGTCTTTCCTATACAACTGCATTCAAATTTGCGCGAAGAGGGGATCTTGACTACGTCGTGCGCGAAGCGAACCGATTTTGGAACATTATGTGCCATACCATGTGAATTTTATTGTACCATGGTTTTGTGCTGTCAAAACTACTGACATTTTTGCATATTTTGTGAAGAATATATACAGGGTGATATATTTTATCACAGTATATAACAAATACTGTGTTATATTATATGTATATATGTACCAACTGTGATTGGCGATGTAAACGAACTATGGGGGAGTAAAGAGAAAACCTGCAAGAAAAGAGGAATTTGTGGTCCTGGACCTCAGAATATTCGTCCTGGTGTCGGCATACATCTCCTCGAATACCACACTAAGGAAATACGGGAAAGTCGGGGAAGACATTGCCAGTCATGCAAGAGGAAAAAAAGAGGGTAACATAAATGCGAAATCTGTGCTATGGGAATGATGACAGAAGGAGATATGTGAAATGAGCTAATCCATGCAATTAATTTATCGGCCCTTAGCAACGGCAAACCAGCTTTTGTTAGAGGAGAAAGCCGTACTTATATAGATGTCATGCTAGCTACGGCAACCATGAGAGGGAAAACGGCTGAATGGGATGTAATGTAAGAATACTAGAGGAAGATTTAAAAAAAGGGACGCAGGCTTTTATATCTTACGAGGATAACCTGGTCGTTCTAATAGAGCACCATCAAAACAGGCTTATAATGAACTCAGCCAATGCTGCACTGGAAAGCGTGAAAACGTGGTTGAAAAACCAAGAGTTGACACTCGCTTCACAAAAAATTAAAGCTTTGATACCAGAAAGATCTAAAAACAGAGATCACATATCCTTCACTTTCGAGAGAGAAAAAATAATACCGGCTAAAAAGGTTAAATACCTACTGGTAATGCTGGACAATAAACAGATATTTGGCGAACATGTCAAATATGCAGCAAATAAAACGGAACATAGAGCAACAGCATTGGCAATAAATTGCCCAATATAATGATATTAATGTAAAGTCGACTTTACAAACCAAGACCAATTAAACTCAGCCTTTAAACCACGTCCAGGCCATTCTACAGCCAGTAAGGAAGGCTTAACGTTGCTTAACTCACCTGGACAATACAAAACCCAGGTGCAGTTACAAAAGTTAAGACAAAAACCTCTTATTTTTGACCACTGTTCGCAGTTTCGAAACTATGTTTTTGAATTAATTACAATGTTGCTAAGTGAAGGCACAGAATAAATAACAATCTCAATGCCCACTCTCAGATGCCGCCTTTGAAGTTTGTCAGCATGCAAACGCCATGACGGAAACATAGACTCGAATTGAGAAATTTACGACAAACTTCGACAGAACTGTAAATTAAATTTTTAGAGATTAATAATTTAGTACATTTGAAATAATTTAATCTATTCTTCAACTAAAAGTACGAATAAAATAGTGCATATTATGTCTGTAGTTGCCGTAAATAAATTAAACCGGGTTAAGTTGTCTATGCACATCAGATAAAATGTCACTGAACAGCACTGGTTCCGACTAAAACATGGCTGATTCCGTCTGCGCGAACAAGATGCGCGTACTTATTTTTTCAAGCAGAGTGGGCATTCTGATAGTTTATCATTCTGTGGTAAAGGTGGTAACGGTGGTAACGGGCAAGTTGAAAAAAAATATTTACTGACGAAAATTTTTGAACCTTGTGAAAAGCACAGAACCTAAAGAAGTATAGAATAAACTCTCGTTCCGTCAACCTAAGAAAAGTGTTCTATGAATTTATGTTGGTGAACATGATTGTCACCGTGACGACAGAGTAAACATCTAATCAAAAAATGGCAGGCGTTATTTAGTTTTGAAATGTAGACTTTTCTGACATTTAATTATTTAAACTTATTTATTCCTAAATATGTTGAACCAAGTCTCTGTGGAAGCTGTTTATTCAGCTACTTACGTAGAAAATTATTTGGACTGTGTAGAAAATCTCCCTGATGAGGTTCAACGTCTGATTTCAAGAATGAGAGAATTGGATGTTATTTATTTAGGTAAAACTTCACTTGATTTTTTGTAAAACTTAACTTCCATCTCATGTTAACTATTTTTGCTAAGTTCACCAATTTTGTATGAAGTTTTTGTTATGTATACATTGGGGAATGTTTAAAGCTGGCTGTTTTTCATCTTCTCAGCCATTTTCTCCATTTATCTTTTGTCCCCATCGCCCTGGTATAAATCTTTGACTTGGACATTGTATTATCCATCTTTATGTATACAAGATCTAGATCCTTAATGCTTTGTCCTTCTGTGAAACTCACTTTATGATTTTTTATATTTCATCTAAGCATATGCCTCATTCACATTTCTTTTTAATGATACTTATTGTGTCTTTCATAATTTCCACTTCTTAGGATAGAATTCTTTGATATCCTGTCCATTCTAATTAGCCCATTATTTCTCCAGTATTCTGACTATACACAGTTTATTTTATTTCTGTTTTGTTAGTTGTAATATAAGTTTAGTTGCTTTGTTTCAATGTATCAGATATTTTTGTCTATCCTAATTTTTTTATATTATAATATCTACTGTATAAATATCTACTATATAAATAAATTAGTTTTGTTAGTAAATCTATAAGTTGGATTTTATTTCATCCCGGTTTATTTTTGTAAACAGAATTTATTTCAAATTAGTTTGGTACATTTTTTTATGCTGAACCCTTATAATAGGTATTTGGATCAATGTGAATAAAAAATATATCACTTTTTTATAATTAGCAAACATTTTTATATGTATGCAATGCATTAACTATCCCATTACAAAACTAAAACCAATCTAAAAAACCTTGAAGTATCTTGAATTTTAGGCTTATATTATTTATTAATTTTGATGCATATATTTTGAATTTGTAATAACTTTATCATTGTATTTCTTTTATAGCTAGACTAAGGGAAGTGGCCCTTCAAACAGAAAATATAGGCAATGACAATCATGCAAAAAAAGCAAAAAGTTTTTTAAGGATGCAACAATCCTTAATAGCAGCCCAAGAATTAGGAGATGAAAAAATGAGTCTCCTTCAGGCAATTTTGGATAAAATAGAAATTAAAACTAGGTTATTAGACCAGGATCTAAAAAATTTAGGTAACTATAGCATTTAATCAATATTTATTAGAGTATATCTTTGTTTATGTGTGGTAAGCTCTGCCACTTGGGAGTTATTTAGTAGTGATCAAAGAGTAGTTAGGTTATAATCCTTTAACACTACTAATTTCTTACTGTTGATATGAAAATTTAATAAAATATCCATTTATTTGTCATTTTTTTAAATAAAAAGTATAGCTTTTGTTCTAACTGTAAAAGGTGTATTTTATAATGAAAGTGGCTTCCATGTTTTTGCTTTTGCATTTTTTCTTTTTTTTTTATATCTGGCATGCATTTATTCTAGAACCTTGTAAGTAATATGCAATTTTAATTATTCAGATCATTGATATTAAAGTTTGGATATCTTAAACATTGTATCAAAAATGGCAATAATGTATTTCAAGATATTCATAAACTAAAATATATATTAAAAGATATTTTTAAATATTCTTTCTAAACAATTTCAAAATATTTTGAGTATGCAAAAAAGTTTATTACATCTCCAATTGCAAATATCCATTGTGGAACAATATTTTAAATATCTATAAACAATTGCCCCAACAGTTAAGTCTGATAGTTACTTATTCCTAAAGTAAGAGCCAGTAAAATTACATCTTTGTTAAGTTGTTCATTAGATAATATTATGTTCATTAGATGTATTATGATTTGGTGTATTTCATTTTTAACACCCATCTAATTGTCATGAAGGTTTTATTCTTTGTATACATAAACAATTTTTTCTATAAAAGCCTGTGAGTGTGTGATGGAAGCTGTTCTTTTGAAGTTTTTCATTGTCTATGACTCTCATTGTCATGGAAACAAATCAAAAGATAATTTTTAATGAATCTTTTATTTAATTTACAAGTTTTTTAACATTTCAGACTTCTTCTTGGAGTGCCCTCTTTATTTCTGAAGATTGGCAATCTTTCTCTATCCTGCATGGCTCTCAATAAGTATTGAGTATTGGGACAGAACTACTCTCTGATGTTATTCAACAATGAACATTTACTCCCATCTGGACCCCAGCTTATGTCTTCCTCTGTACACATGTCCTAGATAACTGGTTTTGTGCTACTTTAAATGTTAAAAAGTTCTCTAATATGGCCCATTTTGCACAATACTGCCTCATTATTAACATGGTTTGTCCATGATATTTTCAGAAGTCTTCTAAACACCCATATCTTGAGAGCCTCCAACCTTCTCATAGTACTTAGGTTGTTTGTCCATGCCTCCACACAATATAAGAGAATAGAATATATGTATTCACAAATAGATATCTAGTACACAGTGAAAGAATTGTATATTAGTTAAAAGGTGTTTCATTTTAAGGAATGTAGATCTTGAATATTCAATTTTAACTCATATTTCAACCTCAAATTTCTTATGAGAGTGTTATGAATTTTGTTGGCTTGTATATTTGGACATTTACTTACTACCATTTCTTTTGTTTTACTGGTGTTGATTTTAAGACCAAAGGATTCACCTTATTCTACTACTCCATCTAGCAGTCATTGAAGTCCTTCCCAAGTCCATAAGTATCATCGGCATATCTTATATTGTTTGATCAGTCTTCTCTTAACTTTAATGTCTTCTTGAATGTTTTCCAGTGTGTTTTGGAATACTTCTTTAGAATAAAGATTGAAGAGAAGATGTGACAGAACACACCCCTGGCATACTTCTCTTGTTATGGGGGCATTACTGGACAGGTTTTCATCTATTTTGACTAGGATTATCAATGTCCAATACAGGTTTTTAGGTTTTTTTTTGTTAATATATTGATGATATTATATAGGGTCATTATATATATGGTCTAACTATTGTTTAGTAAGTAGGTTAATGAGTTTGGTGTGTTTCACTTGGTTGAAAGCATTTTCATAATCTCTGAAACACAAATAAACATCTTTTGTCTGATCTCTGCATTTTTGTAATAGCACTGAAAGGTTAAAGAGAGCTTCTCTGGTCCCCAACCCTGAAAAATAAAAAAATAAATATATTATGTCAGCCATATAGACATACTCAAAATTTGTATAAAAAAAATGTATCAAAGCATGGGATTTTCAAAGAAAGCCATTTTACCTCTAAATGTTTCAAAAAACCACTAAGTAATATTTAGCAAGCAAATGAAAAACAAGTTGAGGGATGTTAAATTTGACTTGAAACTAGATGAAAACTCACTAGATATTCTGAACTACAAAACTCACTGGAAAGACACCAATATTTCGGTATCTTCTTAACATCTTGCATGCAGATATATGAGCTACAACTTATCCTCGGAACTGACGCATCTTAGAAGTGCTTATACCCGTAAATATATATGTAAGCCAGTCACACATTGGTGAAGGTGCTATGTGGCTTACATATATGCCATCCAAATATAATTCAGATCACCTGATAGAATCATAAATATATGCTAAATATTATTTACTTGCCAAATATATTTAACAATTTTTTTATGAAAAAAAAAACTTATAAACTAAAAAAATATTTACTATTAATAAAAGTCCTGATATATTATACAATTACCAAAAAAAATAGTGGCGCAGTCTAAAAATTCATAAAATCTATTCTATACAAGAATTCATAAATAAACACAAACACAAATAAATGTCCACAGCTTTAACAAGAAAGCATTACATTCTACTAATATAAATTTTACAATTTCCTTTGTATAATAACAGATCTATTTTAAACTGTATTGCCAAAACTGACTAATTTTACATTTTTGATAATAATATCAAGTCACATTGGGTTCAATAACATTGAAAGTATCCCAAACTAGGTATCTGGAATGGGTGCATTTTCCTCGTAACCCTTATCACACAAATTTGTTTCACAATATTTTTATTTAAAAAATACACTCTGTCAAAAAAGTATCGCGTCACCTATGAAACTGCAAATTTTGTATTAAAAATAATTTAAACCATGAATTTTTTACTGTTGTTTTTTTTTTGTTTTTTAAGTATGTAACAAGTATTAAAAGAAAATGCAGAATGTACGAAAAACAAAGGTTTTATTTAATTTATCTCATAAATTAGAAGTGCACAAACAGCATTGAATAATAAAAAAATAAAAATCAAAAGTAATGATAATTTAGTAAGATGTATTGCCTCCTCTAGCTCTTATAACATCTATACAACATTGTGGCATACTTCCAATTAATCTTCTTAGATAATCTTGATCGATATTATCCCATTCAACAGTTAACAACTGTTGCAGGTCCTGAAGATTAGCTGGAGTCACATTACCAGATCTCACCCTTCTGTAAAGATGGTCCCAAACATGTTCTATTGGATTTAAGTCCGGGCTGTGCGCTGGCCAATTCAAAACTTGTAAATTTACCTCTTGAAGGTACTCAGTAACAATTCTTGTGACATGTGGGTGTGCATTGTCATGCATTAAAACAAAGTCATTACCAATAAATGGGGCGTAAGGAACAACATGCATCTCCAAAATTTCTCTAATGTACCTATCAGCAGTTAAGGATCCTCCATCTAGCTGTACCAATTCTGTTTGACCCCTAAGAGATATTCCGCCCCAGAGCATAATAGATCCCTCCAAAGTTTGTCGCCGGTCTTAGGTTGCATTGAAAATAACGCTCGCCATGTCATCTATAAACAGGTATTCTTCGATCTGAAGTGTAAAACAAAATCTTGACTCATCCGTAAAGAGTATGTAACCCCAGTCGTCAATATTCCAGTTTATGTGCTCTCTTGTAAATGTTAGACATGTTATACAGTGTTCTCTTGTAAGCCTCGGGGCAGTGGCAGCTACTACGGCCTAATTCCAGACTGTCTTAAGATGTGCCTAACAGTTTCTGAAGACACACATACATTTCGAGTCTCGGCTAAGCCATGTTGAAGTTGACTTGCAGTTACATGTCTTGACGCAAAGCCCGAAGGACTAAAAATCTATTGTCTACAGGCATAGTTGCTCTTGGCCGACCTGTTACATAATGTTTCATAAAGACCAGTCTCTCAGTACCTTACTACCACTCCTGATACTGTCAACTGATTTACACCCACTAAATTTGACTCCTCCTTTGAAGACTCCTTCGTCTTCAATGAGGGAAATTATTCTAACCACTTGATCTCTCGTTAAACTAAAATTTATATTGTCACAACCTTCCATACTCAATATTTAATACGAAATTTTAATATAAACGCAAAGTGTATACTTTTTACAAAAGTAAAATAAAAGACTGATAATATAAAAACTAGACAAAATAGCAATTAACATTTTTTTTTCTTAAACAGTAAGCTGTATTTACAAATTTCTTTTTAATATTTATTCTAGCCTTAATATTCTTAAGGACCAGAAAGAAATAATTGAAATTAACCAAATTGAAATATTTGTAATTTTATAAGTGATGCAATATTTTTTTGGTGGAGTATATTTACAATCAATTTTTGACTGTTTTAGTAACACAAACGTGACATTTTCTTCTATAAATTTTATTTCTAATTTTTAAAAAATGGTGGTAAACCGTTTTGCCATAGAACATTTCAAGAAAAATATTTCCTATTTGTTCTCTGGTTGAACTGTTCTGCTCGTAGTAATTTATAATCAAAATGTAAATACTTCAATAAACTGAAGAATATTTTATATGAATCAAAGATAAAATAGTTAATTTTTGTGATGAGGAATAAAACACTCTATGCACAAGGCCATGTCACACTTAATACACATTATGGTACTTTTTTTCTGAACACCCCTTTGACCGCATTACCTGCTACCTGTGGACCTACTACCGTAGGTTTCTTTCTGCTAAAATTAATAATCAATTGGTTAGCTAATTTACTTCTAAAGTGCAAATGACATGATCAGTTTTTTCAGCGATATTTTACTTTTACTGTTTCTTTATATGGAATATAAGAATTTAAGCACTCGAAGCATCTAAAATGTAGTAAAAAGCTTAAAAACCCGCCTACATTTCCATTTAATACTGTAGTCTCTCATGTTGGAAATATCACATTATCTTTTTCACCAGCACTATTAGTCTGTTGAAATTGTCCATTTTCATTGGCTATATGCATATTACTACACACTGTTACAGCATTTTTATCACTGCCACTCCATTTGGCAACAGAGATTTCTTTGCATGTTACAAAGTCAATCTCCCTCATTGACATTATTTTGTCCAATTTTAATGATTATTTTGTGAAAAATCTTTGATGCACATGAATAGTCCCACATCCAAATAATCTCCTTTCCTGAAGCATATCCATCAGGGGTATTGTAAAAAAATTGTCAAAATACATACACTTGTTGCATAATTGTTGTGAAAATTTAAGCACTATCAGTCCACCTAATGTTTTTCTGCTAGCAGTTTGTTCTTTTCCTTGATAAACATCAAAGGTGTATAAATAACATGTGACAGAACAAGTTAATGCCCCTCTTTACAGGTTTCATCAGCATATATCGTTGTAGAGTCGTTCTACCTTTGAATGAAACCATATTTTCATCTATGGATGCTATTTCTTCATCTATGATATTTTCATGTATGGACTTATCTCTGGGTGTGAATGCATTTGGAAAAACTTCACTGAAGTGATTTAACATTGGTCTAACTTTATATGTGTGTCAAATTGGGCAATCCCCTGTGCTGGCATTTGTGTATTATCATTCAAATGAATAAATTTTTAATAAATTGCTTTTTTTAGCAAACACTTGAGCTATCTTTGAATTGTAAAAATTCAGATCATTAGACCAATAGTTTCATAACTGTAGTTCAGTGTTAAGACCCATTATTATGACGATTCTAATAAAAGCTTTCAATTCATCAACAATTAGATCTAGGCTTTTATGCTGTTATGGGCTCCTCAGAATGAACCCAAAAAATATCAGAAGTAGTTATTGAATTCAGATCTAAACCACGTAACTTCGTCCTGATTCATCCATATATTTGAACTGATTAATATTTCTGGGTTACAAGCTATGTTACTCCAAAGTTGTGAAACATTTTGGTGCTGCATATTAGGTGTCCCACCAGAAGGTGTCCTACCTTCTGGTGGGAAAAAGTATTCATATCAGTACAAACATCTTTGAAAATGTCTATTTAAATATAGATATTAATTAAATATTAATGTTTAGTCATTGGGATCAACTTGTTGAGTTTGGTAATGGCAACTAAAATGATAATCTGTTATCAACTAACAACAGTGTACTTCTTGATTAATAACTTCTACAAAATCTACATAGATGCTTCTTTTGCTATTAATACTCTCAATAATACCTACCTTAAAGTTTTGACAATTATTTTCATTTCTTATATTCATTTTCTGACCACTCCCAGTATTGTAATTTAATTTAATTAATATATAATTGTGTCTAATTTTTTGAGGTTCTTATTGGTTGCTAATATCACAATGTAATCTGAAGTACTATGTGTTTCTTAATATACAGGAGTCAACTTATATTCATCCTTTTGGATTTATCGCTTCTTCAGAAAGCATGCTATAGAATATCTATTTGAAGTAGTAATAAGTAGGATTCTTATTATTTTATTTTAAAAGTCAATTATCAGGTACTGAAGTGTGTATATACTTCTGTAACTATTTGGTAATATCAATATTAATTACTAAATTTGACATATTTGTAAAGTTTTATTTGTTTATCAGATTTTGGTAAAGAAGAACAGACACAAATTGAGATAAAGGAACAACAATCTCCCCTAGTTAACACCCCTATCAACAATAATAATGGTAACAACACCAGCACTAACAATAATAACAGCAATTCTGTGAATAATGATAGACCTGCCAAGCGTGCTAGAAGAACAAGGCATGATACCTATACAGGTGCAGAAAGTAATGATGCCATACCAGTAGAGCATGTTCTTAGGAGCCAAGTCCCAGCTACCACCCCCACCAATACTGTTCAGCAGAAGAAAACATCTACAAGTAAGGAATTATTTAATAATTATTTACCTTTTTTATACAAGTCATACAAGAAATTAAATCAATATAATAATGAAAGTCATTTTAAGATATACTTAATGACTGTTGTAAATACATTTAAATTGTCTCAAAATATTATTTTTGACATAATTTTTGTATGTATTTTTGAGATTTCTGTTATATATATATATATATATAGATATATATATATATATATATATATATATATATGTATTATATAGTATATCAAAGTATAAGTGGATATTGAGGTCTTTAAAACACGCGCGATTTTTCCAGAGCAAGTGTTTTAAAGACCAATTATCCATGAATACTTTAAACGCTTTTTTTATTGGTACACTTTGAAATCATGTATTATTACTACAAAAAATTAAAATAAGACCTAATAATGTAAAATGGTTGAATTTGTGATGTTCATCAGTATACCTTTCGTTATTATGGAAATGAGAAAAACAAAAATAAATTTGCAATCTATCACATCACATTGTTATTATGTATATGCTAAAATAGTTAACATGATTACTTAAATAGTAACAGACTGCGGTAATACGCGAAATCGAAGACGCTTATAAAAAAGAATACGACAAGTTCATTAAATGGACGGAAGAGCAAAAGGTAACAGATACAGATGGATGAGAACTGAGATCGGAAAATGCACTATAACCTCGGTATACAAGCCTTTTATGTTTTCACCCCCAACCAACTTCCAATCACAACCCAATCAGCTTGTACTGAGACTTTAACAGTCACAGTTTACTCTGGAGCTATGCAGATTCGGACGAAAATGGAGAAACACTAGAAACATGGGCCGAAACGAGTGACTTCACGTTAATCCATGATCCTAAACTTCCTCCATCTTTTCAGAGCAAAGTTTGTAAAAGAGGATATAACCCGGATATATGTTTTTCAAGTAATAACCTGGAAGACCGATGTACCAAGGTAGTATATGGCCTCATACCAAAAACTCAGCATAGACCAATTGGTATAAATATCTTTCCAATTATCAGACCACAAGCTATTCCATTCAGGAGATTTAACTTCAAAAAGGCAAACTGGCAAAAGTATGCAGACATGCTAGATTCTGAGCTGCTACGTCTTGAACCAAAAGTAGAGAACTACAAAATATTTGTAGAGGTACTCAAAAATGTGTCTAGAAAAGCATATCCCAGAGGATGTATACAACAATATGTTCCCGGGATGTCCAGCGAGTCCAAAGAACTAATGAGAACATACGAAACCCACTATTCCACTGACCCTTTTAGCCAAGAAACGGTTGACTGCGGAGCAGTACTACTCCAACAGCTAAGTCAAGCCGGACAGGTAAAGTGGATTGAGACCCTGGAAAAAATGGACATGACACATAGTAGCAAAATAACATGGAACCTTGTAAAAAAACTTAGCGGTGATCCAAAAGAACATAAACCACCTTGCAAGGTTACAGCAAACCAAGTCGCTGCTCAACTCCTTATGAATGGAAGAACTACGAACCGATATAAGGACCCAAATACTAGAAGAAGATTGGATTCGGAGACAAACCACCTAGGAACTCCTTTTACACTAAAAGAACTCCACGACGGTATGAACAGGTTAAAAAACGGGAAAGCTGCAGGTGTGGATGATATATGCAGTGAACAAATAAAGCATCTAGGCCAAGGAGCAAAAAACTGGATCTTGCAACTTTATAACACGTGCTGCAAAGCCTGCGAAATTCCAAAATCATGGAGGAAATCTAAAGTAATAGCCTTGTTAAAACCAGGAAAGGACCCAGAAAATCCCAGTAGCTAGAGACTTATTTTGCTGTTGTGTCAGAAAAGAAAAAAATGTCGACAAGGGCTTTGAAGAAAAACTTATAACAGAGGCTGCTTTCGTAAATTTGACAGAAGCCTATGACACAATAAGGCACAAAACATTGCTCCGCAAATGATACGACACTCTCAATGACCAACATCTGGATAAAGTCGTATATTCCTTACTTCAAAACAGACGTTTTTTCGTTATGCTGGAGGGTAAAGTAAGTAGGTGGAGAGTTCAAAAAAACGGCCTCCCACAGGGAAGTGTTTTAGCACCAATGCTCTTCAATATATACACAAACGACCAACCTACGCCGACAGAAACCAAGCACTTCCTCTATGTTGACAATCTTGCAATATGTGCTCAAGGAAATAGTTTTGAAGAAGAACAGAATTCTCTGAGATCCAATCCCTCTAAAACCCAAGTCTGCGCTTTTCACCTTCGCGCAAAGAAAGATTTGTGGCTCGCCAACAAAAATGGAACTGACGTAGTCCGATACTATGCCGAAATTTTATGAATGACATGTCCGGGCACGATAAGGTAAGTAAGATGAACGAGTTGTGCTTGCTTGCCTTCAGAAAATGTCGGAACAGTACAAGCAGTCGACTATGTGGGCTATCCATTCGAAATTGCAAAGTATGTTGAGGATAAACAAAGAGGTCGATTTAAAATCATTTGTGAAAGTGCATGCATTCATGAAGGCAATTAGCAAGAATGACGTGGCCAAGAAGGCGTATGTATTCAAGAAAGACGATTTGCGGAAGTTTTCACAGATGCTCCGGACATTACGTATTTATTTTTGAAGGTGGTAGCCATTTGCGGTATCTTTGGCTCTTGCAGAAGATGTGAATTGTGCGATTTACGCTTACATGACATCAAGGAAGAAGGAAGCGTATTGCTTATTACTATCCGACCATCTAAGACTGTGATGGCTCGACGTTTTACAGTTGCTGATAGCTATGCAATTAATTATGTGCGTTTGGTGAAGAAGTATTTATTATTGCATCCCAAAAATGTAAGTACAGATGGAGTTTTCATACGGTATGATAAAGGAAAGTGCACTAATCATGTAGTTGATATTAATACATTTGGATCATGTCCCTTGAAAATTGCCGTTATCTTAAATTGGACGATCCTGAGAAATACACGGGACATGCGTTTCGACGTTCGTCCGCTACAGTTATGGCGAACAGTGGCATCACAATAGATCAAATCCAACGACAGGTAGGATGGAAATCGACAGCTGTGGCGACTGGTTACGTTGAAGAGAGTATTACCAATAAGAAGAATATTTCAAACATTATTGGGAGTGCCATTAATGGAAGTACAATCCCATTCTCTTCCGAGAATGTCGGTAGTATTCTCTGCCTGATAATGCCTAGTATGCCTCTGATTTAAAAAACCGAAGTATAAATATTTCAAACAATACCAACTGTATTTTTTACATTCATTTAAAAGATTAAGATTTTCAAATATTTGAATAAAGCTTTTGAAATATTTGTTAGTAATATTGTTTATTTATTTGACGTTACAAGGTATGCTGTCAGATCAGATCAATATTTAAAACTGTTGATGTTGCCATGGTAACTTTAAAATTCACCTGTTTTTGATAGATGAATTTAAACCATCGAGTTAGAATCTATGGAGAAGCTATGAGCATATTAACGTATGTCAGGGGTATAGTATCAAAAATGGCTATGTCCATAATTTTTAGAAATTGACATTTTGATGGCAACATTTTCATTTTGAGACAGCCTATTACCTAAAGAAATAGTTTGGGATTAAATTTAGCTCAGTCCAGAGAAATTTTGATTAAAAAAAATTGGTTAGAAACAAACTTGGTTACGTCCACATAAACTCAGTATCAAACATAGCTACGCGCACGCCAGCCAATAGGAGCTCTTCATTCGAACCAAATCTGTAATGGCCGCTAATATAATTTATGTGTTGTTACGGTGTCAGTTTTTCGCATTTTAAATAAGAATTCCTGTGATTTCAAGTGAAATCTATAGTTTTTTGTCAAGATGGATGTTTTTCCTATGCCCGTTAATCAAAACCAGGCACGAAAACGGATTGCACAGCCACAAAACTGGAAGGCTAACAAGGCGAAAAAAGAGAGGTAAGTTCGTTCTTTTGCCAGGCCCGTACCGCAGGTCAGATTTAGGTATAGTCGAACCCCTATATTGAAATAGCCGTCGTGCCAAGCAAAAGTATTCCTATAATCGGGATTTTCTAACAACCGACCATTGGTGGCTAGTAGAATCGTTTCGGGACCTTAAATTTCTGTTCCTTAAACCAGGATATTCCTAAATAACCAGTAATCTTCTTCTAATAAGCGGGTTCGACTGTATAATCTAGTGATGGGTATAATTTCTAAAGCCACGTATCCATTTCGCGAGGCTACCACGCGCGTCATGTTCGTTGTCGTTACCGCCGAAAGTGGACATCACACTGTTACGCGAGGCAAAGCCATAAAGCGTTTGCAAAACTGTTATAATTATTGAACGTGAGCTAGGCCGCGCGCGGCAGCCACGTGAAATGGATACGTGGCTTTAGAATGGAGAATTTTTCGAGTAATACCGAGAACCCTATTCGCTTTTAATGCTGATTAAAAATAAATACTGTTTTATATTCATCAATGATTCCTGATTTGTTCCTGAAGTATCGAGAACCAAGAAACTTATTCGCTTTTAAAGTTGATTAAAAAATAAATACTGTTTTAAATTCATCAATAATTCCTGATTTGTTTAATGTTTACATTCGTTAATGGCTCTCACACTCACTGAAATGTGTTTACAGAAATGTGATATTTTCTGAATTTGATAATCTTGAGAATAAGCACATTTTCTTTGTTGAATGAGGAATCCTATTAAAAAAATTAGTATCAGTTGTGCAGTTGTATTGCGTTTTTTTTTGTATCCCAAAAAATATTCATTACGTTAGTTTATTATATTCTTTGACCTCGAAAAAGATTTGTTTATAAAACTAACTTATCCGCTTATTATTGTTCTAAAGCTATTTCTATATATCCGCTTATATTGGTAATAATCGGCAAACGCATTTAAAAATAGCTGCTGACATCAGAGTACCAGGACACCGAGACCGAATACCTTAATAATATTATAGCGACGGCTTCCCCAGTCAGTATTCTAATACTTTGTTTGATTTAAGTGTTCGAGATATCTTGAGAACTTTCAGGAATCGAATACTCGTCGATTCTTGGTATTTGAGAACCCCATCACTAGAATAATATATGACTAATATCGTTGGATGTTTGGATAAGCTCTTTTAGTTTGCGACTAATGCTACCATGGGGCTAAAAACAATTTTGTATCTTTTATACTTTTTGTTTTAGGTATTCCGCAAAGAGTTTGCCAACAGTACCACGTTGTGAACATAAAACCAAAGTCTTTGAGTGCATTAAAGTGACGGGTAAAATATTACGACAATTTCATACGGCATTTTATAAGAATCCTGTCAAATCGGATCAAGATGCAATCATATTGAAATGCTGTCAAGCAGTACCGATTAAGAGAACACGACCAAGGACCTTAAGATTGGATCCTGCGACTGGAGATCAGACTTCCCTAAAAGCAACCAAACAGTGCACCATAAAATACCATATTAAAGTCGATAAACAATCTATTAGTGTTTGTCAGAAGATGTTTTTAGCAGCGCTATGCTTGAAAAAAGGACGTGTCTCAAATTTGGTTCAAAAGTCTTTCGTCAGTGGAGAGTTTCCAGGAGAAAAAAGAGGAGGAGACCGTAAAGCCAACCTATTCAAGGATAAAAAGGCATCAGTACGTGCATTTATTCACAAACTTCAGTGTTCAGAACCACATTATTGTCGAAGCCAAAGTTCAATCCGGAAATATTTGCCAAGTGATCTAAATATCCGAAAACTGTACAAACTGTACAAAAATGAATGTTCAGCACCGGCAAAAGAATCTTACTTCAGACATATTTTCAACACCAAATACAATTTAGGATTTGGCAGTCCGAATACAGATATGTGCTCAACATGTCTGCAGCTACTAGAAAAAATAAAAACAGAGAAAGATGAAAGGAAAAAGGAACAGTTCAGAGTAGAAAAAAGAGTTCATAGCTTGAGGGCAAAAGCTTTCTATTCGCTGCTCAAGACAGAAGAAGAGGGTTTGAAAATAATTTCTTATGATTGCCAAAAAAACATGAATCTTCCTAAAGTACCAGATCAATCGTGTTATTATAGCAGGCAATTATATCTTTTTAATTTCACCATTGTGGAAGGAACTTCAAAGACACCACTTAATAAAAACAACGTTTTCGCAAATGTCTGGACAGAGAACACTTTCTCAAAAAATTCTAATACAATAGCATCTGCAGTGTATAACCACCTAAACAAGATGGATCTTACCAATATAACTACCATTAGACTGATCTCAGACGGCTGCGGAGGTCAGAATAAAAATTCCACCATAATCACAATGTGTTGCAAATGGTTGTTGGAACATCCTTCTATTAAAACAGTAGAACTGGTGTTTCCAGTAACTGGCCATTCCTATCTTCCAGCAGATAGAGTGTTCGGAAACAGTGAAAAGGAATTTCGTAAAATGGACACAATACTAAGCCCGAATCAGTACATCGATATCATTTCACAGCAGGCAACTATTGTAAAAGTAGGCGAAGATTTCATTGTATATGATTTCAAAAAGGAAGCTGAAACAATACTGAAACCCCCCGGACAGTGGAAAGTACAGTTTGCGCAGTGTAAAAGATTCTATTTAAAACGATCGAAGCGGATCGGAAATGTGTTGGTTCAGTCGGAGAGATTTTACAGGAATCAATCAGGAAAATATGAAAATGTTTGTCGGAGATCTAAAATTATGAGTATGATTGCTCCTAAAAAAATAATACAACACATACCTGTAAAGGCATTAAAAGTAAGGGACGTTAAAAATCTGCTATCAAAACATTTTGGAGACGACTGGCAAGGCCTGGAACAATTAAGTTTCTATTCAGATGTGATAAACATTAATGAAACTCTGGCTGAGAATGAAAATGACAATGAAGAATTGGAATGTGAACCAAGAGAAGAAACACCGCTTTTGTTGATATAATAATGTTAAAGTGATGATTTGTACTGAAACAAATATGTTAGAGATTTTTTTTAGTTTTATCTTTTAACTATAGTTGTGTTGCTTTATACTGTTAGCCTGTAAGAAATATACATACCTAAACAAATAAATAAAAAAAAACCTAATTTTTGTACATAAATAGTTGACCAGCTGAAGAGTGACACGTGATGCTAGTGGTACATGATACAAGGCGCGAGGAAACCTCATAAAAATAATGTTCATGATACGCAGTATTTTGACACATTGTACTGAGTCCGGCCGGTGAGATTAGGTTGGAATCAGTTGGAATCAAACTTGGTCAAGTCCTGTGAAGTTGGTATCAAACATGGCTATGTGCATCGCTTGGGATCAAAACAGGTTACGTCCAATAGTTTCTATCAATTCAGCGTATTTCCTGCTCTTGTAGTATGCTGAATGTAATACCAATATAAAGAGTGACTTTTCTTTCATTGTTTTAACAGTAATTCTCAAATTTTAGTTGCTGCCATCAAAAGTGAGAGTGTTTTTTTACTTCCTGTCAAATCATGCACGATGGACGTAGCCAGATTTGATCCTATACCCCTGATGTATTAAAAACGGCGAAGGTAGGCGTGGCTAACGATAATACCAATATGGCGGTGGCATCAGGGCCAGACTCAATAATATTAAAACTACTATACAAATATGACTAGTTATTCAGAAGATTTAATCATAATCTAAAAAGTGCAATACATTTTTAATAAACTATGATTTATTTATCCCGCGGTAAACACTAAATACACGATATATTATACATAAAGATAAATTAATACAGTCAAATACTATTAATTTATTCTCTGAAGTACGGGCCATTACTTTGTTTACATATTTGTATACTAACCTGTGGAACGTTATTCCTGAAGATTTTTTATTAATATTGCTTCTGCTACTGCAACTACGTTGAGAACAACAAAAACCATTATTATCACTATCACAATATATTATTACAGTTTCTATAAAAGTATTATAAAACTAAAAATATTCGAAAAACAACAAATATAAACAAACATATACGATCTGTCAAAACAATCTTAAAAATATGGCCGAAGTGAGGTCGTTTTTAGTCACGTGATGCCCTCTCCATAGATTCTAACTCAATGATTTAAACACGCTGATTCATACTTTAAATAAGCAAAATGGGGTACCAATAAAAAAATTATATTGTAACTATTATAAATTGTTGCTAGTGCATGCTCATTGACAGCGTCATTATCAATTTCACTCTTTCCGTAAAGTTTATTTAATTTTTTCTGCAAATTAACTTTAAAGTGTTTTATGCTACTTTATATTTCAATTTAGAACTCAATTCTTAATTATACCTTGTATTTACCCTCACTTAGTTTAATAGTGATCCCTTTACTAATTGAGGCTTGTATAGTAATAGTAATTGGCTTCCATTGTCAGTGGATATTCTTATATTGGAGATATAGGTGGTTAATTTTTTAAACATATTTTAAAGTCTTTATTAATTCTAATTTATTGTTCTTATTTTAATTTACTAAAGGTTCAATATTTATAACACTCACAAATTTATCAAAGTCTATTACTACTAATTTATTTTACACTTAATAATTTATCTACGTGCGATACAAGTTTAACGCGAGCGCGGACTTCTTTTTTTGACTGCTGGCCACAATAAAAATCCTGTTATTTATATCAAATACAGCTATTCGAGAGTTCAGGCGATTCCTCTGACCAGACTAGAAGGATGTCGACCCTTGTCGAAAATACTGGAAGGCTTCGGCTGTTTTTTTTTCATTTACCGTATTTCCGGACCGTTCGAACGGACCGGTTCTTGGAATCTCCGCTAGCTAGTCGAAGGGTCTCGTAGAATCTACAATATATTAGTGAATAAACAACATGTTTACAGTTTTTTTTAATATGACTAATTTTTACGTAACAATATATTTTTTCACAATACTTCCAAACAATTATGATCTGACTTTTTTCTTTTTCTTTAAGTTTCGTTTATATAAGATTAGGTACCATCAGCACAATTTAAACTTTTATTACCTCATTTTCACCCTCACCCTTCAAGCTACTAACAAGAAGAAGGGTGACACAGGTTGTGTGTGGCGAGCTGAACAATGTCAGGCAGCGGAATGGATCGGAGTGGTTTTGACCAAAATCAGATGTAAGAATGGGCGCCAGTTAGCGCCAATGACTACCTCTCTGCTAAGAATGCTTTATTTTCGTAACAGACAAGAAATAAAACAAGCCTTTTAGGAACAAGGTTTTAGGAATTACTTATTGTTTAAGATGTTGCCATCATATTAAATTTTCGATTTTGTTATTAAGTTCTTTATTTATTCGGAGAAAACAACCTCATTCTGTATGATATCCATCCAATATATTGTTAACATCCTATGATAAAACAACTTTTACATGATCATTGGGTTCTATAAATCTGCAGAGTCTTTCTTTGCAAATACATTTATAGTCTATTATTTTCCCTACTTGCATTTAACTTTTAGTTGTTATAATCTAAGTCAATTTTCCTTATGGACAACAGAGCCCTATTCTCAACAATTTCTAATACTTCTTCTAATTTCTCCTTTGCTAGTCTGATCATTGTAATGAAAAGCTTACTAGCACTAAAATATAATTAGCTACTTTGTTTGTTTTTCCAAAGCTGATAATAAGTGTAGTTTGATTTTTCAAAGCTATACATGTTTTTTTCAAATCATAGCATTATTTACACAACTATTTTTGATGAGAACATATTGATTATGATAATAGTACATGTGGTAAATCATTCCCAAAACTCATTTGTTCCATTTATTTACAATGGTTTTATTATTGCATATTAAATCTTTGTTATGAAGTATGATATAATGGTAGGATTGCAGGTAAATCAAAGTAAAACTAAATATAAGGTCTTTCAATAGGGACTTTCGAACTTTGACAGTTGGTAGTAATATAGTTTAAGTTACATCTGTCAAATTGGGTGCGCTTCGCCCATTTTACTATTCTCTATGTGGTGGATAAATTTGAGTCCTTAGGTTCAGTAAATAATCAACCAATACCCTTACGTGAAAACGCAAGATCTGCCGAAAACATCGCCGCTGTCCCTGAGAGTGTATAGGAGAAACCCTAGGAGTGCATGAGCTATGGAGCAGTTGGAAACAGACCTTAATTTTCATTGAAAGATCATCTTCAGCGATGAGGCCTATTTTTGGATGAATGGGTAGGTTAACAAATTGAATTGTTGAATTTGGGGCTATAACAATCCAGATGGGATCCAAGAGAGTCCAATGCATCCTGAAAAGTCACTGTTTGGTGTGGATTTTAGGCTGGCGGTGTCATTGGTCCATATTTTTTTAATAACGACGTTGTCTAGGCCATTACCGTTGCGGGCGAGCTCTATAATAGGTCGATGATTACCAACTTATTTTGAAATGAATGGAATGATATGGACACCAACGACATGTGGTTTCACATGTTGTTTAAAAGGTTTCAAAGCACATTTTAAAAGTTTCACATGCCGTTTCAAAGGTCAAAGTTCGTTTAAGTGGCTTACCTTCTATTTGTGTTTTTGTTTTCTATAAGTTGATTTTTAATGTTTTTATCAATTGTTGCGTTGTCGCCGTTTAATTAAAAGGTTTTATTAATGTTTTCTTGGATATTTATTTGTTGGATTTTTAAATACTTTGTCGCCGTATGACGTCATTAAGACAGTGTATTTTCGTATTTATCTTCCTCAAAATATTTTTGATGTTTTAGATAATGTAAATTTGGTAATTTTCTGTCCTAATTTAATTTGATTAAATATATAAGTAATATTGTGTATGGTTTTAATTGGCGTGTTGTTTTAGGTAAAAAGAAAAAACGCAAATCCCGTCAAAATACCCAAATACAAAAAGAAGAAACCCCACCAAGAGATGAAGAACCAGTCATTGATCCAGATGAACCCACGTATTGTCTCTGTGATCAAATTTCTTATGGAGAGATGATAATGTGTGATAATGATCTATGTCCTATTGAATGGTTTCATTTTTCGTGTGTAACATTATCTACAAAGCCTAAAGGCAAGTGGTACTGTCCAAAATGCCGAGGTGATCGACCCAACGTTATGAAGCCTAAGGCTCAGTTCTTGAGGGAGTTGGAAAAGTACAATAAAGAGAAGGAAGAGAAGACGTAATATTAAGAAAATATTTAGGGAAAGGTGTTATTTAGCTGCAAGTTCAGATCATAGAGATATGTGTTAAAATGAGAAATTTGGCCTTAAGAACTAAACAAAATTTAAATAAACCCATTTTTATTTTATTTTTAATTTTAATTGTGTAAAATTAATGGGTAAGTTTAAAAAATATTTTTTATTAAAATTTATGACGATAAGGTTATTCCTTTTAAACTTAACAACAAGAACATTTCCTCAGTGAAGATTTATTTTAATTGTATTTTTTATTGAATTATTATACATTTTTATATGCACTGAAATACTAATAAATATGTGGGATATATGTTCATAATGCATTCATGTCTCGTTGAAATTCAATCTATGTTTAGACAAAAATGTTAAATGTTTATATCATCTTCTGTACAACTCCGTTGTGTTTATATTCTCTTTTGTTTTGCTTTTTCATTCTGGCTGTCTAAAATAAAAAATTTAGGCTTTAATTTAAAAGTTGAAAAGTTAAAGTTAAAAATTTAATTTTTAATTCATTAAAATTTTTTTATAAAAGTAATTTACTTTTTGTTTAAGCACAGTTTTAAACTATATCGTGTCATTTATAATAGAATCAAAATTAACATCATTTATCAGCACTTATAGTACTGTGCAACTACAACATTTTGAACAATATTCCATAAGGAAATGATTAAATGCACTATTGTGTATTAACATTAATAAGAGATATATAAAATTTGTTAAAAAATTAAGAAATTTGTCGTTACGAAGAACTTAACACGCGCCTTTAAATGAAGTATTACTTGCCATTTAAAATTGTCTTAGAAAATGTCACCAGTCCACCATTTTCAATAACTATGTTACGTGACCGTTTCTGTTGGGTTGCGGAGCGATTCCGACTATGGAATCGCTAACTATGGATTCCAACGACATCTCTTTGATGGGTGTCGGTTAGTGGTTATGGTCCTTATTTTGTATTAGTTAGTTTGCGGATGATGTTATTTCTTGCGCTTGCTTTTTTGAACCGAAGCTTCTATTACTGGCGTTGTATTACTTTTTCTCTATAGTAAAATGCCGAGGCAGGCGTCGCAGAACTAGCGTCATGGAATACCGGTCTTCACATCGATTCACTGCTCTCCATCAATTCATTTCTAGTCATTATATATTTATTCTAAGCAGGTTTAAATTAAAAATTTCATGGAAAATAAACAAAATGCAGACATTTAATGAAGAGCAGATACACTTTCGTCCGGAATATCGTAATGAGTTCAGTTTTACCTTAAATTTTTACCTGAAGAAATAACACTTTCGTCCCAGTCAAATATTTTTTCATATACACTTTCGTCCAGAGTTCCGAGGGGATCAATCCCATAATTTAAAAAAAAGTTGTCTTACTGCGTTATAAAATTTATTATCTTAGATTAGTGAATTTCATTAACAACTTACACAACAATATAAATAGCAAAATAATAATAAACTTACTTAAAAACTAAAATAATGGGATGTATATTTAACATATTCCAGCCTAGTAATAGTTTTTTCATTAAAATTTTCTATTTTACTTTTCAAAAATTTCTCACGAGGTACAGTTTTGTTATTTGGTCTGTTACATTTATGAATACTTTGAATTCTAATGTAGATCTCATTTTGATATTGATTGATAGCCTCTAAAAACACGAATAATTATTCGGATGGTATGTATTAAAGGATTTATGTAAATGTGAATGGAAATATTCACATGCATTGGTTGTTCTCGTAGTTTCTGATGATTTTGCAGCCCAGAGTATCGGTGGAAATGTTGAGTATTCATCAACATATGTCTCAACTAAATAATCAACAAAAGCATTTAGTTCGACACTCTCGGGTATAATTTCGATTAGATCAAAAACTAAACAATCACCGACTTCTTGGTGATCTAGAAAAAGAAGACCAAAGCAATGACCAATCCATTTTCCCACTTCAGTTCTGTTTTTGTAATCATTTGTTAAGCCAAGTTCTTGAATTTTACGCCACCAAGACTGCGAAAGATGGAATCTACATCCGATTATTTTAGATTGACCCCAAACTGATTTAACAGCCTTATGAATTGATTTTTCAAAATCAATGACAATATCTTTTGGAAGAAAGTTTAAAGTTAGCTCTGAACATTTGGTCCTTATCAAATTGAAACATGTTTCATATGTAGATGATAATTTATCTGGCAATAAACAAAATACTAGTGGAATGTAGTGGCCATTGTAGTATCCATGAATTGTAAACATTTGATAATAGAATTTTGGGCAATATTTAAATGTACCATCCATATATATTCTAGAACACTTACATAAATGTCTGAGATTTGTCTCACAAAATATAATAGTTAATTTTGCACTCTTATCATTTACCAATAAAAAGTTTTCATTTCTAGACGTGATGATATGGTTCTCTAATTTTTCCAATGATTCCAGTACTTCTTCTAACGTTTTTGGTATAACTGGGAGTAATTTTCTTCTTACATTATAAATACTTCGTTTCACTGATTTCAAATTCATAATAGTTAAATTGGTATTTTCTTCTTCACTTAAAACGCGATGTAAAATTTTCCTGGGTTGAGTACTTATATCTTCTGCAGCTTTACGCTTAGCTGCTACTCTTACAAACTGTTGTTGAATGCAGTTGGCATCCAGACTTTCATGAGAATGATTTAAGTTTTGTCTAGAAATTACTACATCATCCTCAATTGTGTAGACGGCAGCGTTACAACCTTTGGTACGACAATCTCCAGCGTGATTTCCACTTTTTAACTTTTCGGCAAAATTGAATTTATAGTTATTCACGATTAAAAGAGGAGCACCTCTTTTCGTTGCACTTTTTTTCACCACCATACGTTTGTCGAAATTCTCCATAACGTTTCAAGAATAAATAATTTTCATAACATAATTCAAGACTATAGCACTATAAACACTTTGAGAATATTTTCACAAATGAATAAACTCTGAAGATTCCTACATATTTATATATTTAATATTAATTGCTTCTTCGAAAAGCATTGTATGTAATATCTCTTTAACTACCTTGGCATAAACAGAATTACAGAGAATATATTTTGTCAATGGCTGGTTCACTAATTACATAATCCTTTTTCGTAAATGTATTACCGAGAACCAAATACAATTTCACAGAAAATCCTAATATCTATTTTACTTTTAATCCAGTTTCAAGAAATTTTAATTTTACAGAAAAACCTAAACTAACCTTTTACAGTATTTCATCAAAAAAGTAATTTTTGTTTCGTTTACAATCAATTGTGATGAAAAAAGAAGTCATAATGTTGATAACATATTTCAAAAACAATAATTTTTTACGCAACGTTCGAAACTAATGGGTTAATTGTTTCTTTGAAAAGCATTACGAAAATTTAGCTGACCATTTGGACGAACTTGTATACCTCAATTTTAGAGGCTTGGACGAAAATGTATACATTCTTTTATGACACATATATTTTGGACGAAAGTGTAATCGCCGTTAATGAAAAGTAAAAATTTAAAAGTCAACATGTGAATGTCATCCAATTAATCACAATATTAAATTTTCTGTTTAATAAAGCCTGATTTCATAATCAATTTAAAGTGAACATTTACACTTAAAGTAAAGTGTAAATTGCAGTTTCAAAATACTACAACCTAACTTTAATAACTTGAATGGTAGAAATCTGTCAATTAATTGTGAAGTTCATTTTAATCTCAAAATTCTGACAAACGTCGTTGACCATAGACATATAATATAAGATAAGACTGATCGTTGCAAACCTAAATGATGAATCAGAAGGTCACGTGGTCGATAAATCAGGCCCATTAGACAGATACGCAGGGACTGCTTTGCGTCAGTTTTCTCTGTCGCACTGGGGGAACGCCACTGTATTGTAGAAGGCAGTATATCTGGTAATATATGTATATGTCTTTGACTTGCATCAAGTTTGTTTAAAATGTTATTTTTTTTTTCAAATTTAAAATGATGCTGAATATTTCTTTAAGTTCGGATTTTTCCGAAAATGAATGTATATATGTACGACGCTCAAAAGTTTACAGAAAAAAATTAATTTTTTAGACTAATATGGTGATTTATGGTTCTTTGACAGCATTCTTTTGACAAAAGATACAGTTATGTGAACAGATCGAACCTTTAATAAAACTTCCTAACAAAGATGTAAGTAGTACCATTAAGATCTAATAAAATTTGTCATCGCTTTTACATTGGTTGATAAGAGATCATTAAAAAGTCAAACCAAATGTATATAGAGAAAATATTTATCAGTACATATTTTTAAGGGAGAAGCTGTTACACCAGTCCGAAAGTTATTATTAAAATTAATATTCTTTGCTTCTGGGAACATACAAATTATCAGTAGCTGACTATATGGATATATCGATGGCAACAGCTTCAAGAAATATCTAAAGAATTTTACAGCAATTATATCATTAAGCAGACAGTACATTAAAATGTATCAAACAAATGATGAAATGGTCTAAATTTAAGAAGAGTTTTATGGCATTCTATGGTTTCCAAGATGAAAAGCTGCAGCTATTAGCTGTACTTTAATACGAAATTATTCTCATGGAGGCACAGATACAAATATATATGTCGTTCACAAAAAGAATTTTATGCAAGTTAAATGTCCAAAGAATCAGTGACTAGCTTAAAATTAGAAATATTGTTGCAAGATGGCTGTGTTCTGTAAATGATCAAACAATACTTAACAATAGTGGCTTACAAAGATTTGCAGCTGGAGACGTTGTTAGGTTTCTACCATTTTTACAGTTGGTGAGAGTGATAATGCGAATAGATGGAGAATATACAGATCAGGTCAAAATCTTAGGGGAGTGAGACAGGATTGCATAGTTTTATCCTGATATTCAATCTGTACTCGGAGCACATTTTTGAAGAGGCTCTAAAAGATATTGATGAAGGCATCTCAATAAATGGAGTCAAGCTCAATAACCTGCGGTATAGCAGATGATACATTAGTGTTTTCCAATACCATAGAAGGGCTGCAAAACTTAATGAACAAAATAACGGAAACAAGTAGAAAATATGGACTGGATATAAACACCAGCAAAACCAAGCTAATGATCATCAGCAAGGAAAACTCTCACAATACAACTACTTGGGAACTATAATCAATGAGTCGTGGGACAATACCCAAGAGATTAAATGTCGCATCGGAAAGGTAAAGAGTGCATTCTTGACTAGGAGTTCTGTGTTCAAGAGGTATGACCTCACGCTAGAAACAAACATAGGGCTCCTTAACTGCTATGTGTAATCAGTGCTCAAAAAACTCTATCAAAACTTCAGGCTTTTGAGCTATGGCCATCCAGAAGGATCTTCAAGACACCATGGACAGACAAAGTCACCGAGGAAGAAGTACTGCGAAGAATGAAACACAACTGCGGATTTGGTCAACATCGTGAAGGACCGTAAGCTGCAGTACTTGGGACATATAATAAGAAATCAAGGCAGATACGAGCTACTTCAATGCATTTTACAAGGTAAAATTGAAGGAAAAAGGGCCCCAGGACGAATAAGAATATCCTGGCTTGCTAACCTGAGAGTAACGTCTTCATAGCCAGAATGATCGCCAACGTTCGGAACGGACAGGCACCCTAAGAAGAAGAGTGGTTACAGTTAAAATGTTGTGGAAAGGCAATACAGGGTACGGAAACAATGATTTCCAATTTTAAAAAACCAAATGAGATTAAATTTGAAAGTGACTAGATCGGTGGTTCTCAACCTTTTTGTGGCGACGGAACACTTTTAATTACCGAAAAAAATTGCGGAACACCAAAGCAATAACATGCATATATTGATAAACAAATTAGGATTAGCACATAAATTCTGTAATAAACTTTATTATACGTACTCAAATTTGTAAAATTTTACTTAAAATATGAAAACAAAAAACATTTTTAAAATTAACAAAAGCGTAATTCTCAAAATACATCATATGAGTAAATACTTCAAATTAGTGAGACACTTGTGCCTGGTGTCGTTTGCAAATTTGCTCAATATCAGGCCTGATGTGGGAAAGAGCTACTCTCATTTCTTGTTCTAAGTTTAGCAGCCTTTCCCGTTTCTTATTTTTAATGTTTGTTAAAGATGAGAACCCAAATTCACATAAATAGGACGTTGAAAACTGTATTAAAATACTAATCGCTTTTTTGGCAAGAAGTGGATATTCCTCTTGGACCAAGATCCAAAATTCCTGAACATTCACTTCTGAAAACTTAATTTTCAGAGTACGATCAGATGACAACGAAATAAATTCTTCTTCTTGGTTCAGAGAAAACTGGAAATTGGCTGTATTACTTGTGCTAAAAGGACTTCTTATCCAGTCATATTTTTCTACGTTCAGAGATGGAAAATACCTGGCAATTGTCTCCTCTAATAGTGATAAGTGTTCTGTAACTATATGCGTGATTTCTTGTTCTTTATCTTCATCACCTTCATTCTGAAGCAGTGGAAACATATCCATTTTATTTGTCTCTAAAATGCGCTTCTTCCAAAATGACAATTTTTTCTGGAAAGCTGACAGCTTGTCCGTGGATGTTAAAATATTTTCATTTTTGCCTTGCATACTTGAGTTAACGCCATTTAAATAATTAAAAATATCGGCCAAATATGCCACTTTAGTGCACCATGCATCATTTTCAAAATATGTGGTAAATGTGTCATTACCTTCTTCTTGGAAAAAAGTTAACAGCTCCGTTCTAAGTTCATAAATTCGACATAATACTTTGCCCCTTGACAACCATCTAACTTCGGTGTGCAGCAACAAACATTCATACTTTGATTCCATTGAGATGCAGAGTTGTTTAAAAAGACGGGTTTTTAGTGGTCTTGATTTGATGTAATTCACGACATTAACCACTTGGTCTAATACAGATTTCAAAGTAGCTGGTAGCGTTTTTGAAATTAGAGATTCTCTATGCAAGAAACAGTGCGTAGATATGATATTTTCATTTCGCTTTTTTGCAAGGGTACAAAAACCTGTTATGGATCAATACATCCTGACCTGTTGAAGCGTGCACCATCGTACAAGATTCCTCAGCAAAAAACACTGATTGAGCCTATTCCAGCCATATCAGCCATAATCCAATATTCATCCAAATATTGCCGTTCAACATTTTTTTGCTGCGCTTCGATTTGTCATCAACCCCACTTCGTAAAGTTCCAGTATCTCCGCTGGTGCTCGCTTCATCATCATTAATTATGAGTTGTTCCACAGTAGTTTTTCTTTTAAGTTTGAGGAACTTATCCATTTTAATTTATTCGTCTCTAAACAAAATAATGCGGATGAATGCTTCACATTTTGTATAAAATATGCAATTACTTACCTTTGATAGATAAGCCGTACGTAAACGTTATCATAAAAAAACTGACACAGCGATTTTCACGTATTACGTTTGTGCAATGTAACAAATTCAACATTCAGTTGCAGACTGTGGCGTGGGTGACTCAGATTGGCTGTGGCCACTGCGGAGCTCAGCGCTCAGCGCTTATAAAATCCAACGTGTGCACTGTGCCGACGCGGTGTTGTCACGTTGGGCAAATGAACATTTACGCTGCAGAATTTTATTAAATTAAAATGTACGTAAGTGGCTATTTTAAAATTTGAAAATATTTATTTGAAAAGAGTAATTTAGCAAAATGGTATGTAGGATTGCGAGTATTTCGCGGAACACTTGGAAGGAATTCGCGGAACACTAGTGTTCCGCGGAACACCGGTTGAGAACCACTGATCTAGATCAACAAGAAGACTATTTAATTAAGGCTGCAAAAAAGGAAAAAAGAAGACAATTACGCTCAAGTTCAAGAACATTTAGATAATGTAAGACATTATTGTGAATTATTTATTAGACATTTTGCAGAACAACATTTACAGTTTCTAAAATGATAAAATTACCAAGAACAACAAGACCACAGGTATAATGCTAACAGGAGAAACAGAATGCATAGAACTAAAAGGAGGAATCCGCCAAGGAAACTCGCTCAGCCCATTGTTATTCAATGTAGTAATGAATCAAATAAATCACAAAGTAAGAAAACGACACGGATACCACATGGGTGCGCATAAAATCACGATACTATGCTATGCCGATGATGCAGTACTAATTGCTGATATCGAAGATGACCTACAAAGGCAACTCCACACCTTCAATATCACAGCAAACAAACTTAATATGAGAATATCAGTAGAAAAAACTAAATGTATAGTGATCAGTTAGAGCCGCGTAGATGCAAACTAGAAATAGACGGCAAAATTGTAGAACAAGTAATGAAATTCAATTACCTAGGAGTAGAGATCACTAGTGACAGGGAAATAAGAACAGGGACCACAAGGCAAGCATCAAAAGCGGCAAGAGTAAGTGGTTGTCTCCGAGAAACCATGTGGAGAAACAAATATCTGACCACGGAATGCAAAATGAAAATATACAAGAAAACATCCTAACCAATCCTAATATATGCAGCGGACACAAGGACCGATACAAGAAAGACGAAACAACAAATCAACAATATCGAAATGAAAGTATTAAAATCAATAGCGGGCATATTATTAAGAGACAGACAAACCAACAGAAGTATACGCGAACAATGCAAAATTCAAAATAATAAAAGGTGGATAAAACAAGAAAAAAAAACTGGAACGAACATGTAAACCGAATGGGACCAGATAGATTAGCGAACATCTGTAAAAACAACAAACCGTATAGCAGAAGACTCGTGGGAAGGTCGCCAAAAAGGTGGAAAGATAATGTACAGTCAACAACGACTGAAACAGAATAAGAGGCAGACAAACAGGAGTAATCCTAGTCGCACGAAGAAAAAAAAATATTTTTCATTAAACCAATTGTTGTATTTCTGAGGTAATTTTCAAAGTATTAGAAGTTTTATACTTTCACCTTGTCAAGATAAATTTTATAGGATATTACACTCACCGGCAAAATTAACGGAACACCTTAAAATTGGGACATGTTAGATGACTCGAATTTCCTAAACCTGTTGTCCGATTTTAGTGATTTTTTTAGTATGTTATAGGTATATTATTTAAGAATATCGATGTAATAATATTGTTGCTAGACAGGTCAATGTCATTTTATACCGGGTGTAACAATCCTACTGTGTTTTTTCCTTAAAGTTCGGAACACCCTGTGGAATATTCTAGCATATATAAAATATTGAAATTAAAACTTAATTATAGCCTCAGGCTTTCTTAACATTTTCTTTTTTGATTCATTTGCTTATGTTTGATAATAAAAAAGTTAGGTACGTTAACAACTAGCCATGTTTTTCATCAATAAATCCTCATTTTCTGCTTAGTTTAATAAACAAGCCTAAAGTAGGCTATGAGAAGTAAACAATTTAATACACACACCGGCAAATTTAAAAGGAACCTGTTATTAATGCAATATTTCTTTATATTTGTATTTTATAGACTATATCTACATAGCTTTGAAAGCTCCTTGTCACAAGAAAGTCTTAAATGTCAAATTAATTTGTTTATTTGTATTGTGTTTTACATTTTACAGTCATTCTGTCTGTTCATAACAAGTACAAACTTGTATTTAATTGAGCGCATAGTAAGAAAGAGACTTAAAAAAGCCGGTATCAAGTCATATGTGCCAATAAAAGCTCCCAGACTCCAGAGACACCATCGTTTAGCACGACTACAATTTGGTCGAGTACATCAAAATTGGAATGATAACCACTGGAGTCAAATTCTCTTTACGGACGAGAGCCGTTTCTGTGTAAATTACATCAACGGTAGAGAAAGATTGTATCAACGCCAAGGAGAACGAAATGCCCCTTTCAATTTTACTACGACCGTACCTTTTGGTGGAGGTTCAATTATGGTGTGGGGCGGTATATGTTTGGGAGCAATAACAGAGTTAGTGGTGATTGATGATGGAGCATTAACAGCAGATAAGTATATCAGAGATATTCTCCAAGACCATGTGGTACCTTTTTCACCATATATTGGCGAAAATTTTATTTTAATGCAGGATAATGCAAGCCCACACGTCGCAGACTGTGTAAGATATTTCTTATTACAAGTGGGTATAACAACGATGAATTGGCCAGCTTGTTCCCCAGACCTAAACCCGATAGAGGATATGTGGGACATGCTAGGCAGAAAACTTAGGGCACGGGTTCCTGCTATTCAAAACAGAGAGGAAGTCACAATTGCTTTGATTGAGGAATGGGAGAGACTGCCCAACAACTGATCGATAGCGGTATCAGAAGTATGAGAAGACGAATAACTGCAGTTGTAAGGGCTCGTAGGGGAAACACACGCTATTAAAGCCAAAAAAATGCATAAAAAACCAATTTAAGTTCAAACTGTACAATAAAGTTAATGCGTTTAAAATCCGTATTTTGTTGAGTCTGACATCTTTGTGTTTTATTTCTTCTTAAACAGGTTTTATATTGTACTACCATTGTAATATAAATTCAAAATACTTCACCAACATTCGTATTATGATATTATCTAAACAGTATATAGACTAGAGAGAAAATACTCAGATTGTATGGTTGTTCCTTTAAATATGCTGGTGAAACTAAGAAGAAAATGAGCATTTATTGATGAAAAACATGGCTAGTTGTTAACGTACCTAACTTTTTTATTATCCAACACAAGCAAATGAATCAAAAAAGAAAATGTTAAGAAAGCCTGAGACTATAATTGAGCTTTAATTTCAATATTTTATATATGCTAGAATATTCCACAGGGTGTTTCGAATTTTAAGGAAAACACACAGTATGATTGTTACACCCGGTATAAAATGACATTGACCTGTCTAGCAACAATATTATTTCATTGATATTCTTAAATAATATACCTATAACATACTAAAAAAAATCACTAAAATCGGACAACAGGTTTAGGAAATTCGAGTCATCTAACATGTCCCATTTTTAAGGTGTTCCGTTAATTTTGCCGGTGAGTGTATAATGCTCATATTTCAGTAATTTGCATTTTTATACACTTATACATCATAAATATATTAGTTCAGCAATTTCTGTAATGTGTTTTTAAAATTCGTGTATACTTTAAATTTACTTATTTAATATAAAAGACATTAAAACACGACACTTTTGTACAATATATTTTTTATAAATTTTCTTGAGCATATTTTTGTTTTAATTATAATTCAATTTTTAATATTTTGACTTTAAATTCTTGTTCCTTAACATCTCTTTCATGATTTTCTCTCTATTGTTTGTCCTTTTGTCGATCATTCTCTTCATTTAAAACTTCCAGTTTTCGTTAATACTTTTTTATGGTCTCTATAATTGATTTATATTTGGACACTTACTCAATATGTAAAAGTTGCTCTTTTTTTTTAATTTAAAGAACGACTTCCTTTTGATACAGACATAATTGCTAACAATTAACAACTTACACACAAATTAATATACAACAATAAATAAGGTTATGTCGACAATAACAAAGTAAACTTGATATACTCGTTTTCATCGTTCTTGGCGTGTGCCTGAAATAAGCTACTACGGAATTTTTAATATTCGTCTCTCTCTGATACACAGATGCGTAATTCAATTGTGCGAGTCACGTTCGTCATGGTAAAGTGCGATGAGAAGGGAATGAAGAGACCACTCACGTCTCCCAGTATTGTAGCAATAACACCGATGAGTTTGGCCGATACGGTGTCGGTGATAAGTTCGGCCTCTTTACGAATACAGATAGCTGGCAGTGACGTGATTTTTTTAACATGTTACCCTGATCTGTGCAGGTTTGAAGTAGCTGATGAAATAGTTTTTATAAGTAAACAGTTTTTTAATTAATTAATAGTTTGAGCTCTTACTGTGTGGAATTCCATTACATAAAATAATACTCTCGACACCTTAAAAATTCCAGTTTATTATAAATTAACTCTCTCTCTTCCGATACCCATTGCAATAATGACTTGTGGCATTGTTCTTGAATGAGCTGGCTAATAGGTTTATAATTGTAGCAATTACCATTGATATTTTATGTTGTTTCTAGTCGATTTTAGTCAGTCATTGTTGGAATTTGTTCCGAACAGTTTTACTTATTATTTATTGTTGTGAATAACTAATTGTTCTATTTAAAAATAAAAAAATGCCGGGAAAAAACGATAACAGGAGAAATGCGACAATGTGTAGTTCATTTATTGGAGTATTTTAAAAAAGAAAAAGAAAACAACGGACCTTTGCTTTCGTTATCATCGGTACATGAACGAGTAGCGGACGCTTTGAAAATCAGTCTTCGCACAGTGACAAGAATAAAGAGTGAATACAAGACAGGGGCAGCTCTTACTACACCAGGAGAGTCACGTAATGTACAAAAAAAAAGACTAATGATGTCAGCGATACTATAAAAGGAGAGATTAATAAATGTACTGTATGGCATGAAAGCAAAAGGAGAGCACGTTACAATTAAAGTTCTAAATACACAATTAAGAAACAAGCATCTCTATGAGGTTCTGATACAAGTTTGTGGCGTCTTATGATAAATTGTGGGTTTTCATACAAACTAGAAAATAGTAGACGAGTGCTATGTGAGAAACCATGTATTGTCTCCAAACGACTGTATTTTTTGAGGCATTATATGAGAAATTTTTAAGTCCAAGCCCACTTCAGTTCGTTTTTTTAGATGAAACATGGATATTCCTAAAAGGGGCATATAAACGTACTTGGCAAGATGACTGTGTGAAAAGCATCAGAAAAGGACACGAAAATACAGGTAAACGCTTTGTTGTTTTACATGCCGGAAGTAGGCAAGGATTTGTTAAAGATGCTGGATTACTGTTTTCTACGAAATCGAAGAGCGCAGACTATCATGATTCTATGGATAAAGAGTTTTTAAAAAGTGGGTCTCCGAAAAGCTGATACCAATGTTGGAGGAACCATCTCTAATTATTATGGATAATGCCTCATACCATAGCTCTTTAATAGAAAAGTTACCGAATGCCAGTTGGAAAAAATCGGACTTACAAGAATGGTTACGAGCGAAAAAAATAATTTTTGACGACGATTCGGGCAAGACAGAGCTATTGAGTCTTTGTCGCCAGAATAAACCACAAAATACCAGGTAGGTTATAGACGAGTTACTCCAAGAACATGGGCATCAGGTTTTGAGATTGCCTCCATATCACTGTCAATATAATCCGATTGAGTTGGTCTGGGGCATTTCTAAACAATACTATGATCGTCATATTGGAGAACATGGACGTGGAGATGAAACAGTGAAAAAAGTTTGGGGCGATGCATTAGCTGAGGCAACACCTGCAGTGTGGGCGAGTTGTGTTAACCATACTGAAAAATTAATTCAGGACGACTGGGCAAAAATGGTCACATATGATGAAAATGAAAGTAGGATTATCATCGATTTGGCGGAAGATTCCAATGATGAAGACAGTTCCAGTGAAGACGCTGACTGATTAGCTAATTAATCAAGGTCAGTACGTTGTAACAGTTCAGAATTCGCTACAGTGTTTAAAACTTAGAATAGTTTAGAAAACTTAAAATTTAGAATAGCTCGAGACAGAGACAGTTTCGCCATGTTAATCGCCAACGTCAAGGGGAATTGATAGGGCACGTTAAGAAGAAGAGAAGAAGTTTAAAACTTAAAAAATCTGTATCATTTTTTAATTAAAGTGGTTTAAATAATTAACACGTTTTGGGTATATTTTAAAATCCTTTTGAAATGTACTTTTCGTTATATCCTGTCTTATTGTACTGCAAGCTAGAAAAATACTTCTTCGCAATTTATACGTATATTCCGTTATTAGAAATTTAATGAAAAATAATTTATAATTTTCTTTTATAACTATTATTTCGTTTGACATGCTACATTTTGCTCCGCCACTGGAGGAGGTAAACGAATCGAGCTTAGACAAGGAAAGACAGATGAAACAACTTATTGCAAGTGTTTTTACACGCACACGCCAAGAACGATGAAAACGATTATACAAACATAATTACCAACCTACTAATTTAAACATTAAAGTTTACTTTTAATAATGAAAACAGCTGTACTCCTAGGTATTAAAGTCGGTATAACGCTAAAGGTATTTTAAAGTGAAATTAGTTAGGTTTATAACTTTAGGTGGCCAATATAAAATCGGGCGTTAATTTTTATACTATACACTTCTCGTCTTAAAATAATTTCATATAAATATAATGCCGGATTTTTACATTATCAGTTCAACTTTTGTATTAAATTGCGACAAAAATAATTTGTCTGCGCTACCATACCGATCGTGGTGTCTCTCTAGTATAAGATTTATACCCCAATCCTTGGTTTGCTGCTTGCAGTACCTCCATGGGCACCAGCAAGACCACTTTTCTCTGATTAAACATTGTATGTCCAACACTTATTTCATCTTCCAAAATCAATTCTACAGACAAATAAATGGTGCCCCAATGGACTCCCCACTATCTCCAGTAATTGCCAATATCTTTATGGAAGACTTCGAGATCCGAGCACTATCGACATCAATGCTCAAACCCACATGTTTGTTCGATATGTTGACGATACATTCGTCATTTGGCCCCATGGCAGGGATGCTTTGGTGTCTTTTCAAACGAAAAACCAATCCCAACGTTTTCATCACTCTGTTTATCGAAAACCCACCCATACCAATCGTTACTTGCATGCCAACTCTCATCACCCCCTTCACAAATTAATTCAGTCATTAATACGCTTATTTCCAGATTAATACGCCTTTGAGATGATGCTAGTAGACCCGCTGAGCTCTTTCGTTTAAAACAAGCTGTCATCCAAAACGGTTACCGCGAAAATCACATCAATATGAGCATTCACAGACATCAATCTCCCACTCAAGCTCAACCCAAAGACTCAGACCCTCATCATACGAAAGCTTTTCTTCCTTATATCAAAGATGTATCATCAAAAATCGACAAAATTCTTAAATCAAGTGGAATCAAGACAACATATACTCCCCAACAAAAACTTTCATCTCTTGTCCGATCAATCAAAGACAACATTCCAAATGAACAACACGGAGTTTATGAAATTCCTTGTGAAGACTGTCCCCGATCCTATGTAGGCCAAACAAATCGTAGAATCAAAAATATAATTTATGAACATTCCATTTCTGTTCGCCATTCCAACTCAATTTCAGCTCTAGGTCAGTCTTCATACAGGTCACAAAATTGATTTTGAAAACTCCAGAACCATAGCTTCCATCCGCTTCTATAAACCAAGAATTATCCGAGAAGCCATAGAAATTGAAAAAAATGCCAAATTCTCTCAATAAAAGAGATGACGGCATACGGTTGCCTTTGACTTGGAGACCTCTCATAAAGAAAATATCATGTCAATCAGAATCCTACCGTCAGAAAGGTTCGCGCCAATCCCCACGCTAGCCTCCGCCCAAACCACGTCACCATCGACGGTATAAATGAACCGTCCTCTATTCCCAGTACCAGAAATGCGTTGGTTAGTGATCAGTGTAGTATGGTCGGGGGCTCGGGGACTGAGACTTCGGAAGTCCTGAAGAAGACATCGAAGAGGATGTCGAAAGCTCGGCGCAATAATAATCGACGCGGTTCAACCAAAAAGACTGTTCATTAAACCCGAATTTTATCTTAGCTCTAGCTTTAATTGTACTAACCGCGGAAACCTTTTGAAACACACACACAAACACATAAATGTTTTTATTTCTATTTAATGCTTAGAAAGTTGCAAAATAAGTCAGAAATTTCGGTTTTTTTTTATAAATGTTATTAATCTTTTTTTAAACTTAATTTAGAACCTTTATATTACACGGAATTTGTAGTGTTTAAAATATGATCAAAATTTCAAAGCGGATCGGCCAAATAGTTCAAGAGTTATTTTATTTGTTTCTACCGAATACATTTTTTTGCAACAATATAAGTCAGCAAATGAAGAAGTTACAGTAATTTTAAGGATAGCACATGAAATAAGACGCATTATTTTAAATATTGCAAAATTATCTTGCAAACATATTGGTTTTTCCTTATAAACAATTACAAAAGCTTTTTAACTATAGCCTGTAGGAAAATTATTTTTCATACTTTTAAAGTTTGCATTTTTCTATAAATTCAAAAAAGAAAAAGTTGTAGGACAATGTAGAACGAAGTTAGTCCTTTTTTTTAATTGACAACAGTTTTGTTTATAACAATTAGGAGATCTTCTTAGCGTCATTTGAAATAAAATAATTTAAATTTTAAACGCACAATTCTAAAAAGATTGCCTATTATGAAATCGTGTGTATGGAATGGAATCGTCCACAAAGCTTCAAAATGTGATCATCAAAATCGGCCGGCTTTAAAATTCGCGGGAGCAGTGGAGGGTGAAGGAACTGTTAACTGTAACTGTGAAATATGTATTATATAAATAATCAATTGTTAAATAAACCATCTAATTTGTTTAAACAATTTTTTTTTCAATTTAATTTTTTTGTATTTGGGGTAATTTTTATTGTGAAACAAATATTTTTGATTAATATATACTTCTTCAATAAACGTCTTAAATAATTTATTTATAATAGACTTTATGAAAAAGAACAAATGGTCCCATTCAATTATTTCTTAAACAAACTAGGTTTTAATTCTTGCTAAATATGCTACGCGGGTGGCTTTGTCGAAAATGGTCGATTTTAAACCTATACCTCGAAACTTGTTTTAATCGATATATTATCATGAAATGAAATTCAATCCATATGTTGAAAAGTTTACAGAAAATTTTTGGTAAACAACTAAATAGCCGAAAAAAAGCCAATTTTAGCAATTGCAATCGACTGGATCAATGATTAAAATTTCACGAGATGAGACACTCTTGCCATTAGTAGGCTTTAGGCAATATATAATTGAAACAACATAATTATGGCGTGAATTATGTTCCGATTTTTTTTTGCCGTGGAGAATTCATTCGGCCAGGCTCAATCAACATCAGCTTTATTAAAGAATTTAAATATGTCCATTAGTGAGACATTGTTAATATAATAATAATTGTTATTTGGTACTTAGTTGATGTACAGACTGTTAATAAATACTATATTATACCTATGTTATAATTTAGCTATTGAAATACGCCATCTGAAGTGCGTAGTGTATACATCTTACAAATAAAAATATCTATTTACTATGTTATAAATCCAACTGTTATAAATTTCACTACTGGAGAGGGTTGGTAAAGAAACAGAACTAATCACCACTATACAAACCAGAGAACTGGAATACCTAGGCCACGTGATGAAGGGACCAAAATATGAAATTTTGAGACTCATAATACAGAGAAAGATTCAAGGAAGATCTGTTGGTCGAAGGCAGAACTCATGGTTAAAGAATCTACGTGATTGTTATCAATGCAGATTGATTTGTTTAGAGCAGCAAGTTCTAAAATAAAAATATCCATTATGTTTGCCAACCTCCGTAGGGAGACGGCTCTCTAAGAAGAAGAAATCCAACTATGGTAATATTTTTGTTTTCTAAACCCTGAGGTTTATATCCTCTTAGTGATTTTTTTAATACTAGGTTTTTATTATTTTATTTAATATTTTATTTTTTTATCTTCTTTATTTATTTTTTATTTTAATTTTTTATTCTTTTTAAATCTTTTTTTTTTATTCTTTTTTGAATTTTTTTAATTAACAGACATACATGTTATCAAGCAGTCAATCAATGCTTTGATCTTGAATATACATATAATTTAAAAATATATACAGGGATATAAAATAATCAGAAGGTCACTCTAGAACTCATTGTAGTTTCATGTTCTTAAAGACTAGAAATGTAAGGTCGCTGGCCTTAGCTAGAGTTGCTGACGAATCATATTAGAATCATGAATTTTTTTTCATGTGGGTGGCTATAATAAAACGTGTTATATATTACACATATGTCCTAAAGTATGGAATATTGGAATATTTTATCTTTTTATTGATTTTTATATATCTGTACCCCGGAGGTAAAGGACACTATGTCCATTTTCTTGCTTTTTCAGGAGAGCAGGTTTAACATTTTTTTAAATTTGTACTAAGTAAATACTCAAATGTTTCTTATATTTCACTAAGATTAATATATTATTATTGTTGTGTATATGATCTTGTTTTCTTCCATGAAGTCATATATAACTGAAGTTTACCGTTCATTATATAATTTTTTTTTAAATGTGTAGTTGGACATAGTGTTGTTTACCTCTAACAACTTTTTTTAAATAATGTGACATTACATATTAAGGTCTCTACGAAATAAACAAGACAACCACATTAAACAGCCTATACTATTATTTTATTAGAGACAAATATTATAATGTTACAATAATTAAATAAAATTATAGATGACAAGTCTTAAAATTGTCAAGTCAAATTTATTGATCACATGCGACATTATACAAAGTACATGTATGAGACAAGTCAAAGTTACAGACATACATCTTAAAAGTATATAAATTAATAAACACGATAAAACATACTTAAAAGTTATTTTTAGAATATGGCTCTAGCTCACAAATGTATTGATGTACACACCTCCGAAAGTTTGGCTGATGTAAATTCATTCGTATATCTATTGGTAATTTGTTAAAGAAACTGGCTGCATAATGTGTGCTACCTTCCAACAAAACAGAACGATGTTGTGGAAGCATAAAGTGATTGTCTCTGAATCTTGTTGAATAAACATGGTTAAATTGAAATTTATTAAATTCATAAATTTTGCTATGCAAATACATTATACACGAAAATATATACAGCCCAGGAATTGTAAGAATATTATTTTGTCTAATGATACCTCTACAATAATCTCTAAATCTCATTTTAAAAGTTTTTTAAAAAAATTTCATTTTTCATTCTAAATTTCATTGTTAAAGAGGCTCCATATCTTCTTCAACTTCTTGGGGGTAATCGTTTGTGGCTAGATTGCTATGTGTTAAATATTGATAAAACTCATGATAAGTGCAATTAAGTCATTGTACCACTTCATACAAATTTTGATTACTGAAATCGGCCTTATAAAAGAGCTTTCCAATGTGTTCGTGTTGGACTTGCATGGAAAACACATGTTGACAGTAGAACAGGATCTTTGTTAACATTCTTTTTTCTATTTATAAAAGGAGGATTAGGTGACAGTTTCTTATCGAACAACGTTTTGAAAGTTTTTGAAATCTGCAAGTTCCATATTGTGCACTGTGTATTTACCTGATGTTCGCCTAACTAGCTGTTGCCAATCCCATGGTGTTAAAATGTCCAAATTGGAGAGTTTCTTTTTTTTTTCTCTCGATTAAAGTATGGACGCTGTCTGCTTCCATGTGTGTGTGCCCTTTTAGTAAAATCTGTTAAGTGATCGTCATTATTTGAGGGTACGTATGCAGTATCCAAAAATAGCACATTCTAATACTTACACATTTTTATTTTGTCCGTAACAGTTATCGCTCCAAAGAGTAATATCCGCTACTTGACTACATGGAATTGTATTGTCAGCCCATTTCAAAATTGACGAGGCAATTTCATTTGCATCACGGGCCCCTTTCGATTCGTCCCACATTATACATTGTACAGAAGAATCATTAGCATCACATAATGTAAAATTTAATGTTCAAAGCTTCCTTTTGTAGAAACTAATACAATTGTTTATTATTGGTGAAGGCAAACATTTTTGCAAATCACCAAATAGTACTTTGTGTTTTAATGACTCTTTAAGCCATTATAAAGTCCAATTGTTTTAAGTTATACCGTGTTTTAGATTCAATTAGGTCAGCATCATGATCAACCTGTACACTGGTTAGTTCATATGCAGTAAGATTCTTTTCAATTGAGAGGCGAATGTACTGGTTGTGTCGCATGTGTCTATTTCGGGTAGTTTAAACGACAACTTGAAGTATTGAATAAAAATATCTGCGTACAACCACTTTTTCGCTCTTAGCTTTCGATCCACATGTCTTTCATTGCATTAATCAATGTACAGTTGATGCATCTTTTTATTGTAAGTTCTGTGTCCAGATACTTTCTCTTGCTCCTTTCTTTGGAATAATTATTCTGCCGGAATAATTATGGGAAAGATACCTGACGGAACTGTTTAAAGCAAAGGAAAATAATAATCAACACAATAAGGTACCTAAATTAAGACACGAAATAGAAATCAGTTTTCAGGAAGTAGAAATAGCCATAAATTTAAATATTGAGCCAATAGCTCAAAAATAGAAAGTCACCAGACCAGACGGAATAACCAACGAGCTTCTAAAATACGGAGGAGAAGGTATAACCCTAGAGATGACAAAACTAATATTGCACTGTAAGATACCAGACGCATGGAGAAACAGCATATTGATACCAATGTTCAAGAAGAGAGATAAAGAAGACCCCAACAATTATAGAGGTATAAATCTACTGAACACCGTACTTAAGCTTACCACAAAAGTCCTAACCAATAAAATCAATAAACTAACAACTTTATCAGATGAACAACAAGGATTCAGATCCGGAATATCCTACGTAGACGCCGTATTTGTACTAAGACAAATTACAGAAAAGGCCATCGAGTACAATAAATCAGCATATCTATGTTTTATAGACCTGACAAAAGCTTTCGATCGCATCCAAGTCGAAGACGTCTTACACCTACTGTATAAAAGAAACATCTCTATCTATACAGCCCTAAACATCCATGCTTGGATATAGGCCTCCTCCTTCTTCTTCCATGCCTCTCTATCTTGGGCAATTTGCATCCATTTTGACCCGTCGTGTTTCTTCAGGTCATCTGACCATCGCATTTGTGGCCTTCCCCTTTTTCGTTTGTGATTCCATGGTCTCCAATGTATAATTTTCTTAGTCCATCTTTCATCTTTCCGCCTTAGGGTGTGTCCGGCGAACTTACATTTAAGCTTTGCTACTTGGGTTGAGACATATTTTACTTTTGTTTTATTACGGATCCATTCGTTTATTTTTTTTTTTTCAAAAGAAACATACCAATCAATATTATACTTCTTCTTCTTCAGTGCCTTATCCGCTCCGGATGTTGGCGATCATCAAGGCTATAATCGTTTTGTTGACTGCTCTGCGAAACAGCTCCGCTGAGGTCATCCCAAACCATTGTCGGAGATTTTTCAACCACGAGATACGACGGCGTCCCGGTCCTCTTCTGCCAAATACTTTACCCTGCATAACGAGTTGAAGAATTATATATTTTTCTTCTTTCCGCATCACGTGGCCGAGGTACTCAAGCTTACGTCGTTTAATTATATTAAGCACTTCTTTTTCTTTTGTCATGCGCTGTAGGACCTCCACGTTGGTGACATGGTCCACATAAGATTTTTTAGTATCCTGTATATCCACATCTCGAAGGCTTCGATTCGTTATATATAATATTATACAAATCATCGAAAATATCTACCTCCATAATCGAATACAGGCAAAGATAAATGGAAAACTAACACAGTGTATACGAGTACAAAGCGGAGAGTCAGACAGGAAGACTCGTTGAGTCCACTTCTCTTTAATATAATAATGGACGAAAAAATACAAGCAGTACGTAAAGGTAATGGCTACAGAATGGGGAACAGAGAAATCCAAATATTATTTTATGCAGACGACGCCGCATTAATCGCCGAGACAGAAGACGAGCTCCAAAGATTAACACATATCTTCAATACAACAGCTAAGAAATACAATATGATAATATCAGCAGAAAAAAATAAATGTATGACAACATCTAAATACCCACTACGGTGTAAAATCTAAATTGATGGGAAAATAATAAATAAGGAAGCAAGGTTTAGATTTCTGGGAATAGATATAACTAGTTACGGAGATGTTGAAGAAGAAGTACGACAACAAAGCTTAAAAGCAAGTAAAGCGGCGGGTTCTCTTAATGACACAATCTGGAAGGACAAAAACCACAAGAATCTGGAAGACTAGAATCTTTAAAGTAGTATTTAGACCTATATTAACATACACGGCGGAGACAAGACCTGACACATTTAAAACGACACGATTGCCAGAAACAACAGTGATGAAAATACTCCGACGAATATCAGGGAGAAGTCTTTTGGATAGGGAGAGAAGCGAAAACATAAGAGCATGCAATATAGAAGTCATAAATGGATGGGTGACAAAACGAAAACACGAGTGGAACGAACATATCAGTAGAATGGCAAAGGATAGAATAGTACGAATAGCACGAGATAAGTCACCAAATGGACGAAAAAGTATTGGCAGACCAAGAAACAGATGGTGCGACAATTTAAACAATTTAGACGGCTAATCTATAAGAAGAAACTGGCCTTAAAGCCTACATACTAGAAGGAATAAGAAGAAAAATGAGAATAGGGACGGTCATATTAATATCTTTATTATAACAATGTTTCTTGAAATAACTGAGTACACAGCAAGACTACTTTGCTGTGTAAACGAGGATTTATGTTTAATACGGAGGGAGAGAGAGTTTCGATAACTGGTGAGAAAAATATATTATGTGCAATAACTAAGTAGACTGACATAGTCATGTTTTGTTACTGGAAAAAAATCAGCTTAGTAGGGAATTTCAAGCAAAAAGAGATTTTACGATTTTTTTATGGCTTTCTGGTTTTATAAATTCGAAACGCAATAAATTGAGAAGTTGTAAGGTGAGAAGATGTAAAATAGTACAATAAAAAGAAGGCCTTTAGAAAGGTTTGATTCAATTTGTTTTTTTATGACCATAAAAGAAGCCCTGCCCTCTGAACTCTAGCACCCTACAATAAAGTCGTTCTAGGAACGCACCCCTAAAATGTTTATAAATATAATATGTGTCTGACTTGCCGATATGAATAAGGCAAATAAAATTAAATTATTAGAAATTTTTTTTTGTATTACCATATTATATATTAAAATATCACAATAATATATATATATATATATATATATATATATATATATATAATATATATATATATATATATATATATATATGTATATTCCATTTAATTTATTTGCCAAACTAAATTGTGAAATATTTTTATTTTTCCGCAGTTTTTACATGTGATACACCCATTATTTATAAGAATATCTTTATGATCTAAACTTCAGGAATTTTCTATTTGAGACTAATTTGTAATTATTTATATTTTGTATAGTTTTTTTTGTCAAAAATTATTTATAGTTTTATTATACTCGAGTTTCTTCCAGAAGATTCATTAAAAGAAAAGAATTTTACATACTTATAGATTGAAAACAAGAAATAAATATTAAGAAACAGTTGTTGATTATTATTTCCCCAAATAAATAATTGTGGTCTTAGCCCCAAAGAAAAACTGATTATGAAAGAGTGTAGAAGGAATTTGTAAATTATGATAATACTTCATTAAAGAAACGAAATCGTTTATAGTCCAGGTAAGATTCGTAATATTGTTTAACGATCACGTAAGACTGGTAATATTGTTAGGTAATTACGTAAGTTTTGTAAAACATAAAGCTGGAGTAGTTGAAGATCGCACAATAACTGAAAAACATCTCTAAAAAACAAAATTTTGAAGCAAATGTTATTGAAAGTGGTAACATTAAAAAAATCTATAAATAAAAAGACTTTTACAAATACATATGTTTCTCCATGACGTTTAAAGTTTCCATTGCTCTACTGAAAAACCCAACCAGACTTTATGCTCTTCTGACAAAGAATCTTCCGAAACTCTCTTTGGCATTTTCACAGGTTTTTACTAAAGAATCGAATGATGGCTATATACCTGTTATTAACTATAATCGTGTCGGCGGCGCATCCTTATAGCATGTTGAATTCACAGTGGATCATGTCAAAAAATACTTATTTAAACTTCGCACAGCCGCTTAACCTGGTTTAGATGGTTTAACAGCAAAACTGTTAAAGGGTGCGCAGACACGCTTGCAATACCCTTAACGTTAATTATGCAAAGTTCTTTCATCCAAAACTCATTAGTTGGAAATTAGCTTCAGTCACCCCTATTTTTAAAAAGGAAACAAAGTCGACCCCAACAATTATCGTCCGATTAGTTTGCTGCCAGTAGTTGCCAAATTTATGGAAGCCATTATTTCCGAGCAGATGACCAAATTCCTTCTCCAGGAACATGTTATTCCAACACAACAACATGGATTTGTCTCTGGTCGTTCTACTCTAACCAATCTCCTATATTGTGTTAACGACTGGACGTCATCCCTTAACAGTGCGCAGCCGGTCGACATCTAGATTTGACCGTGTACCCAAGCGCAGACTTCTACATCAGCTAGAACATTTCGAAGTTCGCGGTACTTTACTTCGTTGGATAGATGATTCCCTCACAGATCGATATTACAAAGTTAGAGTTGGCGAATCTTTCTCACAGGACAGGTTAGTGGAAAGTGGAGTGCCTCAGGGTTCTGTCCTTGGACCTCTGCTTTTTACGGTTTATTTATACCAGTGATGTTCCTTATTATGTTTCGAGTAAGATATCGTTCTACGCTGATGACACAAAAATATATGCCAATTCAATCACAAACCAGCTAACCCTCCAAATGGACTTGGACTCTATTTTAACTTGGTGTTCCCAGTGGTTACTACCCTTAAATGCGAAAAAATGTGTAGTGCTTCGAATTATTAAAAATAACCCACTTGTGCCGTACTTTGTTAACGGGCAGCCATTAGATTCTGTGTGTTCGTATAACGATCTTGGTGTTATCGTAAACAGCAGCCTAACTTGGTCCGATCACATTACCTCTATTTGTAAACGTGCGAACTCCAAACTGTATCTTATTCGGATGTGTTTTTCGAGAGTTTCAATGGAATCATTCTGTAAACTTTACACTCTTTACGTAAGACCCATACTTGAATACGCTGAACCAACGTGGTATCCTGATTTGGTTCGAGATAAGACTTTGTTGAAAAACGAATTCCGTTGGGACCGAGAAGACCTTCTTATGCAGAAAGACTTTGTATGGCTAACCTAACTTCTTTTGAACTTCGCCAACAACGTGGAGACTTATTACAACATTTAAAATATTAAACTTCAATTTTGGAAATCTCGATGAAATGTTTACTATAAATCAAGATGAACGCCTCAGAGGTCATCAGTTTAAACTAAAGAAAGAACATTTTTCTACAGGATTAAGACAGAACTTTCTACCAAATAGAGTTTTTGAGTGCTGGAATAACCTTAATATTCAATCAACGCCTTAATGATAACATTGTCTCTGCTCCCTCTACCAACTCGTTCAAAAACATACCGTTTTATATTATAGTTAAAATATTGTTTTTCTTTCAAACCAAAATTGTAATTTTATTTCTTTTTTGTAATTTTGTTATTTACTAGTATGTTATTAATGAAATTTCTTTGTTTTTGGGCTTGTTCTTCTGCCCTCGCTTATGAATAATAATAATAAAATTAAAGAGCTATTATTTATACTATATAAAAAATTAAATACCTACAATAAAGTAAAATACAACTTCCCTAGGACTCTGAAAAAAAAACTTGTCCAGACCGAAAAAAATACTAAAAACAAAACCACGTCCACCGTGATTGTGAGCTTTGTTCTCCCAAAATGAAAAAGAAAAGGTTTCTTGAAGTTATATTGTCAGTGTTATTTATTGGATCTCCTACATGACGTTGAAAAACTTCTTGTTGAAATGAAAAAATTGCTAACATTATTAATTTGCTAGATATAAACTTATCTTAATGATTCTAGGTTTCTGTAGGTACTATTTTTGGCACCGTAGGCGAAGATATTCCTGGTCTTAAGGAATCTTCTTGTAGTTTAGTGGAAACATTTTCTGACCCTGTCCACCTAAGTGATGTGAACTTGATGACACGAAATCTTATAAATTATATGAAATATATATGAACTCAAAAGTTAGAAGCGATAACCGTAACAATTCTCACGTTTTAACGTTACCTTCATTCAATACATACGGCCAAAAATACTGCAAGAATACATTACTTGGTTGTCTACACAAGGTTACTAAATGAAAGCAGAAAAACAAAAAGTACAGATATTGTTTATTAAACAATTACAAAAACTTTGATCCAATTAATAATTAAAATAAGTAATTATTTAGCGGTATCCATTTATGTTTATTGTGCGTTTGTAAAATCCATTCCTGATCTAAACATTTCGCTTGTTTGTTGACTTCCTTTAACGTCTTACTATTTTCCTTAGTTGTTATTATTATGTCAACGTTACTTGTTATATCATCGGTACAATTCCTAAAACAGAAAATAAGTCGATATATATATATATATATATATATATATATATATATATATATATATATATATACTTCTAGCGGTTAATGTGGGCTCCGTACTAAAACGGTATTATACTAACTCCAGGAGAATATACGCCGTGTATATTATTATCTGAGTAGCGCTTTATGTGGACTCCGACCAACACGTCGGATCATGTAGACTCCGTAACTGGATAAAACATTTTTGGGATCCGTATACAGCTTTTAGCGTACACAACTAAGCTCCTGCGATGTTGCCAGTAGTTGTATTAGTCGTAGATTTTCAAATTTTAGAGCAGGTACATTTTAGAACTTAAAATTTATTTAAATATCCACCAGGTTAGTCATCGAGGAATTCCAAGAATATTTGGCTACTGTTTTTAAATATATGATAATATAAATGGTTAATATAATTTTATTTTATTTTTATGTTTAATAAGCACTTTGATAATTTAAATTACTTGCTCTAATTATTTTCAAACTTTAGTATCCATTATAAACTTATTAATGCTAATATATAGCATTATTTTATAGCATTCTAATATTTTAGCTATGGATTAAATCCGAATAGCGTTTTGATATTACTTTACTTTCTCGGAGACATTATATTGTAACACAAGGATCTTATTAAATTACCAAAACCTTCCTTTCATATTTTATTCACTTATAAGGGGCAGCACTAACATCAGTAAGATAATAAGGCGAACCTATAGTTCTGGGCAGCTTAATAGAAAACTTGAATGTAGCAATTTTATTGGTTTCGGGACTGCTAACTGGATTGGGGAAGCAGGATATCAGCATTAAGTTAATGCATATAGGAATTGTTGCTTGACGGTTGGAATATCAAATACCAGAAGGCACGACGGTAGCAGTCTGAGAAAGCAAAGCAAAACAACTTAACTATTATTAGACAATATCATATTTCCTAATAAACTAATATTCACTTTATAACGGGACAAAAAGATATCGAAACAGTATATACATACCAACGGGTTTCCTATGTCGGCATCCAGCAAAATTGTTGTAATATTGATACGGGAGACAAAAACCTTGAGAGAGAAATTGGCGCCAAGAAACTCTGCCTTAATAAACAGTCGAATAAAATACAGATTCTCGATTTAAATAGTCAAAAAATTAAAGAACAATTTATTAAAATAGAAACAGCGCCGATTTACGATGTAATCCATTAACGGCTCAAGGTACAAAGCAGCTCCTAGTTATGCTGATGATTACATCTATAAATATGTAAACGACATACTGAACAAAGTCCAGAGAGTACGAAAAAAGTTTCAAGTAAAATCAACGAAGTGAAAACCAAATACCAGCGCATAAACAAGAGACCGTCAGTAAATCTAGATACAACGTTAAAGTCAACAATTTCAATTTCGAAAGTATGGAAGACATTAAATATCTTAGAACAATAATCGCAGTTGGTAATACTACCACTGAAGAAGTTTAGAGCATAATACAAGCTTTAGACCTATTTTTATGTACGGATGCGAATCATTACAATGACTAAAACAAATAAAAAAAGACTTCAAATATTGATAGATAATTGATAGGGAATAAGCACATCTATAGATAAGAATGAACAGATCATACAAGGTGGATAGCAAGGATTTCGGATTGGAGCCCAATAGGAAGGAGAAAAAGAGGTAGACCCCGAAGATTATGGAGGGATAAAGTGGACGAGGCCATGGAAAAACGAGACCTTAGAGATGGAGAATGGCAGAACAGAGAGGACTGGAGACGTTGGCTGAAAGAAGGAAGGCGGCGACAGCTGTAAAAATCCCTATATAGATAGATAGATAGATAGATAAGAATGAATAACATGAGGAACAAAAGAAACTGTGTATAAACTTGAAATTTCAGAAATATTAATTAAATGAATTAATGTAAATCGTAGGAAAAGAAATAAGAGGAGCCATGACACAGTGAAAAACTAGAAATCTTATGGAAAACACAACATTATACAATAAACTATTACATTTGCTCTTTAGCACGGTGAGAAGATCAAAATACAAATCTGCATACATAATTATATTAAAGAAAAGTTAATAAAAACTTCTGTTCGTCAGCAGCCAGAGAAATTACACATTATAATATATTGAATAATGCTTTTAATAATAATGATAATAATAATAATCTTTATTAATAGCACATGGTTAGAAAAATATACATACAAATACATCAATTTATACCCTTAAAATTAAATCACAATGCTTTGCTTAACATATATATCTTACATAAATTTTTAAATTGAGCTAAGTTTCCAGAAGCCTTAATGTTTTCCGGTAATTCATTGTATTGCTTTAATCCCCTATAAAAAAGATTGTTCTGACCAAAATTAGTGTTGACCCTATTCAGATAAAAGTTATTTCTAGAACGTGTGTTGTGTTCATATACATCTCGAACAAAGGTACAATTATTACACAAATGCACAGGTATCAGACCATTTAACATTTTATAAACAAAAATCATACTATTACATACAATTGTCTGTCTTACACTTAAAACATTTGCCATTGTTAGCATGTCAGTTCTACTAGTGTATACACTACATCCTAATATTATCCTTAAGGCTTTATTTTGTTTTTTCTGCAGTACGTTCATTTGAGAAGCATTCATTAAAAACAGCAATGTAGAGCAAAAATAGAGATGGGGAGCAATAATCGATTTATATATGGTCAACCTAGACCAGCAACTTAAATTTTTTGACATTCTTCCCAATGCATAGATTTTTTTTGCTATTTTGTTTGTAACTAACTTAAAATGTTCAACAAAACTTAAATTTTCATCTATAATACATCCCAAATACTTATACTGAACAACTCTCTCCAAAGCAGTATTATTAATTTTTACATCTTTTATTATGTTATTTAATTTAAAATTTTTATTCTTTATAAGCATCATTTTTGTTTTAGTTACATTAAGACTTAAGGAATTATTATCGAGCCATTTTAATATATTACATATCTCTTCATTTATTATATCGATTATTTCATCTACCTTATCCTCTATTGCATATATCACAGTATCATCGGCAAACAACTGTACCTTACACTTTTTAACAACATCAACAATATCATTTATATACAGTATGAAAAAAGTAGGACCTAACACAGTTCCCTGTGGCACACCATACAGAGACTTCTGAGCCGATGAAATGGCACCATATTTTGTCACTTGTGTTCTATCAGTCAAATATTCTTGAAACCACTTTATAATTTTTTCACCAAAGCCATACCTTTCCATCTTTCTCAATAGCAGTTGTCTGTTTATGGTTTCAAATGCACGTTTAAAGTCTAAGAAAACCACACCAATCATTTTTCCGCACTCCAGCGCACCCTTCCAGTCAAACAAAACCGTCTGCATTGCACTCTCACAGGAATTTCCTCTCCTAAACCCTGCTTGGAATTTAGTTAACACATTATTGCTTTCCAAGTACACCACTATTTGATCATTTACACATAATTCCAGCAGTTTTTCGTATGGTGGTACCATATTTATGGGTCGAAATTCCTCACACTTAACAGTTCCATGAACCTTCTCAATTGGTACAACCAGACTTCTCTTCCATTTACTTGGGAATACGCCACTTTCTAGACTACCATTTATAATATGCAAAATTTTGTCGCCTATTACTTCAAAGGAACTCTTTAAAATTTGAACTGTAATACCATCAACATTACTTTCTTTGTTTTTCATTTCTTTCATTTGTTTTTTTAAATCTTTCATTTCTAACATTTTGAATTTTTCGATTTTGCAGTTGACATTTATTGAACTACAAATTTCTTGGTGGGTTTTGTTTGAAATAATGCTATCTGCTATGTCTTTTACACTGTCTAGAAAAAATATATTAAATCTTTCACTTATCTCTTTACCAGTAACCCCCCCACCATCAAATATTATTTCACTTTTAGCTTCATGGTTTTTTTTGCCGTTTACAAGCTCCTTTAATGTTTTCCACATTCTTTTTGGGTCGTTCATACAATCATCTATTTTTTCCTGATAATAATTTTGTTTGGTAATTCTGATTAATGCTACGACTCACTTAACTTCTGAAACACCAACTCCCAAGTTGCATGGGTTGATTTTATCTTCAATATTCTTTCTGGTTATTTCACTTGTTTGATTTGAGTCGTTTGGTTTTACTATGATGACTTTTTCTTTTTGTTTTTTCACTGCTTTCCTGTAACTAAGATCGTTATTTGATTTCCACCTTTGGTCACACTGCTCTTTAGTACTACTTTCATTTTTTAAGACTTCATTTTCTTGTTTCAGTAAGTCTATGATTGTGTCCTTGTCTTCTAATGATGCCTCCTTAGTTTTTAATAACTGTTGATAAAGTTTTATGGATTCTCCATTCTGACATTTGAGACATTAGAATTTCATGACACGGCTTGATAGTTGTAAGACTTTCACTTCAGATGCTGTTAATTCGCCACATTCTTTACAAATTGCATCATTACACCCATCACAGTCAAAAACATCTTTGTTTTTAACTTTAATTTGCTTACACATATTACATTTCATGTTTGAGGTTAGGTTCGGTAAAAATCCAAAAAATTTCGAAAATATTCCCGAAATATTCACAAATCCACAAAGCTAAATGTATATTTAAACGACTTGAATACTTTAATTTTAAAAATATCATCAAATCTTAACGATGATCGTGGATTTATTTTAACACTCCAAAACAACAACATACTAGCAACCTGTCATAATGATGACTCGAATGCTTTTAGCATAAAAAAACGGTGTTATAGTCAATAACAAGAAAACCAAATAAAAGTTCATTAACAGACAATAGGTATGATATAGAATGGAGCATTAATGTAACAATAAAACCATATACTTTTGAAGGATTGGAGCTATTTAGATATCGCTGATAACTTTGTCACATAAAAGATAAAAGCGAAAATGCATGTAGCAAACCATAGACATATAGTACAAATAGACTGAATACTGCCATACATTCACGTTTCCGCAATGCGACAGAGAAAACTGACGAAAAGCAATATCTGTATCTTTTTCTAATGGGACGGGTTTATCGACCACGTGACCTTCTCATTGGTCATTTAGGTCACGCGTTCGATAAACCTGGAAAATTAGAAAGAGATGCAGGGACTGCTATTCGCCAGTTTTCTCTGTCGCACTGGGGAAACGGACCTGTATTGCAACAGTCAGTCTATTTGTATTTTATGTATATGTAGCAAACTGATATCCTCATATCACTATTAAATCTACAAAAAGAAGAAACTGCAATATAAACAAAATTTGTTTAGTACGTGTCTATAAAAACAACTCTAAAAAAGAATTTGGAGATAGAAACGTCAACTACATGTGTAATATAAAAATCAAATTTATTCTTTTAACCAAAATGTTCACACCAAGTTTTAATGTATTTAAATATCCGGTAGCTCAAACTACTTGTATGCTATAATAGTATTCAGTAATCCATCTCAATATGTCTGACTTTATTTTTCTTTTAATTTTTTGGATAGAATGAAAGAAATATGCCACAATATTTATTATGTACTACATATGTTATTTGACGCTTCAATGTTCAAATAGGAGTTCGTTCTTAAAAATGTACAATATTATTTTTACAAGGTATTACGTATAAGATGTTATTTATGTTTTTACTTTATCTAGTTGGTCATAATAATCAATTAGTTCGCGGTTGTTTCGCACTCTGTATTGATTTGTAATATTATCGATAACAGGTTTATATATTTCTCTAATAATTCTTCTTTCTGCGATGCTCAATCGGCTCTTATTTTGTTTTTTCGTCGTCCATGTTTTATGTTTTAATTCTCCCCGTATAATTAGCCCATTAACAGAGAGTCATGCCATCCAATAAGAGTGGAGGCTGCTCAGTCATCAAAGACAATCATTCCATCCAGTAAGGATGAAGACTGCTTGGTCATCAAAGACAGTCGTTCTATCCAGTAGGGGTGAAGGCTGCCTAGTCGTCGAAGAGACAAGTGCTATCTGCCAAACAAGAGAGTCGTGTCTTGGTTAAGGGGTAGCTGCCCTTTGCGCTATCGCCGATTCTTTTGTGGTTGCTGTACGTCAAGGGGTAAGGTCAGCCTACATATCTGTTGCTAAAATTACTTCGCTGCTGTAACGAGTACCATTTACTGGTATATGAATTTTGTTACGAATTTATCTTATGTGCTAAACTCTAATAAATCTTTTACCGCGAATTAAAAAACATGTTTTAACCTTTACGTTTATCTAAATAAATATTTACTATATTGTATAATAGTTGTTTATTGTTTGTTTTACTATTTGTATCTCTATAGGTATAATTTAGAATATAATATTATTTGTCTTATATACAAAATCATACTGATTTGCGTTACATTGATATTTATGTGGCAATTAGCTATAGAGTCATTAGTCTTTCCTGTCATATCATATTTTCCTTAATCAACAAACCATAATCAAGCGGTTTAGTTTGTGTAATACAATATCCCAATTCGTCTCATAATATTTAGTTTTCAAAACAGCTGTTACGCTAATAATTCGTTCACCTTTGTTAAAGCACTTTGGGTTATGACTACTTTTTCTTGGCTACGCAATTTTAGTTTTTAAATTACAGTATTTATTGATATGTTATTGATAGGGTATGCAAGTGTTGAGGAATAGTTTGGGATTGATATATGAGGTTGTGAAATATTAGGTATTGTTGATAACTGGGTAGTTGTTATATTTTTATCTGTGTATGTAGTTTATCTGTGTATGTATTTAAATATAATTCAGGTTTATGCTCCCACATCGGAGAGTACGGATGAAGAAGTTGAAGAGTTTTACGAACAGTTAGACGACATCATAAAAAACCTAAAGAAACAAGACATAACCATGGTAATGGGAGATTTCAACTCCAAAATAGGAAAAGGCGAAGTCAGTGACGTAGTTGGCAAGTATGGATTGGGAACAAGAAATGAACGAGGTGATCGACTAATACAGTTTTGCCAGGAGAAAAACTTAATTATCACAAATACTTGGTTTAAGCTACCAGTAAGAAGATTGTACACTTGGAAGTCACCACAGGATAGGTCTGGGTACATCGTTAGAAATCAGATAGACTTTATAACAATTAACAAACGATTCCGTAACGCAATAATATCAGCCAAAACATATCCTGGAGCTGATATAAACTCTGATCATAATCCTCTTGTAGCCCAATTACGAGTAAGACTAAAAACCATAATCCAAAAACAGAATAACAAAAGATTAGATATGGAACAACTTAGAAATCCTGAGATAAAAGCCAAGCTTACAAATAGCATTAATAGTAATGTTGCTTTAACAACCAACACTGATGATATTGAAAGAGACTGGATCAACTTAAGGGACGCTATATGCAACGGTGCAAAAGAAGTAATTGGTGACTCCGAGCGGAAGAAGAAGAACGAGTGGATGACAGATGAAATATTGCACCTTATGGACAGAAGGAGGGAAAATAAGAATAATCTCGAACAATATAAAGAACTGGATAGAACTGTCAGCAGAAAGATAAAAGAATCCAAAGAGAAATGGTTGCAAGAAAAATGTCAAGAGATAGAAGAGCTAGAACGAAGACACGATAGTTTTAACATGCATAAAAAAATCAAGGAGTTTACTTATACTTACAAGAAAAAACAGTTTGGTAGGTTAATAGACGAGAACAATTAACTTATTGTAGATAAAGAAGAACAGTTACAGACTTGGGCAATCTACATAAAAGATTTGTTTACGGATTATCGTCATATTTTTACGAACACTCTTGATCTGAATGGACCAAAAATATTGAAAAGTGAGGTGATAAAAGCTATAGATCAAACGAAAGATGGGAAAGCAACAGGATGCGATGAAATACCAGTCGAATTCTTAAAAGTTTTTAACGAGAACAACCTGAATGTAGTATTGGAACTGTTTAATAAGATATACGATACTGGTCAAATTCCATCGGACTGGTTGAAATCTACATTTGTGCCCCTTCCCAAGAAATATAATTCTAAGACGTGTAGTGAATATCGCCTTATAAGTTTAATGAGCCACACCCTTAAAGTATTTTTGCGTATTATCCATTCCAGAATACGAGCAAAATTAGAACACAGCATAAGTAAAACACAGTTCGGTTTTAGATGCGGTTTTGGAACTCGAGAACCCCTCTTTGCAATACAAGTTTTGATTCAAAAATGCCTGGATCAACAGAAAGATGTTTACGTCTGTTTTATCGACTATGAGAAAGCATTCGATACTATCAAACATGACAAACTCATAGAACTATTACGTCTTTCAGGACTTGACACTAAGGACATCCAGATTATAAAAAATCTATATTGGAATCAAACAGCCCACATGAAGAATGGACATATGGTGAGTGAAAACATAACCATTTCTAGAGGGGTAAGACAGGGCTGTATTCTTTCGCCACTGCTTTTCAACCTGTACACGGAACAAATATTTCTAGAGGCACTTGAAGAGTACAATGAGGGCATCAAGATTAATGGCGTACCAATAAGTAATTTTCGATATGCAGATGATACTATTATACTGGCCGATAACATCGAAGATTTACAGATGATGCTACATAGAGTTAATACAACTGGCAGCCGATTTGGTTTGAAGATCAATAGAAAGAAAACTAAATTTATGGTGATCAGTAAAAAAAAATTTCAACATATCGACCTGCATATTGAAGACGAACGTATTGAAAGAGTACACTGATTTAAATATCTGGGATATACAGTAAATGACAAGTGGGACCCAGAAGTAGAGATTAAGATCCGAATTGAAATAGCAAGATCCAAATTCATCAAAATGAGAAAGCTCTTAAGCAACCGCAACCTAAGCATTAACCTCCGATGGCGCGCCACGAAATGCTACGTACTCTCTACGCTACTTTACGGCGTAGAAGGGTGGACGTTAACAACAGCAACTATAAAGAAGTTAGCGGCTCTAGAAATGTGGCTATATCGACGCATACTGAGAATACCTTGGACAGACAGAGTGACCAACACAGAGGTATTAAGACGAATGGGTAAAGAGGTGGAATTGTTAACAACTGTTAAAAGGAGGAAAGCGTCATACCTGGGCCATGTGTTCCGTAATAATAAGTACAGTCTGCTACAGCTTATCGTGGAAGGCAAGATTGAAGGTAGAAGAGGTTTGGGCAGATAGAAGAAATCCTGGCTGAGAAACTTGAGAGAATGGTTTCAAATACCAGAAGCTGCGAACATAATTCATGCGGCACAAAACAGAGAAACCTATCGTATGATGGTCGCCAACCTTCGGTAGAAGACGGCACATAAAGAAGAAGTATGTAGTTTGAGAACTTGGGAATAATGTTAAGGGTGATATTTGAGATGGAGTTAATATTAATATAGTTAATTAAGTAGGTATAGTCGAGGATTGTAAGGAAAAGGACTTCGCTGAAGATGCTGATGTGATCAGGACGTCATGTGTGGAAGAGTATTAACTACTGTATTTATAGTAGTAGTTGGCACTGTTTTTGTAAAGTTCTGATTTGGATTTGTACAGAATGACCAATTTGCTACAAAATGGTCAGATTTTTTACAATAGTAACACATTTGTTTTCTAAAGATAAGAAAATACGATAAGATGTTTGATCGTGGTTTCTGACAATTGAGGGAGGAATTAATGTAGCTTTCAAAAGAAAGATAAATGTATGTCTTGGAAAGCTCAATATATATCTATATACTGGGTTTGTTGTACCTCTTCGTAAAAAATTAATTGGAGGTAATAAATTGAGGCCTAATTTTTTAAGTTTATATTCTATGAAAGTGTGATAAATACTAGGACAAACATTAGAGATCAGTAATCTTTCATTTGGTGTAATTAAGCGTCGAGCATAAATTATTTGATGATTGATAGTTATTCTTTCGTTGTCAGCCTTCATGACAGTTTTTTTCTAATTCTTCACTAGCTAGGTAAATACAAATACGGTGATTTGAAATTCGTGATGAAAAAATGTATATATCTTGGTTCTATAATTTTTCACAGTGCAAGTAGATATTGGAATTTTGGAATTGAATTGATTAACGCTACAGAATATGAAGAAGTTTTATATGATGTCAATAATGTTTGGGGCCTCGACGCCACTGGACTATTAACATCATCCATTTTCGTTGTTTAATGACATCAGGTGATATAAATAATATGAACTTGTTTTGAAGTATCTAATTAGATTAAAATTCCTTACCGATTTTCTCCATTGTTATTCTTCATTGTTATTTACGGTATCACAACAATTTATTACACTTTTAATATTAACTGGATATAAATAAAAGCACAAAAACTAGGTGCGATTAGACTGGTAATTAAATAAATCTAGCTTCGACGAAGGTTCAAATCGTTGTCTCTTATTATTTTCTTTTCAAATATTCGGAGTTCTTCCTCACTTGCTTTAGTCATTTGCTATTACTCGTATCCATGTATTAAAATAGGTTTGAAATTAGTAGCAATATTATTTCTCCGAGAAAGTGAAGAATATCTATTTGCTATCCAGATTTAATCCATAGAATAAATATTGGAATGCTATAAAATAATGCTATTAGCACCAAAAAATTTTGCTGATAATCAGTAAAAAACTAAATAAATGTCCTTTAACATGCAAAAAAAGATGATATAGAGTAGAGCATAATGTTACAATAAACCCATATCATTTTAAAACATTGCAGTATTTAGTATATCGTAGATAACGTTCTCACATAAGAAATAAAAATGAATATTTAGGTAGCTAACTGATGTATATATTATAACCCTTATAACACTTTTAAATCCAGAAGTCTAATAGGAATCTATAAAATCAGGATATATAAGATAATTAAATCAGTGCTACTGTGTGGATATGTGACGAGAACACTGTCAAAACAATGTAAGTAAAACTCAAGTAATAATTAGATCAGGATTGCTAGAAATGTCATCAGAAGTATTTTCCAACCTATATAGGTCCGAGTACTAACCAATACCAAACGGAACTAATGCCAAGGTCAAACACATATACAAAGGTATCAACGTCGTACAAGAAACTAAATCTCAACGCCAAAGTTGCGCTGGCTATATCCAAAAGCTCTCTAATAACTGCATTGTCAAGCTAAATTGGGAGAATCGAGAAAAAAATGCCCTTAGGACGTCCACGAATGAAGGAGGGAAGTAACATATGGTCAGATTTAGGAATAATGAGACTACCTACATCTTATCAACACATCCCTGTTCAATCACATGCTATCCTACCTACAATCAACAACTTATTTGTTAGGGATTATCAAATCAATTACAAGCAATCAAATGAACTAGACTTAAAAAAGTTATCCCAGGAAAGGCACTTCAGAAATAGGGAAATAAATTTTTACAACGTCATTTACGTGGCTGAGTTTTCAATAGTAATGAGGAGACAAAAAGAAGAAAAGGTAATAGAACCTTGCTGCGTTCTGACTACATGATGACGATGACCTTTATATAACATATAGGGAGAAAGAGAGACGAATGTCTATGTTCAATCTAGAACTCGCTGGTTTTTCTCCATTTCGAATTGGGTTTGTATGTGTATTACTATAGAAAATAAACGGAAGAGAACTATAATTATGAAATTTTATCTAAAATGTAAAATCAATAAACAAATTATATATACAAAAAGATTATATAAATCCCTAATATTCACACATTAAAATATGCCCGATAGAAGTATGTCTTCTAAAAATACAAAAAAGTAGTTATTCATAACTCAGGTGGCTTTACAAAAGGTAAACGAATGAGCATAAAAGCACAGCTGTTTTTAAAACTTAATATTATTAGACAAATTGTGGATATCCATTACCGCTTGTCTATAAAATGAATCAGAAGACTATGCTAAAATATGATACGGCAGGAAAAACGGCAATGTAAAGCAAATATGATGATTTTGTCACAGCATAAGAATATTGCCTCGTACTGTTATATAGCAATTTGTTGTCACAAGTTTATAGTTTTTCGAAAAATGAACTCAGATTTAAATATTTAAACGTCAAATAAAATATAAAAACCTATTCAACCTTATTCCCAGCATTATTATTAAACACTGACATAACGTCACAAGAAAATAATTTTAAAAAATCATTGCGAAATTCAAAATTTATATTTATACCGGTATTTCAGAAAATAATAATATTTGTATAAAGTACAGTCATATTTTTAGATAAAATCTTCAATTCAGAGCAAAAAACTGAGCACACAAATATTTATTATTTTATGTACTATGTTGTAAAATAAGTATACTCAAAACAATTAAATATTGTCTACCAAGTGCTCTACTCCAGTTTAATATCTTCTTCTTCTTCTTCCTTCTTTATAAATAGGCTTAATGCCTGTTTTACTTCGGTTTTGAGCCTCAATTGACGTTGTCTGACCATCTTTTCCTCGGTCGTCCCAATGATCTCCTTCCATTTGGCGATTTGTCTCTTGCTATTCGTACTATTCTATTTTCTGTCATTCTTTCGAAGTGTTGATTCCATTCCGCTTTCTTCTTTTGGTCCACGCGTTTATTTCCTCTAAACCACATCTCGCTCGTATTTCTTCACTTCTTAGTCTTTCTCTTAGAGTTTAGTTTGTTATTTTTCGTAAGACTTTCATTTCTGTTGTTTCTAGGAGTCTTTGTGTTTTCGCCGTATCTGCTCTTGTTTCCGCTATGTACGTCACTATCGGTCTTATTGTTGATTTTTATATCCTCAGTTTAATATCAGTTTAATATCAATGCATAAAATATTATAAAAATTTCGTCATAGTTGTATAATAGATAAAACCAAATGTAGAGCATATAGTGAAATCTGAATATCTTAGAATAACTATAACGAACGGGAACATTATTGATAAGGAAAAGCCAGGCCCATCGCTAAGAAAGTGAGAAAGCAATTGGCAAAAGCAAAGGGTACTTTGTACTAAACTAGCCGTACTCTAAAGCATAAGCATGTCATTTTCTACTCTTTTAGTAAGTGATGGTTCCGACCGTTACTTGATAAAAATTCATTTTATCTAACAATAAAAGATGTATGCGTTTACACGTTATAGTTTGTAACTGAATAAGTTAAGGACGGGAGAATTGTTTGTCTCAAGTTGGCCATTCAGAATTATGTCTTTATTTTTTTATTTGCTAATTTCCATAGATTCTACTTTTCGTAGAATCTAAAGGTAGCTTCAGGGCTTTATTATAAATATACTTTTTTAGGAATGAAATAATGTAAATACAACCTGGAATATGCATGTAACGTAACCTTTGATCTCTGAGATAAACCCAACTCCTGAACAATGGCGCCGATATATGTAGTTAAAATTTTGTACACCTATTTTAACCGTTTATTTCCTTATTATCCATATATGAGTTGTGACCGATATTACAAACTCATTTATTTTTCACAAAGAGACTCTACATATATTAACTACATTTATTACTATACAAATCTGATCGAAATATTGTCTAAAAGTAACAGTATGTAAAATTAAAATTTTTAATGAAAAGTAAAAGATTAGCCATATTTTATAGGGTTTAAAGATCGGCCAAATCGGCCTTTTTAATGCCAACTATCCTAATTATGTCTATAAATATTAGAGAAGGAAATATCCAGAGATAAAGATAGGTACTTTACTTTACTTAACTTTATCAGACATATGCGGTTAACACAAATGTGACGGATTTCTAGTGCAGGAAACACATTGAGGGCCAAACATAGGCAAACAAGAAAAGAAAAACTTAAAATGAGAGGGGACAAAACCAGTCAGCTAAGGGAATCTTTCAACGGTGTTGAGCTTGGATCTGCTATCTACGTATATAATGAACAATATTACGGCTCCTGACTAAAGATCTGAGCACAAAACTAATTCTAAAATTTGGATCAAAAATACAACAATGGCTTGTATTGTCTGGGTATGCCTACACAACAGAAGATTTTTCGTATCATTCAATGGTAAAAATAACAGATGGAAAACGAAGAAGAACGGTCTCCTTTAGGGTGACGTAATGTAGCGTAATGACTACACTGTATAATATTTACACAACCCATACCAGTAAATACTAGGACTTTTATTATTTAGACGATACATCTATATTGTTGCACAACCAAAAACTTTTGTTGCTGAAGTATAGAAAAATCTAAATCATACTTTAAACACAATAAAAATAGACTATGAATCAATTTTAAGCCAAACCTCAGAAAAAGTCAGATGTCCTGCTTTAATGTCCCTAACAGAGATGCTTTTAAAAATCTAAATATCCAATAGGGTCATGAAATTTTTAAACTCTGGACTTGCTATAAATACCTTGAAGATAGTTTGTATCACACTTTGTCATTCATAGAACATTGTTTAAAACTAAAAGGCAAACTGAGGACCAGAAAAATAATCTCTGCAAACTTGTCAGCTAAAAATGAGAAGCATCCTTTCATCCTTAAAACGTAGACGCTTGCACTCTATGTTTCTGCTACCGAATATACCTTGCAAGTATGGATGACACCAACACATATTTAACACGTAGATTTAGCTATAAATTAGACAGCCAAATTCAGCGAATATTAAGACACACAGACACACATCCATACATAAGCTCTACAATATCGTAGCTATCAATTCACCTAATATCCGAAGATAAGTAGCTAGACTGCTAGAGAATAAAAGGTACAAAGTCTAGAATCGCAACATCCACTCAACGAATACCAGCTCAATTTATGACTAAAATCGAGAAAAAACTGACCAAAGATTATTGCAAATTTGACACTAACTCCACGTTTATTGATTACATATTACCCCTAAATAGCAGATAAAACATTTAGAAGTATGTAATATTGGTGAACTGGTACATTCTTCTTATATAAATTAAGCATTCTTCCCTCTTTTGTGCACTACTACCAATTTTTACATAAAAATATCTATTTTTGCACCTAAATATTTATTTTAAGATAACCTATCCAGAATTATATGTAGTACACAGATAAAACCAGAAATAAAATAATAAAGATGCTGTATACAAGATATCGTAAAACAATGGATTAACTAAAAGTTCTTATTAATCGTATTATTAAATAAAACGTATAAAGATATATTCATGTTAACAAAATACATTAGGAAATATTCGCATATGAAAAAACACGTCCAACTTGGTAATGAAATCCTTTTGTATTTATAAAGCTATTTTTAGAATAGCAGGTACCTACCAAAAACAGGTATTTGGTATTATACATATCTATTACATATTGTCAATATGATCGCCAACATTCATAACGGATAGGCACATCAAGAAGAAGAAGAAGAGTACATATTGTAATGCGTATGAAAAGGAGTCCGTATGAACCGTTTAAAATATATAAAATATATATATCAAGAACGCTGGCCTAAGTGCATAGTTGCCAAACTATCAGAGCTTACTTAAACCGATATACATATAGTTCCAATATACAGTGAAAAAGATCTGAACGACCCCTATAATATATACACGTGAACTAAGCGAAATACATTTATGATACAGGGGTACTTATGAGCTCCAAAATTTTTTTAAGAATTATGAAACTATACATCTTATCGACAGAGCCAATATTATGGAATGGACAAGTGAGCTCCGTATATCGGTGTCCACTTGACCACGGAGCTCACTTGAACCTGAATTTTAACATGGGCGGAGTTCACTTTATGCCGTAAATATATATATATATATATATATATATATCTTGCAGATTTAAGAGTTTACTATTTAACTTATCTGCAAAGATTAAATTTTTTTTCTTTTCTATATATATATATTATATATATATATATATATATATATAGATATTATATTTAATAGAGTTTAGTTAATATCTTAAGAATATAAATGTATTTCATAGCATGTAATATTTGTTTGATTCATAAATTTATCTGTACAACAATTTATTTTGTATTATAATCTTTCAATAATAGCTAATAAACTTTCATGGTTGATGAAGCTTTGCGTAAATACAAAAAAAGATAATTATATGCAAATAATGCATTCAATTTACTTGCAAACTCTTATATTTTTACAAATGCATTCTTTTCTTATAATTCTTCTAATAATTAAATTGTATCTGCCTCATTCATATTAAAGGCATACATTTCAAAGTAGATGTAGATGAAAATTATATTGTGAATATTTTTGATGTGAGTTTCTAAGACGACTTTATTGGAAGATAATTTATTCGACTACATGACAGTACAATTTTCTCGTTAATAATTACACTGTAAATCATGTGGAAAAACTAGGAAAAAACTCATGATACTATACCAACATGGTCAGTATTTGGTCTTCCATTTAGTTTACTCTCAATATTAACATCAAACTTTAATTTTATATGTATGTGACTTTAAAAAATAAATGATATATCCTCGATATGTTAGTGTTATTGTACTAATAGTGCTTTTTGTATATTTCTTCTTCTAACATTCGTAACCAGATCCTACTATGTTCTGTCGAGGAATTTGCGACACAATCGGTTTCATTTAACCTAATAAGAGCAGTTTCTGCGATTTTTCTCTTTTTATCATCTGTTTCTTAAAGGATTATACATGAAAAAATGAATACTTGTTCAGATGCAAAGTTGCACATGAAACCAAAATTTAAGTAAAAGTGCCAAAGGGAATTAACTGAGGACAGAGTATAAGATAATTGTTTAAAAATAGTAAAAGATAAAAATATTCATTCTTTTGAAAAAAATAAGTACATTCGCGTATCCTTAGAAAGGGTTGAAAGTACATTAGGACAATATTTAAAAATAAGTACTGCCCTACTTAAATAAGTACATATGATCACCGTAACTATACGTGAAATCAAATCTTAACTGGCTTTCCTTTTTATTTCGATATACTGTTTATGAGTACGAGAAACCAATTCTCCAAGGATTTTTGCTTAGTTGGGGAGATACGTTGTGGAATGCAATTTTAGATTCCACGTTTTCTCTAATTACACCTCAATCAGTCTGTTTGCCTTGCAATTCTTAGATGGCACAGGTTAAAGCAAAAATCTGGATTTTAGTTTCCTTAATTAGAAATCTTCGGATTTCTAGTTCGTGATTTGATTATACATGAATCATTCCACTGAATTCTATATTTATTTTCCCATGCGTGTTAACATAATATCTGAGATCTGTCAAATTAAATATTTTTCATATAAGATTCATGTTCACTTATTCTAACATTTAATGGTATCGATGTTTCACCTAAATAAAAGTTTTCGCATTCATCAGGTATTTTCTGAGTTCAATATTACAACAACACTTTAAACAACACATTGAGATCTATTTTATCTAAAACCAAAGCCTAATAACTAATAACTAACAACAAAGAACAAAAGATTGTATTTAATTTAATCTCCATTCAAGTCAGTAAATAATATTCAAATGAAACAATAGTTTCAGACCATCCTTTATTTTTTATATAAATATGAGATTTTATAAAACGCACATATATAAATAATATATGACAAAACTTCAAAGTTTTTACAGTCATCCTACTTACCCATGATAGGCTTTAATATATTTAGTCAATTTTCTGTATGTATTTGGGTCAAAACTTTCGTCCACATAAAAGTTTTCATCATGGAAAATGTCCATCGTTCTTTCATTTTGAAAATTACTTAAAAATTCGACCTCCTCGTCTGTATCTACTGTATATGCATTTGTCTGAGAATTACTTAATCGTTTTGAGTTGTCTACACGGTCCATACTGTTTTTAGAGTTCGTCGGAATGTTTAATGATTCTTCGTCAGTTTCATCGTCGTCGGAAACGTCCATAACTACTTCTTTTTTTAGTTTAGGTGAAGTTTTTTTTGCAAGTGGTGTTTGTACCCTCGTACTACCGTTAGAAATGTTTTCCTTGTTATATTTGTTTGGAACGTTTAATGATTCTTCATCTGTTTCATCGTCGTCGTCATCATCACCAGTTTTCCTCATTTCTCTTTTTGGTGATGTCTCTACCTGATTATTTCTTGCTTGTTTTGTTTTGGGACTTCCTGTGTTAGTTTTTTCGTTTTTGGAATTTATTGGACCATTTAAAGATTCTTCATCTGTTAAGTCATCATCTGTAGAAATTTGTAATGGTGCTGGTTCGTCCTTTTTAGGTTTGGGAGGAGTGTCTACCCTGGTTTTCGGCGAAGTTTCGGCTTTCTTTTTAAATGGGCTTTCATCTCTCTTCTTCGTGGGATTTTTAATTTCTTTCTTTTGTTTATCTTCCTTTTTCTTTGCTAGAATTTTGGCTATTCTCTCTTCAGTGTCTGATCCTTCGGCTTTGCTAAAAACAAATGAGTATTATTTGCAATTTTAATCTTTACTTTAATGTTCATTAAACGTTGGAGAATGGACATAAGACGAAGAATAACGTATATAAATAAGATCCTTTCAAAAAGAAATACAAACAACAATTAATATGTCGACGTGGTTGTTAAAAAAAAAACATACATTGTAGGGTCATGTGTGGAAATGTGAGACACTGAAAAAAGTGTAAAAATGAGACAGTTAATATTTTTAAAGAAAAAAAAAAACAAAAATAGATGGTTAACGATAGCCAAAACTATAAGTACCTTATAATGCAATTAAAATATAAACGTAATATTTTTAATTTAAAAAAGCGCAAAATTAGTTTATGCATTTTTATTTAAAAAAAATTAAATTTCGTTTCCCAACTTTCGTAGTTCGAGCCGCTGTTAGTTTAAAAACTATTTTCGAGAGAGACGAGAAGATAGACGAATTCAATCAGGTTGTAAAATGACTGCTGCCCTGAAAAGTCCGGTAGTGGTTAAGTTAACCTTTTTCGTAGGTTATGCAGCCAGGATATTCTTCTCCGTCGTGGATCTCTTTTCCCATGCACTTTACCTTAAAGTATAATCCGAATTAGGTCATATCGTTGTTCATTGCGCATTATATGGCAAAGGTATTCTAGTTTGCGACGTTTTACGGTTATGACTAGTTCGCGCTCTTTACCCATGCTATGTAGTACTTCTTCATTGGTAACTCTGTCTATCCAGGAAATCCTCAACATGAGTCTATAGCACCACATCTCAAATGCTTCGAGTCTCTTCAGTGATGCTTCAGGTAAGGTCCATGACTCCACGCCATATAAAAGAATGGAAAATACGTAGCATTTTAGTAACCGAACTTTTATTTCCAATTTTATGTCGTGGTTATTAAAAATTTTGTTCATTTTGACGAAAGCTGATCTTGCCTTCTCGATCCTTATCTTAATTTCCGTCGATTGGTCCCACTGTTCATTTAAGTTTGCACCCAGATAACAAGAGTTGGTGATTTGTGTTATATGTCGTTGGTTAACTAGTAATTGATCAGGTGGTATCCTATTTTTGTTTATAACCATGTATTTGGTTTTTTTATGTTAAAATCAAGCCCAAACCTGCTACTTACTTCTGCCACCCTGGAGACAAGTGTCTGCAGACCTTCAAGACTGTCTGCAAAAATGACAGTATCATCAGCGTATTTTATGTTCAATCGTTCTCCGTTTATAAGTATTCGCTCGTCTATTTCCGTTAGCGCTAGGTTCATAATGTGCTCTGAATATGTATTGAACAATAATGGGGACAATATTCATCCCTGTCATACACCTCTTTTTATCTTTATATCGTCTGTTAACTGATTCCGAAACCTGCAACTTACAGCTGCAGTTTGTTCGTAAGATATTGTTTATTATACGGCGATCTCTGCTGTCTAGACCAATTGAATTTAATATTTTCATCAGTTCGTCATGTTTTATTCTATCGAACGCTTTCTGGTAATCAACAAAACATACATATATATCACAATTCACGTCTCTATATCTTTGAAAGAGAACTTGCAAAAAGTGCCTTTCGAGTACCATGCATCTCTGAGGCCGAATTGTGTGTTTGTCATGTGTTCTTCACACTTTTTATATATTCTTTTATGTATAATTTTTAAAAAAGTTTTCAGTAGATGCCCCATAAGGTTTATTATTCGATAATCTTCATATTTTTTGGCATTGGGTTTTTTAGGGATTGTTATAAAAGTTGATCTTAGTTGATCTCCAAACCATATAACATAACCCAATTATTAAGATCAAATTACCATATTTATCAAATTTTGAACAAACACATTTTATATATTAGATTACGTTTATAACCTATGTTATTTTCCCTTCGTGTAAAGCCTTAAGTCTATCCGAGGTCCACCTGTCTCATCTAAATGCTCTGATCAACCCCTGAGCGTCAAATTGTATCCTAGTCTAATATCCCAAAAGTATATTAGAAAAAAAAGATGATAGCAAACATTAAAAAAACAAAAAAAAACACAACGAGAGGAAATAATTCAAAATAGGATGAATATGTTATAAGAGAAATAAAAATCTTTGTAAAATTAGAGCAGGATTATGATAGGATACCTACCTAAACAAACGAAAAGAAAGCAAGTAGTACTACTTTGGAGCTTCTACATGAAAATACAAAATAATTCCATAGAGGTAAGATGGCGAATGGACATTGACTCGCCAATAATGCTTAAACTGGACTGGGTGGATTGAGTAGCTCAGAAGCCCGCGTTCATGCCCACAGCCGGTCCCAAGCCAGGATAAAAGAGGAGAGTTGATGGGCCAGGTTAGCACCCTCCCATTGTAAAAGAAAACAAGACTTAAAGAACCGATATAAAGCCTCGGAACTAGGTGAAACGTGTGGATATTATTTGATTAACCCTCCTCCTACACATTTAAGTTGGTACTCCTCCTTAACTAAGATATAACTCTATTAACGCCTTCACAGCGCTTTGTTTGTAAAAGGAGATAGGAATTCCTATATGACAGAAAATTCCATTTAAAAATTTTAAACAAATACAAACACCATCAGTTTTTTAAAAGTTTCTGTTATTTCTTAAAATTCTGTTTTAATCATTTAAACATAATCTTACCAATCATCATCATCAGATATCCTAGAATTGTTCTGTATGGCAATTGCGTTATTTGAGGTTGATGGAAGATCAACTAATTCATAAATTTCATCTTCACTTTCGTCTTTATTGAGATCAGCTTTATCCAGAGCAAATCGTCTCCAAGGTAGTCTTTTTCTTTGTGAATGACATGTTTCTAACCACGATTTTTTGACAATTTTTCCTTTACCTTTAACTTGGTTAAACTTGGGAGTGTTGGGAAAGGCACATCTGTAAGAAAAAATACTTAATTATGCAAATAAAAATAGCATTTGAAAATTAAATAGAGTATATTTCAACTGTAAGGGCGGAAATTTCTAGGAACAGCAAAGCCTCACCAAACAAAGCAGTGGCGTTCCAAAAAATACTTATGATTTAAATCCAATTGTTATAGATAGGTACACTCAATTTGTTAAACAATGATATTAGATTATATTTTTGGCGATATTGTACTACATTTTAATACATATTATTATAATATATCACATACATATATTGTCTGTATGTGAAACCATAGATACGTATTACAGATTACAGTATTAATAAACATTAATTACAAAGATTGTTTTAACTTTAGATAATTCATTATTTATATTAATACTCACTTAAAGGTCACACAGTTAAATAGAAGAATATACGAAATGATTGTAATAAAGTAAAAAATAATACATATATACAGGACAGTTTGGAAAACTTATATTCACATAGGTACATCGTAATGTTAAATTATATTATTCACTTTCATAATCAGATGCACTGTCGTCGTGTCGTCGTCACTAGAATTATTATATCAATCCTTAATTCTTTAGTAACTACATCTATGCGACGCTCACTTTCCACATACTTATCTTTAACCTTGACAACATGTTCCCACACTTTCTTCCAGTTATCTACAATAACTCTAGCAAATTCCTGTTCCACCAACACTTTTACGTCTTCTAACTTAAAATAAACGTTTTGTTTTGTAACTTCATTTTTTATTTGCGCCCAAACCATATCTATACGGTTAAAGTCTGGATGATATGGTGGAAGTTTTAAAAAAACATGTCCACATGCTTGCAGCACTTTGTCAAATTTATATTGAATATGATTTTGTTTGTGTCGTTTGAGGATTTCATACAATTACGGTTTTAACATTGACGTTAAAAATGGTAAATTTTTTTCCGTCAACCAAGATATATCAATTTTTTTAGAATTACTGGTGGGTGCTTTATTCATTTGTTAATTATGATATGAGGCATTATCAGTAACAACAACAGATATAACAGACAAATTGGTGAGTAACTGTTCTTTCATCTATTTTCATAATTTTCTGAATTCATATATTCATGATAATCTCCTGTCTTGGATTGTTCCGAACCGAACAATCCGTCATACAAAATATTATTTAATAGAAATATGAAGCCGGCATTCACATTCATCAAACGACGAACAGTTTGCCAGCTGTCAGATAGTTGATAGTTCTGTGACCAAACAGGACCGGTTCAGCGTCGGGACTGTGACGGGACTGATGTGTCTGAATCAACCTCTAAAAGTCAAAAGGTCATTCTGTATGAAACCCATCTCCGCACCACCATGCACGATAACCAACCTACTTCCTTTTGAAATATTTTTGAACAATCCTTTGCCACTGTCATGTACATAGGTTTCATCAACCTATACAATTAACTTCTCCGCAATCAATATCCGCACCATCATGTACGATAACCAACCTACTTCCTTTTGAAATGTTTTTGAACAATCCTTTGCCATTGTCATGTACATAGGTTTCATCAACCTATAATACTTAATTTTGTAATATTTAATTTTGTCCAAACATTTAATGCGTAGAGCACGAATATCATTCCTTTCAATTAATAAACGTCGATTATCTTTCGTTTTCTTCCATTTAATTCCCAAATCTTTCACAATTCTGTAGAGAGAACTCACACTTCCAGTCCACTCGTACACCTCTTCAAGACTTTTCTGCAAAAGCTCTAATGATACACGACAACGTTCAGTCTCTTGAAAACGATGAATGGTATTTCTAATGAACTGGTTGTCATACTTCCTCAAGTCACGATTGCTTTCCTTTTAGTAAGTGTTGTAGCTGGAAATTTTAGTGTATTATTTGACTCTGCGTTTGTTAACATACTCGCTTGTTGAATGATCCTTTCTACTGTATGTAAATATACTCTAGTAGCTTCACTCACACGTTATTTAATAGTGGTTCGATTATCTTCAGGAAACAGTATTTGCATATATTTAAATACATTGCAAACTATTTCTTTGGATTCTGTTGTCAATCTGATCTGTTTACTCGTACTACACTTAACCATTTCCTATCTACAAAATAGTTCTAATACGCGTAGTATCGCCTTTCTTGTTGAGACTCGACAACATAATGAGACTAAATTACGAACTCGTTTGAAATCCAGTGACTAGAAATTCTCGGAAATATTTGTTATGAGTTCTTTGTATGTCCTTAACGAGTCGTTAAGGAGTCATTAATAATGACTTTATAATTACGATTTTAAGGTAACTGATACTAAATTAGAAATGAACTTTTACCAAACTTTATAGAGTATCAATTATTAAAGATGGTATTCTAAGAAACAAAAAGTTTGGTATCTGGAAAACAATATGTGTACAATCAAACTCCGTTTATTATTTAAGTGAGTAATAGTTTTGTCATTAGTGCAATTTCAAATCATTTAGTTTGTTTAATACTATTTAATTTGTTTAATTTTAGATGCGGCGATGGGAATGACTGGAAAGTATACGAGGAGCTAATTAAATGGAGAGTAAGCATAATGGAGGGTCAATCACCGACGGTGGAAAGCCTGGAGAGAGTCATTAAAGAAGCGATGGAAGGAAGCAAGATTGGTCGCCAAGATGTCAACAGGATGCCATATTGGTGGAATGCGGACATCGAGGCACTAAGAAATGTATGTATAGCAATGAGAAGAAGGTTAACAAGAGCAAGAGGCAGAGCAGGAATCAATCCTGAGGTCATCGAGGAGATCGAGGAAGAGTACCGCGAAAGGAAGAGGGAACTGTACAGGAAAATTCGTACAGAAAAAAGAAGGCACTGGAAAGAGCTGTGTGAAAAACTGGATGAGGACATATGGGGTCAGGGATACAAGATCGTTATGAAGAAGTTCCATGCGTATCCTCCTTATGAAATGCCTATCGACAAGAAGCTTGAGGTAACAAGAGAGCTCTTTCCGGACGGCAGATGTCATGGTGTATGGAGGGATGAAGGAGCTGAGCGGGCTGTACCCTTTACCATGGATGAACTTGTCGAGGCATTGGGTTCACTCAAGACTCGTAGGTCCCCCGGACTGGATCAGATACCACCTGAGGCGGTAAAGGGTCATGAATACATTGCTGGAGGCACAAACCTTTCCTGAGCCTTGGAGGACATCGAGGTTAATACTGCTTCCCAAAGCTAGGGAAAAGTATCGCCCCAGCTGTCTTCTTCCATGCATCAGTAAGCTCTATGAAAGGTTGCTGCGAGTACGCATAGACGACATGATTGAGAGGTCAGGTGGTTTATCTCGGAGGCAATTTGGCTTTTGTAAAGGGAAAAGCACGATTGATGCAATCATGAGCGTACTCGAAACATTGCACAACAGAGGGAATGAACATCGCTGGGCGGCCCTGGTGTTGTTTGATGTTAAGAATGCATTCAATACGCTGCAGTGGAACGAGGTAATGAAGACAATGGAGGAGAGAGAATGTCCTGGTTACCTGATGAATATTATGACGGAGTATCTGTCCGAGAGAAGGATTATGGTGGAAAAGGGCACGATCGTGGACGTGACGGCCGGGGTACCCCAGGGATCTGTCTTGGGCCCGACGCTATGGAATCTGGCATATGACGGGGTGATGCACTGTGAATACGGAGAGGGTACAACCCCTTCGCATTCGCGGATGACCTCGCTGTACTGGTAGTAGCCCGGGATGAGCCAGATCTCAAATACCGGGTTCGGAACGCAGGTGGCGTCGTAAAGAAATGGATGACGCAGCACGGACTAAAACTTGCGACAGAGAAAACCGAAGCCATTATTCTGAAGGGGACAAGGAACAGGCAAGGTGTTGAATTGAAATGTGCGGGAGTATGTCTAACACCCAAGACACAAGTAAAGTATCTAGGAGTGACATTGCACCAGAATGGAAAATGGGGGGAACACGTTAGGGAGGTGGTCCGAAAGGCTGCGAATAGTGCGGCTGCGTTGGGGAGAGTGATGCCGAACATTGGAGGACCCAAATCCGAAAGGAGGAGGGCCTTACACGGTGTTGTACAGTCTATCTTTCTCTACGCAGCACCAGTCTGGAGCGAGGCGGTAGAGATAACGGCCTATAGGAGTCTTATGAAACGAGTAGACAGAACAAGTCTGTTGCGAGTGGCATGCGCCTACAGGACTGTGTCTGCGGCAGCCTTATGGACCATCACTGGATGTGTTCCGTTGCATATTTTGGCGCTGGAAAGAAAAGAGCTTTATGAGAGAAGAGGCCCAAACATTACTGTGGCTGAGAGAAGACAGGTAAGGGAAAGGTCAGTTGAAAGATGGCAAGAAGAATGGAACAATACGGAGGATGTGGCACAGTGGACGAAAATGCTGATCCCTAACATAAGAGTTTGGGTGGACTGTGACCACAGGCGATTGGATTATTTCCTGACGCAGGTGCTCACAGGACAGGGGTGTTTTAGGGCCTACCTTTATAGGATCGGTAAGGCTGATACAGATGAATGCCTGATCGGTAAGACTGATACAGATGAATGCCTATATTGTGGATACTCGGACACTCTGACACATACGATGTTAGATTGCAGCAGAAGGATAGTGGAAAGGAACAGAATGGAGAGAGAGAGAGAGACAGGTGTGAATTTTGTTACAGTGAGAGAAATGATTGAGAGAATGATTGAAAATAAATTAGGTTGGATTAACATACACAGTTATATCCGTGCAGTGATAAAAAAAAAGGAAGAGGAAGAAAGACAGCTGGACCAACGGCAAAGGTAGAGTGAATGATGCTGACAGGTGAAGTTAGAACAGTGGGTCACACTTTTTGAGTTAGAATGCGTGAGTTTGACTGTGGGGAAGGAGAAAATGCCCTTCTGAGAATGATGCCGAAATAGGAGTGTGGATGTGTATGAATGGAGAATTAATGAATAAAGGTAGTGCTTCGGAAGTGATGCCGGCCTTACAGCGGCCATTCCGCTTCCGGATCGCTGGATGACAGAGGAGGGTCTGGTTTAGCAGGTAGGCGTTCGGCGTAGACTCGGCGACGAGAGGGCATTTTAAAGTACCTCTGGAACTATCGCCGGGAGTACGAAGAATGAATCCTGCACTAAGGTCAGTCAGGCGGCATCCTGGACTGAGATGTCTTTTGAAGATTCCAGACCCCCCCTCTATAAATAAGAAAAAAAAAGTTTGTTTAATACTGCAACGCCACTGCATGGGTTTGATCATAGATATTCTATTGTCTGTGCGATTAACTATTTCGTGGAAGGGCTTGCTACTCGATTTGGAATAAGCTGTATGCTTCTTCTTAAGGTGCCGTGCATTTCTGTGTAGGCGTCCACCGTACATCGTCTTGTCAGGTGAGATGTTAAATATTCTGGATTAAATAATTCTATTTTTAGCAGCATTGCGAAGCATTTCATAGCTGCGGATTCCTGTCCATTGTCGAATATTGCGCAGCCATGACATTTTTTTACGTCCAAGACCTCTCCTACCCTTTATCTTCCCTTCGAGTATCAGTTGCCGAAAGCTGTATGCAGTATATGGATAACTATATTCACGTAAAGTTTCGTATGCTATTTTACGAACCGCTTTATTAGTGGTATACGAGTTCTTTATTTTTTATGGGAGTAATCCAACATGAGTAAACAATTTAATATGAACTCTGTTTTCAAATCAGGACCAAAACTAAACTAGTAGTCTTTACTAATAAGAGAAAGCTTACTGGAGTTGTAGGTAAAACTGAAAGTTGTAGGTAAAACTTGTAGGGAGGCTGAAACCAAAGGTAGTATGTGGGTTATACACATCATTGATACGAACTTCTACATATAACACACTTCTAAATATAATAGAAGCCTTAAATAGTACAGGAGTGACATATTTAAAGGCTATCAAAGGTTTCTCTCGCTGAAATTATATATTTGGGAGGTAGCCTTTATGCCCATCCTAAAACTTCAAGTACACAATACTTGGAGGCCGAATTCTGTATTGAATGGTCAGCAAATACTACTGGTACTCTACTCGAGGAATCCATCTTTCAAATTACCTCAAATATGATGACACCAGAACTAATCTTTACTGAGAAGATTAACACACTTGTCGTTGGGCAAAAATGAAATTATAACAAATCTTACAGCCTAGGTCAAAATAAAATTGTGTTCCAGGCTGCAGTTTTTTGCTTTGGTGGTCTCCATTAATGAAATTATGGATGATGACCCCAAAACAAATAAAATCAAAATTTATACAAATAGCTACACGGCTATTCTGGCTGTACAGAACCCACTTACCAATTCAAAACTAGTGAGGAGTTGCAAAGATTTCCTTAACAACCTCGCAAAAGACAATGAAGCGTCTTTGATATGGGTTCCGGATCATGAAGGGGTGCATAAGAATAAACGAGCAGATTTGTTGCATCACCAAAGATGCTTCAAGGAACGAGGTAAGAAAGTAATCAAAAATATCGATAAAAATCTCTCCGTACAATTGATGACCTCTATAAATGAAAGATTAAAACAGTCACCAAAACGGTGATGACATTGTCGTTTAAGAAAACACTATATTATACAAAATAGGCAAGGTGGATGAACCATGGTGCAGAAACTGACAAATTTAAGAAGATACTGCAATGCACACCTTATGCTAGGGATGTGTAGTTCACCATCGAAATAGTTCAAATGAACGATTCTTTCAACTGAACTAATTTTCATAGAACTAGTTCACTGCGAACGATTTGCATTATAAATTGTGTCTCCACTTCTAAAGAAGAAAATAATGAATGAATGAGATCATATATTTCGAATGGAGCGGGTATATTTACATAGTCCCTGATAGAAGCAAGGGGAGTAGATGCAGGCTTTTTCTTAAGAATTATAACTGCTTTCTCTTCATCTATCCCCGCTTGTCCTACTAGCGAAACTGATTTTGACGTTGAAGGTTGAGGTTCTTGAACTGTATTTTCTGATTTTTCGGGTCCTTTTTCTGTCTATCTTTCAACGTTGCGATATTTGAGTTTGATAGCAGGGTGTTTCATTCTTAAATGTCTTGATAAGTTTCCCAGTGAACCACTTGCAATACTAACATCACATGAACAGTAATTACATTTTGCAGATTTTTAATTTTTATCGTTTTTCTCGAAATGATCCCATAAAAAACTTATATCTCGTCTGTTACTCATCTTTAGGGATTGAAGAAATTAGGATAAGAAAATAAATTATTATAAAGAAAAACTAACTAATCATGTAGTAATTTAAAACATTTAAACTTAAACATACGATCGAAAGAAATGGTTCCGAATCCGAACTACCTGTACGCCGTACGGTAGTGAAAGACTGACTGAAAACCGAAGAAAACGGGCGGCCGGCGCCGAGCTTGTGTGATGATTGAGACGAGACATCTGGCAACCAGTTATGTTAGGGTTGGATTTCGATTTCGATCCTACAAATAGTTCTTTCGCGAACTAATTCACTGAACTAGTTCATTTTTGTAAAATAGTTCTCTTGAACTAGTTCGTCTAAAAGAACTAATAAGCACACCTCTACCTTATGCCAATGCAATGTGCTAAGTGATATGGGGCAAAAATTCAATGAGAACTGAACCAGAAGAGAAACTAAAACTAAAAAAATACCAATGAAGATTGTTGGCGTTTTTTGAGACCACAGGACTTATTGGAGCGTAATAAAAAAAACAGGGTATGGTACAACAGCTCTTATGTTCAAGTGCCACAGTTTAACGTATCTCGCCTGAATTACGAAGAAAAAAAATCCAAGGCCATTCATAAAATAGCGACTTAAAATGTATTAACATATTTATTTCTTTTGTTTGGAATGTAATTCAGGACCTAAGACCTAGACTGTAGACCCAAAACGCTGTTTTAGGTATCGCTTATCCTGTGTGATAGGTATAAATGATATACAATGCTTTTCAGATAAAACTATCCACCTTAAATAACTTTTAAACTTCTAATTTTTAGGAAAAACGCAAAAACACGTCATTAAATATTTGAAGGGGGACTCATTATATCATATTTAAGGTTGCTGGGAAATGCACCCTCTCACCCCCTTATCATCCCTTTATTTTTTTTAAATTACTTCCCCCTTTTTTTATTTGATGTTTGGATTCTTCTCTTTGTACTGATTTCAGAAATGTATAATACATGATGTTTGAAGTAATTAGTTCTTGAGAAAAATAAACACAAAATCAAGAAAATTGGATTGAAAAAAAAAATATTTTTTAACAATTTTATTACACACATTTAGAATGAACATTTCACTACTAAAAATGTTTAAAATATTTGTTCAAAATGACTGCCCTTCACTTCCATACAATAGTACAAACTATTTTCAAATTTTTCTCTGACATTGTTTAACATGTCTGCATTTAATTGTCGACATTTATCCTCTATTCTTTGTAGTAAATCATCTAGAGATTCTGGTTAAGTAGCATAAATTTTGTTTTTAAATACCCCCATAAGAATAAGTCTAGATATGTTCAATCCGGTGACCTAGGTGGCCAATCCATCTGTCGTTTTTTACCTATCCGAGGATTTCGATTATTTCTTGCAAAGTGTGCACCATTTAAGAGATCTAATTGCACACGTATCAAAATAGGCTTTTACTTACAAGTTATAAAAAATTGTCGTTGGCTATTAACCGATTAAAACAAATCAGTAAAAAACAGTAAAAATAATATCGACCTTTGATAAAACTTGATAAAAAAGTGAATTTTTTGTTTTTTGGTTTTTAAAGGCACTACAAATAGTACGGTTAAATATTTTAAAAGTTTAAATTATGCTACAACCTATTTTGTTACAGTCAATTAAGGTGAGAGAGATACTATCTTGTTAACAGGAAAATTGTCTATCTCATGAACTAATCACTTCAAGTCAAAGGTATTATACATTTTTGAAATCAGTACAAAAAAAAGAATCCAAATATAAAATATAAAAAGGGGGAAGTAATTTAAAAAAAATAAAGGGTTGATATAGGGGGTGCATTTGATATAGAGGGTGCATTTCCCAGCAACCTTAAATATGATACAATGTTTCCCCCTTCAAATATTAATTAACATGTTTTCGCGTTTTTCCAAAAAATTAGAGGTTCAAAAGTTATTTAAGGTGGATAGTTTTATCTGAAAAGCACTGTATGTTAACGTATTTGTAATTTTTTTGTCTCTTCAATTTTTTGTCAAAAAACACAACTTTTGAAGATAAGAAAACAGCTACAGAGTCTCTAGGTGGATGAATGAGGCAAAGCCTTGACAGGATATTTATACCTAAATTTCAAGACAAGTAACCCATTGGAAAATAGGGAAGGCAAGGCGATGCGCATCTTGGAAGACACTTGATGACATCCCCCCTACTTTAGAAGACTCTGAAGTTTATTGAAAAAAAATATATATAATTACAAAACAGAAAAATATCAGTATGAAATACGACGTAATAAAAAGTTAACATATAATAAAAAATGTGTGAAACACAACACAACACTTTACCGCGACTCCAGGGAAGATGGTGGTGACATCATCTCCATCCTTGGCAGGTTCCATCCTCGATCGATGCACCAGCTCCATCTTGCAATAATACCAATTTTTACCTTAAAACATTTGTGTCCGTAAGTGCAACATCTCGCTTTCCCGAATTCCTCAACATGAACAAAAATTCATACAATCGAGGATTAATCAACTTTACAAAACGGATGTACATATGTGAAATTATGAATATAATTTCAGTGTATGAGGACTGTATTATATAGGGCTGGTTCAATTAAATTAGGATGTGCAGTGAAGGGTTATACAAATTATAGCAAATTAAGTTTATACAAAGTCTTACCAATACTCTGCTACACACACCGCGGTATTTACAGGCTGTCACTCGCGGATGTGCGAGTGACAGCCGTACGGGGCTACGGGGAAGCTCTCTGGGTTACCGGTTTCTGGACACGTATCTCGTGGTACTAACACTGAGATTACGAGATAGAGCACATTTGCGTCTGTATACGATTTATAACAGTAATAATAATATTATAACAGAGAGAATGTCTGTTGTTAGTGGCAGTCAACAGTAGAGAGAATACTTCTGTTACTAACGATAGTCAGCAGGGAAGAGAGAGCGTCTGTTCCAAGCGATAGGTAACAGGCAAGAGAGAGAACGTCTGTTCCTAACGGTAGGCAACAGGCAAGAGACCGTCTTCTTGTTTGCTATCTTACAACTGTCTGTATTTCTAATGGGGTATGTGAGTAGGAAGGGTTGAGGAATGAGAAATAATTGTAAATTGTGGTAGAATGATAGTAATACAGCGGAAAAATGACATGATTTTTTGCATGTGAAAAAATTGAACATAAAATAAGTTTTTGAAAGTGAAAATTTATGCGTTAATTTTGCGGCATAGTGTATTTGAAGAAGGGCAAACTTGACGACACATGTTAACAAAATTGTAATCATACACTAAAAATGTTTGTCTAATATAGAATTACTATACAGATTAGTTTTAAATAAAATACTACTTACATCAAGTGTGTACAAGTTGAATCCCAATCAGGTTTGTACTTAGCCCCCATAGAAAGCGCCATAGTTCTAAGAATACCACGATCTGGATTCTGAATTCCACTAATAACCAATGTGACTCCCGATAATAATTCATGAAAGGGTTTAGTTAATTTAGCTTTTTTCGGTTTGGAAGATTCCCCTAAATTATCATTAGTTTTTCTTTTAGTCTCTCTGTTTTCATTGTTGTCCTTTTTTATTTTATCGTTCTTCATGTCATCATCTTTGATTTTTGTAGGTCTTGGAGTGTCTATCGTAGTTTTATCCATTTTGAGATTTCTTTTTGGGTACCATTTGGCGATTTATCTCTCTTCTTCTTACTTTCTTCCGAATAGTCATTCTTTTTCTTTTTATTATCATCATTTGATGAATCGTTCTTTTTCTTTTTATCATCATCATCTGATAAACCCCAAAAATTTTTACGTTTCTTATCGTTTTTCTCATTCTCCTCTTTTTCTTTTCGTTTCAAATCTTCTTCCTCCTTTTTCTTCATAATCTTGTCTATTTTATCAGTATTTTCTTCATCGTCACTTGTATAAAAAAGTGCGTCTCTGTTTCTGTTTTTCGGTTTAGACAAGTCTGCGTCATGTTGAGGGGCTTTTTTCTTCGTTGTAGAGTCTGGATCTTTATTTTTCAATTTAGGTTTACATGTTGGAGAACCATACATAGCTAAAGATGAAGATGATGAAGCATCCCGTATGGCAGCTGCCGCTGGAAAATAATAAATCTTTAATTATTTGTCTGTTGCTTCAGTGTAATTTGCAAGAGATTTTAAAATAACGCGTATGTTCCTCAATAGTCAATAAAAATAATAGTTACTCTAGTGTTGTTTATTCTTATTAAGATGTCCTTTTCATCATTGATGGTTAATTATCATTATCTTCTGTAAGTAATTATATATATGGCACAGAACACCCTCTTGCGGGTTTGCGGCAAGTAGCATAACAAATGTAGTAGTACTGAAGGGACCAAGACAAAGACCAAAATTGAGTTTTGTTTTAAATAGTAGTATTATAGAGACGAATAACTGTGTTAAAGATTTAGGAAAATATTTTGATTCAGGTTTTAGATATACAAAACACCTTGTAAATATAGTCCAGAGGGCTAAACAGACAACTGCTGCCATGACAAAGATTATGCCAAATATAGGCGGGATGAGTACCTATAAATGAAAAATGTATCTCCAAGTGGTGCAATCGACCCTCCTATATGGAGCATCCGTATGGCTTGACGTGTTAATATTTAAAAAAGATGAAGAAATATTAACAAGGATCCAAAGAACGCATCTACTGAAGGTAATAACTGCATACCGGACTACATCGACAATAGCCCTACAGGTGATTGCGTATACGCTCCTATTCATCTCTTAGCTAAAGAATGTAAGATATTATAACAACCACCTAAAAACGAGGTAAGAAAACAAATGCTAACAACAAAAATGGGAGGCATAAATAGAAAAAGCACGATAGACAGAGACACTAATTCGAGATGTAACAGAGTGATATAAATGTAGGCTTAAAACAACAAATTACGTTTTTACATAATTCCCGACCGGAGATGGCTCATTTAGGTCTTATAAATATTGCATAAAAAAAAACTGAAGGTGATTTATGCTTAAAATGCGGACTGCATGATGACTCAGAGCACTGCGTATTATATTGCAACGTTCTCCACGAGACACAAGATGTGAGAAAAGGCTAGGATATACACTACCCGAGAATATAAATTATATTCTCTGATTTTCTGATTATTAAATGAATGTAACTATGCAAAACACAGATAACTTTAACGTGATAAACCTAATAACAGAAATAATAAAAAAAAGAAACACGTGAGAGGGAGAGAGAGAGAAGAGAAAGAGGAGAAAATAGAAAGAGAGAGAGCGAGACAAGATAGGAGATAATAGAGTGAGTGAAGACTTTTTTTAAAATTATTCCTTATTTTATTGGTCTGGATTGAGTAAGCAGACTGAGTCCCACACCAGTGCTCAAAGATGACCTTAATGGTACTGAGCTTGAAGAGTCCGCCTTTGGTGCTGAATGATGTGGGTTCGATCACCGCTACAAAAATGAAATCAACTAGTGCTTAGGTCGTTACTTTGAAAGCCCTTACAAACCACGAAGCCAGTATATGTCTATAAACCACGAAGCCGTTATATGTCTTTACATTTAGTCGTTTGGATCCGATGTGAAACTGTAGGTCCCCTATATCTGTGTACACTGAGTCTTACACAACACGGGTATATAGGGTATAGAACAGTTGCCTCAAACTTGGATATGGCACATTAGGAAGATATGATAGGAAAGGTAAATGGAAAACAACCACATCAATATTCCAAACAAGTTAGCATAATATGACAAAAGACAAATATATAATCACTGTCAGGTCTTCGGTGACCAAGAAGCGCTAAAAATCCCTAGGAGGATACATGGAATTTGGGAAATTTGGTTTCGATTATATAATCATTTACCCAGTACATGTAAGGTTATGCTCGTCTTGCTCTAAGCAATGCACAACCAGGATAAATTTCTATTTCTGGTATTTTCTAAATTTATTTTTGTTTTTTTTTTTATTTTGACAAGTAAAAAAATATTTTTTTTATATATCTATTTGAAAGAATTTGATGAATTTATTAATTATTTTTATAATTTTGTCGGAGGGTTTATATAGAGTACTATGTAGAGATATTGGACTCTCTATTCCTGCTTTTAATACTTCTAAATACATATTTTTGTGTTTGTTTATGGGACATTTTGATATGAGTTACACACATATATATATATATATATATATATATATATATATATATATATATATATATATATTATATATACACACACACACACACACATATATATATATATATATATATATATATATATATATACAATGTCCACTAAGTAAACGGTTAATATTTGTTATAATATTCCTGCCAATCTGCAATAGTTTGGATCTTTATCTTTAATTTGGCAATGCCATTCATTGTAGAATTGTGTTAAAATGTGTTTTTTTGTAACAGAAAAGATATATGTACTAACATTTTTTATATCATATGGTACTCTTAATTATCTCCCAATATTCGCCAACCTATCGGCTAACTCATTAGTTTTAATCCCCTGATATCCAGGTACACATTCTATTCCTATTGAGAATCCCACATTATTAGCTTCTACCAATAGTTTTTTGGTCATTATGGTTACATAATCCTTTTGATCCCATTTGAGACTGGAAACTTTGGATAAATCACTTTTTGAATCCACAAAGATAACTGCTTTCATGATCTCCTCAATGCACACAGAGATAAGTTTATATATAGCTCTATATACATTTCAGTTGTACATATTTGTGTGTAATTATGGAGTCTTGATGAAAATTTATAATTAATCCCTGGTATATAAATTCCAAATCCGGATTGATTTGTTTGTGGGTCGATAGATGATTACTATATATTCCACCATATTTTGCTAAAAACATTTCATTAGATTCAATTTCATATTTTTCATATTCTAGACTCTTAATTGTAATAGGATATAAAAGAATTTTTCTTTCTACTTCACATATGGGATTAATTTTGTATCGGATTATATTTTTTGAGTATGTCTGTATATGCTAATGAGTAGTCTTGTATAGCTTTATTCTTCCAAAATTGGTTATTTGCATTTATAGTTTCATTTAACTTATTTAAACTTCTTATTACTATGTTATTTTTTTCAGACATTTGTTTCAATATGTTGCAAATGTATGTTGTAAAGTGTTAACAAATGCTGAAAAAGAATCGGACGTACTAGCTATAGGTAAGTTAATATAGAAATGAAAAGAATAGAAATGAACATTTTAAAATTCTAAATAAGACACTATCTAAAATGTTGTAAGCTAAGTGAATTTCCAAACAGATTTAAATATTACGAGTTCATACTTCAACCTCTGACAAATCAGATGATGAATTAGGTAATATATTTTACAAAAACGTAGAGGAAGCTATCAAATTCACAAAAAAAAACCAACGTTATCACATAAAACAAAAACGCAAAAATTGGGAAGTAAAAGGTGGACACCATGATGTGACGAACTGGGTAATTCGTGAATCTCATCCTAATTACAAACAGATACTTCAAATGGCTAAAAAGGAGAGCCAATAATTACCCCAAGACACTACTAAAGGACAACTTTATTTAAAACAGATTTAAACATTACGAGTTCATACTTCAACCTCTAACCAATCAGATGATGAATTAGGTATATTTTACAAAAACGTAGAGGAAGCTATCAAATTCACAAAAAAAAAACAAACCAACCTTATCAAATGAAACAAAAACGCAAAAATTGGGAAGTAAAAGGTCGACACCACGATGTGACGAACTGAGTAATTCGTGAATCTCATCCTAATTACAAACATATACTTCAAATGGCTAAAAAGGAGAGCCAATAATTACCCCAAGACACTACTAAAGGACAACCAATTAGAAACCAAATATAGTATACTATAATCAACAGAAGATTTAGAAATAGAGTAATCAGCTCCAAAGCCTGACCAGCTTGTGAAGCTTTGCAACAGAAGCAAACAAACCATGACAGGGCAATCTAAAATAGGAAAAAAGAAGCAAAATAAAACAAATCCTTAAATGACGGTTGAAATAATAAATGTATTGGAAAAAAAGGTGCAAAAAATAGGAACACAATAAGATTAACAGAACTGAAGGGAGAATCGGCAAAAAATTAATCTAATAACGAATGTATAAATACAGGAAAATAACCAAATAAAAGTTAATCTAGAAAAATAAAAGGATATATCTTAAAAACCTTTTCACAGATGATATATCAACAAAATACCGTAAAGCAAATATGACTGAAGCGTTCTGAATATTAACATCGAAAGGGGTTTGTGCAAATAAGAGAAAAACACATGGGGAAGATTCCCCATTTGACCCTAAACAAAAAAATTAAATAAAGCCTCATAAATCACGTGATTACAGCATGAATAATGTTGAATAGTATCAAATTATAATGTTACGAATATCTTAGAAAATTTCAGTATTGATTTAAGAAAGATACCATCATCCGAGAAGCAATGACCGATCAAAAATAACAACAAAATTTTCAAATATACTGAACACCCTCGTGCACTGGCAGATATAGTTCACCATCAAAATAGTTCAAATGAACGATTCTTTCAACTGAACTAATTGAACTACAGTGGGTGGCCAAATTATTAGGGACAGTGAAAGATTTCTTAATTTTTTAGTTTTATTGATTTTTTTTTGCAATTTGTTGGCTTTAAGGCTTGCATTTATTTTTTGTATAAGAGATTGAGAAATTAGGGTCACAAAAACATTAAGTTTTGTTAGTAAAACCATTTATTTTTTTCGCAAATTTTTTTTTAACATAATATGATTAATTTTAATATTTAGTGATGCCACCCTTTGCTGCAATTACAGCTTCTACGCGTCGGGGCATGCTCTGAATACAAACTCCTGCGTTGTGTTTTAAGTTAGGGTTATGATGCTATTCTCTAGTAAGAGCTTCAATCAACTGCCGCTTCGTGGTGATAACATCTTTGGCGATCTCCCGTTTGGTTAACTCCCACATGCTCTGTATAGGGTTCATGTCAGGTGAGTTTCCCGGCCAGGGCAGAACTGCAATATTTTCTTTGATCAGATATGCAGTTACACTCCTGGCTTTGTGGCACGGTGCAGAATCGTGCATAAAAATGTAATTTTTTTCACCAGGGAACCATTCTTTCAGCTGGGGCAGTAGCCGAGTTTCAAGTACTCGCTTATACTGGTCCTGTCTCATTGTCCCTTCCACGATGTATAAGCGTCCCATACCCTTTGCCGAGATTACAGACCACACCATGACACTCACCGGATGTTTAACTCTCTCCACAATGCAATCTGGATGGAACTGCTCCCCAGGACGTCGTCGGACAAACGCACTTTTATCCACCAAAATCTGGAATGTTGATTCGTCGGAGAAGCATACCTGTAAAAATGATGATATTCGCTGTTCACAAACTTCATTCGTTAAAAAAAGTCATACTTACTCGACTCCAGTCTTCAACAGTCATACTTCGGTGTTGTTTGGCCCATTGGAGTCTCTTTCTCTTCATGGCTTCGGTGAGCCGTGGTTTTTTCATAGACCGGCGACCTAGCAGATTCTCTTCGGCCAGTCGTCGTCGTACTGTCCTTCTGGAAACATTAATTCCTTCATCATTAATCATCGTAGTCAGATGTGTCACACTCTTTTTACGATTTTAGAGACAAATATCCCTAATTTTTCGATCAGTACGAGGAGTAGTAATCCTTTTCCTGCCACATTTTCCAACACGGCCGGTTCCAATGCCTCGTTTGAATTCATTTTTATTTTTATTTGATTAACTACAGACTTTGAAACACCTGCAGTAGTTGCTATAACTCTCTGGGAAAGCCTCGAGTGCAGTAATAATGTTTTTATTTCTCTAATTTTCTCTGGAGACAAGTCTGCAATTTTGCCCATGCTAAAAATTATAATTTTAAATTTAAACAATCTTTTTAAACAAACTCGTGTCATTAAATGTAGCAAAAATTACTAAATAACAAATATTACTTACCTGTTAAATATATCTGACACGAAAACAGACCAAAAACAATTTAAAACGATTTGCAAATATTTTTAAACCTCACTGCGGTGACAGCCGATGACTAACTGAGATGAAACAATAATTATTATTTCATACATAAGCAGTCTACCAGTGTTGCCGCTTATCAAAAATTTTAATAGTTATACCAGAAGAATTACCAAGTAAAATACAGATATGAACACCAATTTTTTTGGTCAAAAAAATAATTTTAAATAGAAAATACAAAAATATATGCAGTGTCCCTAATAATTTGGCCACCCACTGTAGTTCATTAATTTTCAGAACTAGTAGAACTAGTTCACTGCGAACGATTTGCATTATACATTGTGTCTCAAATTCTAAAGAAGAAATTCTTATGAATATGACAATAACATAAAGTCTTATCTTAATGTCATAATGGTTCGGTTCTTATGCCCATGTATTGGCTTGGATGTTGCCATGCTGTGTTGTTTCTTGTATTGTAATTTTGAAATAAAAATTTTAGTTGTGGTTAAAATGATTGAGGCATTTACATAAAATATAATTTTATGTAAAAGTGAGAATGAAAATGTGTTATTTAATGATCCTAGAAAATTCACTGATTTTTTTGTAAAGGTTCTTTTAGAAATAACCTAATTATAAATACCTATGAGTTTAAATATACGTAAATATAAAAATAAATCATACGTGAACCTTATTTATATTTAAAACGGTTAATAAAAAACAAATCTTTTTTCAAATCAAATAATTTTTTGCAAATAAAAACTAACTAATCATATATTAATTTAAACCATTTAAACCTAAATATACGATCGAAAGAAATAGTTCCGAACTACTTGTACGGTAGTGAACTAGTGAAAGACTCAAGGAAAAGTCTCTGCCTAGCCCATCTTACGATATTCCGGACACCGCATTGTTCTCTTACAAACTCATTCCTTTTTTGGTCCCTAAGAGTATAATCAGCAATGGGTCTCAGCGTTATCACTTCAGTTGTCCTTAGGAGCTTCTTGGTTTCAGCTGTTTTCGCTCTGGTCTCGATCCCATCGGTCATTACTAGTCTTATGCATGTTATACAGGCCTTAAATATTCTCACTTGACTTCCTATATAGCTCTACCTGGGGCAGTTGATCAGTGGATTGAGTAGCTTATCAGCTATCACTGACAGTCCCAAGCCCTGACAGAGGAGGAGGATTTGAGGCCAGCAACTTGCCCATTGTAAAAAGAATACCTGCCCATACAAACTACAATAAAACCTCGGATAGAACAGTTAACAACTCAATGGAGTGTAAACTTAGAGATATAGGGACTATTACCTGCTGACTCAGATACTCAATGTGAAGCATATCTAGCACATCCCAGCACATCTACATACATATGTTCAGACCGCCTTTTTTTAGATGAATATGAGTTGATTGGGCGAAGCTGGAGATTTAAGTAAGTGTATCTGGTAAGAAAAGGGGGTGTTTTAGTTGGTAAACGGGAGTTCGGGAGGTAAGCTAGAACTACTTGAACTAGCTCCCTCTGAGGAGGGAGGGAGACAATAATAGGCTGCCTGCTCTGTTTATTCAACCTCCTCAGATTCATTTAGAACCTTTACACTAATTAAAAATGATAATTTATAATACAGTTTTTGGAAGCATATCTCTCTTCATATATGGCACAGTGCTGTGAAAAAATATCTGACCGTAATCGAATTGAATCAGTTATCAAATCGAATTAAAATAAAGTAAATTAAAAACCATCGCTACGAACTTAGACAATAAGAAATCTATGCTTCCCCTCTTCGTCCACTCTCGTAGAGCCACATCACATATTTTCGTTTTGTGTTAAGTCAACAAGATCCGTAGTATGCTCCTGTATACTGTATTTTCTTATAAAAAGACAGTACATATTAACATAACATTCTGTCACACCTAAAAAACTGCACATTCGACATATGTTTTCACTGTTTAAACAGTTTTACCTTACCAAATTACTTTTGCCAACTTCAAATAATATTAACAAAAGATTAAATTAGGGAGTCTTCCTAATTTAATTGCATATTGTAAAAAATCAGAAGAAAGATATCAGCTTTTGTTCTAACGATACAGAAGTGATAGTTTCATTTCTTTTGTAAAAGAATAATCCTAAAACACATAAGCTCAAAATACTATATTATGTAGATACCAACCTGTTGGTTTTTCATCCTGTTTTAGTTCTTTTCTTTTGGCAAATAATGCACCAATGGATAGGTTGTCAGGTGATTCAGGTCTGATGGTAAATTTTCCTATAGATGACTGACTATTTGTTTCACTTTCCTTACTTATGTTTGAATGTAATGTTACAAAAGAAAGTCCAAATTGAACATGTCTATTAAAAGGTTGAGTACATACAATTTTCACTCTATCCCATTTTTCATCACATTCAGGTTTGGATAATTGGTCTTTGGTAAACATTCTGACTTTATTGATATTTTGACTTTGTCTGGACTCTAAAGGGCTCATGAAGGCTGAAGTAACCAGAAGGACCTAAAGATTTTTTAAAATAAATAAATGAAAAATATAAAATACATCTAAAACAACATCATTAAAAAATCTAAAAGATCTAGATTAGCAATGATCTAATAATCTAGAACACAAGAAGAACATAACCAAAAAATTAAAAATGCTGAATTTGTAAGAATGAAGAATAGAAAGTTTGTAGGTCTTGTTAATCTTAGATCTAGGTTTAATTGTACCAACCGCGGAAATCTTTCTGAACATATAATATATATATATATATATAATATATATATATATATTATATATATATATATATATATATATATATATATATATACAAACAACACAGTTTATTAGGGTTGCAGTCAGAATATTGGCCGGGATGTTAAAAACACTCTTTTGACTTTTTCTCAAGCTTTCGGAATGGTTTTATTCCTTTTCCAAGACACTGTAATAAGACAAATATGTAAATATTTTAAAAAATATCACAATTCTTCAGTGTAACTTACTAGTTGTTGAGATTATTTATAAAAGCATTGACACTCAACATTTATAACACACATTAAAATATACAATTATGGACAAAATACATTATAAAATTTTTTAAAATTTATTGTAAAAATAGTAAAACTTAGTTTATGGCATGTTTTACTGGTGTGTTTTAACTCATACAGAGAATGGAAAGTAAAAACACTGTAATCAACATGCAATTATTTGTAATTGGTGTTATCTTTCTTTTCAAGAAATACTAGAGGCCCTTCTTAGATGACTATACTTTTTAAACCTGTCTTAATGGTATGCAACATATTATACATAAATGAGAGCGCCCACCAAAGTGGTGTGGCAGTGGCAAGTAGCAAGTAGCACGCATCTAGCATAATGTAACCAATCCTAACGAATGATTAGAATGAATGATGTTACTGTCATTTTGGTGTAAATTGAATCATTCGTTTTCATTGGTTACATTATGCTAGACGCGTGCTACTTGCCACTGCCACGCCACTTTGGTGGGCGCTCTCACTTAAGGTGTAATTTATGTACAGGTAAATATTTATATATATATATATATATATATATATATATATATATATATATATATATTTATATTTATATATATAGCTATAGGAAAGTAGTTTGTACTTAAACAGATTGCTGAAAATAAAATACTGCCAACATAATAGGTGCCTTTATGTAATATGTAATATGAATTGTTCAAATAAGCAAAATATTGATTTAAAAGTGCATACCTTAAAATCATCATTGTTTCCAGAGCGAGAAACAAGAACCTCAACATAAGCAGAGTGTTCATTTCCTATATCTATAGCTGTTATTTGACTAGCTTTTTCAAGTTGTAAAACAACAATTGCTTGTTTCTCTCCAGGTGTTTGGCATTTCCACTTCTTAGAAGTATCTGTTGACAAAATATTACTAGCATTATGAACCTGTAAATTAAAAGAAGTTAATTTATTATTGCTTAAACTCATTTGTAGACTTAAAATATATAAACAAAGTACTTTGATAAGATGTTATCATAGGCAGGGAGATTGACATATTGGCCTAAGTATATTAAACTAATGGTATATATTTCCAGTTATTGTTAATCTGGAGATTTCTAAATCTGTAAAAATGCATAACTAATATTGATTTCTAAATCAAACACAAAATTCGAGAAAGTTGCCTCGACTATCTACTAAAATTATATCCAAATTATGTAAGAATATACTGTCAATATTAACAATAAATAACATGTCTAAACCAAGATAATCAATTATATAATTGTGTAGAATTAACTATTTTTTCACTATTAAATCCTTCTTACTGCTTAATGAGGACCTATACTCCATACTCCATACAAAACAGTGATGTAGTGATGATATGATTCAGTAATCAGTTCAGACAGGATAAAGGGTAATCTATGGCTATGGGCTATCATTGCAAACTAATGTATCTATTAGCTAAATGAAGATGTAGGGACACTAATAAAAAACCAGTCACAAAATTTAGACCAAGAGACAATGGGTATAAAAGTCGAATGTATAAGAATACTTACAGGATCTTCGCTGCTAAAACTAACAACATGATCAATTTTAATAGAAGGCATTTGTCAGAATTACAGACTGTAAAAATTTATATTAAAATATGTTTGTATTTTTATTTCCATTACCGCCACTTCAAAATGTCAAAACATATTTATAGGTTAAAATCCGGAATGTTTTCTCCTTTTTCCTATCAGTAACTTGTATGCTTTAGGATAAACAGTTCCAATAAGAAAAAAAAAAACTATTTTTGCATAATTATGAGTTGTATCGCATTACTGGAAAAATCCGTTTTAAACGTTTACTTTATACAAATTACAAAATATAGTTCATCCAATTTGACAAGATGAGTAGTTACTGTAGTTTCAATACTATTATTACAGTTTACTGTAGTTTCAACAATATTATTACAGTTTTAACCACTATGCTATGCTATTATTCTTTACATACAAATGTTTATACTTGTTAAATGTTCGCTTCTTCTTCTAGAGATGTTGGCGACCACATTGACCCATCCTATTCTATTCACTGCAGCTCGTAATAAATAAATAAATATGTTCGTTACCAATGAATATAATATACCTACTATTATATTATTATTTTCCTAGTTAAACAGTTAAAATTATGATTTTACTGAAAATGTAACACATTCCTTATTAAATACGTTTTATTCATATAGGTGCTTAAAGGAAAATATATCATCTCTATAAAAAAACTTGTGACAAAGTCGTTTTTTGTGACAAAATTTTTTAAAAAACCTTACACTATGTTATTTTACAAATCTTTATCCTGTAAAACGACACAGTCATTGGGGTGTAAAATTACATATTAATATTTGCTCCCAACAAATGGTAATAATGGTAACAACATGAAAACATAAAAATATAGGCAAGTAAATAAACAAAACAAGATATCATTCCATAAAGACAAGCCACATCATCATCTTAGACTGCAAATAAATTTTCTTCACTTTCTGTTTTTGCGGTGCAACTTGGCTTACTTAAAATATTCTTTTTAAATCAAAGAATATTCTCATGTCTTTTCTTTTGTTCTTTCTGCTTGAGTTCTTCCAAATTGGGAGTAGTTGTTAAAACTCTGGAGATTGTTTGTATAGATTCTCTTTTTCTAGTTTTACTTGCTACAGGTACTGGAGAAATTTCGTGAAGTGTAATTCTTTTTTCTGAGGTATATTTTCTTTCGCATTGTTATTTTTCTTCTATTTCTTTACTGACCAATTTTTCTGGTAGATCAGACGTATTTTCTTCTGTACTCGTTGTGTCTAATATTCTATTTGTGGTCTCAGCTGGTTCAAACAACTCATCTGGAAAAATATTTGGGTTAAGTGGGTTAACGCCCATTTTAAAAAAGCCGCTTGTAGTATTTTTTATTGTTGCCGCTTTTCCGTAAGCAGTATTGAGAAGTTCGCCGATTTGATTCTGTGTGATTACCCGTACTGGGTGGTTTTTTAACCATAGTGCACATTCTGGTTATAAAATGTTTTCAGGGGACTAAAGAAGGAAACATCAAGCGGCTGAATAAGAATGTGTGCAGTGAGCAGGAAAGCCTAAACTATTTGTTTTCTGGAAACTCTCCAATCACAACACAAAGGTATCAGCTGTCATCTATCCTGTTTCGTGAAATAATTCCAAGAACTCAGGAGCTAAAGTATACTGTTTATGCAACAGCCACATGTTACATGCTGACCTCTTTCGGCGCTGGTCAACGATCCAACTCGCTTTTTTCTAGTTTTTGCAAACTTTTTTGGAGGTCTCTGTACTTTGGACAAACCACTTTCGTTTATATTATAAATGCGATGATTTCAATGTTCCCTTTTCCAGGGTCATTTCCAACGTAATAAAAAAATTGTATTTAAGGCTTATTAAGTACCATAGCTCTAGCTGCAGACACAGCTTCAGGCTGCCTGAAGGATATTTCAGGATGTTGCATACGAAATCCTCTTAGCCCCTCTCGTCCAGCGCAACGATCTATTTGAAATGATAGTTTTTTTTTTTATATCTGTAGTAGTTATCCCAAACAATCTAGACTATAATAAGAGTATGTGATCAACAAATTCTTTTTATTTGTCGTCACTAAAAGTCGTTGAAAAACGTTCCAAAATTTTTGCGCACCCTTTGGCTCTTGTGTTTACGTCATCTTTTCCATTATTTTAATTCCAGTAAACCATCAATTATCCATCGTAAAATTTCTTCTGGAATTAAACATAGGCTTACACAATCGTTCTACAACGTCGTTAGTTTTGTTACCAATTTTATGTGGGAACTCCGGTTGAAACCCTGCATAAATCTCCAGATTGACGTGTTATAAGTTCTGGCGATTTTCTAAAGCAAAAACTTTGATACCATATTTTGCTGGCTTGCTGGGAATATACATACCTATGAAAAGTGCACATGTAAAAAAACATTTCATCCCGTGTCACGTTTGACAATTATTACTAAATAATTAAAAAATGTTTCTAATAGCAGTGATCTTGTCTACTTCTTTTCTTTCTTCTCTTGTGGTTACATCATCCAGTCTTATGCATTTCAGAAAAAAAAAACGAAAACGATTTATGCCCATTGCAACCGAAAATATAGAATTACCAGTTCCATCAGTGGTCCAAAATTCGGCAAGATATAATCTGTTGCCATATAGGGAAGTGCGGGTATTGCCGCCCACTTAAGCAATTTGTCGAATTAAACAAAAAATATAGGTCTTGAAACAGAATTTCAACTGTCAAAATACAGTCATGTTATCGACTTCTAATTATTTAAGCCTGAAAATGTTGATTTATTTTATTTTGCGGAGTATTACATTTATATTCACAAACCTACACTCGGGCGGAATTATCCGACCATGCGGGTAATTGCGCCCATTGATGGTATAATACCTCCCAGGGTTACATTATATATAAATCAAATACAAAATAATTATTTGCTCACAAACAACATCTATATATTTATTATGTAAAAAAAAACATATTCAAAGAATTACTTATTTAAAAAAATGAATATAAAAACATTTAAAACTACACTCTATTTGCAATAATCGCATACAAAAGTTTTGTGATTATCGTAACCACTGCATTCCTTATGCGCCCATTTATGGCAAACTCCGCGTCTGTACCACATTTAAGATTTTTCATATTCACCACAATACATGCATTTTTCTTCTATGTCGCTGTTGGGATCATCGGAACTATGATCGTTGCAATTTCCATTTCATCGTGGGATGAAGCACTTGAAGAACTATCGTCAAACTTGACTTTCCTCGTGGCGCGTTTTACCTTTTTGCTGACGTTTTTGACAGGAAGTTTTTGCTTTCCTTTCTTCTGTAATTTTCTATTCTCTTTCTGCTCCAGTTCTATTTTTTCTGGAGTTGCCGTCAAAATCTTTGAAATGCCTAATTTTCTACCCCTCTTTTTTAATTTATTTTCATTCACTACGCACAACGGTGTCATTTGTTCATTAGATATATCTCATTGTCTCTCGTTTATAAGCTCCGATTTTGATGACGAAGGAGCGAAATCTGCCTGAGCTTCGATGACTTTTGATGTACTTGGAATAACATAAGGTTCATTTATTTCCAAGACTGCATCTTTTGAAGGTACTAGATTTGGTTTGGAGGTATAGGGAGTAATATCAGCTTCAAGAAGTTGTAGTTCGATAGCGGGAATGATAGAAAGAGTGGAAGGCAAAAAATCTTCATCCGTGAAAATATTCGGTCTATATGGAACAATACCACTTATTTCAAAGCCTTTTTGAGCTTTTTCCGATATATCAAATGGTGTTATTTTTTGGTGAACATTTCGTCTCATATAGAGATAACATTCACTTGAATAGGCAGATTTTAGCGGCCCAAAGAATGTCAGATCTAGTGACTGTAGCTTATGGGACGTGTGGGGCGGAAACAATAACATAGTGATCCCATTTTCACGGCAAAATTCATATGCAGATAAAGAACAATGACTGCTGTGATTATCAAGCAACAGCAATGCTGGGTTGTCCTTAGAAGTAAATGCGTGTTTATTAAAATGCTTAAGCCAAATCAAGAATAAATCTTCATTGATGTACTTGAAATAACATCAGGTTCATTTATTTCCAAGACTGCATCTTTTGAAGGTACTCGATTTGGTTTGGAGGTATAGGGAGTAATATTAGCTTTAGGAAGTTGTAGTTCGATAGCGGGAATGTTAGAAAGGGTGGAAGGCAAAAAATCTTCATCCGTGAAAATATTCGGTCAGCCGCGACCATATACTCAGCCTTTGGCCGAACATTCATATATGACAACTACCGGTCCATTGCGTTTGAGCTGATCCGACATTCGGATTCTAGGATAAATAAACATCGGTGGTATATATATCCCTGATGCACTTACTGAGCAGCACATAGTTATATTTCGACCTCTCTTCCAACTTACAGCTTTTCCCAGTTGTTTGGCAGCTTTTTCCAGTTGTTTGACACCTTTTGGGGTTATAATTTTGGATGGCACCTGCACCGTCGTAATACCTGTCTCGTCGACATTAAATATACGGCAGGCTTGAAAGTTATATTTTGTTAAGACTATATTTAAATTTGTGAAAAAAAGGCCTACACTTTCAGCAATAAAACCCAAAATTCTCCCTAAACTGGTTGCCTCGGGTTTCCTCAAACTAAGATTTGGATGCCGTTTTAAGAAAGCTTGAAGCCAGTCTTTACCGGCCATTTTTTTTGTCATCGTTGAAGCAGTTTTTAATATTATTTTTAACCGCAAACTCGTAAACGATTCTTCGTAAATCAGTGACCGTTAGACCATAGAACATCTTCGCCAGATAGATGCAGCGATCACTTGCTGTTCTTGTTCACAGGAAAATATAGGATTACGACCTAGTTGTGCTGCACAAGCATTGTTGGCATTTAGTCTATCTTTTATTGTAGAATATGGGACACCTGGAAAAAGAACATTAGAAAATGGATTAAAAAATATAAATCCTATATTACGAAACTCTCTTGCACTTTGCCTTTTTCCCTTTCCGTTTCTAACTGCATTTATAGCTTCCTGAAGTCGTTCTGCACTCCAAGTTGCATTTTTCCGTATATTCACCGTTACCTTTGGTATTCTTTATCTTAAATTAAAAATGTATAAATTAATGTTTAATATCGCTCACTGGAGGGTAATACCGCCCAAGTTGGGCGAAATTACCCGCCATCGCCATATTATAAGCAAAACAATTGTTAATCGTTATTTCTCAAAATATTGAAAGAATTTGTTTAGATCCATATATATATATATATATATATATATATATATATATATATATATATATATATATATATATATATATATATATATATATATATATATATATATATATATATATAAGAGGACCGGTCACTAATTAATAAAAAAATAAAAAAATTAAGTATAAAAATAAGTTACTTACAAATTATTTTTAAACACGTAAATATTATAGCGGCACCACACAAAACACGTTTATCTCTGTCAAACAACTAAACGTGTTTATGACTGGCGATCTTCTTGCTCGCTTCTCTTGGTGGTATCGTGACGTCACTTCAACGTTGTCAAAGTTACTATTTCTCTATGTTTAACATAATATTGTATAGAGTGGGCGGTATTTGCCGCTGGGCGGTAATACCCGCATTTCCCCTAGTATATATTTCCCTAATGTATCTCCTAGGTATAGTATTTTGATAACAGCTTTTATTTCATTCAAAGTCGTTGGTTTTTTTCTGTTATCAAAAACTTCGTTATTTGTTACTTTGCGTATATAAATATTTCTATTATGTACAATGCGAGATAACATATCTTCGCTCATTAATTTTAACCAGCATTGTAAGGGTGATTTTGAATTTCTGGCATAGAGCGAACGTTTTTACGAGGATATTTTTTCCATTTCGTGTTATCTTTCCCACGAAAATATAAAGGGAAACTTTTACCCAGCTGGCTGTCTTCATTTTCTACATGTGCTTTACCTTCAATGTCCTCTTCTGAGTCTGCATTATGATCGCTGACTTCAAAATAATTAGAATATGCCACCGAGTCATTATCATCGACTATATCTTGTACATATTATGTGGGTACCTCCTAATATAGCTTTTGTAGATTCTGTACTGATTTCTCGTAATTATCCATTTTAACCTAAATAATAAAATAAAATTATAACCTCAATATGATACAAAAAATGTAAATCTCACCTATGGTAATGTTAAATTAAATAAAATTAACAAAACGGCAATTATTTTCTTATGACAGAAGAACGTTCTAAAACGAATACGTGGTGCTTTATTAGTCAAACAAGTAACGCGAATAAATATGTTGGGCCTGTCAGGCCCACAGCACTCTCTATTCGAACTCTAAGTAACTAACAATTTTAACTTATACAGAAATCTATACTGCTTACATAGTTAGGAAGGTATAGGCTATTCCACGAATATGCGACTTGGTTTACTGCGACAACGAATATTTTACTGTGCAAGTAGAAGTATGAAGGTCAATTGGTCTAATCATTATTCCAATAAAAAGAGTCTACTAGTATGACATCTAAACTAAAATTATTCCAGTTAAAATCTACAAATAAATACAGTGACGTCTATGAAGCCAAATGTGTTTATCAGACATTTGGGTAAGCTTTCCGTGAAATGTAAACACCAAAGAGGCGTGCCGGGTTTCTTTGATATAACACATTTTATTACTTTATTAGGTATTACAACTGTAATAAAAAGAAATACACTATTTTTAATATAAATGAAAAGAAATTGGCAAAACGATGGTTCACAAACCAGAAAAAGGATATAATATTTCACTCTGTTGGTTTTAAATATTTGTTTGCTTTGAGTTTATGTACTTTTAAAAGTTCCGAAAGTAACGGGTATAACATACCGGCTATTGATAGTTAAAGTAGCGAGTCGTTACAGATATTAAAAAGTAACGAAAATTTATATACAGTTTCATATATCACCGACTGATTATGGCTGTGAATCTGATCGTTGATGATAGTTTTAGAAGATTAAGAGAATAAGTGAATAAGTAAGTTTTTTTGTTCTTTTATTATTAATTGAATATTTGACTAAAAAATTTACACTATTTGATCACTTAAGTATTGTTACATTTCGTTAAAATCACATAATTCAAAAACTAACTTGATTACAATGAAATAATTGAAGTGAAAAAATAAACTCCATGATAGTAATTATATACTTCAAAATCTGAATTACAACTGTTTTATAAACTATTAACTTTATATTTATATCATGAGTTTATATTTGTCGTAACAGTATTTTAAAAATGGGGAGAATTTACTATTGTACAATTCAGTACATTGGACCATTTAAATCGACACCTTAAAGCGAATTTAAAACAGTCGTATATTCGTGGAATGGAGTATACTTAATGGTAGAAGGTAGTTAATGAGGTATGTGTCTGATAATAATGTTATGATAACAACTTTTATATCAATTCAAAACTGGAAAAACTTTTCACCAGCCTCATAGTTAGAAACCAAAATACTCTGTATCGTATTTACCTATTTCTAAACTGACTGAAAATAATCTCATTTTATATAAATGTTATAATGGCAAGTAATCGGTGTCATGTTTTAATCGTGTCGTTGTGGTTGGGGATAATATAAATATAAGATAATTTAGGTGAAGTAAAAAATTCGTAACGAAATCGAGATTTTATCTCGGATGTATATTGGTTAAGTTCGTTTCTCTTTTGCTTTTGCAATAGAATAATGTAGTTAATATACCTAAACTTGCTTGTTTATTTTGGTAAATGTTGGCATGCAGAATACGCCAATTTTGAAATCGATGTAGGTATTCAGTAGATACTGCTAGCCTTGCATTTGTATTTCAAAATCCATGTATTGAATGTGTATGTGGATACTCTTCCTTTGAAAACTGGTATCGCAAATTCGCAGTTCACAATTCATAATTAACTATCGAGCTATGAATATGAAACAAACGTTCAACATGTATATTGACGAAGCGAATGATGTATAATATTAAATAAGTGTATAATTTATCATACTTTTTAATAGATTTGTAAGCAAGCGATAAGTGTTATTTATGTAAACGCTGTTGATTAAAAAAAGGACGAATAACAAGAATTATCAACAAACTTTTAAATATTAACTAACAATGGACTTATAACAGATTTTATGTTTTTCCATCTTATAATGGAACCTAGATTACATTACCAATGTAATATATAAATATATCGACACGCATTATATTGTATATTATCTTGTATTTTATATATAACTAGTAAGTTAGCCCGTCGCATGCGACAGAAGATCCAATCACTTGCAATCTACAGTCACTCATTAACTAAAAAAACTTAAGGACTGCGAAGCGAATAAAAATTTTTTGTTAAAAAAAAACATCATCAGCATTATACATCATAGAACGTTAACCTTATAAAAAAACTTAGCGGTGATCCAAATGAACATAAACCATCTTGCAAGGTTACAGCAAACCAAGTCGCTGCTCAACTCCTTATGAATGGAAGAACTACGCACCGTTATAAGGACCCAAACACTAGAAGAAGATTGTCTTCGGAGACAAACCACCTAGGATAGTGTTGTATATATTTATATTGTTCTAAATTATTTGTCTTTATTCTAATTTATTGTCTATATTCTAATTTATTAAAACTCACGATAACTAATTACTAATTTATTAAATAGCTGTACAAATGTATTTATGTCACGTTTCGTTACAAGTAAACCGCGTTTCCCGATCTTCTTATGACTGCCCGCCAAATAAAAAATCTTTCCTTTATATACACAACTGTTGTCATCTGGAAAGTTCGGCGAACTTCTTGAATAATCTCGTATTTTGGTGAAGGCGCTCGACTCGTTTTTCAACTGTTCGAAAAGCCTCGAGACGTGGATTACTCATAAAATTAGGGTCTAAAGGTTTCTGTAAACAACTTCGAATTTACTGGAACAGAAAACAGAATTAGTCATAATATATTGATAGTTATAAACGCCATAATTATCGTAACATTGCCCCCCTCTTAAAAGATGGTTCCTCCTGGAACCTTGTCGGGACTGGAACTGAAACGGTATGCTGGTATCGGCAACTGGACCCTCTTTTACAACTTCCAGTTTTATAAAAATGACAAGGGACGGTTTTCTCTCCGCACCAGTAACTATGCGGATTGCAACAGACTAACACCTGGACTTCGGTGTCTCTAAAGATCTCCTCCACCATACTTCTAATAACCCTCCAATCTAATTGGTGGCACTCTAACTTTGGCATGGCTAACTTTTGCACGTCGGACTCTAGTACGTGCTCTCTCAACTGAAGTAAGGCTTCCCATACATCTCGGTAGGTAGGTTGGTCACGGGCAGTGTCTTTTGTTACCAGGTAGAAAAGGTAACGTGATGCATCTTGGAGTTTCAAGGTTTTACCAGGAGCTGGCACTTGGCATTGAAGTTCTGCAACTCGACCAAACTTCCTTCGAAAGACAGATGCCAACCCTGGTGCGTCTTTGATACTGGCCGGGATGGTAAGGGCCAGTGAGTAGTCATCGGGAAGCGCGAGTAGATCTTGCCTTTCTTCAGTGGTAACACCATGTCTTGCTTTACCGGTACCTCCATAGGCACCCATGAATTCCTCAAACGTGAGGTCAGACACATCTTGGACTTGGTTTACTTCCACTTCTTCATCTACGTCGTGGTCGCCTTCGAAAGACGCCAGCCGGTTATGGTGTACTATCATCGGCTTTCCCCTCGGAATCTTGCTTATTCGATAAATGACATCATTGATCTTTTCCATAATGAGGTATGGACCTTCCCAAAACTGCTGCAACTTGGGGGAACAACCTTTTCGCTTTTTGGGATTATAAAGCCAGACTTTGTCGTTCTTCTTAAAACACCCCTTTTCGGCTTGCGTATCGTACCGTTTCTTCATTCGGTCACTAGCGATCTGGAGATGGGAACGGACCAACTCGTGTACATCGTCCATTCTTCTTCGTAATTCGATCACATAATCTTCACCTGCTACATCTTCTCCAGGTCGACACCCAAACTCTAGATCACAAGGTAGTCGCATCTCGCGTCCGAATAGGACTCTGGCTGGTGTCTGGCCTGTTGATTCATTAACAGCAGATCTGTAGGCCATTGTGAAGAACGGGAGATATTGGTTCCAGTCTCGCTGATGATCGGACACCATCTTTGTCAAATACTTGCCAACTGTTCTATTCATTCGTTCTACCATACCATCCGATTGCGGATGATAAGCCGTAGTTCTTGTTTTCTTCATACCTAGTCTATCACATATTCCTTGGAATAAATCGCTTTCGAAGTTCCTGCCTTGGTCACTATGGATCTCCAAAGGCACTCCAAATCGGCTGATATATTCTTGGATCAACTTATCTGCAACGGTGGCCGCCTTCTGGTCTGGAAGTGCGTAAATCTCGACCCACTTAGTGAAGTAATCCATTACTACCAACATGTACTTGCCTCCATTATCACTTTCTGGAAACGGCCCAGCAATGTCCAAAGCTATTCTTTCAAACGGGCTTCCAACATTATATTGTCTCATAGGAACTCTCCTTTTTCGATAAGGCCCGTTACTCGTAGCACAAATAGTATATTTCTTACACCAGTCTTTTACATCGTCGGAACTGTTCATCCAATAAAACCGTTCCCGAATTCGCTAAAGGGTCTTCTTCACACCAAAATGCCCTCCTGATGGACTGTCGTGTAACTGACGAAGTACTTCGGCTATTCTGCTCTTTGGAATCACCAACTGTCTTCTCTTCTCTAAACCGTTATCATTTTCCAGGACTCGTTTGAGCAAGCCATCTTTCATGATAAATGAGTTCCACTGGGCCCAATACGTCTTAACTACTGAGCCTAGGTTCGATATTTCTTGCCAAGGTGGTCGACGGTTTTCCTCTTTCCATTTTCGGATTTTCTGTATAACTGGATCTCTCTCTTGTTCTTCCCTGATCTTGGTAGGCGTCCAGTCGTCGTGGACCACCGTCGTTCTTAGCACTGCTGCTTCCTTGGATTCCGTTTTGTTGCAGTGAGAACACTCTGCTGGGCATGGCCTTCTGGAAAGAGAATCAGCGTTTCGGTGGCTAACTCCGGCCCGGTGCTCAATCTTAAAATCATATTCTTGGAGTCGTTCGATCCACCTGGCAATCTGACCCTCTGGATTCTTAAACTGCATCAACCACTTAAGGGCGGCATGGTCGGTTCGGATTAAAAACTTACTTCCATAGAGGTATTGATAGAAGTGCTCTACTGATTTCACTACTGCCAGAAGTTCTCTTCTCGTGACGCAATAATTTCGCTCAGGTTTTGAGAGAACTTTACTAAAATATCCAAGGACTCTTTCCTGTCCTCCTTGAATCTGAGACAGCACTCCTCCAATTCCCACATTACTTGCATCTGTATCTAAGATGAACTCTCCTTCTGGCAGTGGATACCCTAAAATTGGTGCTGTGATTAAATGCTTTTTTAAGGTTTCAAAGGCATTCTGGCAGTCTACATCCCAGCGGTATTCTCTTGCTTCCTCTGTAAGTCGCGTTAATGGTTTAGCGATATCTGCAAACTTCTTAATAAACCTCCGGTAGTAAGTATACAGTCCCAGAAAACTTCTCACTTGATGTTTGTCAGTTGGTTTTGGCCATTCCTTAATAGAATCGATTTTTCCCTTATCCACGGCCACTCCTTCTTTACTGACTATATGACCCAGATAATTGACTTTACCTTGAAATAGCTGGCACTTCTTGGGGTTTAACATCAATTGGGCAGCTTTAAGTCGATTAAAAACGTTTTCTAAATTCTTCAGATGGTCTTCAAATGTCTCCCCCAAGACGATTATGTCGTCTAGATAAACTAGGCATGTTTTCCAAGATAGCCCTCTCAACACATTTTCCATAAGCCTCTCAAATGTCGCAGGAGCGTTACAAAGTCCAAATGGCATAACGTTGAATTGCCATAATCCAGATCCTGTGGTGAAGGCTGTCTTTTCTTTATCTACCCGGTCCATTTCTACCTGCCAGTATCCAGACTTCAAATCCAAAGTAGAAAATAATTTACTTCCAGCCAATGTGTCTAATGTGTCATCGATCCGAGGCAGAGGATAACTATCTTTCTTGGTAACGTTGTTCAGCAAACGGTAATCCACACAGAACCTCGTTGTTCCGTCTTTCTTCTTAACCAGGACCACCGTAGAGACCCATGGGCTCGTAGAAGGTTCTATCACCCCGTCTTTCTTCATTTCCTGAACAATCGTTTCAGCTTCCTCTCTTTTCGCCTGTGGTAATCGTCGAGCTGTTTGACGAATTGGCTTAGCATTACCAGTATCAATTTTATGCTTAACAACGGTAGTTCTTCCCGTCTTTCCTCCTTTCGGTACGAAAATATCACGATACTGCCGAAGAAATTCCCTTAATTTCCTTTTCTCAATCTGATTCAGAGACTGTCCAGCAACCGCAACCATTTGATCAAATTTATCGTTGGAATTATCAGACGTTGTCGTCTGACGGATTATGGATGTGACAGGTACACAAGTTCCTACTTTTGTCTCTTTCTTGATGGTCACTGGGTAGTCATTGACATTAATAAGTCTCACAGGAATTTCTTTAGCCGAAGTCACTAATTCTTTTCCAATTATGATTCCACGGCCAACTTCGTCGTCATGATTCCAAGGCTCCATCATAACAGGTGTTCCTTCGTCCACAATTCCTTGTAGCCGCGCTACTATTATCGTTTCACTTCTCGCAGGCACGACTGTATCTTCTTTAACGGCTGCTTGCATAGTGTTGTCATCATGTGGATGGAGAAATACCTCCTCGTTACCAACTTTGATTACCTTATTCTTAAAATCCAATTGGAATCCATGCGTATTCATTACGTCCATTCCTAATATAACATCCTCTTCGATGTCAGCAACTATAACAGTATGGACGAACTTTTCTGCTCCAATTCCTAGTTGTACCTGGATTTCTCCATGAATGTTGGCATTTTCACCTGTGGCGGTCCGAAGTCGCAACCTCGTTGGTAACAGTTTCTTTCGGCTGTTTATAACTGTCGGGCGTATAATGGTTCTGGTCGCTCCAGTATCCACCAACAACGTATGCTTTTTACCATTTATTTCTCCATCTACATATACACTATCTTCACGACATTTCAAAGAAGCTATTAGTATCAGAGGGTCTTTGGTAAAGTTCTGGGTCGAAGCTGCTCCCCTAAGGCCGACGCGTTCTGGTTTTGTCTTCGGTCTTATGGTCTTCGTTTTCTTGTGTGTCATGCTTTTTATCATATTAAAGAGCTGGTCAAGTTTATCTTCGTCTCCTTCCTCTTTTACAGTTCTAACTTTACTGTACCCGCCAGAGGCTAGCGTAGCTGACTCGTATTCGAGGGCGGCAGATAAGACATCCATCAGCGTCTTGTGACGAGCTAATCGTAGTGTTCTTTGCATCTCATGATCACGAAGACCATCAATAAACGTTTGAACGGCCAACTTTTCCATCATGTCTTCGGGAGCTGTTGGATAAGCATATCGCACTAATCTGGCGATATCTACTTCATATTCTTGAAGAGCCTCATCTTTCTTTTGTCTTCGATTTTTGAGCTGCGACTGATATACATGCTCCAAGTGTTCGTGGCCATATCGCATATTTAACCTCTTCTTCAGTTGTTCGAAATCATCCGTCTCCTCTACGGCTATGGTCTGGAGCACATCTAAGCATCTCCTCGAAGAGCTATAGTCAGGTTTACAGCCTTTTCTTTTTCTGACCATCCATTCGCTCTTGCAGCTGATTCGAACTGTTTCATGTAGTTGTTCCATGACGATTTTCCGTCGAAAGTTGGAACTTTGACATGAACATAACCTCCGCTTCCTTCAAATTTCGGCCGTGTTTCCAACTTACATTTTGTCTCGTCTTCTTTTATCTCTACAGGATCTAAAGCTACCGTATTAATTGGTGGTAGCACTCTCGTGTTAGTTATCATGGTCTCTAACTGTTTGATTTTCTCTTCAACTTTATCAAATGTTTTAGAGACTTCTTCAAACTTCTCACTATTCTGAATACATACTTCGTCGAATCTTCTAGACATATTTTCAATTTTCTCGTCATTTTGTCTAGCTGTTTCTTTAATAATTTGAGAAGTTTCTTCGATCATTTGAGACGTTTCATCGAATCTTTTGGAAACAGTCTCGAATTTTCCATCAATTATTTTCGTTAAAACGGCTTCTTCTGCTGACTGGAACTGGAATGTCTCTGGGTCGTCTCCATTCTTGTTGATAACAGTCTTCAGTCGTTCTTGGAGGATCTTCTTGGACCCGCTGCAGTCTTCATCGCGTTCTTCTAGTTGCTCACGCAACTGTTTCACTGAAAGTTCTACTAGCAGCATCTTTGATCAGGCACACACGTACTTTTTAAATGTTCTTTCGTACAACGATCACTACTGAACTACGTGGATGTTCCCGACGAACAATACCTTTCAAAAGTTCAAAAGTCTTTTTCAAAAATCAAATTAAATTTATCTACAATCCCACTTCTGCACCACTGTTGTATATATTTATATTGTTCTAAATTATTTGTCTTTATTCTAATTTATTGTCTATATTCTAATTTATTAAAACTCACGATAACTAATTACTAATTTATTAAATAGCTGTACAAATGTATTTATGTCACGTTTCGTTACAAGTAAACCGCGTTTCCCGATCTTCTTATGACTGCCCGCCAAATAAAAAAATCTTTCCTTTATATACACAACTGTTGTCATCTGGAAAGTTCGGCGAACTTCTTGAATAATCTCGTATTTTGGTGAAGGCGCTCGACTCGTTTTTCAACTGTTCGAAAAGCCTCGAGACGTGGATTACTCATAAAATTAGGGTCTAAAGGTTTCTGTAAACAACTTCGAATTTACTGGAACAGAAAACATAATTAGTCATAACATATTGATAGTTATAAACGCCATAATTATCGTAACAATAGGTAAAAAATGGGAAAGCTGCAAGTGTGGATGATATATGCAGTGAACAAATAAAACATCCAGGCCAAGGAACAAAAAACTCGATCCTGCAACTTTATACGTACTTCAAAGCCTGCGAAATTCCAAAATCATTGAGGAAATCTAAAGTAATAGCCTTGTTAAAACCAGGAAAGAACCCAGAAAATCCTAGTAGTTACAGACCTTTTTCGCTGTTATATCACTTTTTCAAACTATACGAGAGACTCATACCCGCCAGAATAGAAAACAATAGAAAACAATATGGAGAAGCACCTCATCCCAAAATAAGAAGGATTTATATCCAGCAAATCTTGCACTGGTCAAGTCCTCGGACTAACAGAACACATTGAAGAGGGCTTTGAAAAAAGACTTATTTATTACTCAGCTATTTTTGTAGATTTGACAGCAGCGTATAACACAGTAAGGCACAAAACATTGATCCGAAAATTATACGACACTCTCAATAACCACAATCTGGGTCGTATATTCCTCACTGCAAAACAGACGTTTCTTCGTTATGCTGGAGGGTAAAGTAAGTAGGTGGAGAGTTAAAAAAACGGCCTCCCATAAGGAAGTGTTTTAGCACCAATGATTCTTAATGTATACACAAACAACCTACCTACACCGATCGAAACCAAGCACTTCCTCTATGCTAACGATCTTGCAATATGTGCTCAAGGAAATAGTTTTGAAGAAGTGAAGAAGCAACTCGAAACTGCCTTAAAAACAATGACAGCACACTACTTGCACAATTCTCTGAGACCAAATCCATATAAAACTCAAGTGCGCTTTGCACCTTCGCACAAAGGAAGCCAAGCGAAAACTCCAAATTGCGTGAAATGGTAATACATTAGAACACACAAACCACCCTATATATCTTGGAGTAACTCTGGACAGGCCCCTCACCTACAGACAATATTGCATAAAAATGAGAGGGAAAATAACAACTAGGAACAGCATGTTCAGAAAGCTAACGGGAAGTAAATGAGTGGTATGGTGGTAATGCTAAAAAGGTAAGGTGGCATTTTAAGAACAACGGCACAGGCACTGCGGTCATTCACTGCTAAAGATCTGCCAAAACCAAACAAGTTAATACTGCGCTAAATGAGACAAGCAGGATAGTAACGGTGCATAAATCAACGCCACTCTCAAATCTATATAAAGCAGCGGGTTTTGCCGAACTCTCAACACGCAGAGTCGTTGTAGAGCACATAGAGAAAATTAAACAGAACTCGGACGACCGTTATGCCCTATACAAAGCTCGAACATCACGAAAGCAACTAAAATCCAGAAAAAGCTTCCTTGGAACAGTGCAGGATGAACCGCCTGAGTATTTTTCTCTTCCCCAGAAAAAATGAACCCCCCAGTTTTTAGACTTTGAAACGTGGAAAACTGTAAATATGACAAGAACGAGAATCGCTCCAGTAAAACCAAACATAGCAAACTGGAGAAAAATAGACCAAGATGATATGAACTGTGACTGTGGAGAAACACAGAATATGGAACATCTTACATAAAACTATCCCCATCGATGTACCCTCGAAGATTTGTGGCTCGCCAACAAATATAGAACCGACGTAGCCCGATACTGGGCCGAAATTTTATGAACGACATGCCTGGATACGATAAAGTAAAGTAAAGTATCACAGAACGTTTTCGCTTTAACTATTCCATCATCGGTACTATCTGGATTTACATATTTGAAGCCACCAAATACATAGGTGAAAACCCTTTAACACATTAAGCCCCATGTTTACCACACTGGCACACACTCTAGTTTTATCTGGGACCGTGTGTACCCATCAGGCCACAGCAAAGTGTCGTGTTCCTAAAGCTGTGGCTCGTCGAGGATCGCATTTTCCGTGCTTTCTTATGTATAAATTTATGCAAACGGTCGGTAATAAACAAAATCAGAGGTTGGTCCATTAAACCACATGTTCACAAACAGGTTAGGATATAATTTCTAACATATGTACTTCAGTCAGTATCGGTTCGAACGTCTAACGAGGCTAAGACCATTTTCTCTTCAGGGTTTTGTTAAAAAGTAGAACTAAAAAAGAAGATAATATTCCGTAAAGGACTATCAGAAGACGAACTTCGCAGAATTGCTGAGAAGAGTAACTTTAGTGATATCAGTATGCCTAAAAGTACGATTTATGTTACCGATGCCGATCCAGTGTACAATGCAAAAGTTACTGATGGTTCTTCAGACCCATACAGTAGTGAATATGAGTCTCGCAGAAAAAAGGTAAAATTTGCAAGCAAACACAAAATTGCAAAGAATTTACTGCAGGCCTAGTTCTAACCAAAAGAAGCCTGATACAAGAACGATAGGTAAGTTATTTAGGAATGCACAATGTCTGTTTGTACTTTTTTTTGCTTTGTAGAAAAAGCTAAATTTGCAAACTTTAGCCAGGAAGCTGTTATTGACGATGTTGTATCAAGAAATAAAATAACATGGAGCGATGTGCCAAATCCAGATGATCTCAATAAGTTCGAACTATCCTTTACTTCAGGAATAAATCAGGAAGAAATTGCAAAACTTATAGACCACAAACCAATAGATTTCTACCTACTGTTTATCGACCGTCAAGTGCAAGATTTGTTGGTTACTAAAACTAATAAATACGCCGAACAAACAATAATCGCTGGTATTGTAAATGAATCAACAACGAAACATTCGCTTATGAGTAACTGGAGGTCAATTGACAGAGAAGAATTGCTTCGATTTTTGGCTCTCATTATTTAGCTCTCTCGAACAGAGATTATTGGAGTAACAATTTACTTTACAAGAATGAAGTTTCTAAAATGTGTCAAATAAGTAGAATTCGATTTGAAATAATATTACACTTCTGTCACATTTCAGATAACGGGAGCTGCCCACCTGGAAACAGACTCTACAAAATTTCCCCTCTTGTACAAATACTAAATGAAAAGTTAACAATAGATACTCCTAGAGAATCGCTATAGATTGACGAAACTGTGGTGCCATTTCGTGGTAGACTTAGTTTCTTGCAATACATTCTTAGAAAAAGACACAAATCTGGAGTCAAATTGTTTAAACTTTGCGTCGCAGATGGATATACGTACGCCATAAAAGCGTACGGTGGAAAAGAGATGCAACAATCAGAAAAGTCGTTAGCATTCCAAGTAGTGATGAAACTTAAGCAACCGCTTCTCGATACAGGCAAAACTTTATATACTGATAATTTTTATACGAGTGTTGACTTGGCCCATGATTTAAATAATAGGAAAACCCATTTAGACGGAACATTACGTGCCAATAGGAAACCTAATCCAAAGCGGTAGTCGATGCAAGATTAAAAAGAGGTGACATGAAATATCTACAGAGTAATATAAAAGTAGTTATCGAAAAATGAAAAGATAAACGGGACGTTTTGTTTTTAACGATCAAGGATATTCCTTTGATGATAGATGATTAAACAAAAACGTGGACCTGTTCCCAAACCATCGACCATTGTTGACCATAATTCTGCAAAATCTTTTATCGATACGTCGGATCAAAAGGCTGCATATAATTCTCCTGTTCGACGAAGTATAAAGTGGTATCGTAAATTGGCTGTGGAATTACTAACAAATACTGCAATTGTCAACTCCTTAGTTCTCTACAAATCTGTTACCGGCAAACATATCTCAATTACTAAGTTCCGTAAACAGATTGTTCAAAGTCTTTTAATGCCACAAACAATTCTAAAAATACTTTAACAACTCTGCATACGTTGGACGAGAAAGAGAAAAGGAGAAGGTGTTCAGTATGTTATAAGGTTTTTTCGAACCGTGAAGGAAGAACATCAGCGATGAACAATGCCAAAAGGCTGTACACTTTTTGGCACTGTCCCGCAAGTGCCGTTACTATCGGATTTGTGTGTTAAAGGTATAGAGCGCAGTATATATATAAAGGTGTAGACCGCAGGACTACACGAGAACCAGTAGTGTAGCCGACCCATCGAGCAAAAAGACAAAAGAGGAAATATAAAGGAAATGGGGACAAAAATATTGTTAGACAGGAAGTGCTATCTTGAGAGGCCACTTTAAACAAGGAAAGACAGTCTCTTTCCTTGTTTAAGAAATCAAATTTAGTTTGGTTATGTTATTGTTTGTCCCAACTGTCATATGAAATTTTATTTATATTGAAGTTTTTTACCAATTGTGTCCCTTTTTAGACTATTATCGTTAATATTTAATTAAAACTTTCTCGCCTGAAAAATATTTTATAGCTATTGTTAATAAATGTCGGAAAATTTAAATTTAGCGCCTTTGCATTTCCAGATACGTCCGCCATCAGAGGCCACTTTTTTGGTCTCCTTTTCATAACGATTAGATTACCTGTTTTGTCTTTTTGCTCGATGCGCCGACCGCAGAGTGACAACACGTATTTTTGCAGTTTCCAAATTGACTGAAAAGTGAAAAGAATTGAATATCTTTTGAAAATGAGTTTTTCAAATAAAGAAGAAGAGATTTTTGATGAGTGTTAAATAACTTCCTTCAAATTGTCTATTTTTAAATAGAGACCTAGTTGGCTTCCTTTTTCTTTTATAATGCAAAAGTAACAGATCATCATCTTCTTCTTCCATCAGAAGATATAACATGAATTCATCGCTGTTCATTGCGTCTGACACCCTACTTATACGACTTTTAATATTATACTATTATAAATTCCCATCGTGCAATGCTGTTGTCGCTGTTTTAGGTCTGACTCTAGACAACGCTGTCGCTGCAGTCTGCGGTTTGCGGTCTGCAGTCTGCAACCACTTTCGGAATTTAAAATGTTTTGTGAATATTCATACATGCTCTTTGAAAACATAAATTGTTTTGTATTTTTAAACTTAAAATATCTTAAGGAGAAGGTATTTGATTATCTACCTGGTGTGAGCCAGTACACAGCACACATGGTCAACATTAAAACAAATTACAAAAATAATTATAAATAGACCGTGTGTACCGTGTTGGTACATTCTGTTTTTTACTTAAAAAATGTATTTTTTTTTATTTTAGAATAGAAATAAATAGTTATACACATTCTTATTTCAAAATTGTTAAGAAAATGTTCCGGTCTGACACAAAACTTATATCATGATGGTCCGGGGCTTAACTTGTTAATTGTAGATGAATTAATTTTAAATTACATCTTTGATGTTAAAAAACTATCATCATCATTATCATCTTTATCCTAGTAATCCTGTATGGATCCTGGCCTGCTCTAAGATTAGTCGCCATTCTGTTCGGTCTAAGTCGGTCTCAACTCCGTCTAACTACCTAATTTGTATGGGGAAGACCCGTGTTATTAAAACAGCACGAGAAAAATCACCAATCGACAAAGGTATCGGACGACCGCGTAAAAGATGGAGTGATAACCTTCTACAGAGGTATTAATCGGCCAATGAAAAAGAAGAATTGCTTATATAGAGGAAAAAAAAGCGTCGGTGATTGGCCCTGCATCATGCTCACTCTCCGTTTAATCACCTTTTCGTATATTTTCCAGGCATTCGATATACGATAAGTTAACTTTTTTAAAAGTCACCACAAGATTACTATGGTTAGTTTTAGCATATCATCTTTAATATCACATCTAGTTCCAAACCAATATCTACATTCAGTTAACCGTATGTGAAAATTAATAGATTTATCATAAAACATTATTGTATTAAGTGGATTATATCTAATTTCTATTCTAGATTAGCAGATGATGAGTTCCTTATCGCATCACTTGATGAACTGTCTAGGCTAGAGAATCTGATTGTTATTGGAGACTTTAATTTTAGATACATTTCGTGGCCTATAACTGATCCACCTAGTGGCTTAACAACTTCCAAAAAATGTATTTACAGATTTTGTATTAAATTCTAATTTACATCAATTCATAACGGAGCCGACTCGTTTCGGAATCAATAATTTACCATCTATTTTGGACTTGGTATTCTCTAATGATCCCCATTTATTAACACATCCCCTAATAAGCTCTCCAGTAGGAAACTCGGATCATGCAGTCATAACGTTTGATATTCAGTTTAACTTACAGTACTGTACTCCTAATCCTAATGTTAATAAAACGGTATATAAAATAATTGATTTTGAAAATACAAATCGTCAACTGGCTGGTATTGATTGGAATGATGTTGAATGAACGTTGTTAATTTCTGCAAAAATTAAAATACCTTCAAAAAATCCATTTACAAAAATATCATAAAACCTTGGATTAATGGGGAATTAATATGTCCGATCAAGTATAAAAGAAAGTTGTGGAAATATAGACGTACAAATCGCATGGGCTGGACATAACGAACATCTTACGGATGGCCGATGGAATAAAGAAATCGGGAATTGGCAGTCATATGAAGCCAAAAGACCACGAGGAAGACCGCAAATGCGATGAAACGACAATATTAAAAGAATTGCAGGGCCAATGTGAAAACGTCTTACAAACAACAGAGATGACTGGCGAGAATTAGGAGAGGCCTATATTCGGCAATCCGAATAGAGAAAAGGGTTTAAAAAAAACTATCGTCCTATCAGCTTAACACCTATAATATCTAAGATAATGGAATCTATTATTGCCGAGACAATTTCTGATTTTCTGCAAAGTGAACTGGTCATACCAGCAGCATGGTTTTGTCAATGGACGTTCTACAATGACAAATCTTCTCTGGTGTGTCAATGAATGGTTAAGAGCATTAAACAGAAAAGCCCCGGTAGATAATATTTATCTCGATTTTGCTAAAGCTTTTGATCGAGTTCCGAAGCGAAGACTATTACATAAATTGGAACACCTTGGTATCCGTAGTTAATTACTGAAATGGATCGACGTGTACAGATAGAGTTGGGGACTTTTTCTCGTTTTATGTGAGGTACCGCAAGGATCAGTTTTGGACCCACTTTTATTCATAGCATACTTAAGTGTTCTACAATTTTACATTAAATGCAACAAAGTTTTCTATGCAGATGACACGAAACTATTTTCCGATCCCTCCGTAAATTTCCAGTTACTACAAGATGACCTTGATTGCATATCGGAATTGTGCTCTACTTGGATGCTGCCTCTTAATGTGGACAAATGTGTAGTTCTTCACATGGGTAAAAATAATCCATCTCTTCCTTACTCTATTAATAGGCGCGTGTTAAAAACAGTGAAATCACATAATGATCTAGGTGTTATAATTAATAACAATTTAAGTTGGTCAGAACATATTTTGCATATTTCTAAAAAAGCTAAAAGTAAATTATATCTACTAAAGAAAACGTTTGCTGAAAGTGTCATTTATGAGCTCAATTCATCTGTATAAACTGTATATTCGTCCAGTTCTGGAATATTGCGGAATTGTTTGGTGTCCAATATTAGTGCGGCAGTGCATAAGGATGTCTTTTAGATACTCCATCGGTCAATATTTTTAAAAATAAACTACATGACTATTTGCTCCATAGTTAAACATGTAATCTGTACTAAACACTTGCTATTACCTATGTTTTTGTATATCTGTTTAGTTAGTTAGGGCTTAATATGTAACTATTGTAATGTAATACCAAAGACAACAATATTGTTCTGAAGCTATTTTCTTGTGGCATTGTAAATTAATTACTATTAAACTGGGAATAAGCCACAATTAAAGATAAAAATACGTTTATTGACGTTTCAATTTCCACTTCAATATTGTGTGAAATGAAGTGGAAATTGAAACGTCAATAAACGTATTTTTATCTTTAATTGTGGCTTATTCCCAGTTTAATAGTAATTAAAGACAACAATGTCAGCAAAGAAATTAAAAGAACAATAGTGTTTGCCAATAAGTGCTATTGATGGCCCCAAAACTACTCAGAAAAATTAAAAAACCATATATAACACACTAATAAGGCCAGTGTATACATACGGGTCAGAAACGTGGTCACTTACACAGAACGACCAAGAACTGCTTAAACGTTTCGAGAGCAAAATTCTAAGGAAAATATATGGAGGAGTCCAAAAACAGGGTTTGTGGCGTAGGCGCTACAATTTTGAGTTATATAGAAGTTATGTGAAACCTGTCGTTGTAAAATGTATTAAATTAGCACGCCTTCAATGGATAGGACATGTAATTAGGCCAGATGAAGATGCAGGGATGCAAGGGATAGCGATGCGCAACGTATAGCCTCTCCTATCCAGATGTCAACCTCGCCTGCCCGCGTAATGATCTTGATTATGGTCATCCGGTGCATCCTGCTAGATAACAAATGAGGCTCTGACGTCCGAGTGATTGCCGGTATAAGCAATCCCCCACTTACTGACCAACGGCTTAGGGTGGATGAGTTGGTGAGTGGTAGGGCATTCTTTTGTCCTGGGGTTGAGAAATCGGCCCCGAAGGCGGATGAATCAACAAATAATGGTCAACGGCATAAGAATGCAGAAGGCAAAGGGGAACCATAGCATTAAAAACTCATAGAGCACCCCCAGGAAAATCACTATATAATTGACACTGCAATTTCAAACCGTTACTAATCATGGAAAGCGGAGGCCAAGATTCGGCAGGAAAGAAGAAACATATTTATACCACGAGGCCTCTCAGGTCGTAAACATGCGAAAACCTCGTAAAGAAATCCTAAAAATAACGAAATCTAATTTTAGAATGTGCACATGGAATGTTAGAAGTCTATTTGCGGCTGGGAAATTTGACAACGCAATTCAAGAAATGAAAAGAATGAAAATAGACCTACTGGGAATCAGTGAAATGAGATGGCCAGAGTCAGGATCAGTTTGATGAGTAGTTTAGGACAACCTAACGATCGAGGACAGAGATTTTATGAATTTTATAAAGAAAACGATATGATCATTACAAAAACCTGGTATAAACTACCCAAGCGACGACTATACACTTAAAAGTCTTCTTCTTAACGTGCCCTATCAAGTCCCCTTGACGTTGGCGATTAACATGGCGAAAATGTCTCTGTCTCGCGCTATTCTAAAGAGTTGCTCAGCTTTATTTATTCCTGTCCACTCCCTGATATTCTTCAATCAAGAGGCCTGCTTTCTACCAATTCCTCTGCGTCCTTCGATTTTACCTATCATAATAAGTTGTAGAATATTATATCGGTCTCCCCTTACTACTTGTCCAAAATAGGCCATGTTTCTACATTTGATGTTATCAAACATCAAATGCCGTCAAAAAAGTCACTACATATCCTGGGGCAGATATTAAATCTGATCATCAACCACTCACAGCAGATATTAAACTAAGATTAAAACGAATTCAGCGACAAAAACCAAAAACCCATGTACTTAAGTTTAACGATATAAACATAAAACATAACATTAAAAAGAATTTAACAATAGAATAAAAAACATCGGAGAACAACTAGAAGATCCAGAAGAACTATGAAATGAATTTAAAAACCAAGTTAACGAAATCTCCACAAACAATGATTATAGAAAAAACTTACTCAAGAAAAATAACTGGATGACAGACGACATCTTAAAATTACTAAAACAACGTCAAGTGATAAAATCTAATGTAACAGAATATAGACACCTGCAGAAAAAAATAAAAAAGGAGATCAAATTAGCCGAAGAAAAATGGATGAGGGAAAGGTGCCACGAAATGTGCACAAAATTAAAAAAAATGAGTAATATATTTAAAAAACGAGTTCCTTCTGTACTTGCTAATACTTAAAACAACATTATTGTAAATGAGCAAGGAATAAGAAAAAAATGGCAGCTGTATATATAAGAGTTGTTTGAAGATGACAGGAATAATATTGCCGAATTCTACCAAAACTGTACTGACGGCCCAGAAATTATGAAATGTGAAGTAGAACATGCTATAAATAATGCTAAAATTAAAAAAGCTTGTGATCCAGATAATACATCACCTGAGTTGCTGAAACTAATAGAGAATGATAACATAAAAGTAGTAGTACGACTTTTTAATTCAATATATAACACCGGAGTGAGTCCCGCAGATTGGCTCAAATCCAACTTTATCGCAATACCTAAAAAACACAATGCGAGAAAATGCTTAGAATATCGATTAATTGGCCTAATGAGCCACATTCTTAAAATTTTTCAAAATACTTCACAACAGATTTAGACGCAAATGCGAAGAAGATCTTGAAGATACCTAATTTGGTTTTAGAAATGTTATGGGAACCAGGTAGGCACTTTTTGCGCTTAACATCCTATTACAAAAATGCCGTGACCAAAGAAAAGATTTAATTGCATGTTTCGTAGACATGATCATTACAAAAACCTGGTATAAACTACCCAAGCGACGACTATACACTTAAAAGTCTTCTTCTTAACGTGCCCTATCAAGTCCCCTTGACGTTGGCGATTAACATGGCGAAAATGTCTCTGTCTCGCGCTATTCTAAAGAGTTGCTCAGCTTTATTTATTCCTGTCCACTCCCTGATATTCTTCAATCAAGAGGCCTGCTTTCTACCAATTCCTCTGCGTCCTTCGATTTTACCTATCATAATAAGTTGTAGAATATTATATCGGTCTCCCCTTACTACTTGTCCAAAATAGGCCATGTTTCTACATTTGATGTTATCAAACATCAAATGCCGTCAAAAAAGTCACTACATATCCTGGGGCAGATATTAAATCTGATCATCAACCACTCACAGCAGATATTAAACTAAGATTACAGCATGTAAAATTAATGCAAATACTGAAAAATATCGGAATAGATGACAGGGATATTCGTGTCAATTTGTACTGGAATCAAAATGCTATCGTAAAAATTGGAGATAAATACACCGATGAAATCCCCATACAACGAGGAGTCAGACAAGGTTGCATTTTGTCGCCAACATTGTTCAATGTTTACTCGGACCAGCTATTTAAAAAGGCACTTAAGAGACAACCATATGGAATAAAAATCAACGGGGAACTACTTAATGTGATTAGATATGCATACGATACAATTCTATCAGATAATATTGAAGGTCTTCAAATTCTGCTTGATCGTATTCAAGAGGTAGGAGAGGAAATGGGTATTCAAACAAACTCAAACAAAACCAAATTTTTAGTGTTTAGTCGTGACCCATATCCCGATGCAAAACTTCAATTGAACGGAGTCCAAGTTGAGAAAATTCACAAAATGACATATTTGGGAACTGTGATAACGGATCAATTAGATCCAGACATAGAAATAAAACACAGAATAGCAATGACTAAAACTACTTTAATGAAAATAAAGTCATTTCTTTGCAATAACCATCTTAGTTTAGAACTAAGGCAAAGAATGGTTAAGTGCTATGTTTGGTCTGTACTTTTGTATAGTGCAGAAGTGTAGACGCTAAAAGTATCGATCATGAACAAAATTGAAACATTGGAAATGTGGATTCATAGTCAAATGCTGAAGATACCTCGGACAGCAAGAAAAAACTAATGAAGAAGTACTAAGAAGCATAAACAAACACAGAGAACTGCTAAAGACTGTTAAACATCGAAAAATGTCTTATCTGGGAGATATAGTAAGGGAAAGTCGATATCAAATTTTACAACTGATCTTTAAAGGCAAAATAGAGGGCCGTAGAGGTGTAGGAAGGAAACAAGTTTCTTGGTTAAAAAAACATTCGTGAATGGACTCAGATACCAAATGCAGGACAATTATTCCATATTGCAGAAGATCGAGAAGCTTTCGCAATGGTGATTGTCAACGTCGGATAATTCTGATATGGCACGCGAAGAAGAAGAAGAAGAAGAAGAAGAAACAGGAGAAGAAAAAGAAAAAGAAGAAGAAAAAGAAGAAGAAGAAGAAGAAGATGCAACGATCAGAAACATTTTCGACCGAAGAGGACCAGTGGAAAGACGATCCAGAGGAAGACCAAAACTTAGGTATCAGGATAACATAGAGCAGTGGTGCTCAAACTTATGGGATCTACCACACAAACTGCAAGCGTCCGGAGATCGATTGCTATACTCTGTTTTTAAACCAAGAGCAGTAATTTAAATTGTTCAAATGTTTGTTTGTAATTGGTCCAACATCAGGCAAGTTTACTCCACTGTTATGAAATTTTGACTCTAATGGCATTTATAGGTTAATTTAGTTATATCGGCGATTTTTTGTTATTCCTGCGTTATTCTTTTAATTTTTAGATTTTTAGTCTGCTTTTACATAAAAAACAGTTGTTTTAGAACTCTTTAGTGACGTATAAGTATAATATAATAAATTTGGATTACCGTCGAAGGCCGATATGATCAACCAAACAAGAAGATGTATTTATTCTCTTTAGTTTACTCCTCCTGGTTTAAAATCAAAGGGCCAAACGCAAGCATGAAGAGAGATGTTGGTCAGTTCGCCGAATAAGATATTTTGATTTCACTATCTTCATTTGGGAAAATGCAGACTCACACAAGTATATTAATCCGAAAAATGCTGTGAGCTGCAGAGCTATTTTCTTCAAAGACAGATATTTCTCAGACGATATCAAAGACCAAAAGTTCGTATCGGTCGCTCTGGATTGAAGATGTATATCCGAAATTATTTTCAGTACCTCATTTTGGACGAAAATAAACTCCATGTTGAACGTTTTTATTTAACATAGGATAATTTAGCTATGTATATGCCAAATTTCACGTCAATCCAAGCGGTTCTTTAATCTCCAAAAACCGTGAATAAATGAACTAAAAAGGAAATGAAACTTTTCCAAACATCAATTAATTAAAGTGTTTTTTCCTCTTACCTTCATTAACGTGATTACCGCAAGCTATTTTTACATTTGATTAACAAATATTTTGTTTTTGGATACTAAAAGTTCACTAAACACTCTAAAAATTAAAACTAAACATTTAAACTAAACTCTAAAAAATAACACGACCAATAAATAACTTAATAACTATAACCCATAACACACATTATATTAACTTAAAAACCAACACGCCAAAAATACAATTGAAATTTAAACAGACTGGCAAGTTTGGACCTGTAAAATGAGAATCCGTCTGGCTTAAGGTAATTAATTATATTTAATAGCATCTTGACGAATAAGACAGCAAATATCAACAAGTGCGTTTGTTTACAGTTGGGAATTTTCTGACGGAATGTACCATCATTTATCTGTGAATAGTGATATGCCGAATCGGCGTTATCGCAACTTTAGGGTGAAGACATAGCATCAAAATTTTTTTGATTATACACTTGTGGTGAGTCACTCCAGGATAGTGGACGTAAGTCAGGATGGTCCCAGTATTTTTTCCGTGAATCGGGATCGACTTCAAAAACTTTGGCGGTCGACCGGTCGATCGCGATCGACCCTTTAAGCACCACTGACATAGAGGACGATCTAAAATCCATCGGAGTTAAAGCATGGAGAAGAGTTGCCAGAGACAGGGACGAATGGAAGATTGTCCTGAAGAAGGCTTTGACTCATGACGAGCTGTAATGCAACTGATGATGATGATTGTAATGTAATCATTTAATTACACACTATATAACATTGTATTCACATGGGCATATGAGTTTTACGACCCCCGCTCAAATTTATTGTAAAATAATTTCTTTGTCTTTTTACAAGTCTAAAATTTTAGTTCTATAAAATTTAAACGATGTACAATTATTCCTAAATAAAAGATCTATAAACAACAATGGATAAACCTTAATTAACGCAAAAACTTTAAACACTTTCTAAACCACTGGGAAATAAGTTTAAAAAACAAAGCTCGGAGGTCGCGTATTTAACTTTTACATTTGAACTTTTCTCTGGTTTTTTTTATTAAATTATGACCGCTCTAACAGTTTGAAAAATTTTCCTTTCGCAGTTACCTTTTCCTTGGAAGTTGAAATGGAAGTTCAGAGTGCAATAACTTCTGATTTTCATGAATTTCTCTTATGTTCGAACATTACGTTTTATTATACAACGCAGAGTAATAGTCTAATGCTGGTTGAGATCATACAGGTTGTTTTTTATTTACACCTTCGGTGTTTCCTTTATTATTATTTATTGTTGTGAACAAAGTTGTTCTTTACTGGTAGTAACTTTGTTGGTACAATTTTCCCTAATGTATCGTTACTATTTTTAAAAGGCAAATTTATGTGAAAAATTAAGGAAATTGTTTTAGTATGATACCATTTTTATTAATTTAAAATTCTATGTAAATTTTATTTTTTAAGTATCGGTCTGTTGCTTCTTTGAACATGCGTTAGTATTAAAGTTATGCGAACTTATATATTATATATATATATATATATATATATATATATATATATATATTATATATATATATATATATATATATGTATATATATATATATATATATATATATATATGTATATATATATATATTGTTTATATACAATATATATTATATATATTATATATATATATATATATATATATATATATATATATTGTATATATTGTTTGTAAAATTTATTCTTTGCATAAATTTTACAATAACAATAATAATAATAGAACCAACACGGTAAAGAAAAACTATATGTCTCTCCCCTATATAAAAGGGTTATCAGAACAAATAGCAAATCTTCTGTCTAAACATAATATTACGGTTGTTCATAAAGGTCACAATCTTTTGAAAAGGAATTTTACAAGATTGAAGACAAAAACCCCTCTATTAAAAAGATCACATGTTGTATATGAAATTCCCTGCTCGAATTGTGATGGAGTTTATATTGGACAAACCAGTCAACTACTTAATTCAAGAATACGTTCCCACAAATATGACAAAAAAAACTCAACCGCCCTCACAAAACATGAAAACGAAAAAAAAACATAAATTTGATTTTGAGCAAACCAAGATCCTAAAAAGTGAAGCCAACAGGAAGAAGAGAGAGCTTCTAGAGTCTATACAAATAAAAAAAAATAATAACGCAATAAATGATAAAAAAGATGTCAAAAATTTGAACAAAATATATTTTAACTTAATTTAAATACATAAGTCAATCTCAGAACGCCTATAATGTTAAAATAACTGATTGTTTAAACGATAAGCTAACATCAATAAACAACACATTAGATTTAAAATACATTTTACTTTTAGTGACTTAGTGGGTGTGTCCTATGTTTTAAAATTATTTTAATTGTGACGTCTAATTGTTAACACCAAATCTTTACATGCTTGGTAAGTCAAAAGTTTATTTTTTAAACCATATTACGTCTGTCATAGAATGTTTTTTTTTAGTCAATATATATTCTTGAAAAAGGCATGGATTTCCTGCCGAAACGTCGGAAAAAATATATATAAAAATGTCTTAGTATCAAACTAAATTTTTTTATGAACCTAAGCCCAAGAGAATCCACTAAAATATATATATATATATATATATATATATATATATATTATATATATATATATATATATATATATATTGTTATGATATTAAAATCAAGAAAATATCGGTTTGTTTAAAATATTTCAAAATTCAAAAACATTAAAATAATTCAGATAAGTAGGATTAACCAACAAACATTTCGAAGAAGGAAAGTATTAAAATTTTTGGATTACCTGTATTAAACAAAATGTAAGCTAAGCATAAATTTTTCCTTTGTTATACTATACTTGAGTGACCCGCATAATTTTAAGTGAAATCCCAAAGACAATTGAACCAGGTTTTTCCAAATACATTAACGCAGCGATTATAGACAATAGAAGAGGTTTGGAAAGATGTTTTTGTTAGTTTTTAAGAATTATAGAAAAATATTATTTGTAAATAAGTTTTAGGAAATTTTATAATTATAGGTAAAAATTTGTTTGTTATCGGAATGAAAAAATGGGGAATTGTGACGAGTTTTGATTGGCGGAGATTAAAAAAGGTGGGATAGGTATGTAGGAATGAAAGTTTAGCTAGAATTTTGAGGGAGAAAAGATAGTCAGTTGGTTTCCAAGGGTGCAAGGCGAACGGCCGTTGTTCTCGGGTAGTTTCCCAGAGGTAGGAAGCAGTAGCAGTGAAAGTTTGTGAGTTTTCGTGTAGTTAGTGTATCTGACAGAAGCTGATCCAGTAAAATATTGTAAGTCATATTTTTCTACTTATATTCCAAGAGTCACTGTTCAGGCCAACGAGAGATTCAGTTTATCGTAAAGAAAAGATATTCCAAGAGTCGTTTTTCACTCAGGCCAACGAGAGATTCAGTTTATTGAGATAAGAAGAAGCTAGCATAATTTGAACGATTCGTGCATTTGAAGGAGATCATTAAGGACGAGATACTTGCAATAATTTATTGTAAGATTGCTGATTACTTAGGGAGCGGCCACGAGTAAATAATATAGTCTACAAATAACAAGGATTTGGACCACTCATCATCAGAGAGAGATAGTTTTGTTTTCTGCAGTTTTTCTTTCATTGATAACACAATTTTTTTACACTTAATTTAGAAAGGATATAAATATTTTGATTAGGAGATTTAGAGTAATACTTGGATTTTGAGATTTCAACTAATAGTGTTTGTACCATTAATTTTGATTGTTCACGTACGTAGAACAAAATTTTGAGAATTATTATATGAGATTTTGTTTATTGAAAACTTTTGAGTGTGAATTATTTCATTATTTTTATTTCAATATATAGTGTTAGATCATATGTGTTTTTTATTGTTCCGGTATTCTTTGGACCTTACCTTACATGTAATAGCATAGATATTGAAGCACGAATTTAATCCTGAGATAAGAGAATTAAAAAGTGTGATAGAGTCATAATCATATCATTTAAATAATTTTAATTAATCAAAAAAATTAATTAGCTAATTATTGCTTGGCGCACCAAGACTTTAAATATCACAATAATATATATATATGTGTGTATGTATATATATATATATATATATATATATATATATATATATATATATATATATATATTTTTTTTTTTTTTGTTTTTTTTTTTTTTTTTTTTTTTGATTTCAAAATCCCTATACCTATTCATTTTAAAATTTTATATGGTATAGGGTGTGATTTTGTTTTAAAATCTTTTTCTTCTTTAACTTTTATACTATGGACATAATTTTGTGCAATTCTATTTTATTTTTTGGCACGTCCCTTGTATTGCTACAATATGGAAACGACTATTGATTTATATTGTTCAGGGCAACTTAAACCTTTTACCACATCTTCTTCTTTACAAATAAAATTATTTTTCATTATGTAATCATTATTCCTTGCTTCCAATTTTACGCACTCCACCTCGTAGGCATCCATCTGCTTAAAATTTCCATTCCTTGAATAGTCACTATAATTATTCTTGACATCAATATATTAAGCATCAATAATCATAAAATAGTTGGAAGTTGTCTATGATTTTCTTGGTTCTTTCTCACTAATTAATATTAAATAACATTTCATTTACTTTAGACCACATGGTCATTTGCTGTGCTAATTTTTATAAGTTCATATATGTTGTTAGTTACTTAATTGTTTATACAAGATCAGCGTATTATGTCCATTTACTTAAGTTTCATTCACATTACTGTTAATAACTTTGACTGCTACATGTCTTTTTAAGGTAACAATTAACATCGTTTCCATGATTGTGTGGTTCTCATATTGTACTTTTTAGATGAACTGATGATGCTTTCAAAACTCGAAAGCGAAACGTCTTCAAAATAGATAAAGTAGCCTATCAACTTTGTCTTTTATTTCTCCACCTAGAGACCGATATAAGAACCCACCACTCGTCTGAGGGATCCTTATATATATATATATATATATATATATATATATATATATATATATATATATATATATATATATACATATTAATGTGATATTTCAAGTCTTGGTGCGCCAAGCAATTAATTAGCTAATTAATTAATTAATTAATTAAAATTATTTAAATGATATGATTATGACTCTATCACACTTTTTAATTCTCTTATCTCAGGGTTAAATTCGTGCTTCAATATCTATGCTATTACATGTGAAAGGTAAGGTCCAAAGAATACCGGAATAATAAAAAACACATATGATATAACACTATATATTAGTATGAATTTAAACACACCGGGCTTCTTAGTGATTTCCAAAACCACCGCAGATTTTCAAATAACTTAAAAACATCTCTAAAAACCCTAAGACAAAATTTTGAAGCAAACGTTATTGAAAGTGGTAACATTAAAAAAGTCTATAAATACATACGTTCCTCCATGACATCTAAAGTTTCCATTCCGCTACTTCAAAAATCCAACCAGACTTTATGCTCTTCTGACAAAGAATCTTCCGAAACTCTCTCTTTAGCATTTTCACAGGTTTTTACTAAAGAATTAAATGATGGTTATCTACCTGCTGTTAACTGTAATCGTGTCGGCGCATCCTTACAGCAAGTTGAATTCACAGTGGATCATGTCAAACAACACTTAATTAAACTTCGCACGGCCGCTTCACCTGGTTTAGATGGTTTTAACACCAAAACTGTTAAAAAGGTGCGCAGACACGCTTGCAATACCCTTAACGTTAATTATGCAAACCTCTTTCATCCAAAACTCCTTACCCCCTAGTTGGAAATTAGCTTCCGTTACCCCTATTTTTAAAAAAGGCAACAAACTCGACCCGAACAATTATCGTCCGATTAGCTTGCTGCCAGTAGTTGCCAAAGTTATGGAAGCCATTATTTCCGAGGAGATGACCAAATTCCTTCTCCAGGAACATGTTATTCCAACACAACAACATGGATTTGTCTCTGGTCGCTCTACTCTAACCAATCTACTACATTGTGTTAACGACTGGACCTCATCCCTTAACAGTTCGCAGCCGGTCGACGTTGTTTATCTAGATTTTTCTAAAGCCTTTGACCGTGTACCTAAGCGCAGACTTCTACATAAGCTAGAACATTTCGGAGTTCGCGGTAATTTACTTCGTTGGATAGATGATTTCCTGACAGATCGATATTACAAAGTTAGAGTTGGCGAATCTTTCTCACAGGACAGGTTAGTGGAAAGTGGAGTGCCTCAGGGTTCTGTCCTTGGACCTCTGCTTTTTACGGTTTACTCCAGCGATATTCCTTATTATGTCTCAAGTAAAATATCGTTTTACGCTGACGACACAAAAATATATGCCAATCCAAACACAAACCAGCTAACCCTCCAAATGGACTTGGACTCTATTTTAACTTGGTGTTCCCAGTGGTTACTACCCTTAAACGCGGAAAAATGTGTAGTGCTTCGAATTGGCAAAAATAACCCACTTGTGCCGTACTTTGTTAACGGGCAGCCATTAGAATCTGTGTTTTCGTATAACGATCTTGGTGTTATTGTGAACAGCAGCCTAACTTGGTCCGATCATATTACCTCTATTTGTAAACGTGCAAACTCCAGACTGTATCTTATTCGGAGGTGTTTTTCGGGAGTTTCAATGCAATCATTTTGCAAACTTTACACTTTGTACGTAAGACCCATACTAGAATACGCTGGACCAACGTGGTATCCCGATCTGGTTCGAGACAAGAATCTGTTGGAAAACGTTCAAAGAAAAGCCACTCGAATTTCTTTGGGACCGAGAAGACCGTCTTATGCAGAAAGACTTAGTATGGCTAATCTAACTACTTTTGAACTTCGCCGACAACGTGGAGACTTAATTACAACATTCAAAATACTAAAATTCAATTTTGGAAATCTCGATGAAATATTTATCATAAACCAAGATGAACGCCTCAGAGGTCATCAATATAAATTAAAGAAAGAAAATTTTTCTATAAGACAAAGACAGAACTTTCTTCCAAATAGAGTTTTTGAGTGCTGGAATAACCTCAACGACAACATTGTCTCCGCTTCTTCTACCAACTCGTTCAAAAACAGACTCGACAGTTTTATATTATAGTTAAAATATTGTTTTTCCTTTAAACCAAAAATTGTAATTTTATTTCTTTTAGTTGTAATTTTTGTTATTTACTAGTAGGTGATAAATGAAATTTCTCTGTTTTTGGGCATAATAGGGACTTAGTTCCTCTGCCCTCGCTTATATTATAATAATAATAATAATAATAATATTGAAATAAAAATAATGAAATAATTCACACTCAAATGTTTTCAATAAACAAAAATCTCATATAATGATTCTCAAAATTTTGTTCTACGTACGTGAACCTTCAAAATTAATGGTACAAACAATATTAATTGAAATCTCAAAATCCCAAATTATTCTAACTCTCCTAATCAAAATATTTATATCCTTTCTAAATTAAGTGTAAAAATTGTGTTATCAATAAAAGAAAAACTGCAGAAAACAAAAATATCTCTCTCTGATGATGAGTGGTCCAAATCCTTGTTCCTTGTAGACTATATTATCTACTCTCAGGCGCTCCCTAGGTAATCAGCAATCTTACAACAAATTATTGCAAGTTTATCGTCCTTAATGATCTCCTTCAAATGCACGAATCGTTCAAATTATGCTAGCTTCTTCTTCTCTCAATAAACTGAATCTCTCGTTGGCCTGAACAGTGACTCTTGGACTATAAGTAGAAAAATATGACTTACAATCTTTTACTGGATCAGCTTCTGTCAGATACATTAACTACACGAAAACTCACAAACTTTCACTGCTACTGCTTCCTACCTCTGGGAAACTACCCGAGAAACAACGGCCGTTCGCCTTGCACCCTTGGAAACCAACTGCTTATCTTTTCTCTCCCAAAAATCTAGCTAAACTTTCATTCCTACATACCTATCCCACCTTTTTTAATCTCCGCCAATCAAAGCTTGTCACAATTCTCCCATTTTTTCATTTCGATAACAAACAAATTTTTACCTATAATTATAAAATTTCCTAAAACTTATTTACAAATAATATTTTTCTACAATTCTTAAAACTAACAAAAACCTCTTTCTAAAATCTATTCTATTGTCCTTAATCACTGCATTAATATATTTGGAAAACCCGGTTCAATTGTCTTTGGATTTCACTTAAAATTATGCGGGTCACTCAAGTATATTATAACAAAGAAAATAATTTATGCATAGCTTACATTTTGTTTAATACAGGTAATCCAAAAATTTAAAGACTTTCCTTTTTCGAAATGTTTGTTGGTTATTATCCTACTTATCTAAATTATTTTAATGTTTTTGAACTTTGAAATATTTTAAACAAACCAATATTTTTCTCGATTTTACGTATCATAACAAATTCCCGCCATTTGATCTGCCGAAAACTCTTTGTTAAATTTTAAAAATGACAAAAGTTCTCTAGGATCAAATTATTTCACTATGTTATTAAAATCTACTTATGATACTGATAAATGTCGTGAATGTTAAAATACCCCGTATATTGCCTGTCTTTATACGGGATTGGATATATTTTCGTTTTAAAATTTTCCAAGTATTTAATCTTAAAACAATGTTCATAATTTTTAGCCGCTCGGCTTACTTCATTAATAAGATCTCCATGATTTTTTAAAATCTTCTCTATTTTCTTTCCCATGTTTTCTCCACAATTTATTTTTCTTTCATCCTCATTTTGTTCACATGTGTTCATTGTCCATAATATTTCTTCACAAAATTCTGGATTCTTGTCCATCATTGTCATTTCTTCTTTTGTTTTCTTTCTATCTTCTAATTCCCTTTGGTATTCCGAGCACCATGTTTCTATTCCTTTCATTTCTCTGATGATTACGTCCTTTTCTTCCTGCTTCCTTTCTGTTTTATCGTCGGTTGCCAACAATTCTTCTGTACCTTCTATTTCCTGTTTTTCTCTTGTCTCCATCTTGTTTTCCTGCTTTCTTTTCGAACTCTTCTTCTTTTTCTTCCTTCTCCTTTTCTCTTCTGTTTGATTTTTTTCTTATACTTTCGGTTTATCCTCTACAGTCATATTGATTTCTTTACGTTTTTCCTGTGCATAGATCCTTTCAGAATTTGTTTTCCTATCTGTTTGCTTTTCTTCTTTTGTGTTGTCTGGTTCTGCTCTGATTTCCAATTTATTTTCCGAAAAATTTATGGTGATATGTTTTTCCCTCGCTATCATATCATGATTTAAATCTTCCATCACCACACATTTCATAATATGGAATTTGTCTCCCACTCTTATCTGTACTCCCAAACCTTCGTTTACTGTCGTCAAATTTTTATTGTTTGCACCCACTAAATCAACCCTAGGAATCTTATACACAAATCTGTCCAAATTTAATTCTTTTACTAATTTTTTATTGATTAGAGATATCTCCGATCCAGAATTAATCACAATTTTAATCGCTTTATGTTTTATAAATGCATCTAAAAATATTAGATTAGAATTAGAAATTTGTCTTTCGTTTCCTATTGCTACATGATTCATCTCCCTTCTATTTTGTTGTTGGAAGCTCTGGTTATTTCTATCGTCCCTTTGTTCGTTAGTATTCCTATTCGGAGGATTTTGTGCATCTCTATTCCTGTTGTGATTTTCATATGTTCTATTTTGTGTGTCATTCCTGTTTTCGTAATTTTGTTGTCTATTGTAACTATTGTAATTTCTAACTATTAACTAACTGTAACTATTGTAACTCAATGTCTCCGTTATCAGCCTCTGGTTATCCCTCTTTTTATGAAATCGCTTTCCCAAATAGACCAGAATGTTTCAATTGCCAGCTTCCACCATTTCAACATATTTTTCTTCTTATTAACATTTATAAATGGGTAAAATATTCTTCCTTCTTTACTTGATTACTTTTTAAATATTAATAATTTATGTATTCATCATCATCATTTTGGCTTTACAACCCTGTGGGGGTCCTAGCCTCCCCAAGAATTATCTTCCAGTCGTCTATATCCATCGCTTTCCTCCGCCAAGCACGTATTTCCATATTTCTCATATCTTGGTCTATGTTATCTAGGAATCTTGTTCTGGGTCTTTCTTTTCTTCTTTGACCAATAGGTCTATCAAGGAGCGTTGTTCTAGCTGGATCGGTTTGCTCCATCCGCATTACATGGCCTACCCACCTCAGACGTCCTATCTTAATGTGTTTTACGATATCTGGTTCCTGGTATATTCTATAGAGTTCGAAGTTGTATCGTCTTCTCCAGACACCATTTTCATTTACCGCTCCATAGATTCGCCTCAGTATTTTTCTTTCGAAACATTAAACGAAACATTAAATCGAAACATTTCGCCTAACATATGGTTCAGGTTTCTGAAATATATGTTAGTACTGGGCGTATTATTGTTTTGTATAGTTTTAATTTTATATTTCTTGACATAGCTGTAGATTTAAAAAGGAGATTAAGCCCAAAATAGCATCTATCAGCCGTGCAAATTCTGCGGTTTATCTCTGCGGTAATGTCATTTTCAGTATTGACGAGCGTTCTCAGGTATACAAATTCGTTAACTGCTTCGATGACGTCGTTTTCTATAACAAGTGGCCGTCGTATTTGTTGTTGCGGACCTACTTTCATGTATTTCGTTTTATTAATGTTTATTATTAAACCCATTTTTGTAGTGTATGTAGCTTTAGTGCTACATACGCCTCTCGTGCTGCGTTTTTCGTTCTCCCAACAATATTGATATCATCAGCATATGCTAGGATTTGCACAGATTTGTTATATATTGAACCAGTAGTTGTGATTTGTGACGTACGTATTACTTTTTCCAGAGCTAGATTGAGTAGTATACAGGAGAGTGGGTCTCCCTGACGTAGCCCGTTATTTGTATTAAAAGGTTCAGAGAGTTCCCCTGGATTCGTACTCTGCATTCAACTTTTTCAAGGGTTCGTTTGGTTAGACTTACCAACTGATCTGGTACTCCCAGGTCTATCATTGCTCTTAACAATTCTCTTCTATTTACAGAGTCGTAGGCTGCCTTGTAGTCTATAAATATGTGGTGCGTGTCTACACCGTATTCCAGTGTTTTCTCTAGAATTTGTCTAGGGGTTGAAATCTGATGAATTGTTGATTTACTACCTCTGAAACCAGCCTGGTATTGTCCTATTATTTGCTCTGCATACGGTGCCATACGATGGCATAGTATATTGGAGAATATTTTATACGCTGCATTTAGGAGCGTAATTCCTCGATAGTTAGAGCATTCAAAGATATCTCCCTTTTTGTGTATGGTGCAAAGTATTCCAATATTCCAATCACTGGGGAGGGACTTCTGTATCCATATTTCTTTTATATTTATGTATTACTCGCTTTATTTATATATTACTTGCTTCCTTGTCTATGAAAATTTAGCCAAAAGCTTGACTTTTTCCAAAAATGATTTGTTACAGTTTGACTTCTCAATACTTAATCTTCTTTCTAATAATATTTTTTTCTCTTCCAATCTCCAATCTCCTCTACGCTCGAATTGACAGCGTATTTATAGATACTTTCAATGTTCACCAATATTCTCGAAAGAAAAGAGGTTAGATTCTTCTATTTTGTAGATATTTCAATGTTCGCGAAAATTCTCACACGAATAGAGGTTAGATTATTTCTATTGACGTCTTATATTAAACTCTAGATAGTTGTTTGCTTTTCTATTGAGAATTTTATGAAAATTTAGGATTTCCAGATCAGAATGTAAACTTATATATAAATTAAACATCTTAAATTAGTAAATAACACTATTTTAATCCATAATTATTATTTCAAATGTCCACATTCTGTTGAATTTCACCTGGATTTACTGTCCCATATCACTTTTATTCACAAAATGTCCCAATATAACAAATTTATTTATCTTAATCTATTTTTTTTTTCTGAAAAATGGCTTTGGCAGAGCCAATTAGCCAGACTTGTTTGTGTTGATTGTTAAAATCGACTGAATTTTAATTATTATAGATTGCAGATTCATAGTCAAAATTTTCTTATCAGTTATCAATGTTATTACTACATATACCTAATATTTTTATAGATACATAAATTTTGTTTTGATATATTTTTATTTTGTTTTTTTATTCTTTTGTTTTCTTATTTTTTTTGTTTCGGTTTCTCTTTTTTTTTTGTTTTTTTTTGTTTTGGTTTTTTTTTGTTTTTTGTATTGTTTTTTCTTTTTTTTTGTTATTTTTTTTGTATTTATCTTTTGTTTTTGTTCTATTTCTATTTTCTTAATTCTTTTTTTTTTATTAATTTGTGGTATGTTATTTTTGTTTTTTTTTTGTTTTTTTTTTCAAACCATATTAACAGATTATCACTATATACTATTTACAACTTGTACTTACATATTTTAACATGTTTGTAAATGCAATGAAGAATTTCCATATTATTTGAAAATAGTAAAATATTAAGGTTTATTGGAAAACAACACTTAGAATTTATTAATTCCTTATAAAGTTCGTTTATATTATTCATTTGTAAATCACATTCTAATATAATATGTGTTAGATCGCCTATTTTGCCGCAAGTACAATTGGGAGTATTTGATAAGCCGATTCCATTCATGTAAGATGGCTTAAGAGCATGATTTGCTCTCAGCCGATTAATGGTCTTTATAAAATGTCGATTAGATTCTGTGTAAAACCATCTTCTTGAGGGTATCCTAGTGTTACAATGATAAAAGTTTAAGCCCGTCTTACATTCTCTGTAATGTAAATGCCAATTATTTTTAAGTTTTTGTCTACTAACGGTGTCAATATATGTCGCTGGAATTAAATTTTTGTTTACTTTTTCTCCAAGCATATATGCTGATTTAGCTAAATTGTCAACGATCTCATTGCCTTTTATTCCTGAATGGCCCTTGATCCATGTAATTATTATATTTAGTCCTAATTGTATAGTTTCAGAAAGAATTTTTAGAATTTTCAGTTCAATGTGGTTTATATGTTTGGCTGTTTGAATGTTGTTGAATCTGTCGACCACACTTTTACTGTCAGTAAATATAACATAGTTGCTAGACGGCTTCAGTACTACATACTGAAGAGCAAACATTATTGCCATCATTTCTGCTGTGTATATTGAGCATTCACTGGGTAAGCTATACTGGTGATGGTAATTTTTATTTTCGTGGAACATTGCACAGCCCGTTCCATTTGCATCTTTTGACCCATCAGTAAAAATGTACTGATAGTTTATCCATTTTTCTTTAATAATTATATCAAACATATTTGGGAGTAAATGTGAGTTTAAGTAACATATTTTAACCTTTTTAGAAAATAGTGTTTTTGCCATTTCACCGTAGTAGGGCGGAATTTGGCTTGTATAGAGAATATCGTTATATTTAATCGTACTTAGATAGCTTTCTACCAAAGGTATAGATTTTTTAGTTCTCCAGTATCTATGAGTGAGGTTTAAAACTGATAGCTCATTAAGATCTTGCAGGTATTTACAATTTTTGGACATAATTCGGACTGTAAATTTGTCGCTAAGGAATTGGCGGCGTAAATGCAATGGAGGTTCCACCGCTTCAATTTCTATTATTTGGACTGGAGTGGATTTTAAATAACCTAGGCATAATCTCAGGCATTTATTTTTTTGAACTTCAAGTTTGTTTAGATGTGTATTGGTCGCTGATCCAAATAAATGATATTTATAGTCGAAAATTGGCCTGATCATGTTACGGTAAAACATCAAAGCAATATTTGGGTCTGCTCCCCAATTTGTTTTACAGAAAGCTCTTAAAATGTTTAATGAGTTTTCTGATTTTTTAACAAATTGATGAATGTGATCTTTCCATAATAATTTTCTGTCTAGATAGGTACCAAGATACTTAATACAATATTTTATAGGAAAATTAAATTTTCCCACATTAAGATTGCCTTGTGGAACTCTATGTTTTTGTGAAAAGTAACACACCTCAGTTTTTGTGTCAGAAATTGATAATCCTATTTCTTCATAGTACTGATTTACGATTTCTAATGTGGCTTTCAAATTATCCTCACAGGTACTTAACAATTTTCCTGCTGTATATAAAACAACATCATCAGCATATTGAAGAATTTTTGTATGATTGGGTATACTAACTTCAAGATCTATGTTGTACAGGATATATAAAATCGGGCTTAAAATACTCCCTGTGGCAATCCAATATTGGTTAGTCGGGGGTATGAAAATTCCTCATTATTAATTTTTAAAAAAGTTAGTCTGTTAGAATAAAAAGATTTTAAAAAGAGGGCAAATGATCTAGGGATTCCAATATACAACATTTTTTCGGTAAAGAATGTCTAAATTGACATTATCAAGAGCAGCAGAAATGTCAAGGAACGCAGCTGCTGTAGACTTATTTGACGTAAAATTAAGCTGAATTGAAGTAACTAGAGCTGTAGTTGCATCTTGAGTGGACCTAGACTTGCGAAAACCATATTGGGAACTTGGAAGTATACCATCGTGTTCTAGCCAATGTTTAAATCTATTTTTAATTATTCTCTCAAATGTTTTTAAAAGACATGAAGATAAGGAGATAGGTCGGTAAGAACTTGGATCACGTTCTCGTCTGCCAGGTTTTTTAATCGGAATTATCAGGTACTCTTTCCAACTATTCGGTACTGGTGTCTTATTTGTCCAAATATTGTTGAAAATGTGTACTAGTGAATTTTTATATTCTATAGGTAAGTTGTATAACAGTGAGTATGACACATTCTCAATACCTGGAGAAGTATTATTTCTTTGTTCAAGGGCTCGATGCAATTCCCATAAATGAAAATTTTCGTCAAAATTGTGATTTTGTCTGGGTACTGTTTGGATATATTCTTGTACAGTGTCGTCATTTGGAACCCATGCAGGGGCAATTTTTCTATGGAATTCCTGCAAACATCTATGTTCTGGATCAATGGATACTTTGTTGGCTTGTTTGCGGTTTTTAAAACAATTAACTTTTCGCCAGACATCTTTTATTGGTGTTCTTGAGTTTAGACTTTCACAAAATTCAATCCAATTCTTCTTTTTCTTCTGTTTGAAGATTTTCTTTGCAATAGCATCTAGTCGTTTATACTCCATTAGGTTTTGTAGTGTTGGATTCTGTTTATAATTTATAAATGCATGTTTTCTATTTTCAGCTGCTAACTGACAATGATTGTTCCACCATGGTTTCGAAATATGACCGTTGTTTTTTTCTTTATTGGAAGAATGTTTTGGGATAGCGACGTTGGCTGCCTGGTTTATATTTGTTAATAATTCTTCGTAGATTAATGGTATTTTCATTGCTTCCAAAGCACTGGTATATATCACCCAATTGGCTCTGCTAAGGTTCCATATTCTATGTTTTCTACTGGAGGTGGCTTTTGCTGCGGAGAAGTTTTGTGATGACAAAATAATTGGGACATGATTGGATCCATAAGGTTCTTGTAGAGTATTCCAACGAAAATGAGAGGCAATATCTCGGGAACAAATGGTTAAGTCTACAGCAGAAGGTTTATTGGAAATAGCAAGAGTGGGGGACCCGTCGTTTAAATATTCTAAACTACAGTATTCTATAGCATCTAGAAGATCTTTACCTAATCTATCATCAACTTCGCAGCTCCATGCCAAATTGTGTGCGTTAAAATCGCCTCCAATTATAAATGGTTTTGGTATATTTTCTAAAAAACTGATCCATTGCTGAATTAAAACTTTGTTCCTGGGTTTATTATATAGAGAAATTATATGTAAAGGTTTCTTGAAATGTGCAATTTTTATTGAAATACACTTATATGTAAACGAATACGTATTTTGAAAATTTATTTCTTCATATATTATGTTGGATTTCAAAAGAATGGCACAACCGCCATATCCATCAGGGCGATCAGCTCGAACACAATTAAATTCTTTAAAATTATAATATTTTCCCGGTTTGAACCAGGTTTCAGATAATAGAGCTATAGTAATGTGGTTCTGATGAAGTAAGTATTCTAAATTCTCTTTATTAGCAACTGCTGAACGACAGTTCCACTGTAAAATATTTATTTTATTTAAGTCTGCGAATTTGATGTTAGATTTTGGTTAAAATGGTTACTAATTATCTGAATTACATCAGCTTTTGAAATATTAAAATTATTATTTTGTTTAATTGAATTAACAATTGTAAGAACCGAATCTAAAATGACATTTATTACAGAAGAATTTAATTCTTCTGACCGTGAATCTGCAATGTTTAAGTTTTTTTGGTAGAATTGACTTTAAACTATTCCCTCAGGATGTTTTGGAGGGGAAACTGTAGATATTATTTCTTTTCTAGCTATATCAGTTGGGTCTGAATTATTTGGTTTCTGCCTTTTATTTGGCCTACTGGTGTTGGTGTGAGAATTAAATATAAATTTAGCAAAATTATTTCCCTGGGAGGAAGTAGAAGGTTGTGAATTTTGTGGAAAATTTGTATCATTGTTGACTGTATTGGTCCTAAGAATACTAGCATATGAATTTTTAGGTACTTGTTTATTTGCATCGTAAAAAATTATTGTTTGTTAAACCCATCGTCTCTTTTATTAACTTTTGTCGTGAGAATTCTGGGCATGCGCTTAGATTTGTGGTCAAATGTTTTCCCTTACAACTAAAACATACGTGTTCGAAATTAACTTTTGTACAATCTTTTGAATTATGCTTTTCTTGGCATCTGTTACATCTTGGCTGACTCCTACATTAATTTCCTAAGCGGCCGTATCTAAGACAGTTAAAGCATAATAAAACTTTCTGTTTATATATTTCAACTTCTTTAATAACCTTATTGATTACTACATACTTTGGTAAAGTTTGCGATTTAAAGGTCACAATACAAGACTTAGTAGGGACATATTCGACAATTTTTTCCTCATTAACATTTTTTTCTACTTTACGCGTAATTCTTTTAACATTTGCAATTTCAAATATGCAATGACTATCATACTGTTTAATTCTATTTTTAATTTGCTCTTCCGATAAATCTGCGTCTATATCCCTAATAACTCCTTGTCTGTGTAAAATAAATTTTGGAATATACAAATCTAAATTATTTAAACGAAATATTTCTAGAGTTTTGTTTTTAATGAGGTTATTAGCTGTTTTATAATCTTTGCATTTGACTCTAATTCTATTTCGGCCAATGGCGTCTATACTTGAAATCATATTGTCTGCTTCAGGAAAGTTAGACAAAATAATTTCACCAATCTTTAGAGGATTTAATTTACCTTTAAACTCCATAGAACTATTCTCGATACATACATGATATGGGCCTAGATCCTTACTGTTAAATAAAAATGCTTGTCTTACCTGTTTTGTTACTTTTTGTTGTGTTTCATTCAGAAGGGTTGTATTTGCATTATTCATCAAATTTATTGGTGTTGGAGTACTTACAGAAAGATCCATTTCGGCATCACTTTGATTATCGAATATGTTTTCAGATATACCTGGTTTTGAGGGTTTTTTGGGGTCAGGGGGTCTCCCCCCGCTATTGACACTCATACGGCAGGTGGTTCAATAAGCGATATCGTTGTTAGCCAACGCCACAAATTTCACAATTTAAAGCACAATATTAATTGTAAATTATAGCACGTCTAATTTCTATGACCACTACTACGGAACTGTATTTAATACTGATTAAATCTCGAAAAATTTGTAAGGAACTTCAAAAAGCGTCTTTTAAATTTGACAGTTTTTTGACGCTTAATCTATTTATAATATCATAACTATCAAAATAACCAAATATATTGCAAAATAAAAACTTTTTAAACAAACTATTATGCTATTTTTTTTAAGGATGCCTTCATATAAACACTTTTTATAATATTCTCTAGTAGATATATAACTTATAAATAGTTCAGTCTAGGTTTCTAAACATTATATATATATGAATGAATTTAAATTATTACATTAGAATGTATTGTATGTGTTTAAATTAATTGAATTAAAAAGTGACACGAGTAATGACGTTTTGGACGTATTTTCTAAAAATTATATAAATGTGTAAACTACTACAGAAATTTCCATAAATCTTTGCAATTTACCGCAAACCCACTCATTTCCTTCTCTATCATAATCAACAACGGGAACATCCATATCGATACGCTTCAACACTTTTCCTAATTGACATATTCCTCATTTAATTCTAATTTATGATCATTAATTATAATTCGTACAGTATCTATCATTGGGCTTTGTCTGAAAATAGAGGCTCTAGGAAAATTTCGTAATTCAGGAAAGCATTCGGTTACCAATAACGTCGTTGGTTTAACATCAAATGATGGCTTTTATTTTTAATTGACCTCAGTTAAGAGAAATATGGCTTTAGTAATTATAACGTGTTATAATTTGAACTAATGAGAGTCACACCAATGCATAAGAAAACCGTTTTTTTAAGATGAAAAATTTTATTATTCACAGACCAGGCAATGTGACCTTTATAATTGGTTATTATTATTTTATTAATTTTCTCATTAGCTATACATTCATTATAATACGGTGACATTTACATAAATGTAAATGTCACCGTATTATAATGAATTTTCCTTTATTCAATGTACTTTGTTAACTGAAAGTTAAAAGTCCATAGCAAACAATAATAAGTAAACAGACATTGTATTCACAGAGTAAATACGATTTTCTTGTTCTCATGGCGCAGTCTTCTTTCGAAGGTTGACGATCCAAATAGCAATTGTAGTTTTGGAAACTGCTGTGCAAAAGATTTCTGGGGATGAGCGCTCGAACCATCTCCTCAGATCTTTCAGCCACGAGTTCTGACGTCTTCCTACTGATCTTTTGCGCTGTACTTTTCCTTCCAGTATAACTTGAAGTAATTAATATCTTTCGCCTCTCCGCACATGATCCAAGTATTGCATTTTCCTTTCTTTGATTGTTCTTAATAATTCTTTTTGTTTACATATGCGACGAAGTACCAGGCAAGTGGCAACATTAGTAACTCTTTGTACCCATGGAATTCTCAACATTCGTCTGTATATATACATCTCAAAGGCATCTATTCTTTTTTCTATTTTACAGCCCATTGTCCAACTTTCACAGCCATACAGTAAGACAAAAAAAGTATCATCTGATCAATCGGATTCTAAGCTGCAGACTAAATCCTGATCTAGTAAAAAATGGTTTCACGTTCAAGAATGTTTTTCTTGCTTGTTCAATTCTGGATAGGATTTCTTTTTTTTGGAATATACTGACTATTGATATTTACTCCCAAATAATTTATGGAATTTATCTGCTCTATTATTTGACCCTTGGCATACATGTACGTTTATTGGTGTCTTTGAAAATACTAAAGTTTTAGCTTTGGAAACGTTTTGATGTAAACCGAACATTTCGCTGTAGTAAACTACCGCATTTATTATATTTTGTAGTTCTTGTGCATTGCTTGCTATTATGATAGAATGATTAGCATATCTGATGATATCTATGCTGATTCCGTTAACCTTAATTCGGCCTTGGACCTCGTCTAATTCTTCTTTGAATATAGACCAAATACAAATTAAACAGTAGCGGTGATCAGACGCAATACTCTCTCACTCCTTATCGGATTTGTATATCTTTGGATGTTGTGTGCTCTATTTCAATTGTTACCGTTTGGTGCTAGTATAGTTCTGAGATAATTCGCAAGACTTGTTTGTCAACTCCAGTTGTTCTCAGAATTTCGATCATCTTTAGATTGTTAACGCAGTCAAATGCTTTTCGATAGTCAATAAAACATGCATATACATCTACATTCATGTCTCTGCATCGTTGCGTTAACACATTTAAAGCAAAAAGAGCCTCTCGTGTTTCCAATCTGTTTCTAAATCCGAATTGAGTGTCACTCATCTGGAACTCGCACTATTTGTAAATTCGTGTATAGATAATTCTGAGAAAAGTTTTAAGGACATGAGACATCAAGCTTAATATTCGATAATCATCGCATTGTGAGGAATTTGATTTTTTTGGTAATGCTACGAATGGTGATTTTAGCCAGTCTCTTGGTATTTTACCTGTGTCATATAGCTTTTTTGGATTATGCTGTTATTAAGTCTAGGCTTTTACTTTCGTTATCTGCAATTAGTTTTAGTATTTCGACATTGATATTTGCTGGACCAGTGGCTTTTCCATGTTTCTGAGATTTTTACTTCGTAAATAACTTCTTCTTTGGTTATTTTTGGGCCTTTTTCATTTATTCGATTATCTGTGGATGGTGGAGAACAAGGTCTATCGTCCTCTCTAGTTTGTCTTTTGTACTCATAATTATTTCGTTATTATCATTTTTTAATATTGTTGCTTGTCTCTTTTTGTGTCTACCTGTCATTTCTTTTACTTTTTTATGAATATTAAAGGTGTCGTATGTTTCCTAAAGTTTTTCGGTTTCTAGGCATTTTGCTTTCTTTCGCCTCCCTGCACTTTTTTCTAATGATTTTATTGATTCGCTTGTTTTCTATTGGGCTTGTTTTATGTTTTTATCTTACGTCCATGAGGTCCACGATCTCTTGAGTTATCCATTCTTGTTTTTTGTTGTGTTTTATAAACCCGATGTCTTCTTCTTGTATATTTGTTATTTTTGTTTTTAGAGCAGTCCATGTTACTTCTGTCTGTACCAAGTTTTTAATCGTTTTTTATTTCTTCCTCAAGCTTGATATGTACTTATTTTTTTTCTGTTCAGGGTTCTTCAGTTGTGAGATATCTATTTTTCTTGTCATTGTTTTCTTTTGGACTTTAATAAATTCTTAAAGGTTTAATTGAACAAAATCAAGTCAATTTGATTTCTAACAATTCTGTCTTTTCTAATCATGAATTTGTTGCTTGTGTGAGTCCATTTCAAATAGGTAAAGAAATAATAAATCAGACTTACTCACAATCAATTTAATTTAACTATCCGACGACCGGTTTCGCTTTCTATAATATGCAAAGCATCTTCAGGTCTCGGTACAAAGTTAAACAAATGCTGAAATGATAAAAACCCATATTAGGGTGTTGTCTAATAAAGATAAACAAATTAGATGTTATAAATTACAATAATTATGCCAATATTACCTGTCTGTGGTTTTATTTAAATGATTGAGTTGAAAAAGGTATAAATATTTTTAAAAAAGTTAAAAGGACAAGGTAAGGCCCACAAGTTGTCATAAAATCTCTTCTATTGGAATAAATTAATGAATGAGCAAATAAATAAATGAAATAAAATAAAATTACTTACATGCCGGTACTCTATTAATAGATGGATGGTAGAACATGTTTGAAACTACTGTATATTGTTGAATGGAGAACTCAATACTATTATTGCAGTTGTTTGACAGTAAACGGGAAGTTCTTGAGGAGGTAGATTTGATCCAATGAATTTGAGATGTGTGTGAGATTGTTTGTTAAATGTAAGTGGTGTAATATATTATTGTGTTATTGAAAGTTATTTATACTTATTCCAGAGATATATTTTTGAAATGTGTGTTATTTATTGAGTAATTGTTTTATGAAGGTGACATTTATGACAATGAATAAGAGTAGATGTAAAATTGTGTGGGTGTGCAATTATTTCCAAACTTGTAGTTATCAAATTACTTTGATAAAGTTCTATTGGCAATGTGTTAATTATTGGAATGGTCAAGTGAATAAAATGAATAAAATGGTAAAATACAAACACTTAAGGATAATTTAAACACACTAAAAACAGAAAACACTTAGAAGGGACGAAACAAACATTGAATTTAAAAGGGGAAGGACTTTAAATCACTACATCATAGTCTTTGGCACAATGAGTTTTTTGTTGTTGTATCATTAGATTTTAGTGGTAAATTTTGACAGATGTAGGTTAGCATGTGACAGTTCTTCTTCTGTTTCTCAATACTGTAAGTTAAGTTATCTGGTTTCATAAAATATGCTGTTATTAATAATGAATGTCTATGAGCCTGTTTCAATTTAGGTATATCAAAATTAAATTGATGTGTTTAATATTGGCATACTTTAACAATCTTTAATTAATCAAATTTAGTGTAAAAATATGGTTAATTGAAATTGAAATACATCCTACAAAATACCTAACTAAGTCTAATGTTTAACTTAATGATCCATTTAAAATAAATTCTCTGGCAACTGAACATGTACATTTAATAATCAAATGTATAATAAGTTTGCAAGGTTTTTATTTTTAATTTGAAATTGATATAGGTATGAGTTATCTGTCCGGGTATTTTTAATTTAATTATTAAGAGATATTTTTCAAAATCTGATATATTAATATCTAATATACATCCAAAGCAACAAATGGATAATTATTGTTGGTAAATAATTTGTGAGTTCAAGAAATTGACTGAATTATAAAGCATTCAATAATTAGTTGGTAGTACTAATATCCGACAGTTGGGACCGGAAATTGTTATACGAACAGGTAGAATGATCGTCTATTTAAACCGGTATCAGGTAAATTTATTCTTATTTCAATTTTCGGTGTCCTACGAACAGATATACCTCACACCTACATGGACAATGGTGAGTTTGTACAATTGTTTTAAGTAACACTTTAAAAAAATTTTTTTCATTAATAGCTGTTTGTGAAAATTAATATTTCTATTTGAAATGTAAATTTGTGTATAATTGTAATTAGTAAAGATGTATTCAATTAATATAGCTAGTCTGAACGATTAACATATTATTTTTGATGATACTCAAAACACGTGTTGAGTTTGAAATCATATTTTTGTTAGATGAGTATATTTCCGAACCAGATGGAATGTAATAATAATTGTGGTTAAATAAGTTGAGGTACCATACCAGTTCAATACTGATATTTAATGTAGTTTTAGGAAATTGTTTCGGTAGTATGTTAAAAACTTATCTTACTTATCTTATTATCTTATTATCTTATCCTCTCCCCATTTAATGGGTGCCCTGGACTGAGCGCCATTTTCTTTTTCTCGTTCTGCCATTTCGATTTGTGGCAAATATAATGGGGTGGTTTTCCCGTTGCCTTCCCCATCGCAGTACCACAACCATTTAAACTGCTCCAGTCATGCTTGTTATAATCCAGTTTCAAGCCGGTTCAGGATCATTTCCTCTACGCCTTGAACTGGTACTGATGATCGCTACTGCCCTTCACCAGGGAGAGATAGGAAGTAAGAAACGATTTTGGAAGGATAAAGGAATGAGACATGATTTCTCCCAGTACGGAATTGAGTTCAAAGTAGATCTATTTTCCACCAGGATCGTAGAAAAGTGTTTACCTGCTACCTTTATATAGAAAATAAGATAGTTATAGCAAATTGTTGGATAACATTTGGCAACAATGTTTTGAATTTGCTAAAGACGTGCACCTTTGTGCAATAATTATACGCTGTAGTTACACACAATAATAAATCATAATTATTATGAATAGTAAATATGCATTTGGACAAAAAAGGTATATGACGAAAAAGCAGCAAAGTGCGCACCTTGCGGCTAAAAGCAGCAAGTACGCTCAAGGATTAATGTAGACTCTTATACACTTTTCCTATTTGTCAAGGTAATACATTGTTGATTTTAACAGGTTAACTGCTACGGCGGGCGTTGGCAATAAACTGGTTAGCATGGACCTGTATAGTGGAAATAAGTTGTTTTGCATGTAAAGATCGTTCTAACATGCTTTTACCATGGATAATAATTTTTTTTGGATAAATCAGATAAAATTAACCACTTTGGCTACTACAGAACAGCACATTTACACATTTAACTCAACTTTGATTTGTGTGTGACGTAAGCCTGTTTGCATACGCTACGGTTTCTGTAGTGTGCTGAGTGGTAAGAAGAAGAACACCCGTCTTGGAAGTAGAAATAGAAAAATGAGACATGATTTCTCTCAGTACGGAATTGAGGTCAAAGTAGACCTATTTTCCACCAGATCGTAGAAAAGTGTCTACATGCTACCTTTATATAGTAAATATGATAGTTATAGCAAATCGTTGGATAACATTTGGCAACAATGTTCTGAATTTGCTAAAGACGTGCACCTTTGTGCAATAATTATACGCTGTAGTTACACACAATAATAAATCATACCTATTATGAATATTAAATACGCATTTGGACAAAAAAGGTGTCTCTGTTACTGACGACGACTATCTTTTCACTTCAGGACGCATACACCTTTTTCGTTTTCCTGTCCAAATACTTTTGGTCTCTTTTCTCTGTCCTTCTTTTTAACTTTTTGAGTATGACTTCTTTCGGATTTCTACGTCGGTTAGCTTATAGTGGTATAGAACACATTATATTGGTAATGTACCAATATAATGTGTTCTATTCAGCACTAATAGTTCGTCCTGAATTTAGTAGTTTCTTTGAGAAGTTAATGACAATGTTAGTTGGTACAGAAAAGTTGCCTTCTTTTTTTCCCCTCCGGCATATATTCGTAGATTCTATGTGTACCCATTGCCACCGCATAATTTAAAAAGTTTTACTCTGTATATTTGCATTTTCTGGCGACTATATTATTTGAATGTCAATCGTCCTTGAAAGGGAACGATAGACTCATCTATACAAAATGTTCGACCTGGAGTATAAAATTTTTGAAATTCTTTGAAAAGTTTTACCTTAAATAAACAATCTCCTTCTGGGCCTAGTGCCACGTTCTAAGAAGCAGCTGAAATCTATTTCGAGACATGGTTTTTGATATAATAATATTTTTATATAGTTCGTCGTTGCTCGAATACTTTTCCAAAGAAAGCATTTTTACCAGACCTATGTAAGCTACTATACTAAAAAACCTAATCATTTATTTTTTTGTCTGTTGTAGCCCATAGGTGTATTCTTGAACCATTGGTTATATCGTTGTAATCAAACAATATTTGAGTTACATATAAGTTTGTTTAATTTACAATCTTGTCAAGAATTTTATCATCAAAGAAAGTACGAAAATACGTATAAGGCGATAAACCATTTATAAGTCTTGCAACGTAATGGCTACATAATTCATCTTCTGCAGAGTATTCATTTTCGCGATGATTTTCAATTGGCTGTGTTCACGTATGTTCTAGAACAACATTTACCAAACTTATTTCTCCGTGACCCGGATGTTTTTGTGCTTATCCTTCGTGACCCACTAATTTTTTGTATAGCCTCGTGTGTGTGTACATGAAAACATATTAAAATATATAATCTAGTTTTATATATTTTATTAAAGAATCATTAGCTCAAACAAAAATGTAATAAAACAAAATAAAAATAAAATACTTTAATAATGAGAAGTATGCAGTTGTTTCTGGTTAAGTAAAAACTTTACGTTTGGAGGAATAGTATATTACTTTATGAAGCGGAGAAGCATGACTTTTCTTGATGCGCCCGATATTACGCGCCCAACCAAGTGAGGCGCGTAATAGAGGGCAAGTCAAGAAAAGTCGCTTCTTTGCCGAATAAAGTATACTATTTTTTCTTCAAACGTAGCAATTTTCAAGCATAAATAGTACAATTCATACGCTAATTGTACTCGAAATTAACTGTAACAACTATCAAAGTCGTATAGATGTTAGAAATTAAAATAATTAAGTCGTCGGTGGGATTTGCGTCTCCCTGGTTACAGTTGTTTGCAATTATTAAAGACAGCTTATTGTTGTTGCAACCGCAAGCACAAATTTAGTGCGAAAATGGAAAACCTAAACGAAATTGAGTCCGCGGCTAATAATGCAGTAGCACATTTGGGGCCCTCCAAGTCCGGAATAAAGTATCGGTTAGCGTACAAGCACTTCCAAAAGTGGTGCGATACAAGAGGAGTACGGCAAGTTACCGAAGACTTTTTACTGGCATATTTTAATATAATGGAAAATGAAAATAAATGGAAATCTTCTACAATGTAGTCACGATACTCTATGATAAAATCCGAGTTAGTTATTAGAAAAAATGTGGATATAAGCAAATTTTTATAGCTACGTGCCTTTCTGAAAAAAAAACAAGCGAAGGATATACTGCAAAGAAGTCTAAAGTTTTCACTAAAGACGAGTTTGATAAATTTTTGTTTGAAGCGCCAGATAAGTTGTTTTTAGGATTAAAGGTAAAAAAAAAATTATATTGCAAAGCATGTAGTATACTCTACTAAATTATAAAAATATTTCAGATTGTTTTGTTAATTGTGGTTACCGGCGCCTGTCGATGCGACGAAATGGTAAAAATGAAGACTGTGGACATTGAGAATAAAGAAAATGTAATAATTATCAAAATCGCAGACAGTAAAACACAACAAATTAGATCTTTTACGATAATTGGTCAAAACTACATTAAACTGTATAAAAGTATGCATAACTGCGGCCTGAAAATTTCACAGAAACCGATTTTTTATCAAGTACCAAAATGGAAAGTGTTACCGAAGCGTCATGGGAATACATTCGATCAGCACAGTAGCCCCAAAAAGTAGCTAGTTATTTAAATTTAAACGATGCAAGCGCATACACGGGTCACTCTTTACGACGAACTTCAGCAACACTTTTAATTGATCATCATCATCATTGGCTTTTACAACTCTTCGTGAGTTTTTGCCGCGTTTACTATTGCCTTCCATTGATTCCGATCCTGAGCTATCCTGTCCCATGGCCTTACTTCCATCTTCTCCAGGTCTTCCCTGACTGCGTCTTTCCACCTTTTTCTAGGCCTTCCTGTCGATCTTCTACCATCTGGTCTTTCCCAAAACACATTGCTAATCAGTCTATCGTCATCACTCCGTACCACATGGCCTACCCATCTTAATCTATTGGCTTTTATGTACCTTACGATATTTCCTTTCCCGAAGAGAGTCTCTATTTCATTGTTGTATCTGCTCCTCCATTCATTTGTCACGCTGTCCTTGCAAGGACCATATATAATTCGCAGGATTTTGCGTTCCCATACTAACAACTTATTGATCTCTTTCTTTCTCAATGTCCATGTTTCACTTCCATATGTCACTGCTGGTCGTATTATGGTTTTGTACATTTGGATTTTGGCACGCCTTGAGAGAAGCTTTGACCTCATTAGATGTTGAATGGCAAAGAATGATTTATTCCCCGTCAGTATTCGTATTTCAACCTCACGTTTTCCTGTGTTTTTACTGGTAATTGTTGCTCCTAGGTATTTGAATTCTTTGACCACCTCAAAATTATGATCGTTTATGGTAATGTTTTGTCTTATTAGCTGTCGTTCCTTTTTTGATACGACCATGTATTTAGTTTTTTCTTCGTTTATTTTTAGGCCAACGCTTAGTGTTGCTTCTTCAAAGTTCGATACTATATCCTTAACTTTCAGTGTTGTCTGTGCTACTGCATCTACATCATCTGCAAATGCGAGAATAATCTTTGCTCCTCTGGCAGTTATGTCTGGTTTGACTCTGGTATAGATTTTTTGCATTGCGTATTCCAATGCTAGGGTAAATAGTAAGGGGACAGCGGTCTCCCTGTCTGAGCCCGGTGCTTATGCCGAAAGCCTTTGAAGTTTTGCCTCCTATTCTAATTTGTGCAAAGGAATTGTTGACACACATTCGCGCAATCATGGTCAGCTTCTTTGGTACGCCTAACTCCATCATTGCACTCCACAGTTTTAAGCAATCTATGGAATCATATGCTTGTTTGAAATCTATGAAGATCTGGTGTACTTCTTTTTTATATTCCCAATACTTTTCTAGCATTTATCTGATAGTAAATATCGATTTACTCGTTTGTCGATCTTTTCTTTCATTAATTGGTGTATTTTAGTTCTAAGTTCATGCCTCCCTTTTTTAATCAGTTCTGCATCAATATTGTCTAGTCCCGGGGATTTGTCATTTTTTAGGGTTTCTATCGCCGTGATAATTTCTTCCAGGATTGGTGGGGGTACTTCTATCTCGGCCGTTTGGTACTCACAATTTGCTTTATTTCCATCCGCGTCTACCTGGACATTTAGAAGACTTTCAAAATATTCAGCCCATCTTTCGATTATTTTATTTTCAGCTGTAATCATTTGCTCATTTTTATCTCTCACAAAGTTCGGTGTTCTTATATATGCACCTTTCTTATGTTGTCTTACTTCTTTGTAGAATTTCTTATTTTGCTTGCTTCTGTGTTCACGTTCTACTTTTTCAATTTGTTGTTGTAAATGTTGTCTCTTTTTTCTTCTTACTGTTCTTCTGGCTAAGGCTCTCTCTCTATTGTATTTTTCACGCTTTTTATCCGTCGGGTTTGCTAGGTAGTCGATTCTTCTTTTGTTTCCTTTTTTTAAGGTATCCTCGCATTCTTCATTAAACCATTTTTTTCTTTTTGCTTTTCTCTTCCGAGCTATACACTTCTCTGCTGTTTTTAATTGATAAAGGCGGAAATCTAGAATGCCTCAAATGACATGGGCGCTGGAAATCAAGCACGGTTGCCAAGGATATATAGAGGATTCAATAAGAAATAAAAACGATAATGCTCAAAAAATTTTAAACCCTCATGATTCGCCAGCATGGGGAATGATTGCTGAAAGTTGTTCTCGACCATCAGTATCATTAATAATTACCAATGCGTATCAAGAGTCGGGAACATTTTTGCACGGTTTCAATTTTGAAAATGCCTCATTAACTAATTGTACTTTTAATATTACTATAAATAAAAATGATGTTTAATTGTTTGTAATAACATTTGTATTGTTGCTTTGTGACATGTTTCATATTGTTGCCATGACAACATTTTTCCCTCCGCCGTAAAGAAATGGGAAAAAAAAACACTGCTGCCAGCGGAGACATCAAACTTTGACAGGATCAAGTTAGATAAGTAATGTCATCATTATTTGACGTTTGAAGAAAAAATATGTTATTTTTATCCTCATGTCCGGTTCGACTTCCAAACGGTTCCTATATTTATTTTTGGGGAAAACTAGTGTTAAATGCTTTGCCTAACACTTATAGGTCGTAACAAAAGTAATAAAATATTTTATCGCTATTCCTGCTAAAACTGGCTACTCTTAGAAGAGCCAAAAATCTATCAGTGGTATTTCGTTAAATATGTCTTTGGGTCCCCATCATTACACTATCATACGATAGTTTAATTACTGACTCAATATCTAAATCGTGAATGTGTGTAGGTTATGGGTCAAAAGAATTTAAAGGATAAACTAAATTTTTTAAAGTTTTTTTCCCAATGATTGCTATTTTTTAAATAATAAACAATAAGTTTTCAATTTCTAGCTAATAAAATGTAATGTAAACAAAACTTTTATCTTCTATATTTTGTTTGAACGAGTAATATTTCTCGATTGAGGACGAAAATATGGCGCAACAAGCAAAAAAAATTGATTTTTTCTTTTTTTTGTTAAATATAAAACTAAGCACAAGGTTTGTGACTGGCCCCAATCCTGATTATTGATACAAGGTACAGTGTATATTAAAAAAATAGACTCCTATGGAAAATGTCCATTATTAGCCCAGGGAAATAAGCATTTTTTCATGACACTCGTCCGGCCAGGCAAACGACAGTTGTTTTAAGTAGTACGGACCTCTGTAACAAAAACCTATATGTTTCCTGCAGTCGATTTTTTAGACTTAATGAGTTATTAACAAATTAAGGTAAAAAAACGAAAAATTTTTGCTTTTTTTTCGTCTATCAGCAAAAAGTGAAGCAATTTAAACAAATTTTAGAAGAGAGAAAACTTATAAGTTATATAAAAACCTTCAAAATGGCGTTTTCTAAATGTTTCTATCCGTGTTTGTAAAGTTGCAAAATAAGTCAAAAATTTCGGTTTTTTATAAATGTTAATAACTTTTTTGAAAATAAACTTATAATATTTATATTTCATGGAATGATGTATCTTGCAGTGCTTAAAATAGAGTTAAAATTTCAAAGTGATCGGTCTAATAGCTTAAAAGTTATTTTATTTGTTTATCCCAAATTAACATTTTTTGCAACAATATAAGTCAAAATTTTATACAGTTTTAGTAATTTAAGGGATAGTTTCCTGGTAGAAGAAGACTTGTTTTATTATTTACATTAAAAAAAAATTAAGAAAATTAATTTTAAATATTACAAAATAATTTTGCAAGATGTCGATTTTTTGCTTATAAACAATTAGAATAACTTTTTAACCATTAACTGCAAAAATATTATTTTTATATATTTAAAAAGGCTGAATTTTTTCACAAATATAAATGAAAAAAAAGTTTGTCCTAAAATAATTTGGTACAAAGTTAGCCTCTTTTTTATTTAATTCATAGCATCTTTGTTTATCACACTTAAGAAATCTAAAAGAATATACTTTAAAAACTAAAACGGTCGGCTTTAAAACTCTTGGGAGCTGAAGGAAGGGGGAAGGCGCTGTTCACTGTATCTCTGTTCCCTTTTTATGTATTTCAACGTTTGTTTTTGAACTTGTATGTACTTTTTACGTACATTACGAATATTCATTATTTCAATAAATAAATTGTCAAATAAACTACCTAATTTGTTTAAAAACAATTTTTTTTTATTTTTTTTAATAGTATTTAAGTTAAGTTTAAATGTAAAACAGAAGTATTTGTCATTTCCTATATTTTGGGTACTAAGCCACAAATTAAATTTATAATAAGTTTATTTTGGATGTTTCGATTTCTACTTCGGAAATTGTTCTCAGAAAGCAGAACATTAATAAATTAATCTTATTTTGTTTTTGGTTACTTGGTAGAAAATTTTTCTGATAACTCTTTTGGGTGATTGATTAGTGTGAGGAAGCTCAGTAGATCTGTTATAGTAAATATTACAATAAAAAGCTATTGACAAAAATTGTAGACAGCTTTAAACTCCACATTTTAAAATTACTTACAATCTTACAGGGTTTTCTATAAGATAATGGCAGACCCAACTTATGTTTTTTTAAATAAAACACCCCGTATTTTATTTTAAATTTAAAAGCTGCTTCACTTCGACATCACGATAATGTAAAGTTTTATTATTTTATACCGGGTATTTAAAAAGTTTTAATCAATATTACCTGAAAATCGTATCAAGTTTAACTCCCTGTATCATTAAAAAGGAGTATACAGTCCGTCCCAAACCCTTCTTTCAGTGCGTCATAGTTGTTCGAATTCTCTCTAACGCATTAAGCTAGAAGTGACAGAAAAAAACGTGAGTCTCTGATTATTATACATAGAACTTAGAAAATTAGGTATCGTTCACGGGTATTCGCATATTAAAGCGAATTCTACTTACGAACGTATAATTGGTTGGAGTTTAGAATACGCTAAATAGATATCCAATCAATTATGCATATAAATATAATTTGACACAGATGATCTTGATAATGACAGTGACAGTACTTTCACAATGTCAACTGATAAAATGATAATTGCCATTCCAGGTTAGTATTTTCAGACATTTTAACTACAGTGAAAATTAAATTTTGTATTTATTGTCATAAAAATATTTTAAATATTCCGAGATATACCGAGAATGAAAAAAGACTAATATTAAAATTATTAAATTAGTTTCAATTAGAAAAAGAGGCTGAGACATCTTTATTATCAGTTTCTGTCGTTCGCGAATCAGATTGTGAATTCCGGAATGAGATTGAGGAAATATCTTAAACTAATGCCTTTATGGATATTTATATGTATTAAAACGGTTCTTTTTAGAACCACGACATTTTCTTGAAATGTAGGATATAATTGATACCAGCCACATATCTAGTGTAATCATTGATTTTCAAGAATCAGATTCTGAATGGGATTATAGATTGTTTGAAATATAATATTCATTTTTGTTATTCATAAAAAAGAAGGTAAACTTACATTCGATATCTTGTTTTTTAACTAAACTCCATTAGCACGATTTCATCTGGATATCGGAACTGGTAGATTAACTCAAAAATCAACTGCTTCACTATTTAAACTATTTATATTGTTTTTTTTAACTAAACTTTATAACCTTCTTTCATTTGCACACCAAATCTGGTAGAATAACTTAAAAATCAACTGCTTCACTATTTAAACTATTTCCACTATTTAATGACAACTCTTCACAAAATTAAACTATTGGCTGCCACACAAACTTATCAGAAAATTACTTATCCAAATATGACTGATTTAAATCGATATTATTTTATCACAGGAATGTTTACTTTGATGCCTTGCAATTGTCAGTAAATTTTTTTACCTTGCAGTCAACTCTTAAAAGATTCTAGGAGGAAGCGTTATTTTAAATAAACAAACCTTCCAATTCCCTAGTGTTTGTAATAAATAATAATAAATCCATAAACAAATCTTAGCTAATTAAGCACTTTCCATGGAATGTATAAAATAGAACAGAATAGAATAGAATTATGAAAAACTGCTATGCATTAAAAAAAAATAACCTTTTCACGTTTAGCCGATTACGATCCTGCAACTGTCAGATTTAACTAAAATGTCATGCAATAATTCTCGACATTCTTAAAATCCTATATGACGTTAAAATTAGTGACGCACTGAAAAAAGGGTTTGGGACAGACTGTAGGTTTGCTGCCTATCTGGAAACCGTTCATGATAAATTCTAGCTGATAGTAATGAATTTTTATTGCATTCCCCCAATATCCAGATCATATTTATCTATCATTTCATCAGTAATAAAATTCATTATTGCTAATTGAAATTGAATAAATTATTGAATTGCTAAATAATAACTGTTGCTAATTTACGATGTACCCCAATACTGAATTAATAAACTTAAATGTCAAACTGTCAGTTTCTGACAAATCAATCATGGTCAACTCGCAATAATTATTGGTAAACGTTAAAATATCTACCAAATTAATACTTTGATGCAAAAATAAAAATATCTAGAAAACTGATAACTTTATGTATAGGGAGTACTCTATAAAATTTGAAGTACGGTATTAGTACTTTTCGATAGTGATATAAAATACAGGGAGTTCTATGTAAAATTACCAAGAAAATAATGTACTTGCGTTTTGACTTACCATGTATTTGATTTAACGAATATTATGAAAACGAATATGTTTTATAATTTTTAACAATTATTAAAAAACTATGGTTGCAATAGATCAATGGTCCTATACTCCTTTTTAATTATACAGGGAGTTATTGGTTATAACTTTTAAATACCCGGTATAACATAATAAAACTTTACATTGTTGTGATGTGGAAGTGAAGCAGATTTCAAATTTAAAATAAAATATAGGGTGTTTCATTTAAAAAACATAAGTTTGGTCTGCCACCATCTTATAGAACAACCTGTAAGATTGTAACTCATTTTAAAATGTGGAGTTTAAAGCTGACTACAATTTTTATCAATAACTTTTTTTTTTGTAATTTTTACTATAACAAATCTACTGAGCTTCCTCATCCTAATCAATCACCCAGAAAAGTTATCAGAAAAAGTTTCCAACCAAATTTTCTACCCAGTAACCAAAAACAATATTTGATTAATTTATTAATGTTCTGTATTCTGAGAAAGATTTCCGAAGTAGAAATCGAAACGTCAAAAATAAACTTATCATAAACTTAAGTTGTGGCTTATTCCCCAAAATATAGGAAATGACAAATACTTCTGTTTTACATTCAAACTTAACTTAAATACTACTAAAAAAATTTTAAAAAATTGTTTTTAAACAAATTAGGTGGTTTATTTGACAATTTATTTATTGAAATAAATATTCCCATATTCGTAATGTACGCAAAAAGTACATACAAGTTCAAAAAGAAACGTTGAAATACATAAAAAAGGAACAGAGATACAGTTAACAGCGCCTTTCCCCTCCTTTCAGCTCCCGAGAGTTTCAAAACCGGCCGATTTTACATACATTTTGAAGCTTTGTGGAGGATTCCATTAAAGGGCAATAATTTTAAAATTTAGTTTTTTAAAACTATAGTGTACATTCTTTCAAATAGCGCTAATTAGATTTCTTAATTGTTAGAAAAAAATGTGCTATGAATTAAATAAAAAAAAAGAGGCTAACTTTGTACCAAATTATTTTAGGAGAAACTTTTTTTTATTTAAATTTGTGAAAAAATTCAAGCTTTTTAAATATGTAAAAACAATATTTATACAGTCAATGGTTAAAAAGTTATTCTAATTGTTTATAAGCAAAAAATCGACATGTTTTTGCAAAATTATTTTGCAAAATTTAAAATTAATTTTCCTAATTTTTTTTTAATGTAAATAATTAAACAAGTCTTCTTTTACCAGAAACAACCTTACAATTACTAAAACTGTATGAATTTCTGACTTATATTGTTGTAAAAAAATGTTAATTTGGGATAAACAAATAAAATAACTTTTAAACTATTGGACCGATCACTTTGAAATTTTGACCCTATTTTAAGCACTACAAGTCACATCATTCCATGAAATATAAAATATTATAAGTTTATTTTCAAAAAAGTTATTAACATTTATAAAACACCGAAATTTTTGACTTATTTTGTAACTTTCTAAGCAACAAATAAGGATAGAAACATTTTGAAAACGCCATTTTAAAGGTTTTTATATAAATTATAAGTTCCCTCTCTTCTAAAATTTGTTTAAATTGCTTCACTTTTTACTGATAACGAAAAAAGCAAAAATTTTCCGTTTTTTGACTTTAATTTGTTAATAACTAATTAAGTCCAAAAATCGACTGCAGGAAACATATAGGTTTTTGTTACACAGGTCCATACTACTCAAAACAATTATCGTTTGCCTGGCAGTACGAGTGTCAAAAACAGGGTACTTTTTTTGCTTATTTCACTGGCCTATATGGTCTCTTTTACGAGACCATTTTATAAGTAGACAAAATAGAAATAAATGAAATATTAAATAAAAATTAACATAATGCAATTATAAATTGAATTTATCTTTGCTGTACATTTTCAGAGCTAATATATAATTTTATTAATTAAACTAACTAAAACAATATTTTAGATCCCTTACTTTTAATTTACTTAATAAATACAATGTGATATCAAAGAAAAATTATTTGAACTTGGGCTTACTAAAACCATGGAATATAATTTGCAATTCAAATTAAACTCAAACAAGTTGTAATACGTAACAAATTTTAGGGCCATTATAACATGTACAACTAACTACCTATCAACTTTGAATTTTGATATGTGTACTGAAACAACAATATTTATAAATACATTCCCCTTGTTTTCCTACCATTTACTTGTGCGTTTCATGCGTAAAGACGTAATTATTATATAGTAGTACAAGAAACCAGGGGAAGTTCAGCCGTATGATTCTCATAAAAGGTCGTAATATTTTAATACTCAAGAAATTTACTTTATTTATTAAAAAAACCTTGGATTACCCTCTCAGCTACCCATTTAATTCGACATAAGCGAAAGCTTTGGAGAATATATACACTTACTGGTTCCCTTGATGATTTTCTTGCCTACCGTAATTTTTCTAACCGAGTCAAACAATCTTTGCTATAGTTAAGAACAGATTATGAAGAATTTATCATTGCAAGTGGTAATCGTAAAAAAGTTTATCGGTACATTCGATATATTTAGTTTATTTCGAAGTACAATTAAGTTTATTTCGAAGAAATAAACTTGATTGCAATAATTATCGTCCAATCAGCCTGGTTCCTATTGTCGGCAAGGTCATGGAATCGATTATTTTGGAAGCTACGTCTGGGTTTCTTCTTCAAGGAAATGTTATTCCTCACCAACAGCATGGCTTTATCAAAGGTCGTTCAACGATCACAAACTTATTTCATTGTGTAGATGATTGGTCATTATCTTTAAACATTCTGAATCCTGTCGATGTAGTCTACTTAGACTTCTCCAAAGCTTTCGACCGTGTTCCAAAACGTTGATTACTAGCTAAATTGGATCACTATGGTATCCGCGGAAAGTTAAACATTTCGATTCAATATTTTCTATCCGACAGATACTTCAGGGTTCGTGTTGGGGAAGACCATTCACTAGATAAGCCAGTCAGGATTGGAGTCCCACAAGGACCAGTACTTGGACCGCTACTTTTTTGGGTCTACACTAGTGACCTTCCGGTCATTGTATCCAGCAAAGTTTTCATTTACACTGATAACACGAAATTATATGTGAATCCAACTATTAACCAACATGTTCTCCAACAAGATCTTGAAGCAATATTTAAATGGTCGTCAGAATGGTTACTTTCGCTTAACTTTGCAAAATGCGTTGTTTTACATATCGGCAAAAATAACCGATTACTGCCGTACTTTATTAATGGACATCCCTTAAACTTGGTAACCTCTCATAACAATCTCGGAGTGATAATTAATACTGACTTAAATTGGTCTGATCACATAGTGTCGGTGTGTAAACGTGCTAACTTGAAACTGTTTTTGATTCGTAAGTGTTTTACACGTATATCTCTAATCTCTGTTAGTAACCTTTACTCAATATACGTTAGACCTATCCTTGAGTTTGCCGGACCAGTGTGAAATCCAGATCTCAGTTTCGATAAAATCCTACTTAAAATGTTCAGCCTAAAGCTACAAGACTGGCATACGACCATGTGAGACCTAACTATGAAGATAGACTATCCATGGCCCATCTTACGACATTAGAGCAGCGATGTCTTCGAGGTGACCTAATTATGTCCTTCCGCATTTTAAAACATAATTTTGATAACATAAACTTTTTTTTTCTTTTTTTTTTCCATTTGTTAGTCTGGTAATACGTATATGTGTGTCAGTGATGTTTATCTGTATTAAACTTTGTTTGTTAAGTTGAAGTTTAAATTAATTGGTATATCATATATGATATTTATATTATGTCTTACCTGGGTGCTTGCCACTGGGCGGCGTCCCACTATGTTATTGTACATAATTATACATATTGCTGATTGTTTGTAATGAGACAGATTGCAATAAACATTGGATGCCAAAAAAAAAAAGATAACATAAACAACATATTCACTTTGAATCAAGACGAAAGATTAAAAGGTCATCGATATAAATTTAAGAGGGAACAAACTACTGCAAGGTCCAGGGTAAACTTCTTACTAAATAGAATGTTTAATATCTGGAACAATATTTGGATCAAGACCATATCGGCAACTAGTGTTAACATCTTAAAAAATAAACTCGATAGAGCATTATTTTATTTATAGGATTGTGTTATTTTTGGACAGCATTATTTATTTATTTATTGTTTCCCAATTCAATTATTGTATGATATACTTAATTGTTTAACTTTACTTAACTTTATAATTTGTATTAGTTTTATAAGGATATTTTTCAATATTTTTGGGGCATAATAGGAGCTCGCTCCTCTGCCCTTATTGGTTATATAATAATAATTATAATAATAATAATAATAAAGCGAAGTCGAACGGGAGATCCATAACCTAGAGCAAGTTGTAGACCAAGTCCCTAATGAAATCATTAATGAGCTGATTCCTGAGCTTCTCATCCAAGAAACTCCACCTGATAATATACAAGAGGAGAATAACGAGTTGCACGATAGTCTGGTAAACGAGATGGCACGTGCCATACAAGAGTTTAGTGGAACAAACCCACTTAGCAGACCACCGCTACCAAAAATAAACTCTTCGAAAAAACTAGAAGCACTGTTACAAATTGTGAATACTGAAGTCCTACCCAATTATATCGTGGAAGCCGATACATTGGAATATTTGCATATGCTGATTTACTGTGCGGCAACAGCAATTGCTAATGTTATGGGCATTAAGATCAGAACACGATGAGGAACTAATATCGGAAGGACTAAAAACAGAATAGCACCCTGGGAACAACGACTGCTGAGGAAGATTGAATTACTGCGTAGGGACATAAGACAAATTACGGAATACATTCGAGGAGTAAGAACTCGAAAGGTAGTTAAAAGAACTGAAGAAATAATTCTGAACACTGGAAGACACTCACAACATGATCCAGAAAACAACACAGCTCGAGACTGCCTGGACACACTAAAACAAAAACTATCCGTTTATTCAGGTCGCCTAAGGAGATACAAAGTGAGTAACAACCGGAAAGGTGACAATATACTTTTTGAGCATGCAGAGAAGTCTTTCTATAGGAAACTGAATTCCACTGTAGAAAATGTAAATAAATCCTACCCAAGCCAAGAAGAAATTCATAAGTTTTGGGGAAAACAACTTTCGACACCAGCTACTCATAACAACAATGCTGGATGGATTGAAGAAACGACGAACAACTGTCAACACTACAGTCATGTTCCCTATGAATCTTTCACCACTGAAGAAGTCTCGAACATTATTAAAGAGCTTCATAACTGGAAATCTCCTGGGCCAGACGGAGTTCAAAACTTCTGGCTAAAGAAGTTTTGGAGTACACACGAGCATTTAACAGTATTAATTAATCATGTTATTTTTAATCCGCAGGAAATACCACCATTTCTTACTCAAGGAACCACTTACCTAATATCAAAGGATCATAATAACACCCAAGATCCAGCTAAGTACCGCTCAATTACTTGTCGTCCAACTTTGTACAAATTGGTCACATCCTGTGTAACCCAGCGTATCTACCAACACTGTTCTAAAAACAATATCGTAGAGCCTCAACAGAAAGGATGCGCTAAGGGTTCCATGGGCTGCAAAGAACAACTTATAATCGACTCAGTCATTTCCAACCAGGCGTACACCAAAAAAAGGAACCTTTTTACCGCCTTCATCGACTACAAGCAGGCCTTTGATTCAGTACCGCATGAATGGCTAATAGATATATTGAAAATATATAAAGTCGATGTTAATATAGTGACCTTTTTAAAGCATATAATGACGGAGTGGAAGACTAAAATTCACCTTCAAATACCTGGTGAAAAAAACATCGAAACTAATGATATCCCAATTAAGCGGGGTCTTTTCCAGGGGGACTCCTTGAGTCCTCTTTGGTTCTGTTTAGCGATGAACCCACTATCTCAGCTACTGAACTCCACCGACTCAGGTTTTAGTATCAAAAATAACAACACTGTTGTGGCGAAGCTTAATCATTTGTTGTATATGGATGATTTGAAATTAATGGCTTCCACTCGAAACCACCTAGACCAGATGCTAAAAACTGTTGATAATTTCTCAAATGATATTAGTATGCACTTCGGTCTTGACAAGTGCCGTGTCTTAAATATCATCAAAGGAAAGGTTCAGCCTGGCGGATTCGATATGCAAAACGGTCAGAATATCGAGGCCATGGGTGAAAATGATATGTATAAATACCTCGGAATAAAGCAAGTGCGGAAGATTGACCATAAACAAATGAAAACTGAGATAACAACTGAGTTTATACGAAGGGTAAAACAGCTGCTTCGTTCACACCGTAACAGTAAAAATTTGTTTAAGGCACTAAACACCTACGCATGTTCCGCACTTAGCTACTCATGTGGTATTGTTAAGTGGACAAAAACGGATATAGAAAATCTTCAGCGAAAAGTACGAACACACCTCACAAAGGCACAAAAACACCATCCTCGAAGTGCAGTAGAAAGAACGACATTACCGCGGTATTTAGAAGGTCGAGGACTTATGGATATAAGCGAGCAATTAGAAAAACAGATGACTAATTTAAGAACTTATTTTCAGGTGCAGGCGGAGACATCTAATCTTCATCGCGCGATTTGTGCAGTAGATGACACAACACCGATCAAACTGAGGAAACCAGAAATGCGCATAAACCACCTTACTAAGAACGAAAAAATGCGCACCTGGATGGGCAAACCTCTGCACGGGCGACATCCCAATGAGGTCAGTCAAGACCATGTCGACAATATAGCGTCGAACTATTGGCTGACATCAGGAAAGATGTTCCCCGAAACAGAAGGTTCACTACTGGCCATTCAGGATCAGGGAATACCAACCAAAAATTACCTGAAATATATCGTCAAAGACCCTCAGGTCCAAAATGACAAATGCCGATATGGATGCCAAGCTCAGGAAACCACTCAACATCTTACCGGGGGCTGTTAGGCATTTGCTGCAACTGAATATAAGGAACGGCACGACGCAGTAGGAAAGATTCTTCATCAAGAGATAGCTATCAAACTGGGACTTCTTCAAACAAACCATCTTCCATATTATCAATATGTTCCTGAGAGTATACTTAGAACGACAACTACAAGCTATACTGGGATCGCACGGTGCTCACAGACCAAACAGTGGCACATAATAGACCAGATCTCATACTAGTTAATAAACTAAAGAGACAAACAACACTTATTGATGTGGCGATACCCAACAACAATAATCTTCGTGTTAAACAGAACGAAAAAATCGCCAAGTACAGGGATTTGGAAATTCAAATACAAAGACAGTGGAAAATGGAAATTACCCAGACAATACCTATTATTCTCTCTACTACTGGAGTCATTCCAAAGAACCTCCTAGAAAATATAAAAAAGCTAAGTCTGAACGAACATCTCTACAAGACCATGTAGAAAGATGTACTACTCTCAACGTCCCGATGTGTACGAAAATTTTTGGGAGATACTCCAGCATACCAAGTCGCCTAGGGCTCGATAACACGAAAAGAGTCCCACCAGAGCTCAATCCTTTTGATACCGTAGGTATCTGGGATGAGTGAATTTTCCCCTTAAAGGGAGTGTGAGCCGTATGGCTAAATCTGGATAATAATAATAAGGAGAATGGTAAGTACCCAGACAGTACCTATTGTTCTATCTACTACTGGTGTTATTCAAAAAAACGTCCTAGCGAGCATAAAACAGCTGGGTCTAAATGAGCATCTTTATAAGGCCATGCAGAAAGCTGTACTGCTCACGACGTCCAGATGTGTACGAAAATTTTTGGGAGATACTCCAACATATCAAGTCACCTAGGGCTCGATAACACGGAAAGAGTCTCACCAGAGCTCAATCCTTTGGCAATATTTATCGTATCTGCAGCAGCGCGGAAAAGATGAACAGATGTTGTATTGAACCAGATTCTAAGGTTCTTTAACCAAGATGTTCTTCTTCTTCCTGAACCTCGCTTTCCAAATATTTTTTCTTGCAGGATGGCTTGAAGGAGAGCATATCTGGATTCATTTCGCATAATATGTCCAAAGAATTGTAACTTTCGAGATTTAATGGTGGTCAGTACCTCTCAGTTCTTATTCATTCTTCTAAGGACCTCCTTATTTGTGACTCGGTCAGTCCACGGAATCTTAAGTATTCTCCGATATAGCCACATCTCAAATGCTTCCAGTTTTTTGCTTATATCTTCGTTCAAGGTCCACGAGTCAACACCATATAAAAGGACAGAGAAGACATAGCATCGCAGCATTCTTACTTTTGTATCAAGAGAGAGGTTGTGACTCTTAAAGAAGGCCCCCCTCCAATTAAAGATGGATCTAGCTTTTGCGATGCGTGCTCTAATCTCCTGGTTGTTGGTCAATTCTTCATTTCACTCTTTCTAAAGGAGATTGGTTGACGTAGAGTTGACCTCCTGTTATCCTTTTTTTTGCTTATTATCATAAGTCTTTTTAACGTTTATATTGACTCCATATTGTTGACTGTAATACGTGATTTTGTTCATAAGAACTTGTAGGTCTTCTAAGTTGTCCGCAAATACTATGGTGTCATCTGCATATCTGATGTTGTTAAGCCGGTAACCATTTAGTAGAATACCTTTTTCAGTTTCGTGCAAAGCATCGATAAATATTCTTTCAGAATACAGATTGAAGATTAGAGGAAACAAAATACAGCCTTGCCTCACGCCACGCATGATTTTCACATCGTCAGTGTGTTCACTGTTCATTTATAATTAATAATTTAAAACAATTTTTTTTGCATCATTTTCAATAATTTAAGTATTATCCACTCCACAAGCACAGTTTTATACAGGGTGGTCCTTAAGTAATTGTACAAAAAGAAACTGTAGATTCTGCACTTTAAGATATTACGATTTAAGCAAAATTGCTTTAATACAATGTTGATATTAAGAAAGATACAGGGTGTTAAAGTCAAAATTTAAAATTTTAATTTTCGCAATAACTTTCATTTTTGTAAATATTTATGTATACAAATTCATATCAGCATACTATTAAACATCAGAAATTATAATTTGATGCACACTTTACTGTAACTGATAGAGGGCGCCACATATGCCACATATGTGGCATACATTTGCACTTAACTTTTTACTCTTCAAGTTACCGCTGTTTGTGATAAAAAATATTAAAAATACATTATTTTAACAAAATAAGGTATACCCGTTAATAACTTTAAAACTAAACAGTTTTCGAGATAATCGCATTTTACAAATCTAATACATAATTCAGATTTAATGCAATTACTCCAGGCAACGAAAGAAAATTAGACAAAAACATCAATATGTTAATCATCAATATGCCTTTAATATAGTTAATAGTTAACGAAATATTAAATAAAATAAATATATCAGCAGGATAGTTAATAGCAGGATTTGACAAAACAACAGAATAATTGGATTTTACATCAAACACTTTACGTTTTGTATTAAATTAAAGTCATAATCAAAATATTTTATTTATAAACCAAACTAAGAAATAGTTAAACCAAATAACAATAAACTTTTCGTCAAAGTAAGTTCTTCAATTCATTTGTTAACACATTCCATAAAAGATCGTCTCATATTAAATAGCATCAATGTTTCTAAAGAAACTGCTGCAGTATATAATTATTATTATTATAAGTATAATATACAATAAATATAATATAATAATAAAGTATTCGTTTGGGATTTTCATGAATTAAATAATTATTTTAATATCTCATCACATGACCAAGGAATATGACTACTACGGACAATCCAACGTTCAGGAAAGTTGTATTTAATTATGTTCTCACTGCCCTCTTTCTATAATAAGGTGGTGTACCATCTTGCATAAACCACATATTTCGCTTTAAGTTTGATGACAATTCTTCCAATAAATCATTAAACTCATTCTATAAAAAATGTAAATAAATCTCACCATTCAAATTACAAGGTAATTCGCATGTCCGTAAAAAATAATAATTACAAATGGTACCAAACCATACGATATGCATTTTAAATATGAATTTTAAATAAACGTATGGTTTGGAATCATTGGTAATTATTTTTTACGGACATATGCGAATTACCTTGTAATTGGAATGGTGAGATTTATTTACATTTTTTATATAATGATTTTAATGATTTTTTGGAAGAATTGTCATCAAACTTAAAGCGAAATATGTGGTTTATGCAAGATGGTACACCACCTTATTATAGAAAGAGGGCAGTGAGAACATAATTAAATACAACTTTCCTGAACGTTGGATTGTTCGTAGTAGTCATATTCCTTGGTTATGTGGTGAGATATTAAAATAATTATTTAATTCATGAAAATCCCAAACGAATACTTTTATTATTATATTATATTTATTGTATATTATACTTATAATACTTATTATATATACTGCAGCAGTTTCTTTAGAAACATTTATGGAATATGTTAACAACTGAATTGAAGAACTTACTTTGACCAAAAGTTTAATGATATTTAGTTTAACTATTTCTTAGTTTGGTTTATAAATAAAATATTTTGATTAGGACGTTAATTTAATACAAAACGTAAAATGTTTGGTGAAAAATGATGAAAGAGGGCAGTGAGAACATAATTAATAGTGGTAGTCATATTCGTTGGTCTTATGGTGAGATATTAACATATTTACTTAATACATAAAAATCCCAAAAGAATACTTATTATTATACTTATAATACTTATAATAAATACTGCAAGTTTTTTTAGAACCTATGATGCTATTATGAGACGTTCTTTTATGGAATGTATTCACAAATGAATTAAAGAACTTACTTTGACAAAAAGTTTAATGTTATTTAGTTTAACTATTTCTTCATTTGGTTTATAAATAAAATATTTTAATTATGACTTTAATTTAATACAAAACGTAAAATGTTTGATGAAAAATCCAATTATTCTGTTATTTTGTCAAATCCTACTACCGCGTCATAGAAAATGGGCCACCCCAAATATTTAAAATATTTTCGAAATTATTATATATTGCTACAAAATTAAGCATTTATTTTGTTGTATATTGAATCACCTTTATTTTATTTTTAATGTGTCTTGCGTTATTTAAGTTAAATGTGTTTTTGCGAAAGCAAACCGACCCTGTAACGGGATTGAGGATATTCGTATTACCTATAAAACAAAACAATTTTGAGAAAAAGTTGTTTACAACTTAATCAATTTTCGAGGAAGCAATTGTTTTGAGAAATGTTTGATATTGTAAAGAGTTCTAATGAGTTTTAAACGCATCTCAGTATTACAGTAGCCGACTTAGTGTGAACTAGTCTTCAGGTAATAACGATGGAGAATTTTCAAAAATCGTTTGGAATTGTAACGTTACTGGGAAGTGGATTAAGTCGAAGACAAGTTGCAAGACAATTGAATGTTAGTCGTTCGACTGTACAGAGGACCCAGTAACGATTTATTGTCACAGGATCTCACCAACGACGACCTGGTACGAGTCCAAAAACAAAACAACCGCTAGGGAAGATCGAGTCGTCCTTCTTGCTGCATTACGGAATCGGACTCAAACCGCTATAATGTTTCAAGGCCATTTACAGCAAGCTCAAGGACTAGCAATCAGCCTTTCTCCTATTCGGTGAAGATTTAGGGAGCAAGGTTTGACAGCTTGCAGTTCAGCAACGGGACCCTTATTTTCCCCAGCTCACAAAAGACGAAGACTAGATTTTGCCCGTGAGCACATCAATTAGACAGCAGACAATTTAAAAAAAGTTTTGTTTACGGATGAGTGTAGAATATCTATTTATGGTAAAGACAAACGTAGTAACGTGTACAGACGAGCTGGAGAACGTTTCGCTGGTTGCACTCGGGCACCACGGGTTGCTTTTGGTGGTGGTTCAGTAATGTTTTGGGCAGGGATTTCTTTTGATGCGCATACGGATCTCGTCGTAATCGACAGAGGTGCGTTAACAGCAGTAAGGTACATAACGGAAATCTTACAATATCATGTGATGCCTATGCTGGATTTATTGGCAACGAATTCCTGCTAATGCAGGATAATGCGAGACCATACACGGCAAAGATTGTAACGGAGTATTTTGACGAGGTTGGTATTCAAAAAATAGACTGGCCTGCTCAAAGCCCCGATTTAAATCCTATTGAGCATATATGGAGCCTGCTAAAAGTCGCGTTAGGCGTCGCATACCTGCTCCAACAGTACCTGGAGAACTCCAGATGGCACTCATTGAGGAATGGGCCACTTTTCCCCAAAGAAATGTCCAAAACGTTATAAATTCCATGCCAAATCGAATGAGGAGTGTCATGCAGAATCAAGGTGGCAGTACCCATTACTAAAAATGGGTACCAGCTTTATTTTTAATATACAGTTCATTGTTGTTTTAAAAACTGTAAGTTGATTTTTTCAATAAATTTCCTATTTTTCTTAATCTTTTTATTTTCGATTGATGTTTTACGATAATGATGACATTTTATACTAAAGCAGTTATTTATTCAATATACGAAAAAATAACTGCTTAATTTTGTAGCAATAAATAATAATTTCGAAAATATTTTAAATATTTGGGGTGGCCCATTTTCTATGACGCGGAGTGTATTAACTATCCTGCTGTTATATTTATTTTATTTAATATTTCGTTAACTATTAACTTTACTAAAGGCATTTATACCAAAATTCAGAAGTATTGATGTTTTTTGTCTAATTTTGTTTCGTTGCCTGGAATAATTGCGTTAAATCTGAATTATGTAGTTGATTTGTAAAATTCGATTATCTCGAAAACCGTTAAGTTTTGAAGTTATTAACAAGTATACTTTTTTTGTTAAAATAATGTATCTTTAATATTTTTTATTACAACACCGCTAACTTAAAGAGCAAAAAAGTTAAACGCAAATTTATGCCACATATATGGCATATGTAGCGCCCTCTATTAGCTACATTAAAATATGCATTAAATAATAATTCCTAATATTCAATAGTAACTAGTTATGAATTTTTATACATAAATGTTCACAAACATGAAAGTTATAGCTAAAATTAAAATTTTAAATTTCCACTTTAACACCCTGTAGCTTTATTATTAGTTTATTAAAGCAATTTGGCTTACATCGTAATATTTTAAAGTGTAGAATCTACGGTTTTTTTGTACAAATAATTAAGGACCACCCTGTATATTATCAAGATGCAAAAACCAACGGATTATATCAATATAAAAAAGAACAAGGAACATATCTCACTAGGGAGTATTTTAGTATGCATAATTTTTCTTTAAAATTGGCGTTATGGCAGCTTATAAAGTTTTAATGGCTCAGTTGAGTTTTGAGTTCAGTTTTTAAATTTAAATTAAAAATGAAAGCTAATTGAAAATTTAATGTTAAAAGTCAAATCACAATAGATAGGTAAATACTCTTGTAACGAAACTAAAACATATTTAAACGTCAAGCGGTATGCGCTGGCGGAAGTATCGCTGAAAATTAATGGAATACTAATACAAAGTGCTGCATAGGGAAACAGCCAGCGTTGGGTAAATTCAAGGCACGTTTCTTGAAAACGGTATGGTATATTCAAATATATTATTTCTCTGTGCAAAACTACAATAGTAGTTCAGATGTATCTAGCATTTTTAGAATTGTGCAATGTAAAACAAGTAGCTCTGTGTAATACAAAAATATATAGTGTGTCTTAATTTATCCTATTACTAATACACTAAGGATTATATAATTCTCGATAAAATATCATCGTACAGCTCAATTTCTATTTCTAATGAAGTACATTTTTTACTCTATACAACACAGGGTATATATAACTGAATGGTTTATTAAACTGCGGGACGCGGAACAGATTCTTGTCCTGTCCCTTGTTCCGCACTTTTCCATCTGTCCCGTCCCGCGTTCCTTCCTGTACCCATTTTCGTTGTCCCGTCCCTCGTGCCGTCCCGTATCCCGCAAAGCTTTTTTTAGTCAAGACGACTTTTTTAGCTAAAAATTATCCTTAACCCTCTAAGACCGTCTTAAGACGGTCTTTACATTTTATCGTATAAAACTTACACCGAATGTTCTTTGCTACCACAGTTACGACGTCCAACTTTAAAAAACCTTACTTGACGTTATTCTATACAACTAAACACATTCTGGCATCGCGATTAGGTACGTTCTTATCGTTAGTCAAGTGCTGACATACCATAAAGTGACAGTGAAAATTATTTATTCATAAACATTATTTTTTAAATCATCAAAAAATACGTTTAGATCAAAGTGATCAACTTGATAATTTTATGGTAAGTACATTATATTTCTTGTTTTAGTAATATAATATGCTTTTAATAAAAACTTTTGTGCAAATAGGCTTTATAAACAAAAATATCAAGACGGTCTCAAGACGGTTTTGCTGATTTACGTATGAAATTTTTATCCTTCAGTATCAAATTTAGATAAAAAATATCTCCTTCAGTATGAAATTTTTTGTTATTTTTTTGTGCGTAGGAACACTCTTACTTCCCTGTTTTATTATTTTTCTTTTGTGTGATAGATGCATCGTCTAAATCGTAACCATAAGAACAAAATCAATTTGGAAGAATTGTCTGATGAACAATTATTCGAATTTATTGATTCCGTTGAAACCGACGATAGCATTTATAGTAGTGACGATAGTATTGTCGATTCCGACTATGTTGATGATAGTATTGAGCCTGAGAAGCCTTACAGCCTATCCGAGGTATCAGAGGATAACTCACAGTTATGAGAAATGCATTCAGGAAATGCTTGAAGCTGAGACAACCGATGCATTTGTAAATTGTATAAATTTGTCACTGGATATTAGCAAAGTTGTTTAAACCAGCAGCTTCTTTAACATTAGTTTTGGATGATGTATCAACCAAAACATTTAAAGTACAGAACCCTCTACATCCACTTCTACAAATGCATATTTTAAACTAGTCAAAAGAGCTTGATCTCCATTGCCACCTCTTGAAGATACTGGGCCATTAGTTCAACGTAATGATGGTGGCTTTACTGGAGGAGGTAAGATTATATAGAAAACATATTTATACGTTAGGTATATTGTCTTTTTTATTACAGCTTTGAATACAATATCAAAAAACTCGAAAGATATTTCCAAATTGACGTGGCGTAATCGCTCAATGCGTTTACACGTAAATGATGTGGCTTTTCGTGGCGATTCATCTCTTCCTAGAACAGTCAAACAGCTTTAAACACCGATTATTTAATTATTTTTTTAACAACGATATCGTTAAACTGATTGTTGAAGAGACAAACCATTGTGCTTTGGAAAAAAATATAAATACAACATTCAGCACAACTGCAGACGAAATAAGACATTACATTGGAATATCGCTTTATATGTCTATATATCGCTATCCTAACATAGATAGTTATTGGGGAAACAATGCTTTTGTGCCAATTCAGAACTGTATGACATCGAACGATTTATTACCATTAAAAAGTATTTATCCTTTCAAGATAACTCACAACGAAAGAAGAAAGGTGAACCAGGATATGATTCATTATTTCGGATTCAGACGCTAGCTAACAAACTGAATGACAGGTTTGATTTCATCCCCAAAACGGCTAGACTTTGTGTTGATGAACAGATGTGCTCTACAAAAACGAAACACCATTTGCGTCAGTATATGCCAAATAAGCCGCACAAATGGGGTGTGAAATTGTTTGTTATATGTGATTCACATGGTTTTGCTTTTTCGAAATTTGCAATGGCGCCGGAGATAATGTAGTATTGCCTGGTACACCAGACCTAGGAGCAACGTCAAATGTTGTCGTTCGTTTATCACAAACGATTCCTAATTTCGTGCATCACATCTTGTATTTTGACAACTTCTATACTTCGCTTCCCCTCGTGGTATATTTACGTGCAAGAGGAATTTATAGTTTAGGCACAGTAAGAGGTAAATAAATTTTCCGTGGTTTCTATTATTCAAAATGATACATGTTTTAATTTTTTATTTGTAGCTAATCGTACAGAATATCATGGACCTACAGGGTCAGAAATGAGGAAGTACTCAGAAGAGCGGGCTTACAGGATAGGGAACTTTTTAATTATGTAAAAAGTAAGAAGACTGCATACTTGGGGCACATTATACGAGGAGAACGATACACTTTTCAGCAACTGATACTCGAAGGGAAGATAGAGGGTAGGAGAGGTCTCGGGCGTAAAAAAATGTCATGGCTGCGCAATATTCGACAATGGACAGGAATCCACAGCTATGAAATGCTTCGCAATGCTGCTAAAAACAGAATTATTTAATCCAGAATATTTAACATCTCACCTGACAAGACGATGTACGGTGGACGCCTACGCAGAAATGCACGGCACCTTAAGAAGAAGAAGCTAATCGTATACCAGCGTGTAAACTGCCGACTGATAGTGAAGTAAATAAAGAAAGTAGAGGGTTTTCCATAGAATACATGACCTCAAGTTATGGAATCGATGTAAGCACTGTATTATGGAAGGATAACAAATGTGTCCGCCTGGCATCGACATATGTTGGCATTGAACCTTTTATAAAAACCACTCCAAATCAACAAAAAGCGAAAGTACCTCGGTATGACAGAAAGCATAGAAAACACATCGAAGTTGATTGTCCTCAAATCATACGTGAATATAATGCTCACATGGGTGGAGTCGATTTGATGGATGGACTTATGGGTCGATATCACATTCGAGCTAAAAGCAGAAATATTATAATTCGGATATTCTATCATTTTGTCGACATGGCCGCCACAAACGCATTCATTCTATATAAACGTACATGTGCCGAAAAGGCAAATCATTTCAGTGACTGTTGTGAAGAGGAAAGGCTTCTATCTCTTCCAGAATTCCGTGAAGAGATAGCATCTGGCCTTGTTTATTTCAAGGAGAAACGAAATGTTGGTCGACCATCATCAGCTCGAAATGGTGAACCTAGTTCTTTTGGTAAAACTAGTTCATCTGGTGTTGAAAAAAAGGCGGTTCATCAAGTTGCGGATATACGTTTTGATGGTGAAAACCATTTCCCAGTTTAGGTAAACAGAAAAGGCAAGAAGAGATGTAAGCTGTGTAAACAATCTGATACACAGCTTGTCTGTTCCAAATGTGACCTCCACTTATGCGGTACAGTCGATAAAAATTGTTTTTGGGATTATCACCATCAAAAATAACATGTATACTCATTTCTCTCAATGAAACTTGTTTTATAATAAACATCTACCAAAGTTATTTTTTTACTTATAACCCGGTAAGACCGTCTGTAGACGGTCTTCACTATTTCTCACCTAGCACTCATTCTAGACAAGAGTTTTAGCAGAGAATTTAAAAATAAGTTACTTTTGCCTATATTTACTTGAAAAAAAATATCAACTTCAACAGATAATTTATACGATCTTGCCTGTTAGAGGGTTAAATATCAAGGTAATAACCAAACCTAGCTATTGCAAAAAATAACCGAAATTCCCCAATTTTAGCTATAGCATTTCCTACTGTCTCTTTCAATTTAGAAATCCCAGCTGAAATTAATTTCTTCCAATCTAATTTCTATATTCTTTATTTTCAAATTATGATTATCTTATTTTTTGCTCTAATAAAAGAGTTTTTAAAACTTAATTTCTCGTCATTCATCGTCCAGTAAGTCTGTAACTTTTTTAGTTTTTTAAGAAACCGTGTAATGTTTTTAGTAATTCTGCTTCTTGGATTCTGAATGGTATTAATTTTGGATTACTGGCATATTTTTACTTTGCAAACATAATGCAGATACTTTACCAACTAATAACTTTAATTACCAAATATTTCCGATAGTAATAGAAGTGCAGTTTTTGCGGGACGTGCAGGACATCTCACGGGACAAATCGCTGGTCCCTATCCGAGTCCTGTCCCGGAGAAAACCCGCTGTTCCCTCATGCGCCTTATCCCGCAGCAAAAATTGCTGTCTTGTTTCGCGTCCCGTCCTATACCGTGGGACAAATTGCGGGACGAGACATTCTACGTGTTTCCCAAACAGCAACAAAATGTGACTGATAGCTCATTTCGAAGAAAATTTTATTACTTTTTATATGGTTTTAATAAAAAAGAATTTATTTTAACCTACAATCAACGAAATACCGAGCTTTTAAACCAGGATACTCCACCTCAGACGTTCTATCTTAATATGTCTTACGATATCTGGTTCCTGGTATATTCTAAAAAATTCGATTTATTTTAGAGGAGAAAAAAGCACTTCAAATGGTAAAGTAAAATTCATTATACATGAAAAAAACAAAACACAAAATATAGTTAACTCTAACAACATTAGCCCGTGGATGGTATCTCATTTTTAAACTAAATGCAAGATTAAACTTTAAGGTAATCTAGACATATGTTTCAACGACTATTCTCTTGGATGAAGAAATTGACGAATTATATGACTATCTTGAAACAGCATTATACATGCAGCTGCTACACCAGCAGATTACACAATAATTATGGTTGACTAATTATGCGAAAATGGGCAACAATAAATTGCTCAACTTCTTACATCAGGAAAATTTATCCACGAGGAACATTTTTTCTATAAACAACAGAGTAAATAAACATGGATAATCCCAGATTGCTATGCCAAAAATAAGATAGATTATATCATAACAAACAGAAAAGAAATAATTAAATACATCAAAGTACTCAATAAACTTTCGATACAAAATAACTACAGACAAATCCAAGTAAAAATACAATTAAATATCAAACTGGAAAAAACCACGACGGGTTTTAAAAATACGAAAATAGTAAAGGATTCGACCAGAAAAAACAACGACCTGTATAAAGATTCCTCCAGAGAAAACAACGACTTGTATACAGATACACTAACCAGATATTATATATATATATATATATATATATATTATATATGTATATATATATACATATATATATATGTATATATATACATATATATATATATATATATATATATATATATATATATATATGTATATATATATATATATATATATATATATATATATATATTTCTAAGAAAGAATATATATATATATATATAAAGAAATGAAATTTAATCTTTGCAGATAAGTTAAATAGTAAACTCTAAATCAAAATCACTTTTGTGCTTTTGTGTAGTGTGATTCTCGACTTAACCCTGACCGCTCATTAGCCAAACACTCCACTGGTCATCTCATGGACTATACCAACACTACAATTCTCCACCGGGAGAACAATAAATCTAAAAGATAGTTCATTGAAATGTCTTATATTTTCCTTAACGATTTCTACATCAATTTTAAGAGTGATATTAAGAATCTAAGTGATATATACCACTTCTTACTTAAATCAGTTACCAAGAACAATCACAATCACAGATAACTAACTTGACTGATATATTCATCAACAACTAACCTATTTTAATAATAATTTTCATTAACTAAAAAAGATAACATTCCCTTGCTTTTCTTAAATACGTCCCAATAAGATATTATTATAATAATACATGAACAATATAATATAATTAATAATAACAAAAAAAATTCAATTAAGAAAATCTAAAATAATATTTCCCCAAACTGGAATTTAACTTCATTCGGTTTTACCAATGAACCTTAACGACATATAGATTCAAAAGAACTACTTAAACTGTCAGCACATCCGTTCTGATAAACAGAACCTCACATTTAAACTTTCTAATAATCAAAAAATTAGTTATTACCAACAATTCAAAGAACTACTTCCTTTTAAATGTAGTTACATTGGGTTTTTCGATTAACCTTGGGTAAACCTTTGCGTTTTAAGTTCAAAGCTACCATACATTTCCAACGTTAAAAAAAACTTTTTTGCACATAGTAACAAAAACGAAGTTGATTTCCTGTTCCCCTTTATTTACCAATATGTAGACGACCTCATATGTGCAGTCCCTGCTGACAAAATCAACTACACTCTTAACGTTTTTCAACTCATGTAACACTCACCTACAATTTACTGTCGAAACAGAAGAAAATAATAGTGTGCCATTCCTCGACACCAATGTATCCAGACATGAGGACAATACAGTTAGGTTGGACTGGTACAGCAAGAAAACATTCTCAGGTAGATATGTGCCTTTTCACTCGTATCATCCAGACGAGCAGAAAATTAACATCATCAAAGGTCTGAAAAACAGAATAAAAGAATTTGTCACCCTTATAACTATAATAAGAACATCAAGTTACTTTATGAGATTCTTAGAAAAAATCACTATCCTAAGATGCTTCTTAATAAACTGCTCTTTCAAGATATGCCAACAGCAAGAACACACCAAAGACAAACATTAGAAGGAGAAACATTAGAACTTTTCTATGAGAGATTGCCTTACATCAGGAGTTTATTACCACAGATCACAAACCTTTTCGAGACAGTTCAACATAGTGATAGCAAATTCAGTGTACAAAAGATTAGGGACATACTTTACTAACCTGACAGAAAGAGTTAAAAAACTGGATAACTTCAATATCGTGTATTCTATTCCATGTGGTTCTTGTTCGGAAGTGTATTAGTCAAACTAGCCAGAAACTCTCAAAAAGAATAGCTTTACACAAGAGTGATGTTGCGAGGAAGCTTACTAGTACAGCTTTTAGCCAACATATTAAGAATACTGGACACATTGCTAACTATGAAAATGTGCATGTGCTAAAAAGGGTTGACAACCAATTTAAGAGGAATTATATAGAAATGTGCTACATCCATAACTGTAGCTATTCTATGAACTGTAAGAAAGATGTTGAAAATTTAAGTTGTATTTATTCTTTTTTGCTTCAACAGGACTTGACAAGATGTAACAGATTGGAGAATGTAGGGAACTTATCATAACATACACAGATGACCTTCCTGCACTTGAGAAAAGACTTCATTTCCCTGCTGATTTTGGTTCTTTAAAAGATTCCTTCTAGCTTCCATGAGGTGCGGATGTAAATATAACCTTGTTACATATGAAATCGGGATATTGACAGAAATCAGAAACATTGTCATCAAAAAAGAAGAATAATTCTTCTTTTCTACCTTCAACATGAAGTTGCAGTTTTTGTAGGTTCTTAGATTTTAGATTTTTTTGTTGTGTTGTATTTGAAAAAATACCCTTTTGTGTTGTGTAATGTTTTTATTTAAAATTTTAAATGTATTTTTTAATATTTTTAACATGTTTGTGACAGTGTTCTTCACCACGAGGACCAACTGAACATTTTCAATGTAAGTTTTTAAATGTTGATTTTCACCACTTGTACTAAATATTTTTCCATTTAGGTGCTGATGAAGGTGACAGCCTATCACCGAAAATTTCACATTTAGAATAAAGTTCTACACCAAACTGGCTTATACCATCTTTAGCCGATCCTTGATTTGACGCTTTTTCGAAAGTTACCTACCAAAGAGTTGTATTCTTAGCGTCGTTATGTACACTTTATATATATATATATATATATATATATATATATATATATCTATATATATATATATATATATACACGTCCCGGCTATAGCTTCTCTTTTCAAAATGCGGTTATAAGTCGTCTTCCAGAAGGAGTGAATATCTTTAAATTTTTATTCGTGTATATTAAATTTTTAACCCTTCTTAAAATGTATCGAAAATAAAAACATTAGAATTTTTTATACAATTACCAAATTAATACCAATTGTTCTTCCGTCTAAAATTACTATACATACCTCCTCCAATGTATATTAAACTAAGAAAATAAATCTTTCCGCTATTCAAAATATACGTCAAAAACTACATTACGGTGGTTTACTCCTCTTTATCAGAAACTAAACGACGGTGGATACGTAAAGTGTGGAAACTCTTCAAGTATATACTTATACAGGGTGGTCCTTAAGTAATTGTACAAAAAGAAACTGTAGATTCTACACTTTAAAATATTACGATTTAAGTCAAGTTGCTTTAATAAAATGTTGATATTAAGAAAGATACAGGGTGTTAAAATGGAAATTTAAAATTTTATTTTTTGCTACAACTTTTATGTTTGCCAACATTTATGTATGAAAATTTACAACTAGGTAGTACTAAATATCAGAAATTATAATTTGATGTATACTTTGATGTAACTGATACAGGGCGCCACATATGCCACATATGTGGCATAAATTTGCAGGTAACTTGTTTTGCTCTTCAAGTTACCGGTATTTTTTAATAAAAAATATTAAAGATACATTATTTTAACAAAAAAAGATATACTTGTTAATATCTTTAAAACTCAACAGTTCTCGAGATAATCGCATTTTAGAAATCAACTACATAATTCTGATTTATCGCAATTATTCCAGGCAACGAAAGAAAATTAAAGAGAAACATCAATACTTCTGAAATTTGGTATAAAATACCTTTAATAAAGTTAATAGTTAATGAATTATTAAATAAAATAAATATATCAGCAGGATAAAATAATAGGATTTGATAAATAACAGTATAATTGGATTTTAGATCATAAATTTTACGTTTTGTATTAAATTAAAGTCATAATCAAAACATTTTATTTACAAACCAAATTAAGAAATAGTTAAAGTAAATAACATTAAACTTTTTGTCAAAGTAAGTGTTCAATATGTCTACTATTTTTTTTAATTTATTTGTCAATACATTCAATAAAATATCGTCTCATATTAAATAGCCTCATTGGTTCTAAGGAAACTGCTGCAGTATTTATTAATAATGATAGAGTATATTAATAAGTAATTTTTTTAAAATGTTTATGAATTAAATAATTCTATTAATATCTCACCACAAGATATAACTACCATGAACAATCCAACGTTCAGGAAAGTTGTATTTAAATACTGTCTCACTCCGCTTTCTCTGTAATGTAATTGTCTACCATCTTGTAGAAAATACATTTTTCGTCTTAAATTTCATGACAATTCCCACAATAAATTAATAAAATTATTTTATAAAAAATGTAAATAACTCTCGACATTCAAATTGCAAGGTAATTCGCATATCCGTAAAAAAATAATTATCAATGGTTCCAAACCATAGGACATGCATTTTAAATATGAATTTTGAAGATATTTTACGGATATCCGAATTACCTTTCAATTTGAATGGTGAGATTTATTTACATTTTTTATAACACGATTTTATTGATTTATTGGTTTGATGACGATTTTATAAAATTGTCATCAAACTTAAGGCTTAATATGTGGTTTCTACAAGATGGTACACCATTACATTATTTAAATATACTTTCCTGAACGTTGGATTGTTCGTGGTAGTCATATTCTTGTGGTGAGATAATAATATAATTATTTAATTTATAAAAATTTCAAAAAATTACTTATTATTATACTTAACACAACTATAATAAATACTGCAGCAGTTTCTTTAGCACCAATGATGCTATTTAATATGAGACGATATTTTATGGAATGTATTGACAAATGAATTAAAGAACATGGTGGACATATCAAACAGTTCCTTTGACAAAAAGTGTAATGTTATTTAGTTTAACTATTTTTTAACTTGGCTTGTAAATAAAATGTTTTGATTATGACTTGAATTTAATACAAAACGTAAAATGTTTGATGTAAAATTCAATTATTCTGTAAATCCTGTTATTAATTATCCTGCTGATATATTTATTTTATTTAATATTTCGTTAACTATTGACTTTATTAAATGTAGTTGATAACAAAATTCAGAAGTATTGATGTTTTTATCTATTTTTCTTTCATTACCTGGAGTAATTGCGTTAAATCAGAATTATGCAGTTGATTTGTAAAATGTAATTATCTCGAAAACTCTTAAGTTTTGAAGTTATTAACAAGTATACCTTTTTTTTTTGTTAAAATAATGTATCTTTAATATTTTTTATCAAAAATACGGGTAACTTGAAGAACAAAAAAGATAAGTGCAAATATAAGCCACGTATGTGGCATATGTGGCGCCCTCAATTCTTCTTCTTCTTCAGATGCAAATCCACTAATGGATGTTAGCGATCACATTTTCCATTAACTCTCTATTTCTTGCAATATGTATCAGAGATTGTATGTCGTTAATCCCTGTCCATTGCTTATGTTTCGGAGCCAGGACATTTTCTTGCGTCCCATTCCTCTCTTGCCTTCAATTTTACCCTCGATTATAAGTTGGAGGAACTGGTATTTTTCATTTCGCATGATGTGACCTAGATACGCCGTTTTCCTTTTCTTGATGGTTTCGAAAAGTTGGCGTTCTTGGTTTATTCTTTTAAGGACATCTATATTTGTGATTTTCGCTGTCCATGGTATTTTTAGGATACGGCGATAAAGCCACATTTCGAAAGCTTCCAATCTGTTTATATCCCTCGTTTTGAGTGTCCGCCTTTAAAAAAAATCTATTTTTTGTTACTTTTGTGAATTAATTGTATTCAATTTTCCCAGGCATATAATACGATATTATTAAAGTGAATTAGAAGTTCAAATAATTTTGGTTTACCCTCCAAGAAGTAAAACGAGAATGCAATTGTTATTTGCTTTGAGCAAAAGGAAAACTATTTATTAGGTTCAGCAAATTTAAAACAAGTTAGGAAAGGATCTGCAGATACAAACTACCTATCGTGTGACCACTGCTTCGGCATGTATTCTGCAAAAAACTTATGGCGTCACAGAAAAATATGTAATCCTGATTCAATAACCAGAAATTCTCAATCACAAGCACAAAATTTCTTATTAAGGCACATTAAATTGGTCACATAATTATTTAAAAGAAGCTGTTTTTCTTCGAATGCGAGCAGACAATGTATTCCTCGTGGCTGAAAAAGATCCGCTTATTTGTGCGTTTGGCTCAAGATATTTAAAGATCCATAGAGAACAATACTTTATACCAATAGCGGCAAGAAAAAATAGGGAAAGTAGTTAAAATTCTTATCGAACTAAGAAAAAATAGTTTCTCAATTCAATTAAAACGCTCTTTGACTCATTGAAACCAGAACATCACGATTCTTTAGTTTTTCCTACTAAAATAGTTTCAAAACTTAAGCAAAAATTTAAAGCTGGATCATTGGCTAAAAATATTGGCACTATATTAAAACAGTGTTGTGATAATAGCACTTATGCATAATGTGAGAAAGTCTGAGTTTATTGTTAAAAGTGTCAGTGCTAAAATAAAGACACTAAATACAAATAATATAAGTAAATTGGAAATATGATATTTCCAGTCAAGCTTCAAATGATTTACGACATAAAAAAATTAAACAAAGTGACGTTAATACCACTAACAAGTGACCTTATGCTACTGAAAAACTATCTCCTCTGAATCATAAATGAAGGTTGTGATAAATTACAGAAAAATAATAATAATATTAATTTTTACATGTTTCCGTTAGAAACTATATATTGCCGTATAATCTTATTAAATAGAAGGCGCCCTGGTGAATTAGAAAGAATGACTATACAGAGTTACATTAGTGCTAAAGATAATCAATATTATGAAGAATTTTCTGAAGCAATTTCAGAAACCGAAAGAATTTTAATAAAAAGTTTTAAAAGAATAGTAATAAGAAGTAAGAGGGGGCGTGGTGTAGCCATCCTAGGAAGAAAAGATGTACAAGAACACTTAGAAATGATTACAAAACATAGAGATTTACTTGTAAAATTACCTAGTAATGCTAAAGTCAAAGTATGCTAAATTATGCGGAGCTAAAAATCCTAGTGCTCTTACATGTACAAGGTTGCGAAAATATCTAGCAACGCTAACCCAGTTGTTTACAATATCGGAAAATGACATGGAGCAACTGGCTTCATTTATGGGACACACATTAGAAATCATCGATCCTCATATCGACTCCCCGATGACATTTATTAAACTGTACAGATCTCTAAGTTGCTCTGTTAATGGAGAAAGGTTAGAGCAGGGAAAAGGTTTAGAACAAATAGAGATAAATTTGGAAGAAGACATTATAAAAGATGATAATATACATAATAACGAAGTATTTAAAGAACAAAAAAATGAAACCAATGATGTTATTGAATCGAAAGGTCCAGAAAGTTGTAATAATGAAAAACAGGAAATAATGGATATGAGGACAAAAATAAAAAAGGGTTTTTAGTTCCGTGGACAGAAAACTTAAAAGAAACTAGCCAAAATATATTTTAAAACCCACATTAAGCAAAAGAGACTCCCCAAAAAAAATCAGAATGTGACGATCTGATCTATTAAAAAATAAAAACTAGCTCAAAATAAAGGTATTCATTCAAATTGAATATAAAAAGTATTGAATGTCTTGAGTTGCCCTTAAATTTTTAGTTTTGTTTGTATTTTCATTTGTGTTTATATTTTCAGTTTTATTCATATTTTTATTACTTGTTTTTAAAGCTATTAACATTAAAGATTTATAACAAACATAGATACATGTTTTTTTTTTTTTTTCGTTAGCCCATGTTAGAAATTTACAAATGATTATCAATAGTATATATAGCCCTTAAATAATCAGATTCGATTTACAATAAAACAAATAGAATTTGAATTTATTTTTCGTTTTTACCATTAGTTTTATTGTGACCAAAAACCTCTCTACGTTGATTAAGATTTTTTGTTGAAATAGATATATACTTTAAAGTTTAAAGAAAGATTGGAAAACTATTAAGTAGTTTTCGAATAATTATTCCAAAGGAGGACTAAACCACCGTAATATAAAAATAGGAAGAACTAAGGTCGGTAAACTATAATTGGAATATACGTAACGAAATATACGCCGACACTGGCGACACAACAAGTAATGTGGCGATCATATTGAACTAAAATATTCAAACATACAAAAACACGCAATAACTCACCCATCTGAAATTTTGCTCAATGGTTTAGAATGATGTTTCGACTTCTTTTATAATGATTGCGATAAGTCCTCCGTATACGGAGGACCCACCACATTGGAGGACCTATTCAATGTAAATTTCCTATATAAGGAGGAGCTATCCACTGGTGCGTATATATATATATATATATATATATTTATATATATATATATATATATAAAACTGTTTTGGATGGGTTGGAGTCAATAACAGGGGCTATTTGTTAACTATTTTTCACTCGAGCTTTCAATTGTGTTACAAATATTATCAATAGCTGCTAAAAAATACAAAATATTTTACAAAGTTGAACTAGAAAGAAAAACATTTTGTTAACTCACCAAATAAAATTAGTTGGGTATATAAAAATGCTGCTAACATATTTCGAAAAATAATAATATAAAAATGTTCTAATCTAATAAATGCTTCTCTGAAATTTTAATATAATTTTGAAAAAATCTCTTAACACAAAAACAATTGAATTTGTAAATAAATTTGAATAGTGACAATTACAAATAAGCCTCAATGTCATAAATATCAACTTAAAATTTTTATTTTTGACAATTATATTGCCAAAAATAAAATTTTGTTTAAAAATTATTTTTTGTTTGCCTGAAAAAATGTAACAAAAACATGGAAAATTAGTTTTGTATATTGGTGTTACATTCAATGAGATCTAAGCATATTTTTTAAAGAATATTACGACGACAGTACACTCTAATTGATTAACGTTATATTTAAATATTTCTGGCTTACCCTTATTGTTCCTGAAGTTTAATATATGTACTTTAAGCTTCTATAACTATGCTAAATGAGACCAATTATGTCGCAAATTCCTCGACAGAATGTAGTAGAATTTGGTAACCCATATTAAAAGGATATAACATATTACGGATACATCATTTATAATTTTTAAATAACAAACATATAAAATCAGAATTTTATATGTCCGGACAGTATTATGAGGTTTTTTTCCTGGTTTTTCCCTCATAATTTACTATGGAATCACCAACAGGAGAATTTTACCGTCATCATGGCATGTGGATGTCTTTTTAAAAACAAATTACATGCTACGATTTTTTCTGCTAGATATTCGAAAGTTAAAGTTGATTTCATGTAATCGAATAAACTATATTTCAAGTAAAGTCGTCCCAAGAACGCAACTCAGCAATATTGGTAATAGCATTTTAAAGTCTTCTACTTTAAAATTTATACTGTATATCTAAATTGTCAATATAATTAAGTCAGATAAAATTAAATTATTAAACGAATTTTCCACCAAGTAACAAAAAAAAATCAAAATTTGTTTAATTTACTAATGTTTGTATTTTGAGAACGATTTCCGAAGTGGAAATTGAAACATCAATTCACTAACTTTAACATTTAATTGTGGTTTATTCACATCTAAATAGAAATTAATTTAAATCTTCTTATGAGTATATACAGGGTGAGTCATAACTATTGGGACATAGACTAAGGACAGGTTATTTGGACCAAAATATGGCTATTGGGCCAAATATGCCTTAATAAAATGTTGCTGAGAAAAAAGATACACGGTGTTAAAGTTAATTTTTGTTTTTCGTTTTTTGCTAATAGTTTCCCTGTATATTTATAAATTGCTATCAAAATTGGCACAGAGGCATAATCTTAGACAGGAAATAGTATTTTATTTATAATTCCACTATCAAATACCAAAATAATAAACAAAGTTGCAACTAACGTAAGGTTTCCATTTTGACGATAAATCAAAACTAAACACACTTTAACTTAAAAGAACTCACAAAAACTTAAACCAAATGTTCTACATGGTCTCCTCCGATTTCTATGCCTTTTCTAATTCTTTTTATAAAGGATTTTCGGACGTTAAAAAATATTATTCTGTCCCCTTATAAGATTAGCTGCATTTTGAATGTATCTCCAAAGTTCGTCTTGTGTATTAATTTCATTGGCATAAACTAAGGACTTCGTATGTTCCTAAAAATAAAAATCTAGCGGGTTGTACTCAGGACTTCTTGGTGGGCATTAAAAATCACTGCCTCTGCTAATCCATCGTTAAGGAAATACGTCATTAAGATGATTTCTAACAGCTAATGAAAAATGAGGTGGCGCTCTATCCTGCATAAAACCACATTTTTCTTCTTACATCCAGTGACAGATCATCTAAAATATCACTAAGAGTATTTTCCAAAAAGAATAAATAATAATCTCCATTTTAATTTGGAGGAAGAAGATAAAGCCCTAGTAGTTGGTCGCCTATAATGACACACCAAATATTCAATTTCAACTCATGCTGAAAATGTCTGCATGCGGGTTTTCTTCTTCCCAATAATGACTATTTCGCCAATTAAAAACCCCTCGTCTGGTAAAAGTTGCTTCGTCGGTGAACATAATATTCTTAATATTCTTAATAAAGTGCCTGTCATTGCGATGTTTATTCAGAATACGTTGGCAAAACTGTAACCGTCGTGGAAGATCTGTTGGAAGTAAATTTTGAACAGGAGTGAAGTGACACGGATGACGGTTTTCTTTTTTTAGAATTCTAACAATAGACGACTGAGTTACTCCTGTTCCTGCTGATAGATGTCGTGAACTTATTTCAGGATTTTCATCTACTCGAACCAAAAGTTCATCTTCTTGATTAGGTGTGATTTGTTTCGGTCGACCACCTCGATTTTTATTGTGAAATGACCCAGTTTCTCCCTAAACTACGATATAATCTTGCAAAAGTTTTGATATTTGCTTGCCTTCTGTTTGCGTATAACATTCCATACCTTCTGGCTGCCGAGCGACCGCAAAAATTTTCTTGTGCGTATACGCAAATCATATCTCGCATTTCTTCATTAGTAAAATGATTGTGACGAGGCATTTCAATAAAAAAATAATGATTACTTTTAAAAAATGCAACATTACACTACACTGTCACATCAAAAATAATTTACTCTGAACAAATGACATTGTTCAATTATCACAATTATCTGACAGTCCAAAGCATACTTTTAATAAATGAAATAATATTTGAAATCCTTTTTTAAGACTCTGAGCAGTTTGACTCCGTTTTTATCGAAAACGGTTTGAAATTATCATGTTTAAACAAAGTACCAATTTTACGTAAAAATGATGTTTACGTCATATTTTCTAATAAATATTACTTAAGTTTCATCAAAAAAAGTTTAGACTCAATTTGATCATTAGGAATGATCCACGTGGCGCCCTCTATGACAAAACGTAAAATAATTGTAAATAAAGTACTATTTCTTGTCTAGGATTATGCCTCTGTGCCAATTTTGATAGCAATTTATAAATATACAGGAAAACTATTAAACAAAAAACGATAAAACAAAAATTAACTTTAACACCTTGTATCTTTTTTTTCAGGAACATTTTATTAAGGCATATTTGGCCCAATAGCCATATTTTGGTCCAAATAACCTGTCCTTAGTCTATGTCCCCATAGTTATGACTCACCCTGTATATAATTATAATTATTTCTAAAGAAATGTCTTTCAGTGATTAATCTAAATATTTTACAGAGCGCTATAGCATGGGATCAAAATACTTATTTGAAAACTTTGTAAATTCTCCTTAATTGGAAGAAATATATAATAATGCATGATCAATAGTTTTTATGTAGTTTTTTTGTGTTTTTATGTTTACAGGTCCATAATCGGGATTTGTATTAGTGTAATTGATAAATGTTACAAATATAAAATTTATCGCAATAACTGATTGAGACATGGTATTAAAATGAAATATGAACTTTTAATAGGGCTTAAAAACTTTAGTGGACAGGGAACAAGAGAACATCCTGATTAAAATGATTTACCTTCAGTAAGATAAATCCTAATTTTCCGAAAATCTAATCGGACCTAATTATATCCCATGCACTCATTAAAATGACTTGTGGATGTTGAAACTTCACCGGAAAATGGAATACATTACGATAACACGTGCTAGCTAGCAATGGATATACAAAATGGAAAATCTCGTTACGTACATACAATTGCAGAATTTTGAGTAAAATTTTGTAAAAAAGTACGTTTAAAATATGTACAAATAACAGGCACATATGTATGACCTGAGAGTCGTGGGAATTTTTAAAAATATAGCAGTATATAAAAACACTAATTAGATCACAAGAATAAAATAACAAACATGAAACTGTATTCTATGGAATAAGTCGACCATTATATAAATATAATTTACACTTTTTTATAATTATGTATTTGTTTTTTTTTAAACATACAATTCACATTAACCCCGCAGGGTTATTAGTAAAGTAACAAGGTCAATAAAGATTATGTTACAAAATACAAAATTATTACTCACATAAATAATTAATGTAGTTTGATTGTACATATATTGTTTTATAGATACCAAACTTTTTGTTTGTTATAATACCATCTTTAATAATTGAGGCAGTCAACGTGAGAAGGGCACATAGGCTTATATGCCCTTTTTACGCAGAATAGCTGTTTAGATCCGCCATGTTTTCCCCTTTACAATGGTATAGTTTTCATTTATTTATCTTTAAAAATGAGGTTGGTGGAACTGTTTGAATATTAGTGTGCAGGATGTTTTTGCAGATATATAATTGTTTATAAACGACTTCTGCAGGTGATTTGTATAGGAGGGCTATTTATCGCTTCTCATTTGTTTCGATAACTTGTCATGTGTCATATATTATTATATTATAGTGAGGTTAAATATCGGCGTTGTTATTCTGATAATTTTTCGACTGTTCTAACAACCATTCAAATTTCGTCATTTTGTGTCATGTGGAACAATTTCACCCAATCATGTCAACATTAGACGATAATTTGCATTCAGTGCAATTTTCAATCCCTATGACAACACAATCGAGTTTGACAACTTCATCCAAATAAATTTCAAAATGTCACGTTTTAATTGCTAAAATTTACTGGTCATTGCAATCAGAAATCTATAAAACCATACTTAAATCTCGATTAAGAACACCACAACAAGATTATAAATATTATGCAATAGATCTTCTCTAATAGAGAACAGCAACGAATCTAATGTTAACTTAAATTTAAATAATTGTACTTTTACTAACTGTACTTTTAATAAATAAATGTTTCGTTATGTTGAGATATGATTTTTTTTTTCGAAAAATTATCCGCCGAATATCCCTCGGACATTGATGAATGCCGCATAATTTCATCACAAATTTCTCAAGCTTGTTGTTTGGTAACAGCACTCAGCCTTCGGCTTCGTGCTGTTACCAAGGAACGAGCTTTCGATTGTCATGAAATTATCTCGTCTGTTATCAATGTCCTAGGGATATTACTACTGATAAGTTTTATTCTATTATATTATAACATCGAGTTTTATTCTGATAAGAACTATGGTACGTAATGAAAAATATAGTGATTACGAAGATGTTCAAGAAGTTAATAGTTCTGATGGGAATACGAAAAAGAAAGTGATTCATAAACAGAAAAATAAGAAACAAGAAAGCAATAAATTAATTTTGATGGTCTGCAAAAGAAAATATGGAAAATTATAAGGGGTGAAAGAACGTAGGCAAAGGAACTAAAACACATAGAAAAGGATAGGTACATGAATTGACTACCTAAAAAAGCATTTTGCAGAGGAAGAACAAACGACGCTAGAGCCGGAAACACCAAAAATTTCCACAAATGAAGAACTTGATATAAATATATAGGGAGTTCGTGAAATATTTGAAAAACTGAAGAACAGAAAAGCAGCAGGTAAAGACGGAACACCAAACGAATTACTGAAATATTGTGGAGCAACAATGACAGAACAATTAACAATATTAATTATTAAAATTATAAAACAATAAAATACAGAAAGAATGGGGAATAAGCGAATTTATTCCACTACTTAAAAAAGGAGACAAAAAGCAGCCAGCAAACTACAGAGGTATAAACTTGTTAAATAGTATTCTAAAACTTACAACTAAAATTTTACAAAAACTAATGAAATTACTACAGTATAATGTAGCGTTTTAAATTTTCATATTTAATATCTGTAGAATAATATGGGTTCTGTTTTAAATTTTGAAGTTCACCCCTGGTTGTTTATACCAAGTTAAGTTGAGATGCTTAAATGGGTAATAACGCTGGAAATATTTTTTGTCTATGTATACTTTCAAATCCCATAACTTTTTATTACTTTGTCAGGTAAAAATATAGATGTATTTGTAGTTGAAAACGATTTGTTTACATCCAAGTCCCCTAATATTCCGGCTAAAAAAGAGGTTTTGTTGTCGTTCGTCGTTTAGAACAAGGGTTCAGAGGAATATTGTTTGTTTAGGTTTCGTAGACGACAAACTAGCTGCGAAGACGTAAAGGGGGATTTATTTGGCGTTTGAATTTGTAAAAATCTAACGCGTCAGTCAAGCAAGAGAAGTCAAGCTAAATCAACCGAATGATGAAGTCCAGCTGGGGCAGTTGAATTGAGAAGACGTAATGGGGCGACTTTGACCCGAAAGTCGATTCAATTTTTTTTGGATATGTTTTGGGACCAGTCAATGTGATAATGCTCTTTGCATTGAATGCAGTTTAGACAGAGTGATCACGATGGGATTTGTGCAGTGTGCCGGAAACTAATGTAATTTCTAAAGATTGATATATGGGATGTCCCTACCGGCCTTTTTTTTGTTCGCCTGCTTGATTCGATCCCATTCACGTCTTAGATCGTCGTTCCTGAGTGTAGAAATGGTTTCCCGTGTACCAGTTTAAGAATTTGTCCAAGTAGCTTCGCCAGAAATGTAGCAAGTTTTTTCTTTTTAAAAGTTAAGTGGCGAAATATGTAAAAAATAAGGTAATAATGAATATATTAATTCTTCCAAGTAAATAGACATTTTTAATAATTGTTTTCATTAAAATAAAAGAATTTGTAATAATTAAAGTTTTATATTATGTAATGAATCTTAGCTAAAAAATGTCATATTTTATTCTGATTTAAAATGTTATGTTGACATATGACATTTGCACTAATCACAGTTTGATTATTATATATAAAAGATATTTCATATATAAGGTTCAATTCTACAGTATTTTCATAAAAAGGATATCCAAAAGTTTTTTTGATAATCTAATTTGGCCATATTATAACCTAGGAACCATTTCAAGATTTTTTGTAGCAATCTCTTTTTTAAATGAATAACACGTAAGTTTTTGTTAATTTGTTATATAGAAATTGATACTCTTGTATAATATGTATTTTTGAAAACTGTATGTTCGAGACAAAAATAAACGTTCGATGTGTTTGTCTGATTCATTTTTTGTTTTAATTTAGAAAAGTCTCCTAATCCTTGTATGTATTTTTGATTGTAGGGAAGAAGAATTTTTTCTTTCTCTCAGCAGGAAGATTACTTCAAAGCGGCGTCCAAACATAAATAGCTAGAGGTAAATTTGTCTGCCATATCTTATTCGTTTATGACCCAGGAGATTTATGTAAGTAACTCTTTGTTTTCATTTAGTAGATACCCCAATCCGACCCAAATTTATTTCAACTTATCCACGACCAAGCTCTCCAACAACCCTCTGAGTATCGTACGCACTAGTTCCGATTATTTTGTTTGTCCAATCTTATCCCCCATGTTCTTACTCTGAGATAAACAAAAATATATCGTTACAATAATAGGCCAGCATTTCAGTGTTTGATTAAATATTAAAAAAACTATCGAAAACATCTACCAAAACAACATAATAGAAATCAGAATAGATAGACAACTTAAAGAATATATCGAAATAGGCAGCAGAATAAGACACACATTTATTGTTGAGACGAAGTCCAGAATTTATGAAGCCAGCGTAAGACCAATAATGACATATGCCTAAAAATAAGACACGACACAGCAACAATACAAAGGTTACTGGAAACGGCAGAGATAGAGGTACTGAGAAGAATTACATGAAACACGCTGAGAGAGAAATATACAACTATAATGTTACCTTTAGTGAGAGCGCCCACCAAACTGGCATGGCAAGTGGCAAGTAGCAACTAGTACGCATCTAGCATGTTACTTAAAATGTAACCAATGAAAACGAATAATTAGAATGAATGACGTCACTGTCATTTTAGTGTGCGCTAAATAATTAGTTTTCATTTTTTACATTTTAAGAACATGCAAGACGCGCGCTACTTGCTACTTGCCACTTGCCATGCCAGTTTGGTGGGCGTTCTCCCTTACGGTACACTCTTGAAATTCTTTGACAGTCATGTTTAGATCCAATTTTTTCTTTATCATGTTTTAATCTGTCTACATTAACTGACTTCATTTAAGATTAGCTTAACATGATTATCAGTCCTAGTTTACGACATCTCATCGGATATATACCAATTTTTAACATAGCTAATAACTAAGTTGTGGTTGCTGATTTATCAAGGTTATTTCTTTGTTATTTGGCACCGTTCTTTTGCAAGTTATTCTATAGTCGTATTAATTTAATATGCGTCCTTGTTTTTAGTTAGTTTATATTTTAACCCTCGTTTTGACATTCTCTTGTTACTTTTTTACTAATGACGCATTATTATTTTTCAATTCCTTATTGGCTAGTCCCTAAATATTTTAGTACATTTATTTAATGACTAATTTTTATATATAGTTTGTAGAATATACATGTATAGGTTTAGGCCCGTTCCTAGGGTAGTGAGCGCCTGCGTGCAGGATTTTTTGTGCGCCCCCATATTATGTTTTTAAGATACCTATATCATAACATGTTCTTGTGATATGATTGAAAATATGATATGAATGTAAAAAGAAAAATAAAATGAACCATGTTTGAAAAAAGGTTTTATTTTCAAAATTAAATGAAGAAAAAAGGTCATTTTAAAACAATATTATTATGTAAGTTAACAGTAACATGAAGTTTCCTTCATGTTGTATTTGTAAAGCTAAATCCAAATCCATACATGATCTTTTATTCACATCAGAATCTAGATTTTGAAAATTACCCAAAAATCCAAATAAATCGTGGCACTTATCTATTCCCTCAAAGCGTCTTTGTAGGAATTGAATTGTTGTGTCCAAAATTTGAAAATAAAAACTGATCTTAAATTTTTGTTTTGGACCTGGATACTGTTTCATCTGTACCTTCATACGAAAATTGAAGCTTCGTCTTTCTTTGTCTTAATAATGGAAATGTTTGTTCTACATCACTTTTTTCTGCTTCTGCTACAGCCTCATTTATGAAACTCTCGAAATGTTTGTCTGACCTTTTTTCAGTGAAATAAATAATAAGATTTTTTATTTCTTTATGGCATTCATTTAAAGTTGTATTTGGATTCTGGACCATTTTACTTACTATATTAATTTTTGTTAACACATCATGCCAAATTATAATAGAAAAAAATGAATTTGAACGTTTTAGTTTTGTCTAATAGTGACCTTGCTGAGTGTTTCGTGTTCATATCTCTTAAATTATCTTCCACCAAATCATGTAAACTTTTACAAATTTCGAGGAATTGAAACCTAAGAGGGCGAATGGCTTTGACTCTGCTTTCCCATCGTGTTTCACTTACTGATTTTAAAGTTAAGTTTGGTAAATTCCTATTTAAAATGTCCCATCTGTAGGGTGAAGTAGAAAAAAAATTGAACAACTCCTGAATAATTGAAAAAAACCTACAGTCTCATATGAAATTTTAGCTGCATCATTGACACTTAAATTAATAGTGTGAGCTGAAGAAGGCAAAAACATTGCTCTGGGATTAATTTTTAGAATTTGAGCTTGAAGGCCCACATGCTTGCCAGACATATTTGCCCCATTGTCGTAACCCTGACCTCTCATGTCATCAAGGTTTATTTCAAATTTTGATAATATTTCTTCTTTTAAAAAATTGAAGAGCCCTTCTCCTGTAGTATTTAAAACTTTGAAAAAAACCCAGAAAGTGTTCTCTAATTTCGACTTCATATGGAGAACAATAAACGAAGCGAATTATGACCGTCAGCTGCTCAACATGGCTAGCATCTGGAGATTCATCCAAAATAATTAAGTAATATTTTGCTGTTCTGAGGCAACTCAGAATTTCTGTCTGAATATTTCTTGACAATAAATGAATTAATTCATTTTGGAAGTGATTGTTCAGGTAATGAGGCATATTTTGGCACAACTCTTTAGACCTTCGAATATTGCTCAGGTGTTCCATCATAATTGGATCGAATTTAGCAATCATTTCAACTAACTTCAAAAAATTGCCATTATTAGTCTCATAAAGATTCGTACTGTCACCCCTAAAAGATAAATTTTGGCCAGCTAAATACTGCACAATACAAATCATTCTTTTAATGATTTCACGCCATCGCTGTTTTTCAATTTCATAATATTTTTGTTGCTCTTGATCAATAGTACATTCTTTACTCAAGCGCAATTTTAACTCGTGCCATTTTTGAGCGCTTTTCATATATACCATGCTATTTTCATGACGAGAAATATTAATAGAAAGGTGCCTCCAGTTAAAATAGCCGGTAGTTAATTTATGAGACAATGTGCTAAAAAGTTTACAGAAAATGCAGAATACGGCATTAATTTTTTTAGAATACACCAACCAGTCCCTCTTTACTTTTTCGCCGTTTGGCAACTTTCTTAAATATTGCGTGGATGAGAATTTTCTACCAGTTTCATCAACAGGAAAGTTCTCCGTGATTTGAACAGCGCCTTTTGTAACGATTAATTGAATTAAATGATAATTTAATTGATTCGGCCATGTAGAGGGATCAGTAATATCAATATCGGCAAGGTCTGCAGCACTTTCTCTATCTTCATTTACCGGGTTACTTAGCTGAGACTGTGAAAGGAGTAGCATAAGCGTTTCAGAGGTGGATTGTTGTTGATCGTCAATAACCATTGGCTCTGCAACCAGTTGCTCTTCAGAAATTTGTTTTAGAAATTTTTTCAGCGATCCACTAAGTTTTTCCCGCTGCGCCTCCATTTGCAGTCGGCATTTTCTATTTTCGGCACCTGATAATTTTTTCCTACCAAACTCGCTCATTTCAGCCGATTCTGAAGAGAAAAAATACGGTATTACATACCGAGGTGGAAAATATTTCATTTTCTTCAAGAAATTAGTTAATTAAGAGTATTTTAAGACGAAGTTAACTTGAGTCTCGAGACAAAAATGAAATTTCCAGCGAGGTACAAACCTTTACTACTATTTTATTTACAGTCATATTTTTTTAAAATAAAAATTAGAAAACGTTATTTTCATATAAACTTTTTACCGGGGTCGAAAGTAAACAACTAATTTTCACCCGGGCAGAAATTAAACAAGTAATCAATTTTTATCTGAAAATCAGAACAGTCAAAAAAGGTGAACTTTCCAACTCTCAAAAATGTCAGAAGTGATGTTTTACGTATATGGTTGTAAATATTAGTTTATTATAATACATTCACAATGTATAATATTATACACTGAGTTGAAGTGTTTAATTCTTATCAAGAGAAAAACATGGTTCACCGAGGCGCATAGCGTCGAGACAGGAATGAAACTTTTTCACCGAGGTTTGTATAGGTTGTACTGTTTTATTCAGAACCATATCTTCTAAATGCAAGTTTAAAAAATCTAATAAAATGTAAACAAACATTTTGGTTATTCATAGGATGTTAAAATTTACCTGGGTGGAAAATTAATGTCATACACTTTTCATCCGGGTAAATGTCACTTTCCTCCTGGATAGATTTTAAAACTAGAAATTTGGTTTTTCAAAATTTTATAAAAGGTCTTCAATGTCAACATAACATACATGGTTGTAAATTAACATTGATACTTAACTGACCCGAAGAATAACTTTAAGGTTCTTAAACTGTTATTTAATTTAAATTTTAGTAGTTTACTTATTTATGTTTATTTTATTTAAATAAATAAGTTAACTTATTTTACTTACTTTTAGCAGTTTATTTGCCGCCTTTAAACTTACAATTTACAATAAACTTGATGTATTTACAATAAACTTTAATGACAATGATATTGCGAACAGAACATCCTAACCCATAAGAAAAAATCTAACGACTGAATTAAAACGTTACGGTTTGCTGCGCAAACGACAATTTCGTCAGAGGCGGGCGCATCGCGCATCCTTTCTTAAGACAACCAGGCGGGCGGCATGCCGGCAACACAAAACATTAAAAGTGAGCGGCGTGCGGCATTAGACGGCGCGTCGTATGCTGACACTAATAAAATTGTAGGGTGGTAATTTAATTAGTAATTTTGGTATTATAATAGGGAATAGCAAACGGATGAAGTGATTGCTTTAGCGTTTACGTTTATATTTAGCGCCCCTAAAATTTAGCGCCTGCGTGCGGGGCATTCATTGCATACCCGCCAGGAACGGCCCTGATAAGGTTTGTAGAATTTAATCTGTCATATTCGTCAGGAATGTTTGTATTTCAATCTAGGGATTATGGCCTATTTATTTTATTGTGCGTGTAGTTGTAGTCGCTCCTTTCTATTTTACGTCGGGTCAGGCTATTAAATACAAATGTAACATTTTTAGACTAAGCAACAATTTTGTTTACTTAATAGTTTTAGTCTTACATTCTTTAACAAAAAGTGCTAATAAAATTAATATCGTTTGCCAAAATATTTCAAGTCTAGTTTACTACTAGTTCTAAAATGGCAAAATTCAAATCGGTGACTGATTAAATGCAAAAATAAATTAGATTCGCCACAAACTTCCCTTTATTTAAATTAATAGAGGAAAGGATGCAAATATGGGCTACCCATTTTAGATTTCTTTATAAAAAACAGAATAAAAATTCTATTTTAATTCCCAAGGTACCTAAGAATACCTATATTTAGCTACTTACAACCTGCCCAAAGTCCAAATTGATTAAAAAATATGTGACCATTTTAAACATACTAATACTGAAAAATTGTACTTTCGTGTCGTTTAAATAATGATCCTAAATATGGGTCACCTCGAAAAATGTGTCTTAAATTTGTGTGAAATAAGATAAATCTTCTCTTCTTATAGTGCACCTATAGTGCGTTGGCGAATTATCTTAAGGTTAGACGTCTGTCTTTTGCGGCATGCAAAAGATCGCCAGTGTTATTTATGCCTGTCCAGTTTTTTATGTTCCGTAGCCACGACATTTGTTTGCGACCTACTCCTCTCTTGCCCTTAATCTTTCCCTGGATGATTAGTTGAGGGATTGCATAGTTTTTCCTCTCAGAATAAGGCCGAGGTATCCAATTGTTCGTAATTTAATCAAATTAAGTAGTTCTCTCTCAGTATTTACCTTTCTTAAGACTTCCTCGTTTCTCACCCTATCTGTCCATGGTATGTGGAACGTTTTTCGCAACGTCCACATTTCGAAGGCCTCCAACTTAATAACCCATTTATGCCCACAACTATTTTTGTCAAATAAGTTAATGATGTTCCCAAAAATATATTAAAATACCCTAAAATGCATAGAAAAATTACTAAAAAAAATTTTCAAAAACTGATTTTTGAAAAACAGGCTGGGTCGTTTATGACCCCTTGGGCACATAGGGTACAAAATAAAAATAATGCTTTTTATGCAATTACTTTTTATTTTAATTACTCTTTAACTGGGAATAAGCCACAATTAAAGATAAAAATAGGTTTCTTGACGTTTCAATTTCCACTTCGGAAATCGTTCTCAAAATAAAAACTTTTTATTTTGTTTTCTTCTATAAATTAAACATTTACTCCGTAAAATAAAAACAATGAAGCAGGCATAGTTTAATTATATTATTTATAAAATGTATTATTAAGGCTTAAAATAGTTTGTATGATAATCTTTGAATCATTTATCGTGGAGTAAAATTTCACATCTATCGCATACTTTTGTAGTTTTATGTGAACATACGCGACATCTTCTTTGAGCACCAGTAATAATTAGATGCTGTGTTGATGTGGATGGAGCAGAAATTATTGCAATATTTTGAGGTCTACTAGAACTGGCTGGTTTTCCTTCTATTTTGATAACTCAAAGTTATCAAAATAGAAGGAAAATTTTATATCTTTGTATGTGTTTCGCAAAATCTTTGAAAAGGTCAACACCACACTTTCTCCTAATCCACACTTTTTATCAGCACCAGTTGTTGATTTTCAGCCTTGATAATATGTCAAAATTTAGGCAATATCCATTTGATAAAGCTATTACCCATGCTTTATAGCCAAATCTTATTGGTTTGTCACGAATAAATTGATTACTATTTAACTGGTAATAAGCTACAATTAAAGATAAAAATACGTTTATTGACGTTTCAATTTCCACTTCGGAAATCGTTTGTATTTTGAGAACGATTTCCGAAGTGGAAATTGAAACGTCAATAAACGTATCTTTATCTTTAATTGTGGCTTATTCCCAGTTAAATAGTATTTAATTTAAAATGACACAAGAAAATAGCTTCAGAACAATACGAATAAATTGTTTGCATTCATAACAACCAAAGTAAGGAATCATAGATTCGTCGATAGAAATTTGATTTTCAATGGGTGCAAACCTTAAAAACTTTGTATTTAATTTGTCGACGAAAGGTATAATCTTGGCCAATTTATCATTTTCGGCAAGGTGGTTGTTGTCTGCAGCATGAAAAATCTAAATATCTCTTTAAAACTATTGCGTCTCATAGACTTCGTTACTAAAATATTATGTGTATCATCGGAGTTTTTCCAATAAATTCTTCGCATTGATAATGGAACGCAACCACTTTAAATTAAAATTTCCAAGAATACATAAAATTCGTCAATTTCAATTGAAAAATTTTGATGTTTCGAGGCAGCATAACATTTTTGTTTCTTTAATTAAATACTCTCTTATTTCTCTGCTCATGAACAATTACAAAAAATTCAACTGGGTTACTTTCAGAAGTAAGTGTTTAAAACTGGTAATCTGGGTAGATCCAGATCATCTTAGACCATTTGCGTGGCATTTTCTTAATTTTTTTTGTTCGATGTTTTACATTAAAATCAAATTATTCTTGAAAAATTTCATTTTCTATGTTTTTCTCATCATTCTGAAATTATACTTCAGCATGAGCATTTAATTGACCTCTATTTAGTCTATCCGGATCATTACACTCCTCGTCTCCAGAATCTGAATCAGTTAACCAGCCCACTATTATCTGGAGGCAAAATATATATCATATCCTCACCATTTTTAATTTTTTTCTATTTCCTTCAAAATTTCTGCAGTAGATAATGATTTCTTACCAAAAAAAATTTTCTCATTATGATATGTCCTGTACCCAACGGGTCGTTAACGACCCATCAAAATATAATATTATATTTATGACACATATAAAACTATTTTTTTATTTAAATGTACTTACAAATTTTTGAATAAAGCCATGTTGCGAACATTATTCAAGGTCTATTTTGATGTACACTGTATGAAAACTACGAGCGAAATAAACGGTTTGTAATAAATAAACTGTTTACTTGCATAGTCAGGAATGAACTTGTAAACAAACGGTCACTGGCAAATTCGACATATTTACTTGGAACATATTTTTGTTGGTTAATCGTTAACGACCCGTTGGGCATAAATGGGTTAATGGAAGGTACTCTTAACCCCCATGTTTCCATGCCGTATAAAAATATGGACGATACATAGCATTTATTCATCCTGTAGCGGAGATTGAAGGAAAGATTGCGGTTACATAGTAGCATGAGATAAATGCGTGACAAATATATTTTAATGTCTAAAATACAAACAATATATCAAATAACGTATAGACGTATGTCTTCGATTTTCTTAAGTTTCCTTTTTCGACTAGGGGAAAAACTATTTGCAAAAGTCATACACATACTCTTCTAATTGGGCCCCAGCCCACTCCTTATGTGCCCACAAGTGGCACATAAAGCACTTGATCCATATTTCACCAAGATTTTCCTCTGAAAAAAGTGCTTCGCAAAACATACACGTTACGTCAGCTGCGTTATGTGGAAGCTGTGTAAAAGGAAACTCATTGTAATCACTCTTATCATCTGCAGGCACATATTCCTCCTCATCTTCGCTACTAGAATCCGATTTCTTTTTTTGGTTCTTTGTGACTTCGCACGTTTTGCTTTTTTATTATTATTTTTTTCTTTGCCTTTTCCTACTTTATTTTGCTCCCCTTTGTCTTTGTTGAGAAATTGGATCAATTTATTTTTAGAAGGTTAAGAGATTATCACTAAACACTAACTTGGCTTACGCCCACGACTGGAGGATTTTTCTTCGAGAATGGCATAGGAGAAAGATCATATGGTGTTAGCAGACTGGGATTATTGTCAAATAATTTTCTTTTTACACCAAGCTCTGCACAAGGTCTTCTGGAAGGCGTGGCAGACTTTCTGTAAAAGCTTGTTGTGGGAATAGCGACAAGATGTGAACTAGTTAAAGAAATATCATTAAGCTGTGTATTAGTTTTAGGAATAGTGCGGCTGTTGAAATATTTTTTGGTCCAATTTCAGCTGTAATAAAACCGACATATATAAATATGTTTTTATTTAGGGATAAATTCCTGTAGCTTTAAATCCATTAACGGTAATCTCTCCAGTTTGGCATATCAAAAAAGCTCTCCCAAAGAGCTCTGCACACATCAAATGCACTTAGTGGACGATTATTGTAGCGCAACGAGACCCTGATCTCTGCGCTGTAGTAAGCCTTAAGTGCACCCATGTAAGTTTTGTACAATGGCTGGAGTTTGTGGGTGCCATGACGACGACAATTATAGTGACATGATTATCTCTAGCTAAATCTATGACTTCTATATTACGTGTATGGGAGTAATAACCATCCATAATAAGCATCCATAATGGAAGCTGGAGAAGCTCCTTTCATTAGTTGCTGGTTAATATTTTCACGTGAGCATATCATCATTTGTGGGATGAATTGGCCAGCAGCACTCATCGATATTACGACGGTTATCAGGAAGCCCCTTTCAGTAGAAGTTAGTGAGGAAAATTGTCGTTTCCTTTTTCGACCTACTTCCCATGCAACCTTGATTTATACAACCGTAAGACCTGCCTCTTTCACATTAAAGATACAGTCAGGTAGATAAAACCGTTTGTCATATTATTTTTCCAGAACATTGAAGAAGGATGCGACATTTTCTATATAAAAGCCCCTTGCTCGTGAATTTGATGTTCCCGTTGATCGTCGTACTGATAGCTCTTTATGCCATTGCTGGAAAAGCCTCAGCCCTCCTCTGCCTGCCGTATTACCACCAAACGAATGTTTGATATTGTTCCCGGAAGGGTACGTAGGAAGAACGTACTTTTCTGGTAAATCCATGAAATTTAGTTTCCATTTTCAAAATATAACAAACTAACTCACCCTTAAGCTCATTCACTAAGATAGCTTTACGCATTTTATTTGAGAAGCTTCAATTGGCTTTAGTTAAAGTTTTCTTGCAGAACGTTGTAACGTAGAACGTGGAACAATAAACATTTTTGTAGCTTTCAGCGTACCCATTACGTGCTGCCGTTGTTTTGATATCCTAAAATAATTAAAGTATGTTTTCCATTGTTCTAAATATAAGCCACTAGCCCATAATAAAAACAGAGGCATAGCCCATATTGTAAACACGCTTGCTTTGCACAACAAAAGAGAATATATACGAGGAAGGTTGCGTTTCGATTTAATTTGAGCTTCTTACCACTCCCTGACACGTGTTTCTGGGTCTACCCGTCAACAGAAGGAGTTTGTAAGAAGACTCAAACCAAATCAAAACGCACCGATTTACTCTGGCAATCACACGAAAATAACTTCCAGAGTATGCAACTGGAGACCTCTAGTGAGAAAAGATGAAGATACGTCGATTGAAATTAAAGTAAACTGTATACCCAAGATTAATCAAGCCATTCAGAGCGGTGCTGAGAATAAATTATATTCCACTATGCACCAACAGTTTACCCATATAAATTACTATCATTTTTGTACTCATCGCGTCGAGTAGGGACGATAAATATACAAAGAAGGTTGTGTTTCGATTTAATTTGAGTCTCTTACCACTCCCTGACACGTGTTTCTGGGTTTACCCGTATTCAGAAGAAGTTTGTAAGAAGACTTAAACCAAATCAAAACGCCCTGATTTACTCTGGCAATTACATGAAAATAACTGCCAGAGTATGCAACTAGAGACCTGTAGTGAGGAAAGATGAAGATACGTCGATAGCAATTAAAGTAAACTGTATACCCAAGTTTAATCAAGCCATTTAGAGCGGTGCTGGGAATAAATTATATTCCACTATACACTAACAATTTACCCATATAAATTACTATCATTCTTGTACTCATTACGTCGAGTAAGGATAATAAATATACGACGAAGGTTGCGTTTCGATTTAATTTGTGTCCCTTACCACTCTCTGACACGTGTTTCTGGGTCTACCCGTCATCAGAAGGAATTTGTAAGAAGACTCAAACCAAATCAAAACGCAACTAGAGACCTCTAGTGAGGAAAGATGAAGATACGTCGATAGCAATTAAAGTAAACTGTATACCCAAGCTTAATCAAGCCATTCATAGCGGTGCTGGGAATAAATTTTATTCCACTATGCATTAACAATTTACCCATATAAATTACTATCATTCTTGTACTCATTGCGTCGAGTAAGGACGATAAATATACGAAGAAGGTTGCGTTTTGATTTAATTTGAGTCTCTTACCACTCCCTGACATATGTTTCTGGGTCTACCCGTCATCAGAAGGAGTTTGTAAGAAGACTCAAACCAAATCAAAACGAACCGATTTACTCTGGCAATTACATGAAACTAACTGCCAGAGTATGCAACTTTTTGCAACTATTTTTTATTTAATTATTATTTTTAAACACCTTATTTACTTTATATAATAATTAGGTTTACTATCAATTATTATTAATTTAATATTTTGTCCAAATTTTACAGGTCGGAAGCAAAAAAGGTTAAATGCAGGATGTAAGAAGTAACAAAGGTTACATCAATTGCTAAACTGTTTTGGTCTGGTCAGGTTACGTTAACTAGAATGATTTTTTAATTAAAATTATTTAGTTTAACCAAGTAAATAAATTTTAATTAAGATAAACCGTGATTTTAAAGTGCAAAACAAAATAATTCTTTTAACCCTACGAAACGCTAATGGATTTCCTGCACACCACATCTTGTGGGTTGTACTTAGGTTACAGGCGTATAATTTTTAGGGCAGTGAAAGTTAAATACGACTATTTAATTAAATTTCAAATGAATAAGGACCCAATTACAAAAGGGATCATTTCATTCTAACTTTAGTTGGGTTACATTGTATGTAAATATTGGTTTCTGCAAACAATGTGTTTATATTTATTTACCGTATTTGATTCTTAAACAAAATTTTAAAAGGTCATGTTATATATTACAATGTAGACACTACAACCTGATTGTATATTTCTAAAAGGTTCAAAGTTCTAAAAATTTAGAAATCCTCCTAAGGAAATTATCAGTAAATAACTCTTCCTGTGATAAAAGTAGTTACTGAAAAAATACCAAAATTTAAGTACACATTTGAAGAACTAAAAAACGACGACCGAAAATTTTTTAACTACTTTCCTATGCCAGTTTGCTCCTGTGATGAATTTCATGGGAATGATGGTTTTCAACCGCAAAATACGCAATTCAAAAATGATATATCTGTGCTCTGTGCGCGAACAGAGTTAAGTCTTAAAACACTGTTTTGAGATAAACGTTGAAAGGCGTTTGCAATAATCTATTCGAGTTATACTTTATAAATAAATCTATACCTCAAAATTATTTTAAATTATGTTTGATCAACTAAATATTTATTTCTCTCAACAACATAATCAATAAATAATATAAACAAACCATAGAAGTATCATAAAAAATAATACACTTTTGCCTACATGAACTTAACACAATTTGCACAAATAACATAAAGTTAACACGCTTAACTCATAACACAAACTACATACAGGATGTCCCAGACTAATTTACCCACGCTATATCTCTTAAACGAATAGAGATTTTCGAACGGGACAAAAAGTGATCTATTCTACTTGTAAAACACTTTAATTATTTTTTTTATAGTTTTGGATGTGGCCTTCTATCTTCTATTCAACAGATTTATTAAAAATAAAATCGGTTTGTAAATAATCAAGAAATCAATTAATTTTTTATTTTTGTTAATTAAGTGTCCCAGACTAATTTATCCAGGCTATATTTATTAACAAAATAGAGATTTTTTAAAGGGTTAAAAATTGGTCTATTCCATTTATAATACACTTTAATACAGCAAAAAAAATCATCCCCTAAATATTCATCCCTTAGTTACAACCCCTAACTTTAATTTTTTTAATAGCACCCTGTATATTTTTTTATAGTTTTGGATGTGGTCTTCTATCATCTATTTAACAGATTTATTAAATATAAAATCGGTTTGTAAATAATCAAGAAATCAAATAATTTTTTATTTTTGTTAATTAAGTGTCCCAGACTAAATTATCCAGGCTATATTTATTAACAAAATAGAGATTTTTTAAAGGGTCAAAAAACCGTCTATTCCATTTGTAATACACTTTAATATAGCGAAGAAAAAATCATCCCCTAAATATTCATCCCCTAGTTACAACCCCTAACTTAATTTTTTAATAGCACCCTGTACATTTTTTTCTAGTTTTGGATGTGGTCCTCTATCGTCTATTTAACCGATTTTTTTTTTTAAATAAAATGGGTTTGTAAGGTATCAAGAAAATATCAGTTTATTTTTTGTTTTTGTTAAATTAATCAAGCCTTAAAAAATAGAATAGAAAAGAGACATGCTTTATTGTCACTGAAATTAGATAAATCATAAATATTACAAAATAAAAGAATAAAAGTAAAACAAAAACAATTTATTGCAAACTTTAAATAAATTGCATATTAAACATACTACGCGTACAAATAAAATACAACCTTAGGAACAATAAAACTTAAAGGAATAATAAAAATAAATGCAATAAAAATTACATGAAAAAATAAATCAAAACACCAACTAACTAACATTATTTACATTAAATGTTAAAATTGTAACCCACCTACTGCAACACACATTTCGAATCGTTCCAGAAGATTTCTAGTACATGTGGCTCGAATCATTTCGGGAGTAATTTGGCGACATGCTTGTCTTATTTTTTCTTGTAATTCCTCTAAATTTTGCGGTTTTGATTGATAAACAATATCTTTTATCGCTCCCCAAAAGAAAGAGTCAAGAGGTGACAAATCACATGAACGTGCGGCCCACATAATTTCTGGAGAGTTGTTTGCTATCCAGTGATTATCAAAACGGTTTTTTAGGTGGTCGCTAACGATTCTCGCATTATGGGGAGGAGCTCCGTCTTGTTGACACCACATTTCTTGACGCTCATGAAGAGGAATATCTTCTAGCAAATCGAGTGGAATGTTTTCTAAAAAGTCTAAATATCGAACACCTGTTAAAGTGCCGTTAAAGAAGTAAGGACCTATAACACGGCCATTAAATAAACCGCACGACACATTTATACCCCAAATATAGTTTCCATCATCCAATGTGGGTTCACGGGAGACCATTAATTGGAATTGTGACGGTTGACAACACCATTATTGTGAAATTTAGCCTTATTACTCCACAATATTTTTGATAAGTGGATCATCACTGATTTTTAACATCATTTTTGCAATAAACTTAAGACGTCTTTGGTCATCACCAGGCTGTAATCCTTGTACTAGGTGCACTTTAAAAGGATGATACAAATCTTTGAGAATTCTATGCACAGAACTTTTTGGAATGCCACATTCACTGGCGAGGGTTCTAACAGACACCTTGGGATTAAAATTAACATATGCTAATACATTAATCAGGTTTTGGTTACATCTTACTGTGCGTTCAATTGTACCTCTTTTATTATTATGAAAATGTCCCTGTCTAAGTGAGCGTTCCAAATTCTTAAAGGTTTTTTCGCTTGGAATGTTTCGATTTGGAAACCTTTCTTGATATAATTGTAGGGAAATTCTTCTATTTTTTAGGCATTCTCCATAAATCAAAATCATATCAACGTACTCGTCGGGCGAAAATAAGTAAGGCATACTGAAATGTTATAGATACACAATTAAAACAAATATAAGTATTACTGGTCTAATACCAAACGTCAAAAATAATAATTGTTAATTTGACAGATCAAATCATGACAACTTAAATTAAGGATAATATCACAGAATAATAAACAATCAGAATGCCCACTCTCCATGGAAAATTAAGTACGCGTATCTCGTTCGCGCAGACCTTCCGCCATGTTTTAGAGGGAACCAGTGTTGTTTATGTGGTGTGCATAGAAAAATTAACCCGGTTTAATTGACTTACGGCAATCATAGACATACTATACAATTATATTAACATTGTTAAATATAATAACATAAATAATAATATAATTAAACATAAATATAAACAATTACATAACCTCACAAATCATATGTCTGTGTTATGTGTTTCCTTCTAAAACATGGCGCGCGTGCTGAAAAACTTCAAAGGCGGCATCTGAGAGTGGGCATTCTGATTGTTTATTATTCTGTGGTAATATCCAAGACGTAAAATAACCGCAAAAGTTTTTTAAATATTGTGGCTTTATTATAAGAGATAGTTTTGTTAATTTTTGCACACTTAATTTTGCACACTTGAAGATAACGTATGCTTCTACAAAGACCAAATTTAAAAAAATTAAAAATAGTGTTTAAATAAAAAGGGTGTGTAAGAAGTTATACTACGTAGTTATAATAGTAAGATTTTCAGTGATAATAAAGCATAATATTTCTTTTCTATTCTATTTTTTAAGGCTATCTTTATTAATTTAACAAAAATAAAAAATAAACTGATATTTTCTTGATACCTTACAAACCCATTTTATTTTTAAAAATCGATTGATTAGACGATAGAAGACCACATATAAAACTATAAAAAATGTACAGGTTGCCATTAAAAAATTTAAGTTAGGGGTTGTAACTTAGGGATGAATATTTAGGGGATGATTTTTTCTTCGCTATATTAAAGTGTTTTACAAGTAGAATAGGGGAACCTGGCCCAAAATGACATACTAGGGTAAAATGACACATCCGGTGAATCTCTAACTTGGCAACATGGCTATGCGCTAAGAAGTTTTATACAAGAGCATCACGTGGTGCATAAATTGATGTTCCAACGGGCGTCGCGATCAGTTCAGTCGTTTACTTGTTAAAAGGTGCTTTGTGCTTTATTGAGTACCAAAATATTTTGGTAGGCGACGTATACTTCGCTATAAAACGTTTAAAACTTTAAAATTTTATGTCTCTGTTAGTTCCAGGTATGTATTATTATTCATATTAACAGAAACATCATGTTTGGAAGCTTTGTTTGTTTAAACAAAAAATTTATTGTTCTTTCTATTGTTAAAGAACGTGTTCTTGTTCACACTTGGGTAAAACGACATACTAAATACTCGGGTAAAATGACATAGTATGTCATTTTGCCCATATAACTTTTAATAATGATATGGTAGGTAGAATATTAATGTATGGTATTTTTCTTTTTTAGTATGGTGGGACACTACGAAAGGAAAAGTACACTCCAGTCTTGGGATCCAGTAAAAATACAAAGAGCCATCCAGGCAGTCCAGTGTGGAGACATGGACTGGTTAAAAGCATCGATAACTTTTAATGTGCCCCAAGCTACTTTAAGAAGACGAGCATCAGACAAGAATAAACGGGTATCAGGCACTAATAAAGGTCTTGGCCGGTACGGAACTACGTTCTCTGTAGAATTAGAAAGAGTCATTAGAACGTCATCTTGTGATGACGTTCGTTCTTTAGCCTACCAGTTAGCAGATCGAAATGGAATAGTACACCGATTTAACACAACCACTAAGATGGCTGGTTGGGATTGGCAACGAAAATAATCCTCCATGTTTATATTGTAACAGTTTGTACTCCCATTCGAGGTCCAAAGAATTCTGGATTAGGTGCCAAAAATGCTCAAAATGGGCACACTGTGATTATGCTGGTATCTCAAAATCGTGCAAAAAATTATTTGTGAACTTTGTTAATTTAGTTTATATGACATTTTATCCATGTGAGTGTGTCGTTTTAGCCGAATATACTTGGATAAAATGACATAGCAACGTTTATTTTGTTTCCTTTTTTTAATTAAAAAATATTGTGTTGTTAGAGTTTTATGTTCCATGATATGTTCTACTTCCAAACAATGAACAACATTTATGTTTTTTTAAATTTATATTAAAAAAATAAAAAAGTTATTGGACGACAAAAAAGTAGTATGTCATTTTAGGCCAGGTTCCCCTATATCATTTTTTGTCCCTGGGACACCCTGTATATTATAAACTACATGTACTATAAAAAGCATAAAAAATAATATTTATTAAAAATAATGGGATTCTTATAACCAAAGTAGGTTTTAATAAATAATAAAAATTCATTTCTTTCTTTTGTCGACTAGTTGCACTATTTCTTTATTTTCGTCATCATGAATATCATCAGGGTAGGTATCCTCTACTTCATTTAAGGTTATTAAGTCTATATAAAATTAGTGAAATACTGGTGAAATGTATGAAAGTAGGTCAAGGAGGTAGTTTTTTTTTCTTCTTAAGTATAGGATTTTGTCCAGGGTAACGTAAACTAGGGTTCATTTTGGTAATGGTTTCTTTGCCTTTTCTTTTAAAACTAATACATTGAAACGGTAAAGTAAGCTCTAAGAAATTTTATAGTAATTATTTCAGGCTCGTTTTTGACAAAATTCAGCCACTGTACATCTCTATAGCTAAAATTGTTTCCAACAACATAATCTTTTCGCTGCTGAATGTCGGTTTTTAGCAACTTAGCAAACTCAAAGAAACTATCTTGATTCATTTACTTCACCACAAAAGGGCGTTTCTTACCAGTGTTTTGTATAAGTTGGGCTCAATTATGAGAATTATGAATGTTTCCATGTTTCCAGCAAAAGCTGTTTTCTTGTTTTCATTAAGGGCGTGTGATTTATCACATTCTATGTGCATGTGGCCCGGTACCAAAAATTTATGGTTAATTTCTTCTAACTTTTCAAGGCTAAAATACACATAGAAGCTACATAAGTATTCTTAATATTGTTCTAAAGCTATTTTCTTGTGGCATTTTAAATTAATTACTATTTAACTGGGAATAAGCCACAATTAAAGATAAAAATACGTTTATTGACGTTTCAATTTCCACTTCGGGAATCGTTCTCAAAATACAAATAGTAAATTTACTATTAAATTAACATAAAATACAAATAGTTATTATTAAATTAACATAAAATACAAATAGTAAATTTACTATTTGTATTTTGAGAACGATTTTCGAAGTGGAAATTGAAACGTCAATAAACGTATTTTTATCTTTAATTGTGGCTTATTCCCAGTTAAATAGTAATTAATAAAAGTATTCTTGTTTTGAGTACCGCATATATCTGACTACTTGGTTAAACTTTTCACAGCAGGCTTTATAGCTTCAGATATAAATTTATATACACATGAGCTAACTTCATTAGCACCTCTGCCAGCTACAGCTTTATGTCAAAGGTAACAGTAAGTTGTGCCTTCACTGTAGTCGTAAACTGTTAGATTAAAAGTCCAAAGTTGGCGTTTGTAGAAGGCTACAGAACTATGCAGAAATGGAGTGGGAAGGCATTGCTGCATGTCAAATGTCAGTTTTGGATGAAATATTAACAATTGAATTTTTTTTGTCCAACTTTTTAGACTCGTACGCATACTCAGCGTTATCAAGGTGGTCATTTTTTGTTTTAAAAACTCCTTTTCAACCTCAGTAAATAGGGGAGAAACAAATGTGGAGAAACAAATTTTTTCCAACAATCTCGTGGTAAATTGGCTTTCATAAGCTGGGATTTCAATTAAAATTAATTTACTTTATTCTTTTCTTTTTCAGTTATAAAGGTTTTTATAAAATTTCCTCTTTCATTCGGTTGGATGATTCCCAAAGAAGATGATCTTTTCTTTTGAATAATAATTTCTAACAATCTCCGACTTTGTCCGAATACTTTTAAAAACAGTTCTTGCAAACAACAACTCTGTTACCATCAACTTCAATGTGATACTTGTCTAAATTTGACACTGTTTTCTTTCCTTCCTCTTCTACTTTTAGGTTCATCTAACTCTAACAATGACACTATGTAACTACACCTCCTGTTATAGTCATTCATCTTCCAATAATCTGCGAAGACCTTTTTACAAACATTGTCCGAAACTTTTTCATCACACTTGTTCCTACACAAATCTAAATTTTTTGACTCTCTAGCTTTTACTGGTATTCCTTTGCTTGTTTTATATTCCATGCTTTGATTCTGTAAAATCTTTCTTGCTTCTCGTAGTCTCCTGCTCTCGCTTTTAATCCTCTCTTTCTTATAGTTTTAGCCTTTGTAAGAGGAACTTGTACAGGTATTGCTGTCATACGAGTATTGGGTGTCTCAACAGAGTTTTCTTTTTTATACGTACCTTGATTAATTTCATTTACAAAAGTATCCGTGTCTTCAGCTTCTAATGGTAAAACAGTTGGTTTTGTTTGTATATCTATTACAAAATAATTAGCACTTACTTGTACCAAATCTGTGTACGTCTTACTTATTGATTTTCTATTTTTATGTAAAGCTTCGTATTTATTACCTGATGATTCATAAGCAAGCAGGTCTTCGACTGGACTGTAGTTGGCATCTCGGTTTAAGTCGTTTAAATTAATCAGATCTATTAGATATGATGGAATATTTGGAGCAGGACTTGAACCTAAAAATACTTTTTATCATCTTCTATCGAAAAGAATACTTTCTGATGAACATCAATGGGAGGAAAGGTACCAATATCTCCTGTTCTAATGGTAACAAAAGGAAATATTCAACAGATTCTAATAAAAGTTAAATTTCAGAAATTATTTCTTTGAATACAGAAAATTAGTTTTACTTTGGAAACAATATTCAATTTTTCAAACTTTAGGCGACAAAAAATAATGTTTTACTTTGGAGAAAAGTTGCATTCCTGCCTCTTTACTATTTCCAGTAGAAAACAATTGTTAAGCAATAGCTCTTAACTGTAGCTCACTACAGTACGTAACTGTTCAGAAAAACAATCCTATTATGAACGATCTATTAAAAAAATAACAGAAAAAGCTTTATTCTTTTTTGGTATAAGTAAAATGGCTAATTATTCTCTAAAATAGAAATGATGTAATAATCATGTAATGTTTTTGTAATTAAAAGTTAAATAGATCATTGGTAATACGACCCAAAGTATTCAGCAATATTAAAAATTTAAATAAAACTTACCATGGCTTAGACTTGCTGCTGGCTCAAGTTCAACCTCTGTTAAAAATGTCCAGTATGCGCTGTGCTCTCAATGAAATGGTTAAACTAAATTTCTTTAACAAAACCAACAATATAATCACAAAAGGACAACCACAACTGAAATCTTCGTTGTGTTATGTTGTTTATTCAAGTACAAACATGTTTGAAATGACCTTGTCAATATATGATACAGATTGGTCAAATAAACAAATCAACGTAATAATTTATTAGTGCAGAGTGCATTAAGTCATGATTAGGTCGCAACATTTTAAGACTTAACATACTGAGTCTTCCTGTTTCTTAAATAATGTTTAGTGTAAATAGTGATATGTCCAAGTTTGGGACTTAACACGCTTTACACAATTAGTATTGATTCATTTTCATTAGTGTAAAACGAATTATCTCACTATAGGAATAGAATTGGACTTGAGACATTATACACTCATGTGGATATAAAATTCTAACATGCAGTTAGGGCATTGGCTAATTTTGATTATTTTTGGACTTAACTCGCTTTAGGCACAGAACACATAATAATCTATTAAAATACAGTCTATGGCAGTAAGGTAAGCTCTTAAATAGAACTTCGTTATTATTATTGTTTGAATGTATATGCCAGTGAAGCTAAGACAATCAGAAGAAAATTTTTTATGAAAGTAGTATTGTGATTAGTGAACTTCGTTCTCCTGATTATCAGAAATTATTTAAAAAAGTGAACCTATTACATGAAAATGTATATGTATTACAAAATGAAGTTAGGATACTTATGTTATCTGAAAACTAGCTTTTTTATTATAATTTTTGGATCACAATTAAAGTAAAGTTGATTATTAGTCATGACGGTACATCTCTTGGATAGACTTCAAACAGCTGCTTTTCTTTCTCTTGTTTTTTTTCTTTTGCTTTTATTTCCTGTTTTGTTTATTAATTTTATCTTTACTTTTGTTTTATTATTACTTTAACTATTTGAACTTAAGCGAATTCATTTTTTTATTTACTTGGATTCTTTGATTATTTTTGTAACTTTTAAAGTCGTCAGAGACGAAAATGCCGCTGAACCTCTAAAAATTATACAAACAAGCAGAATTTTGTTAAGAATATCATTAATGGGATCCACAAAATATAAAAAAAGTTTGCCACTCCTACTTCTGGCTTCCTCCTAAAACCCTCTTTCAAATTATATACGATATAATATAAAACATTACAAACTCCTTTTAGGTTGCAAAAGTACGATTCTCGAAACTACATATCTTCAGCTACAAATTTAACCCAATGTCTTCATTGTGAAAGCATTTCACATGACGTTATATTATTTGTAATGTGAAAGTTTAAACTCAGTATTTTTAGATATATTATAAAAGCCTCATATTTGTTGCCAAAACTCAAAATCGAAATTTCATGTCATAGATTTTCAAGACTAGGTTCTAAAAATGAAAATTCCACAGCGACTGGTCAATGGAAGAGATACATTTTATTGATCTCATGAGAATCATAAAAAATGCCAAAAATCGACAACATTTATTTATTTGACAGCTTTATATAAACTGACTTCATTTACAATTAAATATAAAAACTTTGATTTCGCAGCAAAATTCATATCGCGCGTGTAACTGTAATTCAAAGTGACCGGCCGAATTAAGCGTGGTTTTTGAGAAAACGGTTCATTCTTCACAAAAAGTGTTAATAAACACTTTTGTTTAAAATTATCTCAGCTACACTTCATGTTTGAAACATTTTTTTGTACGGCGTACAGATTCTTGGTAAATAAACGTTTTTCGTTTTCTCCCCTTACGTGAGGGAGTTTTAGGGGAAAGTCCGGAGACAGCAGTTGTACACTTTTTGCATCTTTTTTGAGATCTTATAATTGACATTATTAGTAAAACTCTGCTTGTTTGTTTCGTTCTTAGATATCAAATCTCTAACTACTGGATTATTAAAGGGAAAGTTAAATTTATTTACATACCTGTACAAACATCATGTTTAAACTAGGTTGTTCTTATTAAAGCTATGTCAATATTCTAGGGTATTAAAAAGTTAAGAAGGCCGTTTTTGTTAGCAACAGCGGATAGAACATTCCATTGTATTATTTTGAGTTTAAACTTGATCGTAATAAGATTAGTTATTTTAAAAAAATACTATCTAAAAGATTAATAATATCTTTTACTTAAATATTGATGTCAAGTGATTTCTTCTCTTCTAAACAATGAATATTTTAAATAAAATCTAATAAAAAAATACTAAAGAAACTACTAATTTATTTTTATCATTGTCTACATTGGAAAAACTTGCCTGTTTAAGGTGGAAAAGGTTGAGATGGTCCAAATCCAAAAGAGATGAGAGAAGGTGTAGGATATTCGGAAGTTTGAGTAAATAGTTTTCTTCTTTATTTATACTATAATCAGTGCTTCATTTATTACAACTTGGTTGTATAATATTTTTGATTTTCTGTAAATAAGGCCTCAATAGGTTGGTATAAGGAGGAGTACTCACTTCAAATGTGTTAATTAATTTTGGAAATTCTTTATCCGAATTTGACAATATTTCAAATCTGTTACAAATAAGACCAGAAAAAGAAGAATCACTTAAACATTAATCGCTTAAGTTTGTGATACAAAGAATTATATTATACATTCAGCGACACGAAAAACGGTGTACTTGCATTTTTAAAATAAAAACTTAAAATTTTAATTTTTTTTAAACTTTTATTATTATAATAACGTAAACACAAACGAATCAAACTATTTTAAGTAATATATAAAAAAAATTAACTTTTGAACAAAGAACTGTTTCAGTAGATAACAATTTAAAAATGAAGAAAAAAAAACGTAAGTAAATGTTGTAACAAAATGACGCTCAATTAATAAAAACTTAAATCATGCCCGGACAAACTGATTTTAATAATGAATGTGTTCTCCAGTGCTTAAATTATTGCCTGAATTCTCCTTGGCATGCCTAAACCGCCTCCAAAGCAAGAGTACTTGGGACATATAATGAAAAATCAAGGCAGATACCAGCTACTCCAATGCATTTTGCAGGGAAAAATTGAAGGAAAAAGAGCCCCAGGACGAAGAAGAATATCCTAGCTTGCTAACCTGAGAGCATGGTCTAGAAAGACCTCAACAAAGCTATTTCGTATAGCAACCAATAAAATCATGATAGCCAGAATGATCGCCAACGTTGGGAACAGACAGGCACCCTAAGAAGAAGAATGCCTAAAATCAAATAAGAAATGTCCTGTTAAGAAATATATTACAATTCCTTTAAAAGGGCTTTACGTAACTGATTTAAGGTTAAAATGACAGGAAGACGACATCATATCTTTCGCCCAAGCATGTCTCAAACATGTTCGATTGGGTTTGCGTCTCGACTCAATACTGGCCAATCCATTACAAAAATGTTTACTTCATTTAAAAACTGTTGAGTAACACTCGCACTGTGAGGCTTGGCATTATAATGCATGAGAACCAAGTCATTTCCAACAAAACCAGTATAGCGCACAACAAAATCTTGGAGAATTTCATCAATGTACCTGCCAGGTGTTATGGAGCCCCTCAGAACAATGTGCAATTCTGTACGTGCCTCTAGAAAAATTCCAGCCCACATCATAATTGAGCCCCCTTGATAACCTACAAAAGAGAACAACGTCTTTTCAAATGAAATACAGATTGAGAGGGGCGTCAGGCAGGCCTGTGTCCTACTTTGTTTAATTTGTATTCAGAGAAAATAATCCAGGAAGGACTAGAAGAACTAACTATGGGAATAAAAGTAAATGACTGACCAATTAATAAATCTACGGTTTGCCGACGACACTATTTTATTAGCGGAATGTCTTGAGGATTTACAACAAATGGTTGACAGAGTGGTAGAAGTCAGTGAAGAAAACGGACTGTCCTTAGACACAAAAAAGACATAATTTATGGTAATTACAAAAGCCCAAGAGCGCCAAGAAAGCATAACTATACATGGAGAACAAATTAAAAAAGTTGAAAAATATAAATATCTGGGTACAATAATTAATAAAAATAATCAGTGCACAGAAGAGATTAAGGCAAGAATAGGACAGGCAAGAAATTCTTTCAACAAACTGAAAAAAGTACTATGTAGCAGGGACATTTCAATTTCTATAAAGATAAGACGTCTGAGATGCTACGTGTTCTCCGTATTATTTTATGGGTTGGAGGCTTGGACTTTAAAGAAAGATGTTTCGGATAAATTGGAAGCCTTTGAGTTATGGGCCTAGAGAAGGATATTAAGAATAAGTTGGTAGATAGAGTTATGAATGTCGAGGTTTTGAGAAGAATGAGTAAAGATAAAGAGGTCTTAAATACAGTTAAAGTCAGAAAACTGCAATACCTGGGACATGTTATGAGGGGCGAGCGTTATAACTTGTTGCAATTAGTAATGAAAGAAAGAATACAGGGTAGAAGGAGTCGCGGAAGAAGACGCATCTCCTGGTTAAATAATTTGAGAACTTGGTTTAACTGCACTTCTGCTGACCTCTTTAAAGCAGCGGCGTCGAAGGTGCAAATTGCCATGATGGTTGCCAACCTTCTTAGAGGAGATGGCACGTAAAAAAGAAGAAGAAGATAGCCTACCCTAGGACTGAAGGTACATTCTGCAAAACGCTCATGTGTTCTTTGTCATAATTTCTTACGACCCTCTGGAGACCGCAAGGTAAACTTGGACTCATCGGTAAATAAAACGTACCTCCAATTATTTACAGTAAAGTGAGCATGGTTTCTGGCAAACTGAAGCAGATCAACTTGATGGCGCCTGAGAAGTTGTAGGCCTGCTGCAGGCCTGTGACTGTTTAAATTTGATTCTTAAAGCCTTTGCCTAATTGTGTCCACTTATGTTAGTATTTCGGAGGTACTGAAGTTGATTTCGGATTTGTACAATCGTGGCACGACGATCTCGTAAGCTTTTTAAGAGGATAAAGCGATCATCACGGGCACTAGTTCTTCGTAGGGGACCGGTTCCAGGTCGTTTAGTGTAAGCTTCTGTTGCCAAGAAACATGTAAAAATACGGTGCACAGTAATATTGGATATTTGATACTTATGAGCAACACATCCGCGCACTTCTTCCGTCTTGAAGCAACGCAAGAATAGCAGCCGCTGTTTCGGGATTTACGACAATAATTCCTGATATTAAATTAACGCAATTCCACTTCAAAGTGTGTTTGACACTTGATTGGACTTGATAGTTAGACTTAGATTTGAATAACAATAAAATACTAACAGCTACCTTTGCACTTTTAAAAATGATAAGAATAGTGTATTCTTTATATCTGATTTTTTATATATTTTTTTCGGATAAGCACTTAATTTTCATTAGAAATTACTTAAAACAGTCTGTTTTGTTTGTGTTTACATTATTATAATAAAAATTTAAAGAGAATTAAAATTTTGAGATTTTATTTTAAAAATACAAGTGCTCCGTTTTTTGTGCCGGTTAGTGTATATTCAGTTATTGCAAGACCCCCGTATGATCTTATAAACTTACTAGCACTAAACAATCCGTCAACCTTCGCTTAGGTCTAGCATTATTACCTTTGTTTTCCTCAGGTATTAATACTCCTTTTCCCGTGGGTTACTTAGTCTGTCGTTAGTCACCCTGAATGACCGCTGGGTGTGAAATATTGTTTTTTCTGTTCCCTATCCTTGATTGTTGGATTATGTTCGTCATAGTCTTGTAGAATAGGTTTCGTTCGGCATTTATTTAAAAAATGTAGCTGGCTAAATGGACACAGCTCCCAAACGCCGAAAAATCCCTCAAATTAAGCTTTTTAAACCAGCTCAAACATTTTCTACCCGCATTACATCATTATATGGTTGTTACATTGTTTTGCCAAATCATAAACTGATTGGTACTCTTAAAATACCCAAATGATAACTATATTCACTCACCTATCCTACTTGACGTTTTATTATCTTAATAATTAGTAGCTTAATTTTAAGATTTACTATAGAAATTCAATTTTGAATTTCCCGTTTCTAGCAGTATACCCTCTTATTGTTGTTAGTTGACAATGGATACCTGTGTACATGCATATTCATATCTGTTGTGTGTACTTAATTATTCTAGCCTAAGAAAAGGGGTAAAGTAATGAAATCCAATAATTAAATTCATTTCGTGAGCAGTGACGGCTCGTTGTTTCAATAATGGTAACAATTATTAAATTTGAAAAATTTGGATTACAAAGATTATTACAAGATTAGTTTTTTACCTATTAAAAATGTATTTTGAACAATTGGTTCTATATTTCATATAAAGTATAGGGTAATCAAGAAGAGCTTGCTTTTACGATTCTAATCATATGGAAATATATTATGTAATTTTGTCAACTCCGCAATAATTTTCAATATTTATCATTGTGTTATTTTTCGTCTGTTGTCATTCCTAGAATGTTTTATGCTCATATATTTGACATAAATCTCTGATTATCAATACAATAAGATGTATCTTTAAATCATTCAAATTATTTAGGAGATATATTCTAATATAATATAGTAAAAATTATTCGACTTACTCCTAAAAATCCAAATATACAATGAAGGACGTAAAGATAAAAGAATATTTGTATATTTTGATATGCCCCAGTTAACACTAATAAATAAACGTTAGTTAAATTACACTATACTTTTTTTTTCAAGTTTGGATCCGACTACAGTTTTTCTGCCCAATATCGGGCTACGTCTACAGCCTTTGTATTTGCGAGCCATAAATCGTCGAGGGTGCACTGTGTTGGGCAAAGTCTGCATACTCTCAAGTGCGCCACGTTTTGTATTTTCCCACATTCACAGAGTGCCTCACTATCTGTCTTGATGCCCCATTTAATGAGGTTCTGTTTTACAGGTGCAACACCTGTGCGCATGCGGTTGAGTGTCCGTCAGGTTCTCCAGTCCAGGTTCATTCCATTAGGTCGTTCTGGATGTAGAGGGAACACTTCGGGTGGTTCGACGCTGACATTTCTCATAAACCTTTTCCTTGATTAAAGTCGGCTGATACCTGGCGGTTCGACAAACCAGTATAATTGTGCCGTTCATCGAAAGTTTGCCTGCACTTCTCCACATATTGTGAGGCACATCTACGGTCGTCTGGTGATGCGAATCCAGCTACCCGGTACAGTAGGTGTAGAGGGGTAGGCTTCATACAACTGGTAATGATTCTACATGTTTCATTTAATGCCTCGGTGACTTGTTGGGTGTGTCTAGATCTACCCCAGACGGGACAAGCATATTCCCCTATTGAGAAACATAAGGCCTCAGCTGTTGACTTCAAGACATGGGGGTTTGCACCCCACTTGCTCCCTACAAGTTTCCGGAGAAGGTGGTTTCTCGTAGAGACCTTTTGTCTTGTACTCTGACAGTGGAATTTATACGTTAGTGACCGGTCTAGTATCAGTATGTTTCAAGCGTTGTCCCTCCCAAGAAACATTCAGTTTTACATGCGCCAGTTGGTTGTTGAGATGGAATGCACATACTTGGATGAGTTAAATTATAAAATTTATATCTGAGATAGTATCAAACTATATACCAATATAATAAACGAAGAAGCTGCTCTCTAAAACAAAGAATGGTGAAGCAGTGAAATCAAATAGTAATTCTCGAAGGAGTTTGAAAACCGTTAGGAAAGACAGTGCAATTTGATTAAAAAGCTTGTTTAATATACTTATGAACGTAAAACAAAGTTTAGATAAATTCGACTTTAAACATAGTAACTTATACGTGTTTTAAAATCTAGCTCTTAAAATTAATTTAAAAATTAGTGAAATACTAAAAATCTTTTCGTTAATTAGTGATCCAGTAGTTTAGTAACAAAAATAAATACAACAGAGATAGTTTTACTTTAATCATAACAGTTTTTACTATTATCGAATATTATTTTCGAAATATAAGCATTCAACCTACAAAATCTAGAACAGGTAATGGGAGCCATTCTGTCTCCGGCTTCTATATAAAATGTAGCTTCTCCAATTTTTAAATTTTAAAGTGTTTGTTTGTCTTTGTTTAGTGTATTTGTTATGTCCCAATTTACATTTATGACATTCTGTTACTGCTGGATAGGCCACAACTGATGAAATGCCCCTGAGGATGATCTTGTGATCGAAAGTACTTGGGCAAGATTTGATTAATTACTGTGTTCGATCTTTGCCTTGTGTACCATCAAAGTTCATTTATTCGAACATTCAACCTTATATTGATTAATTGTATAAACTGCCACAATAATATAAATACGCTAATAACCCTGCGTGGTTAATAAAAAAAGTTGAGATAATTGCAGAAGTAATATTCTAGTATCTGTGTACAAAAACAAAGAATATATTAAACAATTCACGAACTGCTTTGCAAAAAAAGTATCTTAGACTAGAACCCGAAGCATTTAAAAATTGTTAAAAGATAAAAACTTTATAAACAGGATGGAATTCACTGGAGAAGAAAGGAAATATAACAAACACTAAAGGAAAAATATTTTATGGACGATCTAAGGTCGAGAAGTAGAAGGTGGTTAGTTTTTAACGACAAAAAACGTTTTATCACTATTTCTTGTCCTATGAAAAAAATTTAATGACAAAGTTGTAGGTAATCACAATTTTTTATATAACTTTAAAATTTATATAACTTTAAAATTTATAGGAAAAATTCAAAGACCTTAGTTTTTGAGTTTTTATTTTTATTTTCCACAAAAAAAAAATATTCACGAAATTTGGTGAAAATTTACTTTTACTAATTTATTAATAGAAAATGTTTATGTCAAAATATCTGTTTTTTTTTTAAATCGGTACATGTTTTGATTACTGAAATCTCTACTTTGTGATGGTGTAAAAATACACATTATTATGACAATTTTCTAAAACAATGCAAAAAAAGAAAAAAACTTCTTCCTATTTTTTTAATCAATATGTAAAACTATGTTACAGTATGAAAAACAGTAGTTACTACTTTATTATCTTTAATATTTTAAAAGAGTTGTAGGATCTTTTAAAATTATATTGCTCTTATTGCAATTTGAAAATAACATAAGTGGTATACGAAAAATTTTAACTTATAAAGAGGTGTTTCAAAGAGACGTAGGTAAGGGGTTAGGAGAGTCGGTCAAAAGACGTTCGCCACTATTCAAAATACAGAGCGGTAAACAATATCGTTTATAAAAATATACGAATATACGTGAAGGCCGAGTTACCTGAAGAGAATTGTGTCGAATTGATTTATTTTAAAGAATCTTTTAAAATCTGAATAGTATCTGAATATCTTACTATTTTGTCATTTTAGATTATTATTATAGGTGAATTTGTTCACACATTAAGACAGATGATAATTAATTCTAAGAAATAAAAAAGCAGCTTTAAATCATTTTGTGAAATGTAACAAAAAAAAAAATTGAAAATAAATACAAAAAATTTAAGACTTTAAGATTAGCTTTTACTCATCAAACAATAAATGCATACAAAGCTAATGTAATAAATGGATATATTTCGCATTACAAGGCAGAAAAAATCAAAGGAGGAAAAAATTAAATAAATAAAGACACTCTTAAATTTAATTTCTAATGATAATAATTCTTTTGCGATCGTTTTTCGGTAATATTTTGAAAGAAAAAACATAACCTGTTTAAAATAATGATACAAATTTCTTTTAAAACCATCAAAAATAAAGTAAATTAATTGTTTTTTTATACTTTTATTAGTTTTTAATAGTTTAATAAAGATTTTAGTAGTTTTTAATAGTTTTAAATTAGCAACTTTTAAGTTTGTTTATTTTGTTATTTCTTCACATAGGACATCTTGTAGTAAAAATTAAAAACAATTTTTAATTTATTGTATCAATAATATTTATAAAAATTATTGTATAAATTTTTCGCTCATCATTAACAGTGTTTTTATAATAATTTAAACTGGTACAATGACAATGCTATTCAAAAAATTGGCGGATTCGCGAATTTGAATTTGACCTTATTTTCCGTAGTTATTTTTGGCGGCTACTTCAAATTTTTCCGAATAAGAATATCATAAATATTTAGCAGGTTTAAAAAAATAATATATTGCTATATTGTTGTTTAATATAATATATCGGTGTTTAACATACAGACTTCAGATCATTAAAATGTTCATACATTGAAATGGTACATTCTAAAAATTGGTGAATGCGAATTCGAATTTGACTATTTTCAGATGGTTACCATTACCCTCTGGGTAAAGGATCTTGAAGCCAGCACGGGTTACAGATGTTCATAGTGTAAAGAAACTACAAGTTATGTCCACTGTTTCTGACAAAAGAATCGGGAGTTCTAGAAATAGCACTCATCTTTTGCCAACAAATCGTATTCTCACTTGCCCGAAGGCTTTTGCCGCATTACCACTAGGTCCATGGCGTACAATGATTGTGCGTTATATCTGTGGCCATAGGTCAGCACTACTTAACTTATTTATGTGGATCTGTTTATGATAAGTACAAAATCTAAACATGTAGGTTGATCATGAATTGACAACTAATTTTATTTTAGTCTGACCTAACAGAGTTGGTGTTTTGTATTGATCGGAATGTGACAATTGTACACTTAACATAATATGATCAAACATTATTTAGCCCTTTCGATGTACTTATACGCGCACCAAAATCATGTTTATTACTGTAGGTTCCTCTTTCCCCGTCCTCATAACAGCATGGTATCAAATTCTCACCGATAACTTGTTAGTACGTTACGTTAGTAGTAGTATTCGCGCCACACCAAACAGTTGTTTAGATATGATGATTGCTTGAGCAAAAAAATTGTTGGAGTTAGCAGTAAAGGAAAATGAAACAAAGGTATGTTTATAAGTTAATTTTATTTGGTTTATAATTACTTTATTATGAAATAATATCTATCAAGTTACATACTTTTTAAAATAAAGGTTTTATTTATCTACAATCCAGTAGGAAGGTAATGCATAAATAATAAATTAACTGCAGCAGTAGCTTATGTTCATAATCACATTGCCAGTTTCTCAGCATATGAAAGTCATTATTCCTGAAGTCACATAACAAAGCAATACCTGGAGACTGGCTTAAATTGACAAAAAATGTTTTCCTTATCTTTAGGACAGCATGAAAAAGACCATGTTAGTACAAAAGCAGTCAGTCTTTCTAGTTATAGTAATATTTTTAAAAGCCTAAATTTAAAATTTAAAAAACCGCACAATGATACGTGTTCTACTTGTAACAAGTTTATTACAAAAATAAAAATTACAACTAATGATATCAAAAAAATCGCTTGCACGAAGAACATGTCTCTCATCAACAAAAGGCAAAGTTTCATTATGAATGTAAATCATTAGATAAACAGCAGGCAAAATCCTCAAATAACACGACCGTTGTAGCAGTTTGCGATTTACAACAATGCCTAGCAACACCATTTTTAAATACAGGTGTAGCATTTTACGAACGAAAATTATGGAATTTTAATTTTACTGTAAGAAATTGTAATACGGACAAAACTTCCTGCTATATGTGGCACGAAGCTATCGCTCAACGTGGCGCAGATGATCGGGTCATGTCTAAAAATGTTTATTATGAGCCTACCTGAAGTAACAGAACATGTTTTAATACACTTCGATACTTGTGCAGGACAGACTCGCAATAACACACTACCTGCAGTATATAACTACATACTTACACAGAAACAAGGATTAAAAACTATTGATAATAAATTTCTAGTTCCTGGGCACACGCATTTGGAGTGTGACTCTGACCATGCCTCTATAGAACGTGCCAAAAAATATAGCGGTACAATTTCAATCTCAAATAACTGGTACATGCTTGTAAGAATGGTCAGCAATAAATTTACAGTAATTGAAATGACACAAAATGATATTTTTGCGTTTTGGAGCCTGCCGCAGCAAACTCTAATAAAGAAAGCAAAAGATCAAAATCATGATTCATTTTTATGGCGTAACATTTTTTGGATCCGTGTTAAGAAAGAAAATCCGTGTAGTTTTTCTTTTAAGTACTCACTTCGAGTAGAAGACAACTTTAGAGTTTGTGATATGAAGAGGCAAACTAGGGGTAGCCCATCAACTCTGCCAATGTGGGATGTCCAGAGAGCATACAACAACAATTTAAAAATAACTAAAGGAAAACATAAAGAAGTTTTATCAATATTACAATATATAGATCCAGTGTATCACGATTTTTATAAAAATGAAATAAAATCCACGGACGATGCAGTAGACACATCACACATTAGTGATTCCAGTTCCGATTCAGATTAATACTATTATTTATACTTTTTTTTTATCAGATCCATGTGTTTTAATATTAACTTTTATTTTATATTTGTATTCTTATGATGTTTTAAAGAGTAATAAAGGAGTTTTTTTAATAAACTAGTTTATATAATGTGCAGCATTGAAGATCATACCATGATAACAGCTTAATATTTTTGATCATATGATAACTACAACCATTTTTTATAACAAAATAAATATTGTTCGTAATACTTATTTCCCATAGACCTATTTCTGAAATTAAACACGTACTATATTATACCTTTCATTGTACACTCTTGTTAATAAATAATATCTTTCATTTAACACCGTAACTGTATCCTCAAAATACTTAAATATTTGTTTCGGCTCTCCTGAAAAATCAATATTTTGCATTTATCATAATCTGACCTATGACCAGAGATAAAGCATATTATGAAAAACGAGTTTCTGGTGCCTAAAAACTAAAACCGTAAAGAGAATAAAATGTGACAAAAAATTCCGATCCTCAAGGTTTGAGGTTCAGAACCTTGGCTACTCACTCGGTACCTGAAACGTCCTGACAATAAATACTCAACGAGCACCAATAATACAAAATAGAACTGGAAGCAATATAAACAATTATGTAGCTAAGGCACGGAATAAAAAACAAAAAAAAAACGCATACAATACTATATAGCAGAAAAGATAGCGGAAACAAAGAGTTCGGAGAACCTTAATAGTTGTCAATAAGATGAAATACACCATATTAGATTTTAAAGCAGTGAATGGGAGAAGAGTCACCGAGAAATGATATTAAGATCGTGCTAGGAGAAATGAACGCGCAAATAGGCAAAGAAGAACTCTTTTTAGGTGTCATTAAAAATATTCACTCCATGAAAACACCATCAAAAATGCAGAATTACCAATCAATTTTGTCAGTAGAAAAATGATGATAAGCTCAACTTTTTTTCTTTGATGCACAAAGCGACATAGGTTAGGGTGGAACAACAGTTAACCACATTGATTATATTTTATTTTCTGCAAAAGAAGAGCTACAGAAAAGAAATTTTGTGAATCTGTGCATCTATGAGTAAAGATACAATATAAATGCAAAATTCAGAGAAACAGAAGGGGAAATAGAAACAAAAAACATGACAACTAGAGACAAGACAACTATAAAAAGACAGAGACAACTATAAAACATTGAGACAAGATATCAAACATATCTATGACACAGAAATATCACAAACACTGGCAAATACAGACAGTGAAGGTACCGAACAACATTGAGAATATATCAAAACAAAAGTAATTGATGCAGGAAAAAAGTCATAGGCACAAAAAAAAAATAAAAAGAGAATGATTTACTGACAAGGGTAAAGAGGCCATACAGAAAAGAAATCAAAAATAAGACGGAGAACAAATCAGATATGCGAACATAGAAAGGAAATACGAAAAGGATAATATACAGTAGATGGAACCAAATTTTCAAAAGAATGATATAAGAGAAACGTATAAATATCTAAGGAATTTAAGAGAAAAATGCAAACTAATAACAAATCTATGTAGAAATTTTTTTACATGAAATATCAAGATTACATTCTTTGGAATAGTTTCGAAGGCGCTTTCAATATCAAAGTCTGCCACAAATGTATCATGTTGCTTCTTGAAATTCTCGGTTATATGGTTTTGTACTAATACTAAATTGTCCATTGTGCTTCGATGTGGTCTGAATCTCGATTGAACTGTGTTTTCCTGTGCATTTGTTTAATTTTCTTTTAAACTTAACTGAATGGGGCGTCTATAGATATGAAAGATATGTACTTATTCCAACAGTCTTTTTTGCTTTGTTTTATTACTCTTTGCGCTATAGCTTTTAGTTGTTTGAATTTAACCAGGTTTGACTCTGTTCTGGTTATGGTTCTACGATATTTATTAAATGCTGTTTTGCTTTCCCGTATAGCTTTCTTACATTCAGTATTCCACCAGAGTACAGTTTTACGATAAGGCGATATTGTGCATATTCTAATGTGCGTTTGAGCGGCCAGGGTGATTAAACTCACTAGGAAGTCTCGTGCTATATCAGGATCTTCTGGTAGTTGTAGCTGGTTGATCTTGTTTTCAATGAAGTCTGAGAAGTTTTTTCAGTTTGCTTGAGATAATTTCCATTTTGAAATTTTTGAACACAGCAGAAAAAAAAAATGGTAAACATTCTAAACTCTCTACTTTGGTCTAAAGATATTAGACAAGAAACGAAATTGACAATCTATCGAACCTTGGTAGAGCCTATTATGACTTATGGGGCTGAGGTTTGGCAGATAACGCAGAAGGATAGAAAAAGAATAGAAGTAGTAGAAATGGATTTTCTAAGGAGAGCGTGTGGTATATCCAAAAAAGATCACATCAGGAATGAAGATATTAGAAGGAGGACAAATACTGTATATTCCAGTGTAGATAGAATTGAAACGGGACAACTAGTGTGGTATGGTCACGTAAAACGAATGAATAAAGATAGATGGCCAAAGAAAGCTTTAAATTACATACCACAACAAAGAAGAAGAGGGGGAAGGCCTTCAGTTGCCTGGGAAGAAAATGTACGGCACATAATGAGAGATAGAGCCATCAGAGAAGACGAATGGATGGACAGAAAACTATGGCGGTCGAAATGCGAGAAACGGCAGAGGCTGTAGGAACCTCGCTTATATATATACATTTTTGCTCTGGGTTTTCTGATAGAATTAGAAATCAAGATAGGAAAGTGATTACTGGCAATACATTGTACTTTAAGTTAGAAGTGGTGTTAACCTTAGTCACATTAACCAAGATCAATTGAGGAGAAAGTGCCACTAGAAATGTTGAAGTATGTTTTGGATCCGGTATTTAGTATACAGATGTTAGAGGAGTTTAAAACATTTTCAACGACCTTTCCTCTGCCAAATGTTTTTTTCGATTCCCAAAGTTTATTAGATCAAATTCAGTAAGGTTGTGGAAGGTTGTATGTAAATGCTACAGATTGTAATTTTATTTGGACACCAAAGAGAAACAGCAATAGCTTCTAGTGTGGTAGTTAAGGGTACTTTTTTACAATAGTAGTCTTTAGAAGTATATAGATGTGTTTGTACTAGCTCTGATATAAGTTGTTCTTAAAAAGTGATGTGCTTGACACCATTGAGATATTTCTTGTCTGTTTACTTGAAGTTTGTTTCTTGTAGGCAAATGATATCAGCATTCGTGTCCACGATTAGTTGTTGAATGCGTTCCAGACGGGGGTAAAACCTATCGCAGTTCCACTGCATTAGATTAGTATTTTATATTTCTGACGTGGTTTCCCGTTCAAAGAGATGGTCTTCTTCAAAATTGTTTTGTGAGGATACCTAGATCATGCTTTCTGCGTCAGAATTATTAGAGCCTAGTTCCGTTTTAAGTTTTTTACTAATTCTAGTTAGTCGATGTTTGTGAGATCTCTCAGTGATTTGTAAATCTTGGAAATGTCGGAGAGGAGATCTTCTATATTTTTTGTAAAGAGAGTGCTTCGCTTAATGGGCTGGATTTACCGTAGCAATTCTCTAAGAAAACTATGAATTTATTGACCGGTAACGTAAAGGAGTCTTGGTAGTGTTCTCTGATTGTATTTTTAGATTCCAGCGATATCTGGACGGCTTGCGTCCAAATTTTTTTTGTGGCTTGCTCTGGTACGACAAACTTTGAATCAGTTTGGTGTTGTATTTCTGATGAGTCAGTTGACTTTGGTTTTTTTTTTACCTTGTGAAGTTATATTATTTTTGTGCATGTCATTATTTCCGTCAGGTTAGGTTAGGTCAGGTATTTCTGAATTATCGTCTTGTTGAACTACCTCTAGTGTGTTTAGACTTGTATCTTGGGATATATGAGAGGGAAAGGGAGATGTTTTGTTTGAAGTTTCTGATTAATCAAATTCAGGTGGGGCAATTTGATGCTATGTGACCAGGTTTTTTATAGTAGAAACAAATCATTTTATCTGTGGATAAAAATATTCTATGATCATTATTGTCAAATGGAATAATCAGAGATGTTTGAATCTCAGAATTATCATGGGATAGAATAAAATATACTTACCTGCGGAAGATCAAGACATGGTTGTACTCATCTTCTGGAATGCCAGCTCGTAGGAATGATATTGGAGAGACTAGCTGAAGTCTTATGTTTTTAAGGGAGGCCTCTATTATTTCAGTGGGTATTGAAGCACAAATATTAGACATAATCAGTTGTTTTGCTGGTGTGATTAATCTTGATTGAAAGAATATGGTTTCCGATGATAATAGTGGGATTTCTGGAAATAAGCTGCTCAACTAGATCTGTTTTGGTTAAATAAATACATATTCGGCTGTTTGAGATCCTTAAGGCGAAGCATATATTCCTTGGTCTGATAATAACTCATATGGATTTAACGTATTCATATAACTTTAAGTCTTCTTCTGAATATATCACTATGGTTTGCTTCTTGTTTGAAAAGGAGCATTTGAGATGTTTGCTGAAGTAGATTGCTGTAACATGTTTGATGTTGTGGGATTATTTTCAGTAGGTGAACTCATTATTATTTGGGGTGCCCTCATAGTCAAAAGCAACCCTGGAAATCTTTTTAGTTTTGTTTTTCATTGGTGAATATTATGTTTAGCAACCAGTCTCATCGTAACCAACCAACTCATCGTAATTCTGGCTGCCTGTTCGACAGGTAGTTGTTCCAGTAATAGGTTTTTGTTTATTGTACCGTAAAAATAAAAACACAGTAACAGGAAAAATACTCTAAGTATTGACAAAGCTTACTCTATACTATTTATATAACTAAGATAGCTAATACCTACTATGCTCTGTTTTTTAACCAGGAGGAGTAAACCAAAAAGACAGATTCACACTCAAGAAAGTTACTAAAACCAAATCTGAAGTCACCAAATACATCTTCTTTTTTTGTTGATTATCTCGGCCTTGCGGTAATCGCGTAATCAATATTGGACAATCTTACACGTCAACTTTAACCTAACTTTGTTTATTTATGTTTGAATAATAAAATTTTTTTTTTCAATTCACTTCCAATATATATTACAATAAAAAAAGGACGTGTTTCACATTTGGTCCCATGTATATATATTTAAATATCGGGTGATCCAGTTTTATAGATCTCTTTAAAGTCTATGGTGTTAAATTATAGTTTAGAGAAGATTTTGATCAAAAGAGTCAATAATGTTACAGATTTAAGTATGGTTTTTCTCAGAAATTTGTCTTTTAATAGTAGACCATATTCTTATTCTGGTATGATCAACTTCTTGAATCTAGTTTTTTTTCTTACCAGATACTTTGTATAAATAAGTGTGTACTTACAATTTCTTTAATGCTGGATTCTTGTTTAATTTTGATAATGAGTTTCTCCCATTTGTTATCAACAAATAAAATTTACTAAAAAATACTGGATTTCTGTGAGATAATCAACAAATTCAATCTAGTATGTTACATTCTTGCATAATTTTGCAGTTTTCTTGTGATGATCTACAACCAGGAAGAACAAAACCAACTGTATCATACAATCAAACTAAAACACAACATTACTTTACTAACGGTCTTTTATTGTGACGAAAACAAAATGGAAATGCTTTTTAACAAGTATACACTAAATTTAAAAGATAGTTGCCGTTTTTCTTATGATAATTAGATATAAATAACATACATTTATAAATTTATAAACACTTTAAACTATATTTAGTATAAATATCATCTAGAAAAATATCACATTAAATACTATTTGCATATCACTAAGTCCAAGTTATTACAAACAACTTAAAGAGTCAGAAATGGATTTATATATTAGAGAAAAATAATAATAAATAAATTTCACAAATGTCATTATTGTCAATATGTCATAATTTAGTGGAGCAAACTTGCCTGCGGTTTGAAAATTTGAATTACTCCTCCTGGTTAAGAAACAGACCATAGAACAAATACATACGCTCATAAACAAGATTTAGAATAATAAAAAGATCCCTAGCGACTGAAAAACCGGAGGTTTATGCCAAGTCTGTAAATTTTATCATTAACATCATCTATTATCATTACAATATCTTTACTTATTATTATTAATATTTTGTTAATCATTTTCTCTAAAGCAATATAAAATTTTTTCACATAATCGGGCCTATAATTGTAGGAGGTAGTGAAAGTTGGATCTACATTGACCAATGAAATTAAGATCAAGAAAGGGTAACACAGGGCTGTATCTTGTCTCCAATTCTGTTTAATATATACTCAGAAGAAGTATTTAAGACAGCGCTGGAGGAAAGCACAGAAGTAATAAAGATAAATTGAGAAATAATTAATCACATTAGGTATGCTGATGACACTGTGATTCTAGCAAGTAGCATGAAGGAACTGAGTTGCCTAATGAGTAGGATACAAAAAACAAGTGCACAATACGGACATACTAAATATCACAAAAACCAAATGGATGTTAGTAAGCAAAACCCAATAACCACCACAGCAACTAATATTAGACAATAAAAGAATTGAACACGTGGATCTACTTGGGAAGAACAGTTAACTAAAATTGGGATCAAGCGAAGGAAATACGTATAAGAGTAGAAAAGGCAAGAGTATCGTTCACTAGCATGAAGCAAATTTTCACCTCTAAAAGCCTCACCCTACCTCTCAAGATTCGACTTTTGTAATGTTATATATTCCCGGTTTTGTTATATGTAATGGAAGCGTGGACAATGACCGCAACATTGATGAAAAAACTAGAGGTCTTTGAAATGTGCATTTACCGACGTATATTACGTATATCCTGGACTGACCACGTGACCAACGAAGAGGAACTACGCCGGATAGGTAAAGAGAGAGAGGTAGGAATAAGTATAAAGAAAAGAAAGTTGGAATACTTAGGTTACGTTATGAGACATAATAAATATATAGTACTAAAGCTGATCGTTTAAGAGAAAATAGACAACAGAAGGGGTCCAGGGAAAAGAAGACACTCGTGGCTCCAAAACTTGCGGCAATGGTTCGGATTGTCATCTGCTGAACTACTAAGATCTGCCGTAAACAAAGTCAGAATAGCCATGTTGATTGCCAACGTTCGGAACGGACAAGGCACATGAATAAAAAGAAGAAGAATTGTATGATAAGTAAGATGCGAATTATGCCCAAAAATCTAAGATCAATAATTGTATTATTAATTGCATCATATCCGTGTACGCAGTGTTGAAGTCTTAAAGAGACTACTATTGCTACACTATTTTTACTCTCATCTTAATTACCATAGAATCGGGTATTTTCGGAAATATTTCGGAAGTGTCCTGCCTCCTCCAATGGGTTCCACTTATACGCATAGGAATAAAATCCAAGCAAATAAATGGATAAATAACAACTAGGTTTTCTTGGTAATACGAATTATTATATTATACATTATACCTAGACACGATGCTCGCGAGAGAACTCGAGGACGTTATCCAACAAGGTGTTTCGACGACATCAAGCACGTCCAGCACAACTGGATTCAGGGTGCTTAAGATCGGATATTATGGAATTATTTACGGAAGGCCTATGTTCCACAGTGGACTTAAAATAGCTAGTGATGATGACGAATTATCATAATTTTGATCATATATAAACAATAAACAATAGACAATGCTGAATATAAACTTTATTTTTTTTGCTTCTTAGTTAACAAAATACTCAATAGTTTATAATTCAGTTACAATAAATTCAATTTACAACGAATGGCACAAATAAGGTTTTACTTGTTTTGCTCCTTTTTAGCTGGTCCTCCCTGTAAAAATGTTGATAAAATTAATAATAAAATGTATCGCACATCATGTCAGTGGTCACGTAGTGGAAGTTGATATATCATCAATTACTGTTGGTGCTAACAATAAAGTTTCATATTCGCCAGGCGCAAACTTGCAATATATAAGGATTAGGAAGCAAAGACACTTCCATTGTGCACAGTTTGTCTTGTGTTTGTGTAGAATAAAGCCTTTGCTGTGATTGTAACTCCTAATATGTGAAATATGATAAATGCATTTTTGGCTATTTCCTAAATATTTCCGCCAGAGATAACTGTCGGGTTATAGCGTTTCTACCAAAATTCTCATAAAGACCAAAACGTGTCGTTCTAGTTAGTTCCGTATACAAGAGTGAAGTAAGAGTAACTGGCCCGTATTATCTAAAAAAGAATACATATTTACTATTAAGTATTAGCAGTACAAAATAAAACTTTTAATACAGTTCTAAAGCTATTTTCTTGTAGCATCTTAAAGCAACCAGACATCTTATTTGAAAATAAGTTTATTTGGCGTTTAGATTTCCACTTCATAAACTGTTCTCAAAATGCAAACCAATAAAATCAAACAAATTTTGTTTTTTGTTACTTGCGGAAAATTTTTTATAATAACTTAAATTTATCTGACTCATTTGTATTGACAATTCAGACATGTATTATATATTTTTAAGTAGATGACTTTAAAATGAAATTCTCAAAAATAGAAAAATAAAAGAAGCGGCTCTATTTATGTTAAATGAATCCAATTGCGTCGCAAATTCCTCGGCAGAATACAGTAGGATCTGGTTACCCATATTAAAAGAAGAAATATATGAAAAAAATAGCACATAGGCATAGTGAGGGACAAGATCTATGCGAAATTTTAAAGACCAACCTGCTGATAATCCACTATTGATACCTATTGTAACACAGATCCCTAGAGCGACATTACAATGTTATCCTAAGCTTTATTCAACAATCAAATAAAATTATCGGAGCAGTGTTGAATTTTGAATTATAAGTTTGTTTAAATGTTTTTAAAAATTGATCGGAACAATGGTTTTTAGCAGCAAACAATCTCGCAATATACTATCAAAAATATTTTTGCGTTCACCTTTTTTCTAAACTTACGACTGGCAAAATAAAATATTTTTCAGTTACAAAAATAAGTAGATATTTTGTTTTGTAGGTTCGTCAATGAAGACTAATTATTGATATATACAAAAGGAAGTAAAACTTATTCAATATCATCGTCATTAAATATTTTTGTGAAATGTTATCAAAAATATGATGTCTTTTTTTATAACATTTAAAAGCAATTAAGAGGAATTCCTGCAGTTGACTTAAATAGAAATTTACAAACAATTTTATATCTCCGGTAATGGCTAAGTACTTATTAAGTACATTTGCGTAAAATAATTAAATGTTTCGGAATCATTGTTACAAAATTTCAATAACAAAATCATTCATCATCAGTCATTCTTAAGCAGTATATTTTGTGAATCTTTCAGCCAGAGTTTGTCAAAAAAGTGTTGTAATATATTTAGTGGATCCTCTGTGGATAATAAGAATCACGTTAGTTTAAACAACTTTGTTGACAGCTGCTCTAAATAGATGTATGGTAGTCATTCCTGCCGACTGTCTGATGTTCTTCAACCGCGATGTCCTTCTACGCCCTTGAGATCTTTTGCCTTCTTTCTGGCCTTGTAAAATTAGTTGAATTAGTTAATACTTCTCATTGCGCATCACATGCCCTAAGTATGTCATCTTTCTGATTTATATGATACGCATAATTTCCAAATCTTTATTCCTACGTTGGATCACGGTCTTGTTTGTGATGGACATAGGAAATTCTAAGCATGCGGCGGTAGTACCACATTTCGAAGGCTTCTAATCGTTTGGATGTTGCCTCTGTCAAGGTCCAGGCTTCGACTCCATATAAAAGGGTAGAAAATATATAGCATCTCAAGACTCGTGTTCTTGTATCAATGTTCAGGTGCATATCACATAAAATCTTCCTGAGGCGATTAAAGGCATCTCTCGCCTTTTCTATACGACATCTTATTTCCTGTGAGTGGTCATATTCCTTATTTAGGCTGCATTCAAGGTATGCCTCTGATTTGATTAAAATTTATTTATTCGAGAATTCGACCTAATATCACTTTAATTATAATTTTGTTACATGCCTGAATACATAGTTTAATTAACTTGCATCCAAACCATTCACGGAAATTGCGTAGCGACGATACTTTGTCTTTCTACTTCATTATATTCCTTAATAATTCGTATTCTTCACTTCTTTAGTTATTTAAAAACTTGTGCGTTTGTTTTACGATATATCCATGATATTTCAGAATTCGTTGGTAACACCAGATTTCGAATGCTTTCAGGTTTTCAATGTTGGATTGTTTCAGAGTCCAGACTTAAACCCTTTACAAAAAAAAAAAAACGGATGTGGCAGTCCAGTGGGACTGCCGGTAGTTATAGTTCTAATATGTAAGTTATACTTCTATACACGCGGTCGTCGTTACAAATGTATATGGGAGTCAATCTGCACAATAATATGTAATGCTATAGGTAAAGGGGAGCAGAAAGAGAAAAATAATTAGGTATATAGGTATATGGTGCCTCGTTTGAACGATTAAATGAAGGATTTAATCCATATTTTAATGAAAATATATATGTTTATATTTATATATGTATAAAAGGAATTGAATGCAATAAAAATTTTTTACACATACTCTGTAGTAAAATTCATTGTTTTTTTTTGGTATTAATATAAACATACAATACAATACACTGCAACATAATTCAATATAATAAGTCAATACAAATTAAAATGCAATATTATTGCAACATAAAAACAACAAGCAACATAATATTATATAAAATAATTATTAATATTATTATCATGGTAAATTAAACATATGCGTAAGTAAGTTATGTATATTGTCATTTTTATATACTTATTTAAATATGTGGTGACTGCAAACAAACTTATACTGGTTAAACTACTAAAACCTATAGATAACGTATCTTCTTCTTTTGGTGCCTATCCTCCGTGAATGTTGGCAATCACGTTGATCCATACAACTTTGTTGGCAGCTGATCTAAATAGATGTATGGTAATCATTCCAGCCCACTGCCTGATGTTCTTTAACCACGATGTCCTTCTGCTCCCTTGAGATCTTTTGACTTCTATCTAGCCTTGTTATATTAGTTGAATTAGTTAATACTTCTAGGTATGTCATCTTTTTGATTTTCACGATACGCATAATTTCCAGATCTTTATTCATACGTTGAATCACAGTGGTGTTTGTAACATGATGGATATAGAAAATTCTGAGCATGCGGCGATAGCAACATATTTCGAAGGATTTTAATCGTTTGGATGTTGCCGCCTTTAAGGTCTAGGCTTCGACTTCATAGAAAAAGGTAGAAAATACATAGCATCTTAAAACTCGTGTTCTTATATCAATGTTCAGGTGCATATTACATAACATTTTCCCAAGGCGAATGAACACAGCTCTTGCCTTTTCTATACGGCATCTTATTTTCTGCAAGTGGTGCCATATTTATTTAGACTGCATCCAAGATATGTAATTTTGTCAACTATTTTCAAGGGTTCATTATTAGCTGTGAATTTCTGCTGTATTACGTGGTTTTTACTTACTACAAGAATTTTGATCTTTTGAGTTTAATTTCATGAAGTATCTGTCACAGGCTTCCACTACACGGTCTTTTAATGTTTGCAGATCCTCCGCATTATCTGCAATCACAACCGTATCGTCCGCATATCTTTAATTGTTTATGATTTTACCATTGATTTTTATATCTTCTACTAAACCATCAATAGCTTGTCTGAACAGCATTTCCGAGTAAGTATTGAACAACGTCGGTGAAAAAATGCAGCCCTGATGTACTTTTCGTTTTATCGTGAATTCTTGTGAGGTTTCATTGTCTACTCGTACAGTTGCCCTTTGCTGTAAGTATAAGTTTTTATTTAGGCGTAAATCTTTGTCATCAATACTGGATTCTCTCAATATCTAAAATAACTTTTGATGTTACACGTCATCAAATGGTTTTTTAACGTCTATAAAGCATGCGTAGACTTCACAATTTACGTCTCGAGCTCTTTGTATCAATACTTGTAGAGGAAAATAGAGCCTCTCGCGTTCTCAGTCCGCTTCTAAACCCAAACTAAACGCTGCTAATATTTTTTTCAAGTTTTCTATATAGGTAATTGTAAATAACATACAGAAGGATTTTGAGTGCATGGCTCAGTAAGCTTATAATTCTGTAATCAGAGCATCTGGTGGCATTTGCCTTTTTGGGAAGAGGGATGAAGGTGGAAACTAGCCAATATGTAGGAAATTCTGCAGTTTCATAGATTTTGTTCAGTAGACTCATTAGGAGTTTGAGTTGGTTGTTTTCAAATAGTTTCAATATTTCAGCTTGTATGTTATCAGGTTTAGGTGGTTTCTTAGTTTTTAGTCTTTTTATTGGATATGTCCTAAACATCCAGAAATACTGACTTCTGTCTCTTGCCCTTCCTTGAATAATTCTTTCATGTATTGCCTTGATCTCTCAAGTATTCTCTCAGTTTCGAAGAGCAGATTGTTGTGTTCATCTAGTAATAAATTATGACTTCGTGATCCGTTTAACCTTAATCATATAATCTTAACTTTTTTCTTATTGATTTTGTTTATATATTTGTACCTTTCCTCATTTTTATGTCTGTGTTTTCATCTTACATTAGCTCTAATATTTCTTGTCTCATCCACGGCTGTTTCTTTATATCGTTTCTGGTTTAAGTTTATTAAACTTTGATTAAATAAATGGCAAATATCGAGCACAGTCTAATTAATTTATTTTTGCCCAAGTACTTTCGCTCCCTAGAGCATCTTCAGGGGCATTTCGTCAATTGCGGCCTATCCGACAAGAATAAAATGTTAAAACCATTAAATAGTACATCACACTACACTACACAAGGACAAACAAACACTTTAAATTTGTTTAAAAATAGGCGAAGCTACATTGTGTACAAAAGGCCGGAGACAGAATTTGTAAAAATTTTAAAGTGTTTGTTTGTCCTTGTGTAGTGTAGTGTGATGTACTATTTTATGGTTTTAACATTTTATTCTTGTCGGATAGTCCGCAATTGACGAAATGAACTTAAAGATGCTCCAAGGATCGAAAGTACTTGGGCAAGATTAAATAAATTAAACTGTGCTCGATATTTGTCTTTTATTTAAACAAAGTTCATTTATTCGAGCATTCAACCTTATATCAATTTAAGTTTATTATCTACCACTGAATTACAAAGATTTTTGATTTTGTTCCACATATCATCCACACTTATGTTTTCTTGATTAATATCTGAGATTACCATGCTGTTTATTTTGTTGTTAACCTCCTCTTTGACTTCATCTTTTGTGGTTTTATTTCAAATTCTGGATGTCCGGACATTTATGTGCATTTATTTTATGGTCTTTTTTCATGTGGAGCGTGAAACGTCCTAGTAAAAGATTATGGTCTTATGGAGCATCTTCTCATGATGCATGATGATGATGTAGTCAAGCTGGTTTCTAATATTTTTTTTTGACAGTCAGCTGGAGATTTCCAGATTTAGAGTCTTCAAGGTGGTAATTGGAAAAAGGTGTTCATTATTTCAGTATCCGATTCCTGACAGAACTAAACAAGGCGGTCTCCTTAAACATTTCGCGTTCATATGCCAATGTGAGCCACAGTGTTGCCAACACCTCCTTTGCCTACTTTGGCGTTAAAATCTCCTAACAGGATATTTACTTCTTATTTTTTAATATGTTTTAGGGATTGTTTCAATTGTTCATATAATATTTCTATTTCCTGATCTGAGCTTTCCGAAGTTGGAGCATATGTTTCAATAATGTTCACGTTAACTGGTTTGGCATTAATTTTGAGTACTGCAACCCTATTTCATATTCCTATAAAATTAAGTACACATTTGTTAACTTCTTTATTTACTATTATAGCCACTCCGATTTTGTTTCTTGTTGTAGTGTCTTCACAATAGTATATTGTGTAGTTTTCTATTTCGCACTGGCCTAAATTGGTCCATCTAACTTCACTGCATCCAAGTATGCCGATGTTGAGTCTTCGCAATTCTTTAATTACACTTATTCACTTTTCCGGCCTGAAATAAACTTCGTACAATCCATGTACCACTCTTCTTATCATTGGATTATTAGCACCCTCTCCCCACTTAAGGGGTGCAGAAAACATATAGCAGATCAAAAGAGACCATTTAATAATAGAAAAACAGATTCTACGTACGCACTCATTAAAGCTCTCCCCCTTTTAACTTATTCAGTTAAACTGCCAAAACATTTGCAGTAGTAATAAATTATAATATATTTTGTGAAAGTGTTGAAAAACAAAAGTTTTCAAAGTTTTATTGTCAGATAAAATGAACTTTTATAAGTAAAGGTCGAATCCTTCATTTATTTTTAAAATTTTACAAGTCTTTGTAAGCCATTATTTATAGAATATAATTTTTAAAAATTGTTACTTATACCTTGTTTTATTTTAAATAATTTTAATTATCTACTTCAAAAGAAGCACAGTGGATTTCCGAATACTTCAAAGTAATCATTAGCTGGGGGAAGGACAAGCTTTGTACAAAAAATAGCAAGGTATAATATAAAAAATACTTCTCCTTAAACGTATTTAATCTTGATATACTAACCGTAATAAAAACGTTCAGAGACATATTGGTAAATTGTCCCAAATCCATTTTTAATTGACGATTTGACCGCATTATTATAAATAGCATCATTTTCTGAATTTCTATAGGTTGTTCATGCCAGTTACTCTCAATTAGTGCCTGTGTTATTCTGGTACTCTAAAATAAACAAAACTATTATTTATTTTCTGTTAAATATGAATTGTATTTTATTTTTAAGTAAATAAACTTTTTCTTATAGAATAATAATATGAATGATAGAGCCATTAAGATGAGAATATAGGAGTTACGACATGATACAACAGGAAAAAGCCGTAAACACTACGTTCACCATAATGGCCATCAAATGTAGTATACAACTATTTTTACGACCAATACCATTTTATTTATCTTTAACACGTTAAGTCTGACTATAGGATCGAAAAATCTGGTTCAACCGGCCAAACTTATATTATTCACTTATTGAGTTGCTTTTAGCCTCAGTTTAATAATTACTTGTTACTGAAAAAAAGGTATATTTTATGTTTTTTTTAGATATTTTTTGAAGTACTCATTATATTATTATGTCGTGCGGCCAACTAAACCCAATTTCTATCCTAGGACCATAAGACACAAGAGCTGTGTCGCATTTTTTACAAGTCAAAATTTGCATAAATCATATTCTGGGCATTATGTTATTGGTACGCACCTCGGTAGTATGAATTGTGCGGTTGTCGATCTAGGTTCTCGTCATATCTTATGCCGGGTCCAGACCAAACAGACAAAACAAAAACATTCATATTTCGCGACAAAGTGGCGACAAATCGAAAACATTTGTTGAGACATTTCTGAACAATTTTGTTTTGAACTTTGAAAATAAGGCTATTATCGAGCACAAGTTAATTAAATCTAGCCCAAGTACTTTCGCTTAAAATAGCATCTTCGGGGACATTTCGTCAAAATGTGAACTATCCGGCAAGCGTAGAATGTGGAAACAATAAAAATAACATAAAATTGTACAAACACTACACTAAAACGAGGACAAACAGTTTAAAATTACTTCTACGCTACATTCTCTTTATTTTGTTTTGTTTGCAAATACGCATTTTGTTTTGTTTTCAAATTTGAAAACTTTTTCAGGTCCCGTCTCAGGTCGGTAAGGATAAAAAAGTATGTGTTTTGTCTGTGTATTTGACGACAAGTTGTGAAGAGTTTATTTCAAGGGATATTAACAAAAAAATAGTAATGAAAAAAGTTTAACATACCTGTACATAACCACTAAGACTATTAATTAAAGCTTTACATACTTCAGGTATTATTACAGATATTGATTGCTTTGATACTTTTGAAAGATACATTAGGCTGTGAAGGAATCACCTGTTGCTAAAAATCTTATAGTGATTGCTAACCTTTCTGTTACACTCATACCATTTCTAAAGTAAGTATGTCTTTTTGCAACTGCAGGATCAACAAGGCATATTGGATTCTCAAAATCTTCGGTGGACATTCTTAAAAATTTTTGAAGCTTGATCGAATTTCAACACTTAGTCCAATATCATCTGCTCCCAGCTGAACTAACAATTTGTCTATCGAACAACTTTCTCGCATTTTTAGGCTTGGTCTAATCCAAAAACGTTTGGGTTTTCTTTTAGCAACCTAAGATGATAATGAGAGCAAAAAAAAAACTTGCGGCTAGCAATAAATCTTCAGTTTAATTTTTTCTTGATTAAAACGCCACATGGTTAACCAACACTAATCACAACAACAACGTCACCAACTAAATTTGTTTTTATATTTTGTTGTTCTGGTGTGGACAGTTTGTCTCAATTTTGTTTTGTCTTTTGACGACAAATTTTGTCGCCGATTTATCGTGTTTTTGTTTGAAAATTGTGTTTTTGTTTTGTCTGCAACATTGAGTTGGTATTGTCGATCGACCCTCTCTACCGACTCTGTCGACCGACGAATCGAAAAGGATCCATGTGCGAAAACTGTATTAACTCACGAGACAACGGAGCTTCCGTTCGGAATGCCTAGGAAGACTATACTAACTTAAGATAGGATAGTTTTCGTTGGAAAATGTATAGATATACAAGTTAGTACAATATTGAAGTGCAAAATTGGTTGCCTAAACATGGTCAAATTAACTTAGAACTTTATTCGTTGAAAGATATCACGGTAATCTACTTATTCGAGGGTGTAACTCAAAAAGGCCAAACATTGAGTTAGTACAGTCTTCGTTGGACGAGTCGATATGTCCACACCAGGTAGGCAGAATATTTGTCGATAATCGAAATGAAAATGTGTGACAAAGATGATGCCATTATTATTTTTTTTTATTAAAAAGATACATTGCCGCATCCACCAACAGGTTATTAGCGGCGTTACTCAGTAAACAAAACTCTAAATCTGATACAAAATATTGATTGACCTTAGTAAGATAAGTTTTTTACGGGACAGTTTTCTCCTAATAAATCTGGTAGAGTATTTGGTATATTGTTTATTAAACGCTCTCTATGGAATTTTGGACACGCAATTAACAAATCCATGACGGTAAGAGGCGTAGCACATAGGTCGCACAGGGGGCGTTCACTGTCGTGTATCTGGTTTTAGCGATCTTAATTTAAATTGCGATAGAAACCGTTCGCGCTGCCACTGACCAATCAGTTTTTGTTTAAAAAACGTTTTAAGATCTTTACATACACTGTCACGCACTAATTCAGATTCCGCACCTGTTGCTGCATCACGAGCACTACTGTCTGCCTCTTCATTGCCAATAATTCCAGGGGCTGTTTAGGATACAGATGCTGTATTGCAAAAAGAGAGCTGAGCGAGTCCGTGAGAAACAGAGGTTTTAAAATTCTTAAGAGGTTTGCATATTTTAGGGCACGGTACAAAGCAAACAATTTAGTGGTGAAAACACTTGAGCTATGCGATAGTTTAAATTTGAAAGTAGAAGTTGGAGTAACAAATTCACAACCAATGCCTTCATTAGATTTAGAGGCATCGGTAAAGATATTTGTGCAGTTAAGGTAGTCTCGTTCAAGAATCTCGTTTAGTTTGTTTTTAATTAATATGTTGTTATTGTATTTTTTGGAGAGCTTTATTAGAGAGGTGTTGCAATTTGGGATGCTTATTAACCATGAAGCCGGATGTTGGATGTTACACTGAAATACATTTGGAATTGTATCAAAATTATTCAGAATTAATCTTACTTGTGTGTAATAAGGTTTTCCAGTACGAGGTTCATTAAAGAGAAAGTCAAGATTATTTTTAGAAAAAGTATTTTCGAAGAGTGGATGATCCTTATTAGCAGCTACAGAAGAAGCGTGTGAAAGTGTTAAAAGTACCCGCCTATACTGCAATGATGGTTCTCCAGTTTCAGAATATAAGCTTTCTATGGGTGAAGTGTGAAAAGCTCCGAGAACGATCCGAAGTGCGGCATTGTGGATTGTATCTAACGGTTTTAGGGTACTCTTGGTTGCAGAGGCATAAGCAATTGAACCGTAATCGAGTTTGGATCTAATTAATGTTTTATATAGAAGGAGTAGTGTAGAGAAGTCAGAACCCCAGAAACGATTTGATACGGTTTTAAACAAATTGAGTCTTTTGTTGCATGTTCGCGCCAAGTGTTGTATGTGCTTTTTCCCGGAAAGTGTTGGATCTAGCCTCATACCAAGGAATTTCACATAGTTTTGGAAGGAAATGATGCTGTTGTGAAGATAAAGGACTGGTGTAATGGATGATTTTTTCGTAAACACCATACCAGTTGTCTTTTTAACGGAGAATTTAAAGCCTGTACTAGCCGTCCATTCATCTAGTTGGGTTAGAAATGTCTGTACTATTGTCGAGAAGTGAATTTAAATATTTGTTGCAAACAATCGGGCCAAAAATTTGTAAGCAAAACATCAATTGTAGACTAAAGGAGCATCTCGCTGTGACATTACGATTTTTATCTACAGGAGATTCATATCACTCACTAACGTATCTCTTCAAAATTTCAAGTGCAAGTGATTTCTCAAATAATTCCGGAGGTCTGCAATGCCCTTATTACCACATTACAAGACTACATAAAGGTACGGAGAGTTTTACTAAAACTACATTCATACTGAAAGAGGTATATGATATCAAATTTTATTTACTAATACTAAACTTACAAAAACATACCAGAGCAGTAAACTGAAGGAAACTAATTCGGAAATAAAACTAAGTTTTTAAATAAATGTAAGTACTAAACCCAAAACCTGCTTAGGGTATTTTTGCTTCAACTACTTAGGGTTATTAGCATAAGAAAAATACAAAAAGTAATAAAGATTTACATAGGCATATACAAAATATCAATTTCATAATAATGTATACAATACATATTTTAATTATTGATGTATTGTATTAAATTTTATTAAAAAAGTTTATAGATTTCAAGAATTCTATCAAGTCAGCTACGTATTTAGATTCTCCTAGAAGTTCTTTTAATATTTTTGGAATGTGGTGTGCTTCACTGCCACTTTACATTCATAAACAAAACACTCTGGTTCCTCTTTACTCTTCAACAAGTATTCATGTAGAAGTGGGTGCTAATCTAAGACATGTTATTAATTAGGACTTAATGTTGTCGCTTTAAAGATCGGAAGTTCTATGGAAGGACGGAAGATTTTATTTCTATACGTTCTGAGACATCAGTAATTTTTGTTCTTTCACGAATGACGTTATTTCGAATCCTGTCTCTCAAACTAATCCCTAGTATGGCCCTCTCCATTGCTCTTTGGGTTGTACTGAGCTGCTCTAAGGTTTTCTTTGTGAAGGCCATAGTTTCCAGTCCATATGTAGTTACAGGCAAGATACATTTGTCATAAACTCTACGTTTTAGACACATTGGTATATCTTTATTCTTCAAAATAAAGCTTAATTTGCCGAAAGCTCCCCAAGACAGTTGTATGCGTCTTTTTATTTCGGCTATTTGATTTTCTTTGCCGATTTTAATGGTATGTCCAATATATATATATATTATATATATATATATATATATATATATATATATATATATATATATATATATATATATATATATATATAGTGGTCTACATTTTTAAGACTGACGTTGTCAATAACAAGATTAGTTTGTAAATTACTCATTATTTTTGTTTTCTGAAAGTTCATTTTGAGACCTATTTTATTTGACTGCTGGTTTAATTCCTTCAACATTTGTTCCAGTTCCTTGATATCTGTACTAAATAATACTATGTCATCCGCAAACCTCAAATGACTCAAACGTACACCATCAATATTTAGATCTTTTTACTCCCAGTCAAGCTGTTTGAATACATTTTCCAATGCTAAGGTAAAAAGCTTTGGTGAAATAGTATCACCTTGTCTAATACCTTTATCAAGGCGCATTTTTTCAGTTTTTTCGTCTTCATTGATTTTGATGTGGAATGTGGCCTGTTCATAAATGTTTTTAATGAATGTAGTGTACCGTGAGTCTATTCGAGTATATTTTAGGGCTGACAAAAAGGACCAAGTCTCAATACTATCGAAAGCCTTGTGAAAGTCGAGAAATGCCATATGTAAAGGTACGTTATATTCTGTGGTTTTTTCTGCTAGTGTTCTGATGGTTTGTAAGTGATCATTAGTACCAAACCCTTTTCTAAATCCCGCCTGTTCAACCAATTGATATAAATCAAGTTTTTGTGTTATGCGGTTGGTTATTATTCTTGTTAACAATTTGTGTAAGTGTGACAACAAACTTATAGGTCTGTAGTTTTTAATATTAGTAGTGTCTCCTTTCTTGTGTAAAAGTATTATTTCGGCGTTTTCCCATATGATGGGTATTCTTTTTTCTGTTAGACACTTATTCAGTAAGACTTCCACAACTTCTACAACGATGTTGCCGCCCATTTTTAACATTTCAGACGTTATACGATCCTCGCCAGGAGCTTTTTTTGATTTTCATTTGCTGTAAGGCATGTCTAATTTCCGAAGAGGTTATTTTAGGGAGGGTTTCCGAGCCGACGTTTAGAATTGTTCTGTGGTCTGTTTCGGGGTTCTGTATAGTAGATGTATAAAGATTCTTATAGAACGTTTGTATTTCCTTAATTATTTGAGTTTTTGCGGTCACCGTATTCCCCTGTTGATTTTTGATTTTAGTTATCTTTGATTTTCCTTTAGTTAAATTTGATTTCAATACTCTCCTGTTTCTATTGTTTTCGATGGTTTGCAATATTTGTTTTGTTTTATAAGCCCGCAAGTCTGACCTTATGCTCTTTTTAACTTTATTGTTGACAGCTTTATACTCTGGTAATTCTTTCGATGTTCTTCGTCTTTCTTCCATTAAATTAAGTGTTGTTTGTTTCGGTTTCGTTTTTCTGGAATTTTTTGTATTTTTATCACAGATCTTTTTTGCAGTTGATGTTATGTCATTCGTTAATTTTTGTGTTATTTCATTTATTTAATTTAGCAAACGAAATAATAATAGAAGATAGGAGAAAAATATAAAACATATAATATTTTTAAATATTTACGTGATTGTTTGACTTTTGATAATAATATTACAATAATACTAACAATAAAAGTTTGTTTGGGAAATATTTCGAAAAAAAAAAAAGAATTATTGTACAAAAATAAATAAAAACAAACACCAGTTTCTACGGTTTGCAGATACAGATAATAAATTATTTATAATTACTAAAATACCAACAAAGATTATAACTAATTTCATAATAAAATAATACAATTTTTTCTTACCTGTATGGGGACATCATCAGCGTACCAATAAAAAATAAATAATCGTATTAATGTGCTAGAAGCAAACGACGCTGCCTCTAATAATTTAGTAAATGTTGGTCCAGTCTACAAATATACGAGTAAAATTAAAAATGTTTTTCAAGAAGTAATTTAGTGGGATGCAATATTTTTTTATATTTATTTTGGAAATAAGCAAATTACTAAACATGGAACTTGGACCTAATAAATCGTTGAAGGGTGATGAATCTTTTGTTCAATATAATGTTATCTATTTGATTTCTGACTGCACGATCTAAAGGGAGTCTTTGACCCAAAAATCGGTTTTTAAATCTTATACGTGCTTTACACCAACAATAAATTCACGAAGAAATTCATGAATTTATTCATCAATTTCTGTGTCAATTAATTCATGAATTTCTTGGACGTAAAAGTTTCTTTGACTTCAAATAAATTTTTACATCAAGTGTCAATTATTTCAGTAGTACCAATGGTTTTATTATTGGATGTTATTTATTGTTGTTTATTTAAATAAATATATATTTGGATTTGGAAATATAATCAGAAAACAATATCGTTTTAAAAAGAAAATAGTGATTAAGATTGTACAAAAAATTATGCTGAATTTGGTAAAGAGTAAGAGCTTGAACAAGAGGTAAAAATAAGTGGAAATTACATTATAATTAGTGAAAACTTCTTATTTTAGACATAGAAGATAATTTCAAATAACTTTAATAAGGACAACATAGCTAAACAAACAGAAAAAGTGGTAATTTGATTTTTTATATGAAAGAACAAGAAAATCTAGCATTCATTACATACTAAAAATTAACTGTAGTTAGTATAAATGTGACTTTTTACAAGCTACAATACTTTTTATAATCTTTTAACCACTTTTATATTATATTCTCTAGCGATATTTACCTAATATAAATAAATAGCTATGTTTATTGTTAGAATATTGAGATGTGTACAATTTTAATCACAAAGAGATATTGTAAAGAAATGAATACTTAAAATAAATAAAACATGGAAATAACCAGTAATACTTTATCACAAGTTTGTGAGCTGATTCTTTAAAATTTTAATGATTTGTCTTTAACATACTACAATTTGCTCAAGATAGAGAAAGCTTTAAACTTTCAAGATAATAAAAACATTTACCTAATGACTAGGCCAAGTAAAAGATAGGAGTGAAGAAAAAGGTAGAATTATATAATCTTTTATTAACAAATATTTACTATATATTCTCAAAGCATTAAATAAATAATATTTGAAAAAAAAACAAGTAAGAAAGGGAAAAGTAAACAATATTTTAATAAAAACTAGAGTTTTCTGCCTCGAAATTTTATGTTTTTCCTAATAAAAATACATATTATTTTTTGTCTTTTATTATAGAATAATAAACTTACATCTTTTCCATAACTATTACTTGACACACGACTTAAAAATGCAAAGTTCATTTGGTTTTTGGTTCAATATTCAAAAACAAAATAATTATTATCCCTACTTCGCGCCAAATCTACACATGTTGGTGATACTGAATTCACGTCCAATAAATGAGAAAAATAGAACATGTTCTATTTCGTCAATTTTTTCACGAAGTTATTCATGAATTTATTCACGGCAAAATTGGATGTCAAATTGTGCTTTACACAGGTCAAATTTGACCTTGAAGCGACTTCACGAATTTCTTCATGAATTTATTGTTGGTGTAAAGCCCGTATTACAGATTTAATCATAGCAACTCTGGCATTTAAATTGATAGGTGATTTAACCTTTGGCAAATATTTGGATAATGTTGGTTGTAGTTAGAAACGTATTAGGTTAAATATAAAGAATTCTTTTTGATATTGGTACATTACTTTTAACAGACCCTTTGGAGTTTATAACACAACAAAGTTATGATATATTTTTATACGATACTTACCATTACGACTTCTAGAACAATTGACGATAATTGAACTGAACTCTGAATGGCATCAAATAGTGTAACTGTTCTAAAAAGGTCATTGTAGTCCTTTATGTATCTAAAAATACAACATTTTATAATAAAGAGTATTTTGTTTCTTTTTTTTAAGACAAAGCAATAACTATTGTATAATATTTAAAAAAACATCAGTACAAGAGAACCTTAATTCCACAAAAACAATACCTATTAGTTGCAATTAAGTTAAAAGTAGGTGTTGTAGGTAAAAAAAGAACATTAACAATAAATCGTAGAAAAAACGGGTGTGGCAGTCCAGTGGGACTGCCGGTAGAAGTTATACTTCTACTCACGCGTTCGCCGTTAAAAATTTATATGGTAGTCAATCTGCACAATCATGACATATGTAATGCTATAGGTAAGAGGGAGCAGAAAGAGAAACAGAATTAGTTATATAGGTATATGGTGCTGTATATAAACATTTGACCAGTAATAGGAGTGTAGTAAATGAAGGATTGTATCAATATTTTAATCAAAATATATATATTTTTATTTTTATTTATGTATAAAAGGAGTTGAATGAAAAAAAAAATTACACATACCCTGCTGTAAAATTCAAGGTTTATTTTGTTATTAATATAAAAATAACAATACAATAAATAAACTGCAATATAATTCAATATAATAATACAATATAAATTAAAATGTAATATTCATTAGTATTTAAAAATGCCAATATACATAACTTACTTTACGAAGATAAAAATAAAAAACCAACAACTCGGATTATGCTGTAAATTTTCATTTTATTTTAAAATTTAGCATTTTTGCGTGTATTACATATACTTAATAATATTAACGTGAGGTTTTCAAATATTTAAAGAATAAAAAAGGAAATTTATAATTGGGATTCGAACTCACAACCACCAGCGTATGAGCCAAACACGTAAAATATTTGCCAATTAGACATGATACTAACGGATTTCAAAATTGACAGTTCTCGGTCAAACAGTGATTATTTTGAAATACAAAAGTCTAAAATAATTATAAACGTTTAATAAATAATAAAAAACATATCACATAAATAATAATAATAATACATATTTATATATACAATAGTATTATATATAATTTATATAATATTAAATATATATACAAAAGAAACATTTTTATTCCCGAGAGAGGAAGAGAGAGAAAATATATCTTCTGTCTTTCTCTTACTCATTATCTTACATATGTAATGTTTTCACAGATTCACTCTTATGCAAATTTCCAACGCCGACCGTCCGTATAGGAGTATAACTTTAAAATTATAATTTCAATAACTTCAAAAATATATAAATAAAGAAAATTGTAAAGTGGTAACGGATTATTTTATATGAGGTGCTTAGTCGCTTAGTTTTGATACTAGAAACATGAAAAAATAACAAAAATTTTTTTTAAACACTTTCGTATTTCTTTTTAGTTATTGCATGTTAAAATATTCTATTTGAAATTTGACAAATAAGAACCTACTTTTCATAAAATATAACTCTACTTTTACTGGGTCTACAGCAAGATACCCTTACAACGGTATGCCGACGCGCATTTTCAGTGGCGTCACATCGATGCAAATCGTAAGTTATTTGATGTTGGTTAGGTTGATTGTTTTATTTTTAATTTATCCCATTGTAGATTTACTAATTTACAATTTTCAAATCGAATACAGTTGTAAATGAAACGGCGATATTGAGATACAAAAATACTTTTGAAAGAATTTATAAAAATGAAATAAAAAAATATTCAATGTGATTAGAATTTACGAATATTTATTTCAATATAGAAAGCGCTTTAACAGAATAATGTTTTAATACTTCGTAGGTACTTATTTATTTTTTTTACGGTTTGTAAATTTTAACATTTTTATTTCCAGTTTTACAATTTTCAAAACTAATTTGCTTATCAATTTCTCGCAATCTTATGTAGCTTCTGGTACGACTAAGGCAATAAATAACTTCATAAGGTATATTACTTCATTACCAAGCATGGCAACAGTACGGTCAGCTATCAATGAAAATATTTTTTTCTATTTAGAAAGCGACGTTCCATGCATTAAATTGAACTCTATTTCCAGTACTTTCCGTCGGTACACGACGGCATTTTAAATAGGTATAATAATTTACACGCACTTTTAATCACCTATCGGATAGTTAACAACAGTTTTTTTTTCAAATTCAAGCACACAACAAACGATTTACTAAAAACCACGAAATAGATTTCAAAACACTGAAAATACTATCTCACACCATAACATACAACAGCTCGATGCATCGACGTGACGTAACTGCGCGTCAAAGACACGTTTTTATTCCAAACGTAGCATACCGTTGTATGTGTATCGTGGTCTACAGATTTTATAAGTACATATTTTTTTTGTTCTTTTAAAGTTACATTTTAGCTAAGAATACTTTTTCGATCAATATTACTTTTTAAGTTATTTGTGAAAAACCGTCTACAAACGTGGTTTTTATTAAAAAAAAAATTTCAGTCGAAATTAACTCAAAAAAGTCGACCGGATAGCCAAGCGGGCTGGGCGGCTGGCTTCTAGTTCGCTTCAATGCGAGAGATGTAAGTTCAATCCCCAGCTCGGTGTACAGAAAACAAAAAGGCTAACGCAGCAGTTTAAAATTCTAAATGAATCTGCGGCTTAGTCTAGAATATGCTGGTATCTGATCGGCCTATGGTGGAGCAGTACGGCAAGAGATAAGGGCTTGCGGTTCGGTGATACTCCTCCATAGATCCCTACCGGAAGGACGTGAGCCGCCTAAATACCGGGTATATATATATATATATATATATATATATATATATATATATATAAATATATATATATATATATATATATATATATAAATATATATATATATATATATATATATATATATATATATATTATATAAATTACAGAAATTACAACAAAAGACTGTTTCTAGAAATGTGTTTAATTAAAACTACACAAAACACCTTAAACAAAAGAGAAGACATTGAAAATCTTAGTGCTATATACAGTAATCTTCTTTTAAATAAAAGAATAACAATATAAAAGTTCTTAAAAGTTACGCATATGAAAGGGATTATTCCAAGTTCAAATGAGATAAAAATTTATTTTTATTTGTATTTTTTCTTTCTTAAATACTTATTAACATAAACTCTGTTGCTTGTCTAATAACTAATATTATATCAAAATTTGCAATGAAGGTTTGCATAAACATAGACACTTCTTCTGTCAAACTCACCTACAATAAATATAAAAAATAGAAGAGATATGGAAACCTTAGTAATAAGTTTTGACAGAAATAAAAAGTAAATCAAATTTAATGTCATTATGTTAATGACATAATGACAAAATGTAAAAATTTTGCTAATTTTAAAAGACAATTCTCACAAGGGTAAGCCTATTGAAGACATAAAAACTTCATTTTTCTAATGTAAATTTTTTATGTTAATTTTTAGTATGTTTTGAAAAAGAGTAAAATAAACTCGAAAGCTTAGCAAACCTAAAAGAGTTTTACTTAAAGGCCAATATATTGACTACTAAACCCAATATATCCGTATATATATATATGTATATATATATATATATATATATATATATATATATATATATATAAATATATTTATCGTCGTTAGGAATGAAATATCTCCAATGTAAAAATATCCTAATTTTACAGGAGACACAAAAAACAGTTTAATAACGCTATTTTATATTGTATTAAATTAGTAATTGATTTTTTTGGCCAAACTAAGATTGATATTGATATTAAGGTGAAATTGATTCCTTAAATCAGTACAAAACAATAAACTAATAAGAAAAATATTACAAACGCGCACATTGGAGAAATTATAAATGATTGAACCGGTACATAGCAGGAATTTCAAATATTGTGTATGAAATGTCATAGTACTACACACCTTGAATTTGGTGTTATTAGGGGAAAAAGAGTTATATAAACAGTAAAGTGATTTGTATTATCTTTATTTTAAATAAACAAACTTCGACATGTAGTATCAGTGTATGATATTTTTACGAACACCACCGAAAGTATTATTTTTTGTTGCTTTTAGGAAGAGTATCGTAAAAGTGATGATGAGCTTTTTCAGTAACTGATTTGAGGTCTTGCAGATGTTTGAACTTGTCTTCTGATATTTCAGGAGGTGTCTTGAAGAGCGAGTTTTCATAAACCGACAGGTCTTGGCTTTCTCTTCTGTGTGGTAGTAGCTTCCAGTTATCTGAGTAATCAGTGGTGTAGTATACCTCTCCATTGGGACTATATTTTAATTGTCTTATATCTACAACATGCGGATCTTTGGCATTTTTTCCAGGTCTTATTGAACGAAAGTTACTGTCAATAGCGTACTTTTTAAAGAACATAAAATCTAAATTTTTAATATTATACGGATGTTTTGGCCGAGCAAGACGCATTCTAGCAATGTAATCTATCGGTGAATTAATTGGAGTCTGAAAGTAATGTCCAAAGTTAAACGAACTGAATCTGCTTCCATCATAGTATGGCCTTTTTCAAGATATAACTGCTGTATTGTAAGAGATTTTGCTCTTGTTGAATCACTTATAGCACTAGCCAGAGTTCTTTTTCGATTTTGGTAGTTGCATCCATCTGAGATGAATACAAGAGTTTGATAGTTAGCAGGAATATTATTTATATAATCTATAAGACAAGATGTAAATTCATTGCTAGTGACTCCACCATTTGCTTTATGCCAAACGTACAACTGGACATCTTCATCATTTAGAGAATCAATGGTGAAGTTGTGTACTTGAAGTTTGAGCTTATAATACGATTGGGAAGCTAATACTTTTGGACACGTTAAGAAACTTTGAAGATCAACTGTGAGAACCAATTTTTCAGAATTTGCGCTACTTTTTAATAACTCTTTTGCCCGTCTTTCTTCTTTCTGCTTTGACATGTGCTGATCATAATCTTCAGTACTTATTGTCTTTATTTTATGTGCAATATCACATTGATCTTTCCTTTGCTTATGTATGCCAATTTTCTCTGATTCTAAAACAACTTTAAACAACTTAATATGAGAAACTGACTGCTTTCTATCACCGCACCATTCTTTATATAGTCTGTATATGTAATCTGTTGTTATGATACTGTTGTCAACATATATTCTGCTAGTAGATGCTCTACAATAGTGTGAAGGAACTTAAGGAATATTTTGCAACCATTCCATAACATTCTTTTCTTTGCAAATTTGTCTCATTTTTCTTGGAGTAATCTTGTTGGAATCTTGTAGACTTTCACTAGAAGTATCAATTTCATGAGTGGCTGGCTCCCTTGAGACCCATCGTTTCATTGTGTCTTCTCCTAAATTTAATGTGTTCAAAAACATAACTCGGTATACCTTGAGGTAACTTCCGTCTTTAGAAACAAAAAAAGTCACGAGCACTCTTCTTTTTGGACCGTTTGTCTGAATTTTGAGTATTTTTTCGGCGCCTTGCACTGCTCTTGCCCGAACAAGATTTTTAACATAAGTGCTTCTATGTTCCCACGACGTTAATGTCTAAATTTTTTTAAAATTCGTAGTCTATCGTCCTGCCTAATCGATCTCTCCTTTACTGACATGCCATTCCGTCTAGTAATATGTTGTACATCGCCAAAACACAAATTTTGCCTTTTTCCTGTTCCAATATAGTAGCTGCAGGCAAACTGAAATAAGAAAAATAATTATTACCTACTTAATTTAAGCAATAATGAGATGAAAGATATCTAACCGTAGTAGTGAATTTGTTTACATACCTGTTTTTGGATTTTTCATTATAAATTTCATTTTCAATAGGAGCAAAAGTTTGGATAGAATTTTGCCGATCTTCCTTAAGTGAATTTTGTACAACTATTTTAGTTCTTGTCTTGAAAACACTCATTTTGTACTGGTAAATAGCTTATTTGAGAAAATTTGAGGATAGGAATTTGACAGATGAAAGTATGAAATACCTCCAATGTGCAGATATTATAATAGATAATAGCTCCAATGTGTTTTTTAAGCACATTGGATTTATTTCAGTCCAACAATTAATAATATGTTACATTGGAGTAATGCATTTTTAGATATTAGGGAAGTTAGGAATCGGTACGCACATTGGATATTTTTCTAGACTGTAAAACTATTCATAGCGATTCAGAATCGTTTAAAATCTGAATTACCAGAAATTTGCACATTGGAGGTATTTCATTCCTAACGACGATATATATATATATATATATATATATATATATATATATATATATATATATAAATATATATATATATATATAGACTTCTATAAAAAATTCAATAAAATAAAAGTTAGCTAATATTTACTCAATTTATCTATGTCCAAACTTATTTTGAACATATGTTTTTTTACCTCCCAGAAGGGGTTGCTTTCACCCCCAAGTAAAAGCAACCCTGGGCTCGAGTTTAAAAGTGAAGTAGAGACTAAGAGGAACCTAAATCCAAATTTTCAAGCAAGTCCGTCGTGACAAGTAAAAATAAACACTAAAAATATACTTAATAGGATACCAATTTTAAATATGAACATTGGGTGTGATTATGACTATGAATACTTACTGGATGATGTCTTGATGTAAGTGAACACATCTCTTTAATGTAGCCAAGCGGGCCTTAGACCAGGAGGTATTTAGCTGACTTCTCATTTTTATTGCATATTTATCAAAGTTTCTAAGTATCTGTTGTAATATTTCCAACTGACTTAGTGGAAAAATTATTAATCCAAAATTAAAGATATCTGCTGACAAAACGAACAAACATATCGTAAATCCATAAAAGCACGTGATTGCATAGGCTACTGTAAAATATTTTTGTTCATTAAAAGGCATCCACAACACAATTGGTAGAATTTTTTTGGTCGATGTTGGATTAGATTGCAAAAGTGGTAAAAATCCATAAGTCAAAAAATCTGCAAGATATACAAAATATTATTTAATAAATATATCACTTTATTTGGCTTCAATACTAAAGAGAGCAAATTTAAAAATATATAAGACAGCTATCGGATTTATGTATCATAAAAACAAAACAATAGAGATAAGAAAACAAGAAAAATAAAGATATTTAGTCAAATAGATCTTCTTCTTTCTCAGATTTTCCCTTTTCAAGGGTCGCTGGTCCTTATCCTTCTTCGTCATTTATTTCTGTTTATCTTCTTTTTTTATTTAAACCCTTCTCTCTTAAGTTCTTTGCCACACAGTCGTTACATCTTCTCGGTTTTTCTCCACGTCGCCTTTCTACAGCTTCAAGTAGTTCTTTTCTTAATATTAATAATAATTACATCTATATGAACATCCATATAAGATAATGCAGAAAGCTGTGCTACTTTCAATGTACAGATGTGTGCGAACATTTTTGGGAGATACATCGACGTACCAAGTCACCTAGAACTCGATAACATGGAAAGAATCTCACCAGAGCTTAATTCTTCTGATACCACAGGTATCTGGAATAAGTAAATTTTCTTCTTAAAAGGAGTGTAAGCCGTATGGCTAAATCTGGATACTTATTAATAAATATTAAGTAGAGTACTAGTAATACAATATTAGCAGTAAGAAGTAGAAAACTAATTAAAAGAGCACAAACAATAATTCTAAAGACTCCAAGACACTCACAAGATGATCCAGAGAACAACGAAACTCAACAGTGGTTGGATACATTAAAAAAAAAACTCTTTGTATATTCAGCTCGCCTAAGAAGGTACAAAGTTATCGTGGTCAAAGTCCACTTTAACTTCTACATACTTGTATGTGTTGGTAATGTCCTTCATTTCTTTCCATGCCTAGAACCAACTGGCCTTATCAGCCTACAACTGAATCTTGCTCAAATTTATCAATGAGGATCCAGATCCAGAGAAAAAACAACTTGTTCTTACTATTACAGTTACTAATGACAATTTTGTATCGACCTTACTTCATTGATGGTTTTCTTTACCTAAAATTTTAAGAATTTTAGCTAAGTGTCCTTACTCGGCAGGAAATAGGTCTCCACTTAAATCGATTATTCAATTTGTTTAGATGGATGTTTTTTTTGATATTTTCCCTAAGATTTATCGAAACACGATTCTACCTAAACCTTTTCGGAAATTGGCACCATTTGTCGATGCCGGTAGTTTACGTTAGAAATTTTAAGTGTGCTTATGACCAATTAATAGAATTTGCTCAAAATGCAGCACAAAAATTAGATATTTCTTGGAATTTTAATTCGCTCGCTTCCCCTCACTTAAACTGATTAGCCAAGGCTGGCGTCAAGTCATTTAAATAATATTTTTACCAGGTTATTTGCAATCAATTCTTAACATTTGAGGACGTCTATACAATTTTAACACTAGTCAAAGCTATCCTAAATTCTCGTCCTTTATGCCTCATTAGCTCAGATCCCAATAATAGGCAGCCATTTACGCCTGTACATTTTTTGATATTCGAATTGTTAAGTAATCCGACTACCAAACCCGATTTAAGTTATATAAGGCTTAATAAATTTAATCGATGGTAGCTATTGCAATGTATCCAAAGCGATTTCTGGAAAAGTTGGTCACTAAGACACTGATAATTATTAAAAATGACCAGCAATCCATTTTGCAATAGGAACTGGGTTGAATTGTTGACGTCTTTCCGGAACAATTCGCGTTATCGAGTTCAAAATTTCTCGCGGCACAATGACAAGGCCGGTAGTCAAGATTTGTCTACTTCCAAGTAATTAAATAATGTAACTTTTCCTCCTCTTCTTCTTCTTCTTCTTCTTTTTTTATGTTGTCTGTATGACTCTGCCATGTGTCTGTTTTTCAATGTGCCTCCAACCATCGTTTTCGAGAAGTTTCTACTGCTCTAAATATGACCTTATGTAGTTATACCTCTTTAATTAATTATAATATATTAGCTAATTATAATATGGCTTTAGTTACACATGTTTTAAATTCTCAAATTTAAATTGGCTGATTTATTATTGTCAAGATCTGAGAATTCACTTGTTTGAAAACATGTTTGTGTGAAACTATTTATCAACCCAAAACACTTTAGATTCCTTAAAGAAACGTACCTATCCGTCCTTTGTACAGAAAGTTTTTAAGCTTAATTTTTAAAGGAATTGCCTTACTTAATTTTCCTACATACTGTTTCTTCCGTATGTACGGGAACCCTAAACCAACTCGTCAATACGAACACATCTCAAAACTAGCCAAGATCCGTACCAACGTAAGTAGATGTCCAGCCTACTCTAAAATTCCGACGGGTACACCAGCCAAAGATGCCGCTGTCTATCCATCTAGATATCGGTCGCATTTCCAAAAGGTAAGTCAATTTCATATATAATGGACCACAGGAGTGATGACGTAGATTTTATTGACATCTGTCAGTTTCACTTTCCAAACAAACCTTGTTTAGTGTGGATAATTTGTATTTTTGGTTATTTTTTCATTTATTTTATAGAATCAAGTATTCTAATAGCTACTACAACAATTTACAAAGTTGTGTAAATAATAAAGCACATTGTTTTATTCTAATAGCTATAAAATGCATGTATCAATAAAGTAAGTTTAGAATTTCTTTAATTTAGACTTTTAAACTATATTTCATAGAAATAGAACTCTGAATTATGATGGTATTATCGTAAAAAATACTATGCTTACAAGAAAAAGCAGTAGAGGAAGCAAAATGTTAACTTTATAGAAATTAAAAAGTCTTGAGATTTGACATTTCAACTTTTGTTTGGAAAGTAATAATGACAATGTGACAGTCATGATGTCACAATCCTGCGGTCCATTGACAATAAGGTCTACAATAATAATTGACAGGAATTGACAATCTGCCAATTGCTATTTAAATTACAATCTTCTACATTACATATCCATTTATACACATTGCATATTTTTGTTATTTTAAATTAAATCAGCGACCTCATTAAGTTTTACACAAAACAATCATCTATGCAGAAAATGAATATAAAAAAATATTTTTATTAGTAGCAATAATTGAAAGCAATATAAATAACAAGTTAAAAGAATTAGTTAAGATATGCTTACCCAGTGCCACACCAATAGTATAAATTTTACTAATGAGTACATTTCTTAAGGCATATCTGCTAAAAATGTCAATAATATCTTTATCTTGACTATCCAAAATTTTCTTTTCAAACTTTAAAATATTCTTTACAAGATTTTTTGTTTGCCTTCTCTTTAATTGTAATGTTCTCGCTAAAGTTGCTGTCCACAAAAGAGTTACTCCAGTAGGTCCAACGATTTCTTCCATTGAAAAGTTTCCATTAACGATAATAAAAAGTGCCGCTGCTGATGATAAAGTAGTGACAAGTGCTATTATAGTCATAAAAATAAAGAGCCAGTTGTACAGTTTATTATAAGTAGTTTTTGTAACTGTGTATGGCCATAAACCGATAAGTGCACAGACGTATTTCGTCACTTCAAAGAATTCCGTTGGCAGCTGAGACTGAAAAATATCAATGAATATGTTTATAAAAATTATTTTTGATATAAATATCCACAAGTACAGATGAGAAGTTAAGAGTATTTATAAGAAATCTATAATTGATTACATGTAAGTAAAAAAAGATAATAACTTAAGAAATGTAACATTCACAAACGTTAGAACGGATTCAGAAATAGGAAGTGACTACAATTAAGTATTAATGAAAATACAATAAAATGAGTAATAACATTAATAAACTGCAAGAGAAGAAACAAGAATATGAAACTATGAGGTCATATAAATTAACAAATAAAGAAAATACTCAGAAGTACCAGACGACGATATATCAAACGCTAAGAAATACTAAAAAAATGTAGAGGGTTTATACTTAAAAGAAATATGGAATAACTTTAAAGATGTTATAATAAATACAGCGACAGAAATATGTGGAACAATTTTGAAACAAAATGAAATGAAACAAAAAAAGTATGGTGGAATACACTGACAACACAGACTCGACATAACTGACATTAACATAGTGAGAAATCTCTATTGGAGCCAACACCATTACTATTTAATATATATTCCGAAGAGCTATTTACGCAGGCACTTAAAAAAACTGTACAAAAGGGATTAAGATAAATGGCGAAAATATAATGGTGATCCCGCAGACGTTATTAAACACAATTTGTGATGCTGAAGAACAGTTTGGTTTAACAATATACATAAGGAAAACAAAAACCGTGGTTATATGTAAGAAGAAAAAAGTCATTACAAGAATCCAGATAAAAAATGAAGATATTGAGCTGTAGCATTTTAAATTTTTGTCTATTTATAATATTTAATATCTATATAATGATATAAATTCTGTATAAAGTTTTGTAGTACGCCCCTGAGTTGTTGATCTCGTTGGCACGCATTAGAAATTACCAGAAAGTCTGTTTGTCTTTTACAAACGAAATCTTAAAACGATCAATAATATAGCAAGTTTTTTTGTCTTTATTTACATTCAAATCTCCCAATTCTCTGTATACATTGCGAGGTAGAAAAATCAATATAATATGTGTTATTCTTACCTATTTAAAGGTATTATCTTTGTTTTAAGTTCTTAGACACGAACTGGCTGCGAGACGTGCAAGGAATTTAAATTGCGTTTGTTTTGGAGTCGAAGGAAAGATTTAGGAGCGCAGGAGAGGCATTCAAGCTAAGAAGACGTTTTGCGAATTTGAATTAACAGCAGATTTTTTTGTGTAATATCTTAAGACCGGTCAAGGTGATGATTTACTCTTTGTTGACAATGGCAGTTTAAAACAGAGAAACCACCATAAGATTTGTGCAGTATACCGGAAACTGATGAAAATTTGAAAGTAGTATATAGGGTGTCCCCACCAGCTTCGTTTGTCGTTCTGTTTGGTCCAACCTAGTTTGCTTCTTTGATCATCGTCTCAGTTTATAGAAATGGTTGCTTTTGTTCCTGTTTGAGAATTGATCCAGGTAGCTTTAATCCCAGACAAGGATATCCTTAATTTTAATAACCTATTTTGGCCACATTAAATAAATAACCTAGGAACCATTTCGAAAATTTTTGTAACAATCTTCTTTGTAAACAGATAGGTGAAGAGAATTTGTAAAGACCACTGAGGTTATTAACCCAAAGAAAACTGAATAATAGACTTCCACAAGGATCCGTGCTGGCTTTCATGCTTTTTAGCCTCTACATAGTAGACATGCCAGAAACCACATCAAAAAAGTTTGGATACGCAGACGACTGGACGCTTGTCGCAAGTCATAAAGAATTCGAGGTCACTGAACGCATTCTAACAAACGATTTAAATGCCCTAGGGAATTATTTCCGCAAATGGAGATTGCAACCCAATCCAACTAAGACAGAAGTGTCCTGCTTCCATTTATACAACAAGATGGCCAACTATCAACCTCAAATCAATTTTGAGGATAGACTCCTTAAATATAATAAACACCCAAAATACTTAGGTGTTACACTTGACAGAACGCTGAACTTTAAAGAGCATCTTACTAAGACTGCTGCAAAACTCCGAACTCGTAACAACATCCTGCAAAAGCTCTGCGACACTACATGGGGCTCCTCAGCACCCACACTTAGATCGACAGCATTAGGACTGGTATACCCGTAGCGGAATACTGTGCACCAGTATGGATAAACAGTCCACATACTCACCGTGTTGATGTCCAACTCAACCAAGCCATGCGAACTATATCGGGCACAATCAAGGCCACGCCCACTTACTGGTTACCAGCTTTGAGTCATATAGCTCCACCACCTATCCGCCGGGAACATGCCCTTGTCAGAGAATTTACAAAAATCAATACTGATCCTGAGCTCCGCTCCCATGTCGGAACTTCCGCCAGAGACATAAATAGGCTTCGTTTAAGACACCCGCCTCTAAAAACAGCAAAAAGGTTAGTAGATCAAAACTTTAATGTAATTGAACGGTGGAGAGAACAATGGGAGAATAACGCTGCACCAGCTAACTGGAACATGCCATGTATCACAAGCAAACCTGAGGGCTTCAACCAACCGAGACGAATTTGGACCACACTCAATAGAATAAGGACGAACTGTGGCAGATGTTCCGACTCACTTTTTAGATGGGGAAAAATACAATCACCAAATTGCGACTGCGGCGCCGAAAGGCAAACAGTAAAACACATGGTAGAGGAATTCCCGATTAGATCCTATAATGGCAACCCTTCAGATTTCCTGGCTGCTACAAAAGAGTCAATCGAATATATTTATAATCTAGATGTTTGTTTGTAGAATAATATTTTTATATTTACTGTTGTTTGTAATTTATATAATTAATATTTCTATTTATATGAACCTGTGATGTAGTCATACGCTAAATAAATAAATAATTGTAAACAGATAAACACGAGGGTTTTTGTTAATTCTGTATTAGTATTACGTTATATAGTATACATTTTGTGCAATTTGTATTTTTGCTAACTGTTTGTTTGAGACAAAAATAAATGTTTGATTAATCCATATTCTCTGATCCATATTTTTTATTTTAATTTAGAAAAGTCTCCTAACCCTTGTGTGTATTCTTGATTTTAGAAAAAAAGAATTTTTCTTTCTTTCAGCAGAAAGTTTTCTCGAAGCAGCGTCCGAATAAAAAATAGCTAAAAAATAGAGGTAGTTCTTGTCTGCCATATTTTTTCGTTTTATTCCAGGAGATTTATGTAAGTATCTCTTTGTTTCATTTTGTAGTTACCCTAATCCGACCCATTTGATTCAACTTATCCATGACCCAGCTCTCCGACAAACCCCTGAGTGCCGTACGCACCAGTATCGATTATTTTGTTTGCCCTATCTCTACCCCCAGTAGTTTCTGTCCCCAATTTTTTACCCCCATGTTCTTACCCTAAGGTAAGCAAAAAATATCGTTACAGAGCAAGTAGACAAAATGAAATACTTAGCAGTCTGAATTACAAAAGATCTGAATCCGAAATCAGAAATTCGCTTAAGAATAGAGCAATCAAGAAAAGCGTTTTTGAAGATGAGGAAATTTCTGAGTAACCAAAGACTCAATCAGCAAATCCGATATCGGATGGTAAAATGTTATATCCACTCCATTTTTCCTTATGGTGTCGAAGCCTGGACCGTTAGTGTTGACTTAATGAGAAAACTGTAAGCTTTTCAGGATGTGGCTTTGAAGACACCATGTACCGATCATATTACGAACGAAATGGTGTTGCACCGAATGGAAAGAGACAGAGAACTTTTGACCACCATTAAAAGGCGAAAGATAGCATATTTGGGACACATACTTAGAAATGATAAGTAGGAATTGTTGCAGCTGATTATAAAGGGTAAAATCAAAGGAAAATGGGCTGAAAAACATTCGCGACTGGGCCAGGTTTAACACACAGACGCCCTTAAGAAAAGCAGAAGATATAGAAGAATTTGCAATGGTTATAGCCAACCTTCATTAGTGGAGACGGCATTAGAAGAAGAAGATGGTGGAATAAAGAAACAAAACAACGAATTAAAAGAAAGATAACTGCTTGGAAAATATATTGACAAAATAAAACAATACACAGCTATGAATAATATAAAAAATATAGAAGATTAGTAAAAGAATTTGTTACAAAAACAAAAAAGGACAAGTAGACAGAATTGAAGAAAAGATGGAAACAAACAGTAAAGAGAATCAGAAATTGTTTTATGGAGTTTTAAAATCAATGAGAAAAGAAAAAATCAAAACAAAAAACATAAAGAGGTAGAGGAGGTATTTTCAAGAGATGCTAGAAACACACTTCTATCAATAAAAAACATTCTGTTAAACCTAAGAATAGATGATAATGTAGATCCACTAAGCATAAATGAGTTACAAGAGGCTATCGCAGAATTGAAAAACGGGAAGGCACCAGGCGATGACAGAATAAAAAGTGCAATAATGAAAAAACAGATACCAACTGACTTGTAGAAGACTAAGGTAACTCCGATTTATAAAAGAGGTGATAAAACGGATTGTAAAAACTACAGATTAATATCACTCTTAAGTATTTCATGAAAATATACGAAAAAATATTGAACAAAAGAATAACGGAAAAAATTGACAGCACACTTAATTATAATCACAAAAGCGGATTTAGAAAAAGCAGAAGCACCCTTGATTATATATTTACCATCAAATAAATAATCAGACGTGTAAAATGGGATGGGAAGTATTCGGAAACCTCTCACACGTACTTAAAAATAAAAACATATCTCAAAGACTGCGAACCAAAGTGTTTATTTCCTGTATCCTACCTGTACTTACATATTTAGCTCAAATCCGAGATACACTAAAATAAAAATGGAGAATGGAGCTATGGAACGAGAGATGCTATCTCACTCGAAGACCATAAAACCAATGAAGACATTTGCAATAGAACAAAAGTAAAAAATGCTATCGAACAAGCAGCTAAACTAAAATGGAAATACGCTATCGAACGTCTCAAAGATGTTAAATAAAATAAAGATATCCGGAATTGGCGGCCATATGCAGCCAAAAGTCCACGAGAAAGACCGAAAATGCGCTGAAGCGACGATATTAATAGAACTGCAGCACCAATGTGAAAACGTCTTACAAACAACAGAGATGAATGGGGATAATTAGGAGAGGCCTATATTTGGTAATCCGAATAGAGAGAAGGGCTTAATAGAAAAATATCAGCAGCAGGAAAAAAGATGAATGTGACATAGGTACATATACCTTGAAAACTCTTCTGACACGGTACCAAAACAAAAATTGTAAACAGCTCGAAATAGATTAGTTGACGTTAGACTAGTCCATTTTTTTAAATTGACCAGCCAGAATATACATCTACGTCCAGGGCCTGTCGCCTGTCCAGGTGCCATTTACCCTTAATCTTGCTATGTAGAATCAACTGTATATATATAGTCCCAAGATTCCTAAGAGGAACATAAGGCTTCCACAAAGTGTCTCCAGCGAACTCTATTTCTGGCTAGTGCTTTGATTTCAAGCTAGGATTTTCCCATTTTTCTCCCTTCGTCCAGTACGGTCCTTCTCCAAGTTCCCTTAGGTCTGCCTACTTTCCGTCGGCCTTGGGGATTCCAATCCAGCGCTGTCCTGGCCATGTCATTTGACGGTCTACGGAGTGTGTGGCCCAGCCATCTCCATTTTCTTCGCCTTATTTGCTTTATGACATTTTCTTGGTTGCTTTGGTTCCATAAATTTTCATTGGAGATTCGGTTAGGCCAAAATATACGAAGGATTTTTCGTAACGCTCTATTGATGAAAACTTGTAATTGGTGTACTATGGGTGCTGATATCTTCCACGTTTCGCAGCCATACAGTAATACAGCTTTTACATTTGTGTTGAAGATTTTTAATTTCGTTTTAGTTGAGTAAATCCTGGATTTCCATATGTTGTTAAGCATGTTGTAGGCGTTGCAAGCCTTATTTATTCTTTCATGTACATCACGCTCTGTACCCCCATTACAGTCAATTATGCTGCCCAGATATACAAATTCCGCTACTCTCTCAATTTTCTGGTCGTTGATCATAATAGGTTGGTTGTTTCTGGTACCAAATCGCATTTCTTTGGTTTTGTTGATGTTCATTTCTAGACCAACCTTCTTTGATTCTTCTTGTACTTTGTTTACTTGGAGTTGCATGTCCTGTTTTGTATGTGCTAGGAGGCATATATCATCAGCGTAATCTAGGTCTTCCAGTCTGTTTGTTAATCCCCAGTAAATTCCTCTATTAGAGTTTACCTTTATTAGTACGGAGTCCAGTACAATGTTAAATAGTATGGGGGATAAAACACAGCCCTGCTTTACTCCGTTTAGCATAGCTATTTTGTCAGATGTTATGCCGTTGTGTAGGATATTGCTTTCTGTGTCACTGTAGAGTTCTTTGATGAGATTTACTATTTTTTCTGGTATTACTATTTCCTGCAGTGCTTTCCATATGGCCGTATGTGTGAGCGTGTCAAAAGCTCTCTTGAAGTCCACAAAACACACAAAGAGAGGAGAGTTGAATTCCTGTGACTGTTCTACAATTATTCTTAGTGTGTTAATTTGGTCCACGCAGATCTGTTTGGTCTGAAACCGGCTTGTTCCTTCCCCAACATTGGTTCTACACTGTTTGTTAGTCGGTTGTTTATAAATATTGCTGTTAATTTATTTATAGTATTCAGAAGTGTGATTCCTCTCCAGTTTTCGCAATATCTTCTGTCACCTATATTTGCCTATATTGGCGACCACATTCACCTATCTTATCCTATTCACAACAGCTCGAAATAGATCAGCTGACGTTAGACTAGTCCATTTTTTTAAATTGACCAGCCAGAATATACATCTACGTCCAGGGCCTGTCGCCTGTCCAGGTGCCAGTTACCCTTAATCTTGCTATGTAGAATCAACTGTAGAATTCGCTATTTATCATTACGCATGATGTAGCCGAAGTAACGCAATTTTCTGTTTTTTATGGTGTTAATAATTTCTTTGTGTTTTTTGTTTAGCCTCTAGAGAACAGTTATGTTACTTGTGTGGTGTAGATGAGTATGATCAGACCCTCAACATACGTCGGTAGCACCATATTTCAAATGCCTCCAATAGTTTTATGGCATCTTCTGAAAGGCTCCAGCTTTCTACTCCATAGAGGAGGACACTAAAGACGTAACATCTAAGAATTCTTATGCGTATATTGATACTTCAAGATAAGTTGCAGATAATCTTCCCAAGGCTGTTAAAGAGCTTCTGGCTTTCTCAATACGAGTTTTTATTTCGTAGCTGTGGTCCCAAGTATCTTAATATTGCAGCACAAATAGCATAATTTTTCCACTCTTTCTAACGGTGTATCGTTAATTGTAATTTGGGCGTTTATAAAGGTGTTCTTACTAATGATCATTATTTTTGTCTTCTTGCAATTTAGTTTTAGGCCGTATTTGTTACATGTTTCTACAACGTAATCCATCATCCTTTGGAGTCCCTGCGCACTATCTGCTAGCAACACTCTATCGTCGGCATCTCTAATGTTGTTTATAAGTTGGCTATTTACAACAATCTCATATTCCAATTCGTCCAAGGCTTCTCTAAAGATGTTTTCAGAGTATATGTAACAATATAATGCCGGTGACAATATGCAACCTTGTCTAACTTCGTTTTTAACTGTGAAAATCTCGGACACGGTTTGAGATCAGTCTTATATCCTTACCATCGAATCCTGATGTTTTTAGGATATCGATTAGTTTTCCATATGGGACTTTATCAAATGCCTTCTCGAAATCAATGAAATATGCATACCTATCGTAGTTGACATCCCTGGCTCTCTGTATTAGAACTTGCAAACTCAAAAGTGCTTCTCTCGTTCCGAGTCCTGCTCTGAATGCAAATTGAACTTCACTCAGTTGTTTTGCTAATTTGGTGTATATGCGCAAGTAAATCATAGTAAGGAGTACTTTAAGTATATGGCTCATCAAACTAATTAATCTAATATACAAAATAAAACATCAAAACCATTTACTACAAACGAGGGTCTGAGACAAGGAGAAGGATTAAGTCCAACACTATTTATTATATACATGGATGGGATAATTAAAGACTGTAACGTAAAAGTGAAAAAAATGCATATAGGTTACAGAAATTTAAAAACAGTAGACATTTCAGAAGAATCATTCGCCGACGACTTCGTCATATTATGTCATTATATGAGATTATACGCTGAAAACATCTATATAGAGGCTTTGGACAAATCAGAAGATAATATTACTGTAAATGGACAACTTTTAAAATACAGTGTTGTTGGCAGATAGTGCGCAGGGGCTCCAAAGGATGATGATGATGGATAAAGTAGAAACATGTAACAAATACAGCCTAAGACTTGTTGATAATGTTCCACAAATTCCTTTTTTAAGACTTCTCTGTACACGTCTTCTTTCTGCCGTATTTTAGTTTGATCTATCTGAATACAATAATTATGTGGCCTGTTTCTAATGATTTTCGTCTGTTTAACAAAAATCCTTGCTCATAAAAGATGATGATCGCTGCCAGCTGTGAATCGATTAAGAGCAGTTATCTTCAAAAATGTCTTTGTTCCCACATAAGAAGTGATAGATCTTGTTCTTCGTCTTTTTATCGGAGGATATCCATGTCCATTTTTTTTTCTTAAAGTTTTCTTTCTTGAAGTGTGTGTTCATGGCATACAAATTTTGTTGTTCTAACAAGATAAATAATTTTTCTCTTCTTTAATTTCATGTACAATAACCATGCATCTTATTTTGGTTTCAGTATTGTCTTCTTTTTTACCTAATGTTGCGTTGAAATCTTCCATAATAATGGTATCATCATCATCATCAGTGGTGCTACAGCTCTAGTTGAGCCTTGACCTTCCCCAGTCTATTTCGCCAGTCGTTTCTGTTCATCGCCAACCGTTGCCAATTTGCCGCGCCGATTTTCCTTGCGTCCTCGTCCACACCGTCCCTCCATCTCAGTCGTGGTCTGCCTCTACTCCTATTTCCCACTGGGACCGATAATAGAGTTCGTCTGGGTGGGTAATTTTCATTTGCTCTTGACACATGTCCAGCCCATCTAAGCCTGCCTATTTTTATGAAGGATATTACATCTCTACCATTTACTATTTTTTTATATTTCTCGTACAATTCGAAATTATATCGCCTTCTCCAAATACCATTCTCACAGAATGCGCCCATTATTCTTCTTAGTATCTTCCTTTCGAAGACGAGCAGAAGATTTGCGTCTGTTTTGGAGATGGTCCATGTTTCTGACCCATATGTCAGCACTGGTAGGATGAGTGTTCGATATATTATTATTTTGGTTTTCTGGCTTAAGTTTCTGTTTTTTAGCTGCTTGCTTAGTCCAAAATAACATTTGTTTGCTAGCAGTACCCTCCGTTTAACTTCTTCAGATGTGTCATTATCGTTTGTTATGAGAGAACCAATATAGAGAGAGAAACAAATAATAATGGTATAATTTGTATTATTTTCTTCTAATGCTGTTATCAAATCCTCATAGAACATTTCAACTACCTCTTCCTGATGTGTTGTTGTCTGAGCATGCACTATTATAACCCTGATCTTGGTTCCCTACTTGAAATTCCTTGGTAGTCATTTTTTCATAGGTGTATTTATGCTATTTATAAGTTGTTGGCAATCATGATTAAACCATTCCGTTTCTTGATGTTTCGCCTAATGTCTCCCTTGCTATATTAATAATTGTCGTTTGGAAGATATTCCATTTATTTTCGATGTTATTTTCTTTTTCTGTTTCGTTTAATATTACCTCTATTTTTTTCTAGTACTGATGATTCTTCTACTTAGGATTTTTAAGTTTATATGGGTTCATTTTCTTTGTTTGGCCGCTTTCTCTTTTTTGCCATTGATACTCTTTGTTTTATCTTCGATATGACCAAGAAATGATCCAAATCGTAATTTAGGCCTCTATAAAATCTGCTACGCAGGTTGGATATCGCTTCAATATTCAATTCAATTCAATGATCAATTTGATTAAATTTATTAGTACCAGATATCATCCAGGTTCCTTTATAAATATTTTTGTGGGGGAAACACGTACTAACTTTTTTTTTTTTTTTTTTTTTTTTTTTTTTTTTTTTTTTTTCGTCTTTATAGAGGGGGGTCTGGAATCTTCAACAGACATCTCAGTCCAGGACGCCGCCTGACTGACCTTAGTGCAGGATTCGTTCTTCGTACTCCCGGCGATAGTTCCCGAGGTACTTTAAAATGCCCTCTCGTCGTCGAGTCTACGCTGAACGCCTACCTGCTAAACCAGACCCTCCTCTGTCATTCAGCGATCCGGAAGCGGAATGGCCGCTGTAAGGCCGGCATCACTTCCGAAGCACTACCTTTATTCATTCATTCTCCATTCATACACATCCACACTCCTAGTTCGGCATCATTCTCAGAAGGGCATTTCCTCCTTCCCCACAGTCAAACTCACGCATTCTAACTCAAAAAGTGTGACCCATTGTTTTAACTTCACCTTTCAGCATCATTCACTCTACCTTTGCCGTTGGTCCAGCTGTCTTTCTTCCTCTTCCTTTTTTTTGATCACTGCACGGATATAACTGTGTATATTAATCCAACCTAATTTATTTTCAATCATTCTCTCAATCATTTCTCTCACTGTAACAAAATTCACACCTGTCTCTCTCTCCATTCTGTTCCTTTCCACTATCCATCTGCTGCAATCTAACATCGTATGTGTCACAGTGTCCGAGTATCCACAATATAGGCATTCATCTGTATCAGCCTTACCGATCCTATAAAGGTAGGCCCTAAAACACCCGTGTCCTGTGAGCACCTGCGTCAGGAAATAATCCAGTCGCCTGTGGTCACAGTCCACCCAAACTCTTATGTTAGGGATCAGCATTTTCGTCCACTGTGCCACATCCTCCGTATTGTTCCATTCTTCTTGCCATCTTTCAACTGACCTTTCCCTTACCTGTCTTCTCTCAGCCACAGTAAGGTTTGGGCCTCTTCTCTCATACAGCTCTTTTCTTTCCACCGCCAAAACATGCAACGGAACACATCCAGTGATAGTCCATAAGGCTGCCGCAGACACAGTCCTGTAGGCGCATGCCACTCGCAACAAACTTGTTCTGTCTACTCGTTTCATAAGATTCCTATAGGCCGTTATCTCTACCGCCTCGCTCCAGACTGGTGCTGCGTAGAGAACGATTGACTGTACAACACCGTGTAAGGCCCTCCTCCTTTCGGATTTGGGTCCTCCAATGTTCGGCATCACTCTCCCCAACGCAGCCGCACTGTTCGCAGCCTTCCGGACCACCTCCCGAACGTGTTCCCCCCATTTTCCATTCTGGTGCAATGTCACTCCTAGATACTTTACTTGTGTCTTGGGTGTTAGACATACTCCCGCACATTTTAATTCAACACCTTGCCTGTTCCTTGTCCCCTTCAGAATAATGGCTTCGGTTTTCTCTGTCGCAAGTTTTAATCCGTGCTGCGTCATCCATTTCTTTACGACGCCACCTGCTTTCCGAACCCGGTATTTGAGATCTGGCTCATCCCGGGCTACTACCAGTACAGCGAGGTCATCCGCGAATGCGAAGGGGGTTGTACCCTCTCCGTATTCACAGTGCATAACCCCGTCATATGCTAGATTCCATAGCGTCGGGCCCAAGACAGATCCCTGGGGTACCCCGGCCGTCACGTCCACGATCGTGCCCTTTTCCACCATAATCCTTCTCTCGGACAGATACTCCGCCATAACATTCATCAGGTAACCAGGACATTCTCTCTCCTCCATTGCCTTCATTACCTCGTTCCACTGCAGCGTATTGAATGCATTCTTAACATCAAACAACAGCAGGGCCGCCCAGCGATGTTCATTCCCTCTGTTGTGCAATGTTTCGAGTACACTCATGATTGCATCAATCGTGCTTTTCCCTTTACAAAAACCAAATTGCCTCCGAGATAAACCACCTGACCTCTCAATTATGTCGTCTATGCGTACTCGCAGCATCCTTTCATATAGCTTACTGATGCATGGAAGAAGACAGATGGGGCGATACTTTTCCCTAGCTTTGGGAAGCAGTATTAACCTCGATGTCCTCCAAGGCTCAGGAAAGGTTTGTGCTTCCAGCAATGCATTCATGTGTTCCAGAAGCCATGCAGGCTCCACCCGTCCTAGACCCTTTACCGCCTCAGGTGGTATCTGATCCAGTCCGGGGGACCTACGAGTCTTGAGTGAACCCAATGCCTCGACAAGTTCATCCATTGTAAAGGGTACAGCCCGCTCAGCTCCTTCATCCCTCCATACACCATGACATCTGCCGTCCGGAAAGAGCTCTCTTGTTACCTCAAGCTTCTTGTCCATAGGCATTTCATAAGGAGGATACGCATGGAACTTTTTCATAACGATCTTGTATCCCTGACCCCATATGTCCTCATCCAGTTTTTCACACAGTTCTTTCCAGTGCCTTCTTTTTTCTGTACGAATTTTCCTGTACAATTCCCTCTTCCTTGCGCGGTACTCTTCCTCGATCTCCTCGATGACCTCAGGATTGATTCCTGCTCTGCCTCTTGCTCTTGTTAACCTTCTTCTCATTGCTATACATACATTTCTTAGTGCCTCGATGTCCGCATTCCACCAATATGGCATCCTGTTGACATCTTGGCGACCAATCTTGCTTCCTTCCATCGCTTCTTTAATGACTCTCTCCAGGTTTTCCACCGTCGGTGATTGACCCTCCATTATGCTTATTCTCCATTTAATTAGCTCCTCGTATACTTTCCAGTCATTCCCATCGCCGCATCTGCCCCCAGACGTCCCGGATGCACGGACCGTGTTAGTGGTCCCCGTTCCAGTTATCGAGAATTCGATATATTGATGTTCAGTTCCGGTGTAGTCTGGCAAAACCTTCCAGCCTCTTGCTTTCGCCGCTATTCCTTGTGTCGCCATGGTCACGTCGATGTATGTACCTGTACCTCTCCTAACAAACGTAGGTTCCAGACCTGTGTTCAGAACCACTAGGTCTAGAGTACCCACCCAGTCAGTTAGTATCCTGCCGCGAGTATCGGTGATGGGAGATCCCCACTCCGCTGCTTTTGCGTTAAAATCTCCCAGCACTACGTATTCTCCTCTTGTGTTTACCACTTCCTGCATGATCTCATCTATCTTCATCTCGTACTCACCCACCGTCACGTTTGGAGAAATATAACAGCAGACCAGCCGCACCCCCTCCATCTGAACAATCACATATCCTTCTTTCGGCTTAATTTCATACACTCGCAGCTTCCTATTGTAAATTCGTACAGCAGCCCTCCCGGTCGTATCTATAAACCATCCTCTTCTCTTCACTGCTGTTGGATTTGGTTCTGCCGTCACCAGTACATCGATGTTCTTTTCTATTGCGGCAGCCTCAGCAAGATCGTGTGCTAATCTTGCTGTTCCAACATTAGTTTGGAGCACTCTTAGCTCTAGAGTCTTGTTTTCTTTGTTTGCCATTTCTAAACCTTCGACTTCTTTCTCGCTCTCTTTTACACTCTCGTACTCTTCTTGGGATTAGTCCTCAGTGGTTCCTATTTTCAACCAGTCGGTTGAACTTTGGACATATTCTTGAATTCGCCACATGTCCATTCACGTCGCAGTTGAGGCATCTGGTTGTTTCTTCCTTGCAATCCAGCGCTATGTGACCCTCTTTGCCACATCGGAAGCAACATCCTCTTCTGTTCTGCCCCTTGCATTGCCATTGTTTGTGTCCAAAGGAAAGACATCTCAAGCATCTCGGTATTTCTACCCTTGATTTTATTACTCGGCAGGATGTGTAGTCTACTTTTATTCTTTTCATTTTCAAGATCTTTTCGGCAGCGTCTTCATCCACATCGATCACGGCACTCATCATCCCTCTTACTGCGCCTCGTGTCTCAGTCCAAATTTTTATAATGTCACAGACCCGCTCTTTGCCAGCTGCTTCCTCAGTGGCCTTTTGGATCTCTTCCTTCGTTGTATTAGGAGGGATTTCCTGTACCAAGATTCTACTCTTCACTATGCCTCCTTTTGCAACTGCTCTCGATACGCATGTATTATCAGAGAGGAGTTTCTTCACTTCCTCCGCCATTTCCCGTCCTCCGACCAACTCCAGTGATATTCCTTGGTCTCTAGTTTGTCTGATCCTTTTAATGTCAATGTTCTTTCTTCCTGTTAGTTTGTTTTTTACTTCTGTCATTAGATCCACAAAGGATTTTTCTTTGGATTTATTGATGATTACGACTCCATTTTGTTCTTTGGACTTGGTGTTGATGTTGGTCCACTTTCTTGTTGTTTTTTTACCTAGGAGCGTGATCGTTACATCTCTTCCTCTTGCAGCTCACTCAATAATTTTTCTCGATGTCTCAACTCCCAGTGCTGCCGGTGTGTAGATTCCCAAGTTTTCTCTTTCTAGCTCCTCCATCTTCTGTACCAGTTTCCTGCATGTTTTCAGGAACTTTACCGGTATAGGTTCTTCCTTTTTGTTTGGAAGAAGTTTGAATCCATACTTCTCCTTGTGGATCCACGTTCCATCTTCCATCAACACGTACTAACTACTCTGAGTTTATTTGTCACTAGCAACTCTGCCACTCTTATACTGTTGTTGCTGGTAATATTATGTCAACTCTGCTTCTCCAAGGATTCTGTATATATTGAGTCACACAGGACTTTAATTCTATTTCCCTTTTTCATGTTAAAACACATTCTACTTGTAGTTAGTCGTAAAATTAATCGGTTATTAGTTCATTTGCTGAGGCATCTGTTGAGACATCTAGATTAATATTTTTAATATTATAAAATTTACATCTTACTTGTATTTTACATATTCTTACATTAACTGGACTGAAACTTAATACCGACCTGCTGTATTTATGGTTTACCATAAAACCCACCTCAAATTCTCCTTGTCTGCCTGCTTCACAGTAGTATAAACTATAGTTTTTTTTATTTATGTATCTTGGTAACTTCTTTAGTGATATTATAACGTAAGGACGTATGGATTTACATAGCCTTTGAAATGCTCTATGTCAAATATAGCAAAATATTAAGTTTGCGTTATTTTGTATTAAACTCGTTTTTCATTTCTTTCAGGCCTATCTACTACATCGTATACTAAAGTAGTGACTCTTCAATACATATTTGACCAACAATCGAGGCTACAAAGTCAAATTTTACCAACTTTAAATGAAAAACTTGACTATTATACGATTTTTCTCCTAATGCGTTATGGGCAGAACCAAGAGCTAAAGATGTCTTCGAATGAATATTCGAAATTCCCATTGAAACAACTTTTAATCAAGGTCGACAACTCAAGTCTTTCGGAGAATTAAGTGAGCGTAGTACACGAAGGAAAACGGAAGAAATAAGGGCCTCCGTAGGTAATGAAGTTATTGTCCTCGCTCTAGATCTGTCTTACAGATAACAGGACATAGAACAGCCTCAAAATTGCTTAACGATATTACGAACTCACCAACACGGGCCAGTAAATATAGAAAATCCTACAGTAAAGTTTGCGACAAGGATGAGCTATCTCCATTGACGTCTCCGCAAGTACTCAAGATGTTAGTTGAAGCTGATCTATCGAGATGGTAGTATGAGATAATAAAAGCAACAAATCCAAAACATTTATCTTGCTATGATCTTGTTTTGTAAGCTAAATAAGAGTGCTATCCGCCAAAAGAATACCTAAAAATTTGATCTATCTGCGCAGAGAGTAACCTATAGTGCCTAATGGATTTAACCGTAACACGATTATCAAAATACCCAGCAGGTGTGCTAATTCAACTTAACGAGCAAGTGAGAAAGTCTTTATGAATTGCTTTGTACCTTTGAGCATTGTTTGTGGAAAAAATGATAGTAAAATTATATGCCAAAATCCAATCCCTTCTTCGTAAAAGTTTTGCCGGCCAATTCGATTTATATTTGTACAAGAAACAACGGATGTAACTAAAGAAGAGGTGAAATATGTGCAGGAGTCCAATAAACAACTGAACTATACAATTGTTCCGTTAAATGAACAGGAGCTTTTGTTCGAGAAACAACTCAAAATGAGTATGATTGACGGTAAGGTGTGCAACGCAGTCACAGACACAAAGTCAACATCCCAGTGCTCCATTTGTGGAGCTACCTCAAAGAACTTTAATGATTTGTCAATGAAAAATACTGTAAACCCTTAAGCTTTGGAATTCGGTTTGTCAATATTACCCGCGCGGATCTGTATTTTTAAAAATATCATACACCTTCTGCATGAATTTCCTGAAAAAAAATCAGGAAAAGAAAAAGTCTTGGAAGCAAAAGAAGAAAATTCATTAGAAGCTTAAAAGAAGTCGAAAATTCAGAAAAAGTTCCGGAATAAACCTGGACTACTCGTTAACATGCCAAAGGCCAACTTTGGCAACACAAGCCGCAGATTTTTGGAAATCCCTAATTGGCTTTAGATATTACAGGTATTAGCTTTGATATGATTTAAAGATTCAAGGTAATTTAAGAAACTATTTCAAGTGGCCACAAAATAGGTGATGAAAAATATGATACGTATGCGTACGAAACAGCAAAAATGTCTGTGGTACTATATGGATGGCATCCAATGACGCCAACCATGCAAAAGCTATTGATACATAGAAGCCAAATCATAAAAATTTCGCTACTTCCAATATGATAGCTATCAGAAGAAGCTGCAGAAGCCCGGAACAAGCATTTACGATCATACCTGTTAAAATTTGCTATAAAGTTTTCTAGGCAAGAGTTTAACTTAGATGTATATTACAGGCTATTGTTAATTTCAGATCCCTTCATTAGTTGTTTGAGACAAATAAAAAAACCTTCACCTAAGGCGACTCTATCTGAAGTGATTGAACTTTTATTACCTCCTGACCCAAACACAGAGTCAAAGGAGACGTTTGAACCGGAAGATAATGATTATTAATAATATATTCTTTTTATTGTTAATTCGAGTTTTTATTTATTTGTGTGTTGTAACTATTCATCAAATATATGCTTGTTGTAAAAAAATATATACTTTTTATTTAATTTAACCATTAAATTGAACGTAGAACCAAAATTACACCAAAAATAATTTTGGCCGCCTAAATCTTGTGCGATGCGCAATCCAAAATGTAAATCGAACTGTTCCTGGATTTCGTCCAAATATTTTTTAGTTACAAAAATATTAAATTTATGCAAAGTCTCTACTGTATAATAATTTTTCTGGTGATTCACTCTTTCTTTACGTATTTTTTAGGCCGATTCACATGTTTCCACAAAAGCATTGCTAATCGTTTCCCAATATTTGTCCTGCATTTCCACTTTTGTAGTTCGCAGTTCTTGTGTGATTCCGTTTGTAATTCGTTGTTTGGTAGTTTAAAATGTTAAACTTTTTTGGTATAGGTCTGTTTGGTTTTTCCTTTTTCTCTCTAGGGCATATTTATACAGATATGAAAATAGAAAAGATAAGGCTAACTACAAAAAAATGAACCAGGTGAAAACAGTAAAAAAATTCAGTAATTACAATTAATGTGGCTATAACAAAAAAGCAATATGATAAAAAATATTATATTTTAGGTACAGTTTGTTAAAAAAATGTATATTGGTTAAAATACATAAAAATATTAACTTACGTCTTTCATCTTCGCCTTTTATACGGTTAATGCTATATGACACGTATATATGCATATTGAATTAAAAATAAATCCTGAGAAGATGAACACATGATAGAAAATTAAGCGAATGCAGACATAATTAACCAATTATGTATGAAAATTACTGATACGTAGTTCTGGATAATTGTCGATTTGATTAGACAAAGCTCGCTACTGATATACCTTTATGAAAATTTTATACATATTTTATAAACATTAGAGACATCTAATACAATGATTCAATAAATAATAATTTTGTTCTACGTATTGAACTATATTCAGTGAAACATTTGGTCCAGTGTAATCTGATTTTTATTGGATTTATCTATCATTTTAAAGTCCCCAATGGGGAATTATAATACAAATCCACAAGGAATCTACGTTCCTGTAGTTGGCTGTATACCATGTATTAAAAATTTAATTAAAAATCCTTTGTAATAGGTATATATTTACGGCCCAAACGGGCTAAGTTAAAAAGACAAAACGTTTTCGGAAACCATGTTCCATCATCAGTGTCCTAGAAAATAGTTAACCACTTAATTAAAAAGAACATAGGTTAAAATTTTGACTAAGGTTAATGAAAAATGTGATTCATACTTACTAGGAGTACATGGATGTAGCCACCAAGAGTAAATATATGGGTAAAAACCCGTTAACAGATGTTTAATTACATTTAGTTTTAAAAATATGTTATAATTATTTACGATTAAAGAGTTACCGATGGATTAGGTAACATGGCGACATATGACTCCACGTTGAAGTTGCTAGTCCTGAGACGGTATGTCTTCGAGGACTGTATCAGTGCAACTGATTGGCAATGACATTTGATGACAATATTGTTAAGTTATGACGGAAATTATCACAGAGCAGTCAATGTAGCTGTATGTTTCTACTTAAGACAGAAGCCAACGTTATTTAAAATTGTGAAAATTAAGTGAACTAATATAACAGTATCAACCATCAATGTTGTAGTTTTGAATTTATGTAAATAAGATGATATAAGGGAGAAAAAATTGTATGGTTGTAGTTAGGCAACCAACTATGCATGTATGTAGCAATGTAATACAGAAAAAATTTAAGAAACATAAAGGGCCATATAATAAAAATTTTCTATATTACATTGCTACATACATGCATAGTTGGTTGCCTAACTACAACCATACAATTTTTTCTCCCTTATATCATCTTATTTACATAAATTCAAAACTACAACATTGATGGTTGATACTGTTATATTAGTTCACTTAATTTTCACAATTTTAAATAACGTTGGCTTTTGTCTTAAGTAGAAACATACAGCTACATTGACTGCTCTGTGATAATTTCCGTCATAACTTAAGAATATTGTCATCAAATGTCATTGCCAGTCAGTTGCACTCATACAGTCCTCGAAGACATACCGTCTCAGGACTAGCAACTTCAACGTGGAGTCATATGTCGCCTATTTTAACCTATGTTCTTTTTAATTAAGTGGTTAACTATTTTCTAGGACACTGATGATGGAACATGGTTTCCGAAAACGTTTTGTCTTTTTGCCGTAAATATATACCTATTACAAAGGATTTTTTATTAAATTTATAATACAAATGTAGAATAAGAAAGTACTCTTAATATTACTGGAAGGTTCGGTCAAGGACAACGAAATGAAAGAGGAGAATGGTTGTTGCACTACTGTCAATAGGAAAATATTGTATTTTTGAATACATGGTTTTGTCTACCAAAACGTAGTTATATATTTGGAAGTTTCTAAGTGACCAAGGGAAATAACAGGCACTAATATTAAGAAAAAATCAAACATACTTCTGGATAAGAATGGCAAAATAATTATAGATGTCGGTGAAAGGCTTAAAAGATAGCAGAAATATATTCAAGAGCTATTTAAAAACGAACGGACTGAGATAGTACTAGAGCAGGAAAAGTTCGATAACGGCCCAGACATAACAGAAGATTGGGTATTAAAGGCGATAAAGCGAACAAACAACAAGGCAGCATGTTCTGACGAAATACCTATAGACATAATACGGTTAATAGAAGAACAGTAAATTGGAATATTGGTCGACTTATTCAATACAATATACAGTACAGGAATCATTCCCAGAGATTAGCTGATGTCAAAATTCATAACACTACAAAAAAAACCAAACTCAAAAGAATACCAAGACCACCGGATAATAAGTTTAGTGAGTCATACTACGCTCAAAATATTTTTAAAAATTATACACCAAAGAATACACAACAAACTTGAGCAGGACATAAATAACACACAATTTGGATTTAGAAATACACTGGGAACGAGGGAAGCCCTGTTCGCTGTGAATGTACGTCTGCAAAGATGCATGGATGTTAATTAGCCAGTATATATGTGTTTCTTCGATTAGAACAAAGCCTTCGATAAGATCAGACATAACCTTCTTCTCGAAAAACTTGAAAAGAAAAACTTAGATATGGGAGACATCAGAATCATTAGCGCTATCTATTATAATCAGATCGCTGTGGTAAAAGAAAACAACGTCTTTTCAAATAAAATACAGATTAAGAGGGGCGTCAGGCAGGGCTGTGTCCTGTGTTCTACTTTGTTCAATTTGTATTTAGAGGAAATAATCCAGGACGCGCTAGAAGAACTAACTATGGGAATAAAAGTAAATGGCCTACCAATCAATAATATACAGTTTGCCGACGACACTATTTTATTAACGGAATGTCTTGAGGATTTAAAACAAATGGTTAACATAGTAATAGAAGTCAGTGAAGTAACCGGACTGTCCCTAAACACAAAACAAACAGAATTTATGGTAATTACAAAAGCCCAACACCGCCAAGAAAACAACAATACATGGAGAATTAAATTTAAAAAATGAAAAATTTAAATATCTGGGTACAATAATTAACGAAAATAATGTATACACAGACAAGATTAAGGCAAGAATAGGACAGGCAAGAAATTCTTTCAACAAACTAAAAGAACTACCTACTCTGCAGCAAGGACATTTCAAATTTTTTAAAGATAATACTTCTGAGATGCTACGTGTTCTCCATATTATTTTATGGGTTGGATGCTTGGACACTAAAGAAAGATGTTTCGGACAGATTAGAAGCCTTCTAGTTATGGGTCTACAGAAGGATATTATGAATAAGTTAGGTGGATAGAGTCACGAATGTTAAGGTGTTGAGAAAAAGGGGAAAATATAAAGAGGTTTTAAATATAATTAAAGTCAAAAAACTACAATATCTGAGACATGTCATGAGGGGCGAGAGTTATAACTTGTTGCAATTATACAAGACGCATCTCCTGGTTAAACAATTTGAGAGCTTGGTTTAACTGCACTTCTGCTGACCTCTTTAGAGCAGCGGTATCGAAAGTGCGAATTGTCATGATGGTTACCATCCTTCTTAGAAGGGACGGCACATGACGAAGAAGAAGAAGAAATCGAGGAGACAATCTTGTAAGAAATCAAATTGTTTATATAAGTCATTGAACGATAAAAACTGCATAAAATCGGTCAAGACATCTAGATACCGATATTCGATCAGACTATACTCTACTGTGTTTCCAATCACAGTCAGGCTACAGAGAGTTTGTAAAAATTACAAAAAACCTTCAAAATATTACTAGATATACTTCAAGACTCAGACACTCTAAATAAGGTTTTTCAAGAAATTACCAACAAGTTCCACGAAATTAGACCAGAAGATTCCAACAACATTGATCATTGCTAGGAACAAATTTAAACAACAATAATAACTGCATCTCGAGAAAAATCTTTTAAAACAACAAACTAAAAATGACTGGATGACATAAGGCATTTTAGACCTAATAAACATTCAGAGGCAGTAAAAATACATAAACAGAGAAAAATACAATAAAATACATAAAGAAATCCGAAAAAGAATTAAAGAAGCAAAATACCAATTGCTACAAAAATTGTGCTTAGAAATTGAGAAATGGGAGCAACGATACGATAGCTTCCATTTGCATAAAAACCTAAAAGAATTAACAGGCAAAACAGATTTTACAGACAAAATATAATACAAAACTTTGGTGGTAGAATTTTAAGTGATATTAAAGGTCGCTGTATCGAATGAGAAAATTACATAATAGAAATATTTAAAGCACGTGGTGTTCGTGTGTATTAAGGTATAAAAACGCTTATTAAAAGCTTAAAATTTTTTATTATAAAGAAGATCTTTTCGGAATTGTATCATTCCATCATCAGTTTACTAAAAGAGAGAGTAAAAATACCAATATTAAAAACAACAAAGTTAAAATTTGAACATACAAAAAGAGAAAGTTGGTTTTTTACTACTTACATAAAAAAGGTTGTTAAAAAACATTGTGTGGCCACATAAAAAACATTCGGTGGACATCTTGATTTAAAAAATAATATTCTTCGTGTTAATTATTCAGGTAAATGCAATAGACTCTTGACTTATGTAATATAAAAAATGAAACTGGGGGCATCTTATATGACCCCCTGTAGTTGATGAAGTTTTATTGACTTACATTACCTCTGATCTGTGTTGGAGTCTAGGGCTAACTGATAGAAAGATGGTATGAAAAATCAGTTAGTACCCGTCAATGTCAAGAGGAATGATGTGGTAGGAGCAAAGTCATTGTGCTTAAGTTTGTGAGTAGGCAGTTTTTAGTGAAGAAATGTGTTTTGTGTGTAGTAGGATCATAAGCAATTTTTGGTATTTTGAAAAACTGATGGGATAATATAAATCAATGCGTGACTGTGATGCAAAATCAATCGGTATACCGAGGTAGGGAAAAAAATTTTTTGTAATTTAAGTGGTTAAAATTAATAAATCATTTTAAATGGGATGAAAAGGATGTTATTACCTAATTGTATTGTTGTATTAAATTAGTATATATAAAAGATGGATTATAATGTATGGAAGATGAGTCGAGGAAAAGAAAAAGAAATAAACGAGAAAGTAAGAAAAGGAAATAGAAAGTGAATGTGACGATGTAAGATGGGGAAATTGAAACTGATTGTGATAAGAGGTAGATAGATGTAAAATGAATATTTATAAGAAAATGTGTATGATTGTATGTGTATGATTAAATGAATATATATAAAAGTAGGATTGTAATTTATGGAAGATGATTAGAGGAAAGAACAAGAAAAAAGGAAATTAACGAGAAAGCAAGAAAAGGAAATAGAAGGTGAATATAGCGATGTAAACTGGGGATATTAAAACTGATTGTGAAAAGAGAATAATAGATGTAAAATGAATAATTATAAAAAATGTGTATGATGAGTGATGGTAGTTATTGGAGAGGATGGGTGGTTGGATATTGGCAAAGGGGTGATGTTAGTGTATTAATGGTGACAAGTATAGAGTTAAGTATGAATGATTATGTAAGTTGAAATTTGCTATGGGAGATAAAAAGGAAATGTAGAAGTGAAGTAAAATTGGATGGGTAGTTAAAAGAGAGAAAGTTAGTTTAGGAGAATAATTGTCGATGAAGTGGGACGAAGTCTCTGTTGATGCTGGTGTGACGATTAACACAATTGGGACTATTTTTCTTTTCCTTGACTATTTCCAAATCCTCAAAAAGGTCGAGTTTGAGATAATCTCTACCAGGGATGTTATGAAGAAGAGAGATATCATCTGGTACCTTGATTGTGTCACTATCACATCCTTCTTTAACAAGATATAGAGAAGCGATACATTAAAAGACAACTGATTAAAATTAATATTTATAACTATTCCCAAGAAAAGAAATGCCAGACATTGTAGCGAGTATCAACTTATCAGTTTAATCAAAGTTCACCCAATAGTACCGTACTCGAACATTTTGCAGAGTCTTCGTAATTTCAAAGTGTCCACCTGATACACCGTCATGCAACTGACGCAATACTTCTGACACTTTACTTTTAGGTACTATCAACTGAAGCTTAGATTCTGTACAATCATCGTTTTCAAAAGTTCTATACAGAAGTTCATCTTTTAGTACTAGGCAATTCCACTGGCTCCAGTAACACTTATCTTTTGGACTAATGCACTAATGTCTTGCCCAGAAGGTCTTCCACTTCCATGCATCTAATTCAATACTATTTTTATACATGGATCATCTGCTTGAGCGTCTTGTAGTTGTTGAGGCTGCCATTGATCACATGATCGCATGATTGACGGTGGTTCGTTCTTCTAATTAAAGACAGTGATTACTATTTGCACTACATTGCCGTCTTAAATGAACATTAGTATTTGAATGACTTTTTCCAGCCCGATATTCGATCTATTGTAGCTTTCTGACTGTTGCATTATTTTCTGGCAATTTACGGCGAATGTGGCCTACGTCGCTACCATTCCAACATCTGGTTTCGCATCTCTTTGGCATCGTGTTACGAACTACTTTCCGTACGGTTTCCTGCAGATGTTTATCGTTTTGTTCGTCGCTCTTTTCAGAGTTTGGTACTCGATAGCTATGTAAAACTTGACTAGCTGTTTCATATTCCAAGGCAATGTCTTGGCTTCATCTAAAACTTTCGGTCTGTCTAGTCGTACAGCTTTCTGTAGTTCACTATATCTTAACCCATTAATGAAGGTATCTACAGCAATTTCTTCCAATATGTTCTGGTGCCTCTGGATAAGCCAACAGTGCTATACAAGCAACGTCTGCTTCAAATTCTTGCAAATTTTTTACTTCTCATTAGATGCTCATTAAATTCTACTTCTTAGTTAAGCCATGTAGACTTATTGTGAACGGTCATCTTCGCAACGTTGTGAACAAGGTCTGGTCATTTTTCTTGACCCTTAGGAATCAATCTTAGGATATCCGCAGCATCACCTCGTAAAGCAGGAGTTAAGGAAACAGTCTTTTCTTGTTCTGATTAATGATTGGCTGTCGCAATAGCTTCATTATTCAAGGTATATGGACCAAGAAGACTTTCTATCAAATGGTGGCCATTTGAATCTCATATGATATTTCGTTTCGTCTCTAGGTGATACTTCTTTCACTACAGGATCTAAAACTACTGCATTAACTGGTAGTAGCACTTTTGTATTCGTTATCATCGTCTCTAATTGTTTGATTGTCTCTTCTACGCCGTTTACATTTTTCTGTATCCAATCCAATGTTCTACAAACTTCTTTAAATTTCTATTCGTTTTTTTCATCTGATTTTTCAATATTTTAAGACGTTTTTTCGATCATTTGAGAAACATTTTCAAATTTCTTATTTGCTTTTGTTAAACCTGTTAATTCTGTTGACTGAAATTGGAATGTCTCAGGGTCATCTCCATTCTTGTTGAGAACATTCTTCAGTCGTTCTTGTAGGATTTTCTTGGACCGGCTGCAGTCTTCATCTCGTTCTTGTAGTTGCTCATTTAACTGTTTTACTGAAAGTTCTGAAAGCCGCATCTTTGGTCAGGCACACGCGTAGTTTTTAAATGTTCTTTTTTTACAAAGATCACTACTGAACTACGCGGATGTCTCCGACGAACAATACCTTTCAAAAATTCAAAAGTCTTTTCAAAAGTCACTGCTGAATTTATTTTTAAATCTTACACCGTAACACCAACTGTAGCATTTTTAAATAAAACGAGTGGTTATAATTTATATAAATATATTTATTTATAAGTTTACAGTACGACCATATCTTATCAACTCCACTTAGCTAATATCAGCGTTACTTATACATACAAGTTTTTATGTACTAGAATATTCTGAAATAGTCCACCTCTATTCACTTGCATTAGCGCATCGATCTTCATTTCGGTCAATACATCGGGAAGGTTCCCGAAGATGGTACAATGAACACAAGGTATGATACATAATGTTCCAAAATCGGTTCGTGTCGTGCATGACGTAGTCAAGACTTCTTTATTGATTTCAATTTTCAATTCAGATTTTTCTTTATTGTAATCTATTTTGTTTTTATTTCAGTAAAACTGTTTGGAAATGAGTGACAGTAAATCAAAATACGCAAATCTACTACTATTTACATATACAAAAAAAGTGTATATTATTAATATATGTATCAAAACAAAAATAAATATTTCGACTGACCCCCAGAAAAAGTAAAGGTTTTACGCTACTGAAAATATATTTTTTATTTAATTATAAACAAAACATTAAAAAAAAATCGATAATTTTTTGACCATAATTTCAAAATTAATGTGTACGTTAAGCTATAATACGTTCTTGACTACGTCACACTCCTGGGTCATGTGTCAAATGTCATGCGCAAATTATGAATGTTCTTGGGAAAAACACTTTTTTAAATACTAAAATCACAATTAAAACTTTTATTTTCGACTTACAAAGATTTGAGTAACAACAGCAATAAATTAAATCAGACTAAATTATAAGTCAGACTGAAAATATTGATTTTTACATGGTGTTTTTATAATTTTATCATTGCTGATCTATATAAATGCAAAGGATGGTGATCTGAAAGTTTTTTAAATTTTCTTAGAATAGGTAGGGTCGAAAATACTTATTTGCCCACAGCATTGCTAACATTTCCTTTTCTATTGTGAAGTACTTGGTTTCGGTTTCATTTAGTGTCCTGGAAGCAAAGGCAATTGGTTTATTACTACCAACTGGTCCTTGGGAAAGTACTGCTCCGATAGCGAAGTTGCTGGCATCAGTTAAGAGGTTAAACGGTTTGTAAAAATCTGGATATTACAATAACGGCTCATTCATTAATAATATCCTGCACGTTTTAAAGCATACTATGAACTCGGATTCAATCTTTACATTTTCTTTCAAGCATCTTGTTTTGTGCTTTTTGCGAAGTATCAAATAAACTTCCTCTAATATCCCACTAGTCCAAGAAATCCTCTTATTTCTTGTACTGTTTTCGGTATTGGATATTTTTCTATTGCTTCAATTTTCGCTGGATTTTATTCCTTGTTGTGTGACTACGTGTCCCAGAAAATTAGATTGCTTTGTCGTCGTCGTTGAAATACTTTTTTGATATAATACTTAATGAAATACTTATGTGTTCCTGTAGTGATGTTGAATGTATTATTACGTCATCCATATAGACGAGGCATATTTCTACTTGAAGTCCCTTCAATACGTTGTCCATCATACGTTGGAACGTGGACGGAGCGAAGTCCAAATGGCATTCTTAAATATTCATAGTGTCCATTTTCCACATTAAATGCTGTTTTGGAAATGTCTCCTTCAGCCATCTTAATTTGGTGAAATCCGCTCGCTACGTCGAGCGTCGTAAAATATTGAGATCTTCCCAATTTGTCCAAAATATCGCTAATGTAAGGAATTCTGTATCGGTAGTCAATTATCTTCTTATTGACCTTTCTATAATCTACCACTATCCTCCACTTTATTTTACTGGATGAATATGGTTTCTTTGCCATGACCCAAATGGGCGAAGAACACCATGGCGACTGACTTGGTCGAATTATCCCTTGCTCTAACATTAAAGAGATTTGTTTCTTTACTTCTTCTTTGTGTACATACGAATACTGGTATGATTTCGTATACACAGGCTCTTTATTCTTGGTTCTGATGTGGTGTTTAACTTCGTTAGTAAAGCTGAGAGGAATGACTGGTTGGTGAAATATATCGATTCTTCTTCTTCATTAAGATGTTCGGTTTTAATTAAGTCGTATATAGATATCTTGTCTGTAGTCTGGTCCGGAGATTGTTTCCATGGAATATCCATGGAAATCTTGAATGTCTATTTTCTTGCTTTCGAGTGGTTCTATAAGAGAAAGATGAATGGGGTCTGACGTGAAGTTGGCTTTTCGTACTACGACGTCCTGCACTTTTTGGGTTGGAATAATGATGGTTCCTGTTTCTTCTTTGACGGGAATTTTGACTTGGCTAATAGAATTTGGTTCCAAATGAATCGAATAAAATTGTGTTTTATTTGTTTCGTAATATTTAATTGGGATTGTAGAACCTTTTGTAACTACAAGCGACTTAAGAAAGTTTAATTGGGCTTCGAAGAGTTTTTGATTGTCCAGGCAAATAAGACCATCAAAAGTTTTGTGAAACTTAAAAACATAAAATTTCATTTTGCTATCAGAATTAAATTCTGAAAATAAAGGAATTTCGGCACAATATTTTTGGCATTAATTTTGAAAAATTGATGTGACGACAAAATGTTCATGTGTGATGTAACTTGGAAAATATGAAGAAGCTATTTCTGGATTAACAAATGACTTTCTAGATCCTGTATTAACTAAAAGTCGTAAAGAAGGCTTAGAAATTTTGATGTAGGATAGCTCCTTTTTGTCGGTAAATGAATGAAGTTCAATTACGTTTCGTTTGCTTCTGGTGGGTCCTCTCGAAAATTTACGTTTTCTTCGTATTAGGTTGGTTGATTTTCGTATGTATATATATACATTTGGTTTTATAACGTCTTACGACGTTGTCCGACTCCCAACCGCCACTGTATTCGGTCTTGAGTTAGGTCTTCGTCCAGATTTCGAGCGCTAATCGCTTTCCTAACTCCCAGGTTCCAGCTCTGTGGTGGTCTTCCTCGTTTCCTCTTCTCTGGGGGTTGCCACATCATCGTTTTTTTAGGCAATCTTTCGTCCCCCATTCGGCTCACATGTCCATACCATATAAGCTGTTTTCTCTCAATATCCTCAACTATAGTGCCCTCTATACCCATTTGTTGTTTTATCACTTCATTTTGTATTCTGTCGGCTCTTGATATTCTCATCGATCTTCTGATGGCATCCATTTCCGTGGCTTCGACCTTTTTCTTATATTTCTCGGTTATTCTCCATGTCTCAGCTCCATAAAGTAGGCTAGTTTTAACCATTGTCTCATAGATGTTCCATTTTCTTTTCTTTGATATTTCTTTACTCCATAGAACTCCGTTCAAACATGCTATAGCTCTTCGTGCTTGTACAATTCGATGTTCTATTTCTCGTTCGTCTTTTCCACTACGGTCGAAGATGACGCCCAGGTATTTATATTCGTCACATGGATTTACTTTTTGATTGTCATCGATATCGAGTTGTTCTGCTTCAGCTCCAATTGAGAGGTATTTTGTCTTTTCTAAATTGATATTTAATCCCCATTTCTGGTATTCTTCAATTAGTTTTCTAAGCATGTATTCCATGTCGTCTTTGTCTTTTGAGATCACCACCTGATCATCTGCAAACTGTAAAGTATATATGTAATCCTGATCGTTCAATTGTATACCCATTCCTTTGACTTTCCTTTTCCATTGTTTCAGAGCTGCAGAGATATAAATCTTAAACAGAGTCGGAGAGATACAACATCCTTGTCTGAGACCCTTAGTAACTGCAAATTTTTCAGCTAAGAGATTTCCGAATTTCATTTGGGAGTTTGAACCATAATATAGATCTTTGAGAGCACTAACCAATGTTTGATGTATATTTGATGTGCCCAGGACTTCCCATAGTTTATTTAGCGGGACTGTGTCATATGCCTTCTCAAGATCTACAAAAGTCATATGTAACTCTCTATTTGTCACAACTTTCTTTTCTATAATTTGTTTAAGACAGAAGATGTTATCTGTACATGAACGACCTGCTCTAAATCCTCCTTGTTCTTCGTCTTCAGACGATTGATAATCTTCCTCTATCAGGTCCCGTAGTATTCGACCGTATAGTCGACTCATTGAACTTGTGACCGATATCCCTCTATAGTTTTTACAGTTTCTCCTGTCACCTTTTTTATATATTGGGGTCATATATGCTGTTTTCCATTCATCTGGTGTTGGATGTCCATTAATATATTCGTTAAATATCACCGTGATCATTTTGTGTAATTTCTCTGAGCCATTCTTTATTAATTGCGTAGTTACTCCCTCTGGTCCACTTGCTTTCCCATTCTTCATCCCTGCTATAGCTTTTTGAACTGTGTTGATATCTATGGTAATATGCTCTCCCAGAATTTCGATTCTTGATGAATTCATATCTTCTTTAAATTCGTCTCTGTTCTCATTTAATAGATGTTTGTAATAATGTGTCCAATCCTCGGGATTTATGGGATTTAGAATCACTTTCTCGTTAGTCGGCTTCTTAACAGAGTTTATAAACTTCCACGCCTCAGTGCATTGTCGTCCTCCAATATAAGATTCTATCTCTCTGCACCTTCTGTCCCATGTCTCATTTTTGGAGGTCATAATTATCTTTCTAGCTTTCTTCTTCATTTCATTGTATCGGTCTTTGTCTGCGTCATCTTTTGTATTCAACCACTTATGGTATAATCTTTTCTTTTCTGTTACCGCATTTTCGACGTCTTCATTCCACCAAATTCAGATTTTCGTATGTATCTTGTAGAAAATTGTCGTATTCAGGTGCATAGTAGTCATTGTAGTTGGAATTCTCTTCTTGCTCATCTCCGTAGCATTGTGTATTGTAAAGTTCGTCTACAGTAAATTTTGGGTTTGCTCGGTAATTTGGTGTAGAATTTTGACGGCCTCTGGTTGTGGTTTCTGATATTCCACTCATAGGTGTTGGTCTAGGCTGATTTGACTGTCCAGGTTTGTGTGACCATACATTTGACTGGTTCTGGGTCCTAAATGCTGGAGGGTTCGAATTTTGTCTAACTTGGTTGAAGTTTTGTTGTCGATGTGGTGGCTGGAACTAATTCTGTGGATATAATTGTCTCATTGGTTGCTGCCACTGGGGAGGTGCAAAATTTGGCTGTTAATATAATGGTTTCTGGATAGGTACAGGCATCTGCTGACTCTGAGGTCGGCGTTCTTGATAATTTTCGCTTTTTTCTGATGTTCAAGGTTGACTTATTTGATTTTTTTTAAAGTATCGAACATTATTTTCTTCATGTACGTATTGTATTGCCGTGGCTAAACTTTCTAGTCTCATTGCTATGATAACAGAGCACATTGGTTCTTGTAGGCTTGCTAAGAATGTTGTAAGAGCTTGTTGACGAAAATTTGAAACAAGATTGAATTTTTACTGATAAATGAACGATTCAAAAACTCCTTAAAATCCGTTAAGCCCAGGCGCAGATGTCTTTTCAGACCATAACCCTCTAATAGCGCAAATGAGTATTAAACTAAAAAGATTGGAGCAGAAAAGAAGAGCAAATTAGATAGACGTCAGTCATTTATGTAACCTAGAGGTAAAGGAGAAACTGCAAAAATGTATTAATAATAATTTGAAAATACTTCATGAAAAAGAAACATCTCAGCCAACGAGCAACATAGATAAAAAATGGCAAAACGTAAAAATGGCGATTACAGGTTCTGCGAAGAAAATTCTGACTAAAGAAAAACCAAAAATAAAGCTAAGGTGGATGACTGATAAGATCCTTTTTCTTATGGACAATCACAGAATAATGAAAGGAAAAAACGAACAAAGGTATAAACAATTACAGAAAGAAATCAAAATAGAAATCAGAATAGCAAAAGAAGATTTTTATAAAAGAAAATGTGAAGAAATAGAGCAATTGCAGGTAAAACATGATATCTTTAATGTACATAAAAAAGTGAAAGAACTTGAACAAGTACACAAAAACGTAAGCAGCCAAATACCCTGTATAATGTCAACGGAAACATAATAACAGAACTAGAAGAACAGTTGAAGACATGAAAAAACTATATTAAAGAACTCTTTGCAGCTGATAGACAACAATCTGAGCTAAGTAACATACAAGGAGACGAATGTCCAGAAATAACGGAAGAGGAAGCAATGTACGCACTAAAAAGAATGAAAAATGGTAAAGCCCCAGGTCCAGATGAAATACCAACGGAAATTCTTAAACTAATAGAAAAAGACTCGATTCACATTTTAGTTGAACTTTTCAATAGCGTTTATACATCAGGATAAAATACCACAAGAATGGCTTTTATTCACCTTTGTTATTATTCCAGAAAAGATAAATGCCAAACAATGTAGTGATTACCGTACAATCAGTCTGATGAGCCATGTACTGAAACTATTCCTAAAAATTATACACTCTAGAGTACACAGAAAACTGGAAATTGACATCAATAGTACCCAGTTTGGATTCTGAAATGGACTTGAAACAAGAGAGGCGTTGTTTGCACTGAACGTTATGTCTCAAAGATGTCTTGACATAAATCAAGATGTATTCATGTGTTTCATAGTTTACAACAAGGCCTTTGATAAAGTGCGGCATGATCACCTAATCAGATTCCTGACAGAAAAGAATTTAGATAAACGAGACATCTGACTAATAGCAAATATGTACTACAATCAGAAAACAGTAGTGAGAGTAGAGAATAATACCACTGAAGAAATTGAAATCAAGCAAGGTGTGAGACAAGGGTGTATACTGTCACCAACCCTGTTTAATCTTCATTCCGAAGACGTAATGAATAGAACACTCTAGAAACAATCCTAGATTTGCCGACGACACCGTTCTGATCGTAGAAACACTTGAAGAGCTACAGACATTGGTGAATAAGATTGCAGACTGCAGCGAAGAATGTGGACTATCTTTGAACATAAAGAAAACTAAATTTATGGTATTATTAAAATCAACAGAAAATGTTCAAAATTTATATTTACATAATGAAATTATCGATCGAGTTAGCAAATACAAATATTTAGGCACTTTTATAAATGAAGACAACGATAGCTCAGCAGAAATCTAAATAAGAATAGAAAAAGCCAGATTCATATTCACTAAAATGAAGAGAGTGTTCTGCGGAAGAGATTTAAGCCTTGAAATAAAACTTCGCCTGATGAGATGTTACGTACTTTCTGTGCTGTTCTACGGAATGGAGTCATGGACGTTGAAAAAGATGGATATAAAAAATTAGAGGCATTTGAACTGTGAATGTATCGCAGAATCCCGAGAATATCATGGACCAAGAGAGTCACAAATGTCGAGGTCTTGACAAGAATGAATAAAGGAAAGGAAGTCATATTTACGATCAAAAAACAAAAACTGCAATACTTGGGACACATTACAAGAGGCGAAAGATATGTACTGCTTCGAATAATTATGTAAGGGAAAATAGCAGGAAAAAGGTCCATAGGAAGAAGACGAAACTCCTGGCTAACGAATCTACTGGAATGGTATAGCTGTAGCAACAACGAATTGTTTCGGTCAGCAGTTTCGAAAATACTTATAGCCCTGATGATCGCCAACCTTCGGAACGAAGATAGCACTTGAAGAAGAAGAAGCACATCATTATCTACGTCGGAGATCGAAGTTGACATAGTTCCCAAAATATAAAAAAGTCCTGACTCCATTTTAAATCAAATGGATCACATAATTATTGCAAAATTATTACCATCTCTTTACAACGACTATTTAAATTCTTACAGGACATTTTTTAAATAAAACACAAATTTTGTTCTAAAAAGAACAGATTTTATTAAATAGGTAAAAATATAAAACAAGAGGTATTTACTTTAAAATTCAAAATAATAAAGTACAAAAAGTGTCGACACCGCAACTGTCATTGGTAACACTAAAGTCTTACCAATTTATGCCAAAATTTCACCTTCGTTCGATTACAGTTACAGTGTATTCCGAACAAATGTTCTTCATAAAAACGCTTTACAATGCGTTTATACAAATTAAATGAAACATATTATTGTGTACTTCTTTAAGTTAATATTAATAGAAATTTTTAAATAATATTTCTACGTGCATATAATAAAATATGTCTAATGACTGTAATGCCAGTGTACTCGGCAAAGTGATTCTAAAAAAGAACACACATACCGCCAATATTTCATGTTGGTATCATGTGACGTCACGGGTTATGATACCGATGACGTGTATCGGTATGTAAATTAGATGAAGTGTAGATAGATAAGAATACGGATTTATAAAAGCGTAAAAATCGTGAATATGAGAGGTAATGCATAATTTTTAAAACTACGTGTAATGCCTCATTCCTTAAGCACTATCCGTTCACTTTGAATACAAAAAAACGCGAATTAACATTGAAGTAAACCGTAAAGAATAATTATTTTTTGACACTTATTTGAGATATAACTGTTATTGTTAATTCAATTATTTTCTGTCAAATTCTTCGTTTAATACAATCAAAAATTGTTTTCCTGTTACATTTTTTTTATATTTTAATAGTTATTATTTTCAAATAATTGTACTTAAATTAAAATGGTTTTATTTCTTTGCTGTACGTTTTAATATGATTTATAACTTTTCTGTAAATTTGATTTAAATCATATCTTCTGGTAATATCTCATATTATAAAATATAGCCACCAAATTTTAATGTAAAAATAATACCAATTTTTTTATCCAAATATTTTCTTTTATTTATAATTTAAATGATGTTTTTATTATTTATATGGAAACAGTAGAAGACGAGTTACATAAAGAACATCCGATCTCCACATCTTTTAGGAGCACTTTACATTATACGCATGCAATAAGCGATAAGACGTTTCAATGTCTGTTTTTTATATACAAACCTTATTTTTATTAAATGGAGTAATCCTGCAGGGAAATCAAATACGGATACTAAAACGCCCGGGAATCTCTATTTCAAATCTTTCACGTATTTAAGATGCTTCATTTTTAATGAGCCCTTTGCTTAAAAATAATTTGCAGGAACTCTATTGAGGATGCTATCTTAGTGAAAATTTGCAATTATTTTTAAGAGTTATAGAGCGTTAGTTTAAGAGGGTAATTATTTGTCTTGTGATACCTCTAACGTAAATTTTTAATTACTTCATCTATTCATTAGAAATAAAATAAAACAAATTATAATTTTACGAGTTAATATAAACTAGTTTTTTTACCGAATCTGTTATAAACTTAAATTGAGTTTAGTTTTAATTAAAATTTAATATCTAGTCGAAAATCGTGTTATTTCCACGAAAGGACCGATTTTTAGTATTTTTGATAAGTTTGATTTATCTCCGCCTGAAATGGCAGACTAAATAAAAAAAAAGAGGGCCACAAAATAGACCAAATTCTAGTGAATTAGGTTAATATAATAATAGAAGGAATTCTGAAAACATAAGGCAATAAAATAGAATAAATTTTAGTCGGTTCGAAGATCAGTATGATAGCATATTTCTGAAAACAGAAGGCCACAAAATAGATCCAATTCTAGTGGAACCAGAGGTGACAACAGTTACGACGGATCGTCAAGGAGACAAGAAAATACTATGAGCTGTTTAAATCATTAGAATGAAGAAGTGCTACTTGCAACGGCGTTAGTACGAATAAGAGACTCAAAAGGAAGCTCACAATTAATAACAGCATTTATTGACCAAGGCTCGCAGTCATCATTCATCACGGAGCAGGCCGCTACAAGTCTTGGAATAAAAAGAAAGGCTATCCACGCTCAGATATCTGAAATTGGCAATGAAGACCAAAGTACGTCGAAATGGAGCGTAACATTAAACTTAGAGGCGCATTTCGAAAATGAATTTAAAATGAAGATCGAAGCACTTGTACTACGAAATATAACAAAACATCTACCGGAGAAGGAGATACAGATGAAAGAAAGGAACCCTACGAACTTAGTGCTGGCGGATCCAAAAAGAATATAGTTTGATATTACTGGATGGAGTAGATCGAACAACGAATGGTTTGCTCGTCCAAAATACAAAATTTGGTGGGATAATGTCAGGGATAGCACAGCAAGAGGATATCCCTAATATACAAGTACTCAGCCTGATATCTCGACGACAGATGGATAAAGATATAAAAAATACTGAAAGTTAGAAGAAATAGATCAAAGCAATTCTCGTTCAGTAGAAGAAAAAGAGTATGAGGAAATTATATGTGTTGTGTATACATTATTTTATGAGATTATAAATTGGGAATTTGAGCTCATTTGAGTTACAGTCTATTATAGGTAGTTACTTTACCAACATCATATAGTGTAATTAGTAGTAGCTGTTAATATAACCAACATTTTTACTCCACAACTTCAACTTTTTATTATATTATTCCTCGTCGATCGACAAGAGGTGAACAAAGGGGCATTACAAAACGATTAGATCCTTGTAACTGCGGTCAATTCTGCTCAATTTTAAAAAAAATATTATATACGATTAAACAAATTCGTAATCTCAGTAGTCAACGACACATGCATAAATACATATAAGATGCAATTACTTATGTACGTTATTATGGTCGCTTAGATTTGTTCATCGCATTCACATGTAATCCAAAATGGGAGGAAATAAAAAAAATGTTTGTTGAACCATCAAAACATGTGATATCAATGCACGTGTGGACTGGACATCATCTAATGGAATTACGTATAGTTTTAGGAGCTTTCAGAACCACGCCAATTAGCAGCCTTCAAGTCCTAGCAGAACCGCCATTAGCTCTCAGAAGACAATATTTTTCGATGTGTTATGCTACTAAATATCTCAGTGCAAATGAAAACCCGTTTATAACAAGCCTAATAAGGAGCAACGCTCCAAATCTGTACTCAAATTATTGCCCTAGAAACTTACCTTTCAATGAAAGAATAAATCGATTTGAATTCGATATACATCAATTGAGAGCCACTTCTACAAATAGATGCCAGTATCCTCCCTGGAAAGTTCAAATACCAAAAGTGGATTTTACCTTACTTAACTATCCCAAACAATCACACAATCCTTCTGAAATAAAACAACAATTCCAGTCTACTATCTCCAGATGCCCTGATTTTAAACTAATTTTTACTGATGCCTCTAAAAGCAGTAATGGTGTAGCTGCTGCAGCTATTTTTGAAGACAACACCTCTGTCACCCGTCTAGCCAAGGAGTGTAGCATATACACTGGAGAACTGCAAGCAATCTTCAACGCGCTGAACCAATGTACCAGCAATGATATAAATTTTCGTATTATATCAGATTCTTTGAGTGCCTTAAATAGAGTCAAGCAGATGTATCCTACTCATGCCAATTTAGCACTAATAAAAGACATGCTATACATTGCCCAAACACGAGGTAAAAATATAATATTTTTATGGGTACCATCACATGTTGGAATAAAGGATAATAAAGCAGCTGACAAATCAGCAACAGAAACCATGAATAACATGACAATTCCTATTATGCAAAACATACCAATCTCAGATAAAAAACATTAATAAAAACTTATATTAACAAAACCTGGCAAGTAAAATGGAACCAAACAGAAGCAAAAATAAAAATTATCAAACTAGATGTTACTTCTGCTTTACTATCGCTCCCAGCTTAAAGACATAACCAAGTAATTATTAACAGACTGCGGCTAGGCCATACAAAATTCACACATGAATACATCATCTCCAAGGACCCTCAGCCGTTTGCCACACGGCTGTCAAATACCAATTTCAGTGCAATACATAATGATAGACTGTCCAATGTACTCAACAGCAAGTTTGACAGCAAAAATAAAACACAATTTAAAACAAACTCTAAAAGAAGACATCAGTAATACAATAAATTTTATTAAAAAATTGTCAACTGTATAACAAACTGTAAAAAAACATAATTTTGTATTTATTTTTGTATTTTTCAAAACTATTATGTAAATTTTAATAACATACTAATGTAAATTTTCTAAAATAAAGATATACCACCCCGCTAATAATCCTAGGGATTGATGCGGTAAAAAAAAAAACCCTGTGGTTCTTTTATTATGGCATTATATTCGTCACGACAACTATCAGTTAGCAGGATGTTAGGGTGCTACTGTAGTTCTATCTGCTATTTGTTCGCTTCTACCTGAATGGAGCCACGTTATTTTATGTTGTTTTTATGTCGGAATTTTGAACTGGCAATGTATGCCTGTGTCGCCGAAATTGCATAATCTTATTTCGTCATAATTCGTTTCTTCGTGAGTTCTTTCCTTCGGTTTAACTTCCTTATTATTCTACTCTTTTTAAACTTGGCTATCTATTATTAATTAAGATCAATTTCAGACAAAAAATCGATCAGCCACTCAATTTTGATTGATTTAGTTACTTTAAATACTTAAAATCGAATCTGGCTACAACCACAAAATCCAGAAAACTGGAGAAAATACACCCACTGGAATAGAGAAGTTAATAAAACTGCCACCAAAAGAAAAAATAAAGCGTGGTACAAAAAATGTAAAGAAATAAAGAGATATATGGGTGGAACTCGAGTATCTGAAGCATGGAAGCCTGATCAACCCAAAATCTTTCTACCTTTTATCAAAGGTGCCACTGATAAGATCGTAGAACTCTTAACCCTCTAAACATCAAAACCATCTTCACTACTTACTCCAAGTTGTCCAATCTCGTCATATCTGTATAGATCATATAAGACCAAATTCTCAATGAAGAGCATGGTGTCTACAGGATACCTTGTTCCAGTTACCCACGTACATACATAAGAAGCTATCCAAATTGAAAAACGGCTTAATAGCTTTTATATGCGCAATGACGCTAAAAGACTGCCGGCAACATTGCGACTGCTGCTTCAGCGACTCCTCTCTCCAACTCATCCCGTTCAGACCGATTCTGCGCATATGACCAAACATTGATATTAAATCAACATATTGATACAGCATGAAAATATTGATACAACATGTGGATTTGATCATTGATGTGGATAGTGCTCGGGCCGTAAAGTCTTGCATAAAGATATTAGAAATTATTGGAGATGTGGGTTGCCCATTGGGGAACCATTTATTTTCCTGTAAAATTAATCTTAAAAGATAAAATAAGCGTCGGACATAAAATACTTCATCATTCAGATCTTTCTGTCCACTGATGGACATAGGTATCCCTCATTTTTGTCTTTTGTGCTATATCTTGAGCACTTTTCATACAATTTCGTGACATTTTCTGGAGATCGTCAGTCCAATGAGCAGGGGGTCTTCCTCTACTTCTTTTCGGGCGAAGTGTCCGGCCCAGTTCAATTTCAATATGGTAATTCTGGAAATTAGATCGGTAACTCCTGTTCATCGTCTTAAGTTTTCATTTCTAACTTGGACACGAGGCGATATACACAGCATTGACCTTTCCATTTTTCTCTGAGCTATGTGCATCGTTTAAGAATTTGTAGTTGTCAATGTCAAAGTTTTGACACCATAGGTCATCACAGGAAACACACATTGGTCAAATGTTTTACGTTTTAAAGAAATTGGTATTTCGCTTTTAAAGATGTCTGTGAGTTTTCCACAGTCTGCCCAGGCTAGGTTTATGTTTTTTTCGTAGTTCGCATATCATATAATGTTTAATAAGAGGTAAGTGGTCTTGCTGGATACTGTATTTAGTTTTCACAAACTTTAGAGTTTCGTCTGTAGGGATCTTTGTAAAAGGTGAAACGATATCGAAACTTACTGGAGTGTCTGACGGTAAGATAGGGTATTTTTTTTAGACATTTTTACAAGCATTTTACAGGAATATCGGCTTTGCGAATTTTGAATAGGTCATGTATTCGACGTGTTCTGGAAGACTTTTTACGAGGAACTAGAGATTGTTTTATGTCAACAGCAAGAGAGGTTTGATTTATAATGGCTTTTGTATTAGGATTTGGTCTGTAGCGAGTTATTGTTTAAACACTGTGTAATTCGCGATTTTTATGTTAACGTCAGTTGATTTAAAAATTCGTGTAAGTTTTGGTGTTAACTCTTGTATGAATGGTAATCTAAAGTATTTAAATGGAGTTAAATTAGTGTTAGTGGTTGTGTCTATTGTTATCTATTGACAATATATATATATATATATATATATATATATATATATATATATAAATATATATATACATATATATATAATATATATATATATATATATATAATATATATATATATATATATATATATATAATATATATATGGTTGCCTTCCATTGATCTACCTTTTTTGGTTTCTGTTTTGCGAGACATCCATTACATTTTACTATTATTATTCACTTGCATTATCCTTTTTCTTCTTCTTCTTCGCGTGCCTTATCAGATTTATCCGACGTTGGCGATCATCATTGCGAAGGCGATCTTCTGCAATATGCAATAATAATTGTCCTACATGTGATATCTGAGTCCATTTAGGAATGTTTTTTAACCAAGAAATTTGTTTTCTTCCTACTCCTCTGCGGCCCTCTATTTTGCCTTTAAGGATCAGAAGTAATATTTTATATCGACTTCTCCTTGTTATATAAAGATAAGTTAGAAGATAATCTTTTAACATTATTGCCTCGGTCGCATTGCTCCTGTAGTGATCTTTTTCCAGGTTAATATGCTCCTTTTCTAACTTGGCTGCACCGTACTGAAGACGACCAATAGTCAGAAATACGTATTTACGGTTGCCTTATATCTTATACTCATATTTGATTATATTTTTTCTTTTTTCGGAGCTATTTCGACATCTATTACCTTTATATAATTAATATATACATCTATATATATATATATATATATATTATATATATATATATATATATATATATATATATATATATATAAATACTCAAAACGAATATGTGTTCTCTTTTTTATTGTAATTTTCACAACATTAATCATTTGATATAACAGTGTTTTTATAAAGTTTTTGAATGTCATCTCCGAATTTAAGTCTAATAATTATAGTATTAAATCTACGTGAAATATTAAATTTCTTATGGAAGTATTGTTTAGGGATGATGGGATGTAGCAGCCTGTATCAGATAGCGTTTTTCCAGACATATGATTAAATTTTTTATAATTACCGGTTTCTAATTGCAATAAGAGATCACTTATACATAACCGATCGTTAGATATAGATATATTGCTGTCAGCAGTTGCTGTATATATTAATTATGTATACGAATTATATATGCGCCTTAATCCACAGAAATTTAATATATTTACCAATTCAAATCAGCGACAAACAAGCTTTTTTCTTTTTAATTTTAAAAATATACGGATTTTGTTTTACAGAAATTAGTTTTAATGCTTTTAAAACTAGAAGTGGATCTGAAACTGACACTAAGAAATTGTGTTTTTGTTTCTAATGCGCTTTCAGATATCATAACAGTTGATTATTCTTTACAATTGAATTATCCACACTGACTGCACGGTACCTTTTGCTTACATACTTTACCAGCTTGCAGAAGACATTAGATGAGAGTTTGAAAACGAAAATCGCCTTATTTTTTCTGCAAAGAAAGAGCACCATGGTGTGTATAAGTTATCAAATAGATTTTTCCAAATTTATTGATTTATTCAGCACCTGTAATCAAGAATGGAGTATTTGATTTAATTGTTACTATTATCGTAGTATGACTTTTCGATATACCATTTTTCATAGTAGAAACGTCGTAACACAATTTATATAAAGTGACGTCACTTCTATTTAAAATTTCCAAAACGTCAACCTTGGAGTTTAAATTTTCCTAACACAGCTAATAATACGAAACCCATACGGAACTGCTTGATCTTTCACAGACGTCAACTTGGTATAATAATCAGAAAATCATAATTATATTGGGAATTTTAGAATTATATTGATTTTCCGCAAATCGCCAGGAAATTTTGACATTCCTGTCAAAATTTCTTGAAGAAAAAGTTAGGACTTCCTTACTGTAAGGAAATGTCATTTTCCTTACTGTAAGGAAATGATATTTCCGTACAGTTGTTAGTGTTCTACATAAATGATAGAAAACACATTGCTTATATTTGACAATTCAACCTGAATACGTTTCCATAGTAACCCAAGTAATTTTATTAGGAATTTCAAAGCACCATTTATTTGGGAATAAAATTATCGCGTTTTTTTTTATTCAATCAATATCTGTCGAATTTTAAACGATTTGCGGAAAAATAGTATGTTTAACTCGTAGGAAAAGCCACATTCCTGGACTCTGTGTTGCTAAGTCTCGGCTTGCGCCTCGACTTAGCAATCTTCACAGTCGTCCAGGAATGTTAAGCTTTTCCTACCCGGTAAACAATGTACTATTGATAACCAAAAATATTTGTTATTATTATTAATATAAATTTTATGAAATAACTCGTTAAGTCTAATATTCCACAAAATAATAATTTTAATTAAATAGATTAGACAATTGTACGCAACTGATACGGGATTAATTCAAATTTTAATGACAGTTCAACGTGTGGCCAAAATTTTATAAAGTGTTACCGCTTTTTTAGAGTAAAAATTTTGTCTATATTTTGATTTCTTACACAATTTGATCATAAAATATTATATATTAATAAATTGCATTTATAAATACATATTAAATTTAGATTAATAACTTAAAAAACTAATTATAGTTGTGTATTGAGATTGTGCTATGCCAAAATAACTAAATAGTCTGCAGAAAGCTGATAAGCTTTCATATAAAATAAATTATATTGAACAAGAAATAATGGCGGGACGTTTTCACTATTAATGTTCTAAAAGAGGTAAGTTTGAAATGTAGAATGTATAATTTTGTATTAAAATATTTCTTATGTATTTTATTGTGTTGCAGTAGTCTTAAAACTAAGTGTATTTACTGGTAATATAACAGTTTGACAAATAGTTGAGATTTTACAAATTCCTCACTAACTATTCTGATATTTTGGCAACGTTGTGTGGTTCTGACGTCGTACATCTTGAGTGCGTGCAATCATTTTTATATAAAAAATTTCATAGACAATATGGGACAAATAAATCTTTTTTGAATCAATCAATTCTATTACTATAATACATTTTAGCAAAATAACGGGAAGCCATAGAAAAATTAAGAAGAAAAATCTTCCCTTGTGCAATTAATTTGTATTTATATCAAAAATAAAATATAATAAAATTAAAATTAAGTATTATCACATGTTTTAGTAGGTAATATACTTGGGGCCATAGACAAATTGAAAACAAAAACCTTCCTGTTTACAATTCCATGAAAATTGTGGATATGTAAGTTAATTTAACATACTAATGATATTTTTAATTTCTAATTTGAACAGCTTTGGTAAATTAGATTCACAATTGAAAAACATATTCTTTCATCGATGGCAAGGTCAAAGTCTGTGTAGTTTCTTGTTTCAACAATAAGCCATTTTGTACTAAGCAGTATCCCACTCGATTGTAAAATTCTCGTCTAACATTTGCCGGAACGCTTCCAGATAAAATAATCGTTTGGAGCTAAAATCAGGTCCAATTAAACAATTATTAAAGCTGTTACAAATTTCTTTTTCATCTGAAATTATTTCTGCAAGTCTGGGTAAAATCTCTTCTTGTAGCAAGTCTAAAATCTAACTAAAAAATGGTCCAATAATATTGTGTCTAAATATTCATAACCAGACATTTATTTTTCGACGATATTGGGCATGGCTCTCAATAATATATTCAGGCTTTATTAACGACCAAATCCTATAATTTTGAACGTTTTATTCATTATAAAATAAAAATGTACATTCATCATTAAAAATGTTTTTTAAAAATTGTCTGTGTGCATTTCTTTAACATTTCATAACAAAATTCCACTCGTCGCTTAGCATCTTGTTTTCTTAGTTCTTGATGATACTGAAATTTATATGAATGGAATTTATTCCTTTTTAAAATTTTTAAGGCCGTGGAATTATGAATATTAAACTCGTCGTCTGCAATGGCCCAAGAACTTATTCTAGGATTTTCTACAACTGCTGTTAATACATTTATTTTATTTTAATTATTTTAATTTCTTGGTAGCTTAGCAATATTGTTTGTACAGGTACAATTTGACATCACGGTCAAAGTATTTTGAAATTTTGTAAAATCTTTTAAATTGTTGAATGACTTGGAATTGCTCTATTGGGATATTTTACGTTAAATAAAGAATTGTGAATTCGCGCACTATTGCCTGAATAAACCGTTTTTATTATAGCTACTTTCTTCTCAATTAAGTAAATACATTTTAAATCAGCTATATTGTTTTTTAAACAATAAATCACATAATAAAAATTTTGGCGATTCAAATATTGTCAAATATCAGAAACATCAATATGATAAATCGCAACATGTGATACACATTCATGCACCGCGTGTGGCATGACTTTAAGGGGTGCCTGAAAAATATATGATCTTTTTGCAAAATTTTGGAATACGTTTAATTCGTAGAACAAGTTTAACATTTGTTTTCCATACATATTTCAGTTTTATACAAAAAGCTTTTCTTAAATTTTGGTGTAAAATAACTAGGCAAGCAGGAATTCAACAATTTAAACTTGTCCATTGAGTTTCCTATGGTCCGTATTACGATTTACCATCATATATCTTGTGCTGAGTGTGACTCGTGCTACATCGGTCAGACAGAAAGATCACTGAGGGGCGTCTTACGACACACCGCAGTGACTTATCTAAGCATACTTGTGCTCTTGCTCAGCATGCTATTAACACTAATCACAAAGTGGACTTTAATGAAGTTAAGATTCCTGACAATGAACGGAATCTCGTTAAAAGGCAATTTTTGGAAATGTGTTCGATACTCAAACATCCTAACGCTCTTAATAAGAGAACGGACATTAGTAACTTGACCCAAATTTATCATGAATTAATATTGCAGAATTAGGCTCAATGTGTTTTTTACTTTAAAATCTTGCCCCAAAGTGTATGTCTTATCATATTTTCATAATAAATAAATTAAAATAAAATAAAATAAAACAATATTTTCTTACTTTAGTTAACTTAATATAGATTTATTCAACTAATATTTTATTGATTATTTTATCAATGTTACATTTATATATGTAAAATAATTTTCTGATAAAATAGTTTAATATAATTTTAAAATTTAAATTGATTGATAGAATCATTATAAGTTTCTCAGATCCAAATTATTATGAATCTTTCAGTGTTGGAAGTTGAATTTAATGTTCACCTGTGGCTGGCTAACCAGCTACAACGTAGACTCTTATAAGTTGTGATATTTTAGATCGAACTCACTTATTTGTTCATTGTTTCTCTAAACCAATCACTGAGGGGAAAATGGTGATCTTAAGCACCTTTTTCTTTCATTTTTTGGTTTGTACTGACAAGGTTGTCAATAATTTATCATATTCTTTAAGTTTACCGTTCTATTGCACTAGGGTTGGCAACTCGCTTTGTTTTTCTGTCATATTTTGATCGCAAGGCCACAGTCTTTTCATGTGATGTCTTGCGTTTATAACTTGTTGCTTCCATTTTGCCGGTAGCAGCTAAGGAGGCCAAAAGTGGTAACTTCGTTACATTTTTTAATATTACTAGAATTCAATCTTAATCATTCCAATAATGTTACCTTAAGTAAAAATTAAATTTAACTAATAATTATACTGTTGAAAGTGTTATTTATGATCTTTTTACTTATCGGTAAATACCTAGGTGTTTTTCAATTAAGATTTTTTACATACTTTTTATATAAACGTACAATTACCACGTGGTCTGTTGTTGTGCTAAGTTTGAGATAATTTGTAAACTGTATTTAGTTTCAATTAGTTGTTTATACAACATAATCATTTAATGTTTAATATCGTAAGCTTTTTTGCATATTTAATATCATTGACTGCTAATGTCTTTTTGAGGTAACACACTTATAATTACTTTTCTATGAATGTTTGGTTTTTTATATTGTTCTTTTTAGATAAACTGATGACGCTTTCTAATTAGAAAGCGAAACTTCTTTAATAAATAGATAAAGTAGCCACCTTCTTTGTCCTTCCACCACTCTTCGAGCGATTCTTAATTTATATTGGATTAACAGTCGTACTCCTTTTCTCGATCTATATATATATATATAATATATATATATATATATATATATATATATATATATATATATATATATATATATATATGTATATATATATATTTATATATATATATATATATATATATATATATATATATATATATATATGTATATTTATATCGTACTAAAAAAATTTGGCAACGGTGCGACTACTCTGACTTTAATTAGTAATTGTGCATCTAGTTCTAAAATAGCTTCAGTTCCTAAAATGTTTAACATTTTTTTCTGCTTTTTATGTGATTTTGTTTTAAGATTTTTTTTTTAATAATGAAAACAAGGTAAAAGCGTGAAACATGCAAATTAAACAAATAACAAAAAACCAATACTAGTTGACAGATTGTACAAAAAGTCAACATAGAAGCAAAGCGAGTTTTTAATAATTATGTTAAGTTCCTAATAAAAAATGGCATCATTTTTATTTGTTACAATTAATATTCATTAAATTTGGGCTCTTTTGGATCAATGTTTAACTAGGGCGTATATCGTACCAGAAAGTAGAGAAACAATAACCAAACTTACAAACAGAAACCATTATCATTTTTCCACCCTATACACACAGAAGCGGTATCGCCAGTCTTATATAAGGGAATAACGGAAGGCATAATTTCCTGCTACTCGCTCTATTACTCAAGAAGCGTTTGGAAAGCGCCTACATCTCGCGAGAGGGTTTTGTAAAAGTAACGGCTCCCTGGAAGTATTTTGTGTCGTATGAATACCGTTTAAGTAAACATTAGAGACACTACTTATCATATAATTTTAAAAATCATAAACAAACGAAAATACATGCATTAAAAAAGGACAAATGTGTTTTTTTATAAAAGAGAACTTATATTTTTGTGGAAATGTATACGAAAAGTTGTTTGTAGCTAACATTTTGACATTATAAACATATTCTAAAAAAATATTGAAAAAATCATAAACATTTTTATTTTATAGTAGAATCAGATGTTCATAAAAAACCTTTATGTATATATTATGACATATTGTGTATATATAAAACCATAAATGCCGATATTATCTCAGCGACATTCGCATATCAAACCATAAATGTAGTGCTTGAAATTTGGGCAACTATCATCTATCTATATAAATGGCTAGGATGATAAGTCACACTGTTTATCTAGTAAGGTAACTACGCCACCTAGGAAAGAAATCTGAGCTACTAACTGACATTTTAATATAATGAGTCAATCATATATTTTGTTCTTGAAACGATATGTTTAATTAATAATGCTAATAATTTAATTAATAATACGATTAATTCTTTCGTGAAATTGACAAAAATATTGGTTGCTGCAATGTTAAGATAAAATCAAATAAATAAAATAATTAAAAGGTTTATGTTAGTTTAGATTTAAATATCTACCGCCACCTAGGAAAGAAATCTGAACTACCAACTGCCATGGCTAAATTTATCTGACAAATGAAATATAAAATATTTATTTGTCAACTAAAGTACCAAATCAGAAGTTATCTGGACGATAAACTGTGTTTATTATTAGACTGTAGGTTATCGCGAAATCAAAAATTTAACCTAAATATTGTTATTTATTTTGGGCGAGAGACATGGATCCGGTATTCCGGTATTAAAATATTTAGTGAAATCGAAGAGTATGACGTTTAATATTTATAAATTAGGTGCTAGAATATTTGAGGCAGTATTGACTATTTTAATTTTTGTTAAGATAAAGAGTTTTTTAAGAATCCAGACTAAGTAAACCGAAAGTGATCTATATTCCAAGAATATATTGTAAATAGTTGTTAATAAAAAATAATAAAAGAGGCTAACCACTTTACTGATGGAGAAGGGGGGGGCTATGTATTTGTCAGCATCGCAAAATGATTTTCAATGGTTACAAAAACAACTTTCACGTGTTGTTCTTCAAACTTGTAAGGTTTAATAGATTCATCAACATCTTCAAACATTTCTTGGTTTTCTTTGCTTTCAATTTCTGCTCCACTATTCCAATTTTCTACAAAAAGCAATAACTTTATCACTCGTATCTAATATTGGCTCCTTGAAGTTGAAGGTTCAAAATATTCAGTTAATTTAAAAACACGTTGTAAAAATTTTCCACGTGATAACAATCTTGCCTCACTATAAAATAATAATTTTGAATGTACTGCATGTATGCCACTACAAAGTGCAGAAAAGATTCTAGTTTCTAAAGGTCTCATTTTTATGTAAATAACTACTACTAGAACCGTAGTTAGTACAATGTTTAGGCCAGGAGACATTTCTTTGGAAGCAATTTCTATTCTTCTAAGACTGAAGTGAAATCACAAAATTGATCGAAGGCAATAAAATAAGCATCTTTATTGTTATCAAGCTTAACCGAAAAGAATTGAAGTACAGGAACAAAGAAATAATACCAAAATTACCCATTTAATCTCTAATAGCACTTCTTCTAGCAACAGCCATATTATTTGCAATATCATGGCTAACACATTTAAAGAACAATTTTATAACAAACTCCAACCTCTCACCTATTTCACAGCACTTAAAAGATGATATCGGCATTATTAATTCTCCTGCCTTATACTTATGCAAAAATACTTCTGTTACGATAACTATTGCGTTTAAAACTATAAATATATTATGACTAATTCTGTTTTTGTTCCAGTCAATTCGAAGTTGTTTACAGAAACCTATAGACCCCAATTTTGATGAGTCATCCACGACTCGAGCAGTTAAAAAAACTAGTTTTAACCGTTGGTCGCCTTCACCAAAATATGAGATTATTCCGGACTTTCGCCGAACTTTCGAGATGACAACAGTTTATGTATTTAAACGAAACAATTTTATTTGGGAAGTCAGTCATAAGAAGATCGGGAAACGCGATTTAATTGTAACGAAACGTTAATAAATTATTTGTAATATAAATTAGAATTAATAAAGACTTTAATAAATTCGTAATTAGTTATCGTGAGTTTTAATAAATTAGAATATAGACAATAAATTAGAATAAAGACAAATAAATTAGAACTATATAAATATACAACAGTGGTGTCGGTGTGAGATTTGAATATAAAAAGACTTTTGAATTCTTGAAAAGACTTTTGAACTTTTGAAAAGTATCGTTCATCGGGAACATCCGCGAATTTCGGTAGTGATCGTTGTACGAAAGAACATTTAAAAAAAATGCTGCTAGTAGAACTTTCAGTGAAACAGTTGCGTGAGCAACTAGAAGAACGTGATGAAGACTGCAGCGGGTCCAAGAAGATACTTCAAGAACGACTAAAAAATGTTCTGGGGATGACCCAGAGACATTCCATTTTCAGTCAGTAGAAGAAGCCGTTTTAACTAAAATAATTGATGGAAAATTCGAGACTGTTTCCAAAAGATTCGATGAAACGTCTCAAATGATCGAAGAAACTTCTCAAATTATTAAAGAAACAGCTAGACAAAACGACGAGAAATTTAAAAATATGTCTAGAAGATTCGACGAAGTATGTATTCAGAATAGTGAGAAGTTTAAAGAAGTCTCTAAAACATTTGATAAAGTTGAAGAGAAAATCAAACAGTTAGAGACCATGATAACTAACACGAGAGTGCTACCACCAATTAATACGGTAGCTGTAGATCCGGTAGAGATAAAAGAAGACGAGACGAAATGTAAGTGGGAAACACGGCCGAAATTTGAAGGAAGCGGAGGTTATGTTCATGTCAAAGTTCCAACTTTCGACGGAAAATCGTCATGGAACAACTACATGAAACAGTTCGAATCAGCTGCAAGAGAGAATGGATGGTCAGAAAAAGAAAAAGCTGTAAACCTGACTATAGCTCTTCGAGGAGATGCCTTAGATGTGCTCCAGACCATAGCCGTAGAGGAGACGGATGATTTCGAACAACTGAAGAAGAGGTTAAATATGCGATATGGCCACGAACACTTGGAACATGTATATCAGTCGCAGCTCAAAAATCGAAGACAAAAGAAAGATGAGGCTCTTCAAGAATATGAAGTAGATATCGCCAGATTAGTGCGATATGCTTATCCAACAGCTCCCGAAGACATGATGGAAAAGTTGGCCGTTCAAACGTTTATTGATGGTCTTCGTGATCATGAGATACAAAGAACACTACGATTAGCTCGTCACAAGACGCTGGTTGATGTCTTATCCGCCGCCCTCGAATACGAGTCAGCTACGCAGGCCTCTGGCGGTTACAGTAAAGTTAGGACTGTAAAAGAAGAAGAAGATGAAGATAAACTTGACCAGCTCTTTAATATGATAAAAAGCATGACACACAAGAAAACGAAGACCATAAGACCGAAGACAAAACCAGAATGCGTCGGCCTTAGGGGAGCAGCTTCGACCCAGAACTTTACCAAAGACCCTCTGATACTAATAGCTTCTTTGAAATGTCGTGAAGATAGTGTATATGTAGATGGAGAAATAAATGGTAAAAAGCATACGTTGTTGGTGGATACCGGAGCGACAAGAACCATTATTCGCCCGACAGTTATAAACAGCCATAAGAAACTGTTACCAACGAGGTTGCGACTGCGGACCGCTACAGGTGAAAATGCCAACATTCATGAAGAAATCCAGGTACAATTAGGAATTGGAACAGAAAAGTTCGTTCATACTGTTATAGTTGCTGACATCGAAGAGGATGTTATATTAGGAATGGACGTAATGAATACGCATGGATTCCAATTGGATTTTAAGAATAAGGTAATCAAAGTTGGTAACGAGGAGGTATTTCTCCATCCACATGATGACAACACTATGCAAGCAGCCGTTAAAGAAGATACAGTCGTGCCTGCGAGAAGTGAAACGATAATAGTAGCGCGGCTACAGGAAATTGTGGACGAAGGAACACCTGTTATGATGGAGCCTTGGAATCATGACGACGAAGTTGGCCGTGGAATCATAATTGGAAAAGAATTAGTGACTTCGGCTAAAGAAATTCCTGTGAGACTTATTAATGTCAATGACTACCCAGTGACCATCAAGAAAGAGACAAAAGTAGGAACTTGTGTACCTGTCACATCCATAATCCGTCAGACGACAACGTCTGATAATTCCAACGATAAATTTGATCAAATGGTTGCGGTTGCTGGACAGTCTCTGAATCAGATTAAGAAAAGGAAATTAAGGGAATTTCTTCGGCAGTAGCGTGATATTTTCGTACCGAAAGGAGGAAAGACGGAAAGAACTACCGTTGTTAAGCATAAAATTGATACTGGTAATGCTAAGCCAATTCGTCAAACAGCTCGACGATTACCACAGGCGAAAAGAGAGGAAGCTGAAACGATTGTTCAGGAAATGAAGAAAGACGGGGTGATAGAACCTTCTACGAGCCCATGGGTCTCTCCGGTGGTCCTTGTTAAGAAGAAAGACGGAACAACGAGGTTCTGTGTGGATTACCGTTTGCTGAACAACGTTACCAAGAAAGATAGTTTTCCTCTGCCTCGGATCGATGACACATTAGACACATTGGCTGGAAGTAAATTATTTTCTACTTTAGATTTGAAGTCTGGATACTGGCAGGTAGAAATGGACCGGTAGATAAAGAAAAGACAGCCTTCACCACAGGATCTGGACTATGGCAATTCAACGTTATGCCATTTGGACTTTGTAACGCTCCTGCGACATTTGAGAGGCTTATGGAAAATGTGTTGAGAGGGCTATCTTGGAAAACATGCCTAGTTTATCTAGACGACATAATCGTCTTGGGGAGACATTTGAAGACCACCTGAAGAATTTAAAAAACGTTTTTAATCGACTTAAAGCTGCCCAATTGATGTTAAACCCCAAGAAGTGCCAGCTATTACAAGGTAAGTCAATTATCTGGGTCATATAGTCAGTAAAGAAGGAGTGGCCGTGGATAAGGAAAAATCGATTCTATTAAGGAATGGCCAAAACCAACTGACAAACACCAAGTGAGAAATTTTCTGGGACTATGTACTTACTACCGGAGGTTTATTAAGAAGTTTGCAGATATCGCTAAACCATTAACGCGACCTACAGAGGAAGCAAGAGAATACCGCTGGGATGTAGACTGCCAGAATGCCTTTGAGACCTTAAAAAAGCATTTAATCACAGCACCAATTTTAGGGTATCCATTGCCAGAAGGAGAGTTCATCTTAGATACAGATGCAAGTAATGTGGGAATTGGAGGAGTGCTGTCTCAGATTCAAGAAGGACAGGAAAGAGTCCTTGGATATTTTAGTAAAGTTCTCTCAAAACCTGAGCGGAATTATTGCGTCACGAGAAGAGAACTTCTGGCAGTAGTGAAATCAGTAGAGCACTTCTATCAATACCTCTATGGAAGGAAGTTTTTAATCCGAACCGACCATGCCGCCCTTAAGTGATTGATGCAGTTTAAGAATCCAGAGGGTCAGATAGCCAGGTGGATCGAACGACTCCAAGAATATGATTTTAAGATTGAGCACCGGGCCGGAGTTAGCCACCGCAACGCTGATTCTCTTTCCAGAAGGCCATGCCCAGCAGAGTGTTCTCACTGCAACAAAACGGAATCCAAGGAAGCAGCAGTGCTAAGAACGACGGTGGTCCACGACGACTGGACGCCTACCAAGATCAGGGAAGAACAAGAGAGAGACCCAGTTATCCAGAAAATCCGAAAATGGAAAGAGGAAAACCGTCGACCACCTTGGCAAGAAATATCGAACCTAGGCTCAATAGTTAAGACGTATTGGGCCCAGTGGGACTCATTTATCATGGAAGATGGCTTGCTCAAACGAGTCCTGGAAAATGATGACGGTTCAGAGAAGAGAAGACAGTTGGTGATTCCAAAGAGCAGAATAGCCGAAGTACTTCGTCAGTTACACGACAGTCCATCAGGAGGGCATTTTGGTGTGAAAAAGACCCTTCAGCGAATTCGGGAACGGTTTTATTGGATGAACAGTTCCGACGATGTAAAAGACTGGTGTAAGAAATGTACTATTTGTGCTACGAGTAACGGGCCTTTTCGAAAAAGGAGAGCTCCTATGAGACAATATAATGTTGGAAGCCCGTTTGAAAGAATATCTTTGGACATTGCTGGGCCATTTCCAGAAAGTGATAATGGAGGCAAGTACATGTTGGTAGTAATGGATTACTTCACTAAGTGGGTCGAGATTTACGCACTCCAGACCAGAAGGCCGCCACCGTTGCAGATAAGTTGATCCAAGAATATATCAGCCGATTTGGAGTGCCTTTGGAAATCCATGGTGACCAAGGCAGGAACTTCGAAAGCGATTTATTCCAAGGAATATGTGATAGACTAGGTATGAAGAAAACAGGAACTACGGCTTATCATCCGCAATCGGATGGTATGGTAGAACGAATGAATAGAACAGTTGGCAAGTATTTGACAAAGATGGTGTCCGATCATCAGCGAGACTGGGACCAATATCTTCCGTTCTTCACAATGGCCTACAGATCTGCTGTTTATGAATCAACAGGCCAGACACCAGCCAGAGTCCTATTCGGACGCGAGATGCGACTACCTTGTGATCTAGAGTTTGGGTGTCGACCTGGAGAAGATGTAGCAGGTGAAGATTCTGTGATCGAATTACGAAGAAGAATGGACGATGTACACGAGTTGATCCGTTCCATCTCCAGATCGCTAGTGACCGAATGAAGAAAACGGTACGATACGCAAGCCGAAAAGGGGTGTTTTAAGAAGAACGACAAAGTCTGGCTTTATAATCCCAAAAAGCGGAAAGGTTGTTACCCCAAGTTGCAGCAGTTTTGGGAAGGTCAATACCTCATTATAGAAAGATCAATGATGTCATTTATCGAATAAGCAAGATTCCGAGGGGAAAGCCGATGATAGTACACCTTAACCGGCTGGCGTCTTTCGAAGGTGACCACGACGTAGATGAAGAAGTGGAAGTAAACCAAGTCCAAGATGTGTCTGACCTCACGTTTGAGGAATTCATGGGTGCCTATGGAGGTACCGGTAAAGCAAGACATGGTGTTACCACTGAAGAAAGGCAAGATCTACTCGCGCTTCCCGATGACTACTCACTGGCCCTTACCATCCCGGCCAGTATCAAAGACGCACCAGGGTTGGCATCCGTCTTTCGAAGGAAGTTCGGTCGAGTTGCAGAACTTCAATGCTAAGTGCCAGCTCCCGGTAAAACCTTGAAACTCTAAGATGCGTCACGTTACCTTTTCTACCTGGTAACAAAAGACACTGCCCGTGACCAACCTACCTACCGAGATGTATGGGAAGCCTTACTTCAGTTGAGAGAGCACGTACTAGAGTCCGACGTGCAAAAGTTAGCCATGCCAAAGTTAGACTGTCGCCAATTAGATTGGAGGGTTATTCGAAGTATGGTGGAGGAGACCTTTAAAGACACCGAAGTCCAGGTGTTAGTCTGTAGCAATCTGCATAGTTATTGGCGCGGAGAGAAAACCGTCCCTTGTCATTTTTATACAACTGGAAGTTGTAAAAGAGGGTCCAGTTGCCGATACCAGCATGTCGTTCCAGTTCCAGTCCCGACAAGTTTCCAGGAGGAACCATCTTTTAAGAGGGGGGCAATGTTACGATAACTATTGCGTTTAAAACTATAAATATATTATGACCAATTCTGTTTTTGTTCCAGTCAATTCGAAGTTGTTTACAGAAACCTATAGACCCCAATTTTGATGAGTCATCCACGACTCAAACAGTTAAAAAAACTAGTTTTAACCGTTGGTCGCCTTCACCAAAATACGAGATTATTCCGGACTTTCGCCGAACTTTCGAGTTGACAACAGTTTATGTATTTAAACGAAACAATTTTATTTGGGAAGTCAGTCATAAGAAGATCGGGAAACGCGATTTAATTGTAACGAAACGTTAATAAATTATTTGTAATATAAATTAGGATTAATAAAGACTTTAATAAATTCGTAATTAGTTATCGTGAGTTTTAATAAATTAGAATATAGACAATAAATTAGAATAAAGACAAATAAATTAGAACTATATAAATATACAACACTTCCATAAACGCAGTGCGTGAAATTTGGGCAATTATCATCTATCTATATAAATAATGGCTAGGACGATAAGTCACACTGTTTATCCAGTAAGGTAACTACGCCACCTAGGAAAGAAATCTGAACTACAAACTGACATTTAAATGTAATAAGTCAATCATATATTTTGTTCTTGAAACGATATGTTTAATTATTAATGCTAATAATTTAATTAATAATACGATTAATTCTTTCGTAAAATTGATGATGATATCCCTTATATTTTTCCTAAAAACCTACCCAACCGCTGCTTCACTATCCTGTTAGACATATATAATTCTATCTGATCTTCTTAAATATTTTTTACTCAATGGAACATATCCGTAATTATACCAGTCCTAAAACAGAGCCAAACACCAGACTTTCCTCAGTTATATAGACCGATTTCTCTCACTTGCACCATGTGTAAATTAATGGAGCAGATGATAAACAGACATCTTTTATGATTTATCAAAAATACCAAATTTTACCCAAACAACAATTTGGTTTTCGCCGACATCGTTCCACAAACGATGACCTCATCCTCCGTCATACCCACATAGTCGAAGCAGTCAAGAATACTGCTTTTGATAAAATCCCTAGACAGAATATTCTAGATAAACTATTAGCCAGTGCCATTAACTTAAAAAAAAATATTTTTATACGGCCTCAATTAAAACATTTTTAAATTCATTAAGCACTTTATTAGCTCTAGATCCTTCTGTAAAGTAGAGTTTCTGCAAATGGTTGACTATCATCACCCCACATCCAACAAGACGATATATAGAGATTAACGATATATGCCACAGTCTTTCCTCCCCAGTCAAAATTTACTACATATGTTGATGACCTTGTTATTTATTGCCATGGTCTTGCGACTACTACTACTTGCAAACATCAGTGGACTTATTACAAAATAGATTAAAGACAAAATGGATTATTACAAAATATTACAAAATCACAACTCATCAAATTCACCAGAAAAACACCTTCCACTGCCCCTAAAATCTTAGTGAATAACTACCCTCTCCCAACCGTCGATGCCCGCAATATTCTAGGACTAATACTTGACTCTTGACTTTCTTAGAAACAACATATTTAGGAAACTAGAGCAAAGTACAAAAAATCCTTACATCATCATCATCATTTTGGCTTTACAACCCTGTGTGGGTCCTAGCCTCCCCAAGAATTCTCTTCCAGTCGTCCCTATTCATCGCCTTCCTCCGCCAAGCACGTATTTCCATATTTCTCATATCTTGGTCTATGTTATCTAGGAATCTTGTTCTAGGTCTTCCTCTTTTTCTTTGACAAATAGGTCTATCAAGGAGCGTTTTTCTAGTTGGGTCGGTTTGCTCCATCCGCATTACATGGCCTACCTACCTCAGACGTCCTATCTTAATGTGTTTTACGATATTTGGTTCCTGGTATATTTTATAGAGTTCGAAGTTGTATCGTCTTCTCCAGACACCATTTTCATTTACCGCTACATAGATTCGTCTCAGTATTTTTCTTTCGAAACTTCCTAACATGTTTTCATTGCTTTTTGTTAAAGTCCAGGTTTCTGAATCATATGTTAGGACTGGGCGTATTATTGTTTTGTAGAGTTTTACTTTTGTGTTTCTTCATATAGCTGTAGATTTCAAAAGGAGATCAAGCCCAAAATAGCATCTATTGGCCGTGCAAATTCTGCGGTTTATCTCTGCGGTAATGTCATTTTCAGTATTGACGAGCGTTCCCAGGTATACAAATTCGTTAACTGCTTCGATGACGTCATTTTCTATAACAAGTGGCCGTCGTATTTGTGGTTGCGGACCTATTTTCACGTATTTCGTTTTATTAATGTTTATTATTAAACCCATTTTTGTAGCCGCTTCCTTTAGTGCTACATACGCCTCTTGTGCTGCGTTCTCCAACAATATTGATATCATCATAAAAAATCCTTACAAACCCTTAATTCAGTACATAATACTGTTATCCGCCTTTGTTTAGTAGCTTTCAGTAGCAATCCATCTGTGAGCCTCTACCGCGAAGCCAACAACCCTCTCTTTGGCTTAGGCGTCTATCTAGGCTATCTCCTCCTTTCTTATGCCACCTCTACTTCAGCTAACGTTTCTAATTCAGTACACACACTGCTGACATTACCCAACTATACAAGTACTCACTCTCCTGCTCCACGCATACCTACTATCCCCCTCATACTTCCAACTTTAATACCACAGATAAAATTATCGCTTAATAATCCTCTCCCTTAAAAAAATGTCATGGCTGCGCAACATTTGGAATGCAGAGCTATGAAATGCTTTGCAATGCTGCTAAAAACAGAACTATTTAATCCTGACTATTAAACATCTCACCTGACAAGACGATGTACGGTGGACGCCTACGCAGAAATGCACGACACCTTAAGAAGAAGAACCCTCTCTCGATCCCGCAGAATTCTCCTTGAACCAAAACTTTACCGAATTTTTTTTGGGAGGTGAGAATCTTTAAAAGATCGTCAGGGAGGATGTCCCTGGTGAGTCAGATTTAATCCAACACGCTGAAACGCGTGCCGAGACCGCCTACCGAATAAACTCACCCCCTCTCCTGCCGACGGGTCTGGAACCGCTTTTAGCGAGCATGTCTGACCTGCAGATCTTACTTATAGCTCCCTGTAATACCCCTAGCGTGAATTCCATAGATTGGTCAGCCTTACGTACACCCCCCAGCCAAGCCCGCACACCAAAGCGAACGAGGACGAAAAAGAGGGCGGTCGGGACGCTCCCCAACCCAAGATGGAACCAACCGTAAGATGTCAGTCGACAGTTACGAATAATTCCAATCGTTCATACCTTCATCTATTTACTCTTTCTTATTCACCCATTCATCCATAATTAGTCGCATTCAACTCTAGTCATTCCTTACTTTCATCTAGACACGCGTATTCATCCAACGATTCATTCTAACATTTAGATGGGGCAGTCTGTGTAGGTCGGATGTAAAAGGTCCATTTCCGCTGACTGTTCCCAGACGATACATGACATACAGCAAAGAGATACACTGACAAAAAGGAAATGATAAGAAAGAGCACAGATATGATCAGAGAAGAGAGAAAGAGGAGAAAGGATGAAATTAAAGCTAGGAAAGTAGCCAAAGAAAGAAAAAAGAAAAGATAGAGAACATTAACAGGAAAAAGAAATTAAAAATAAAATTGTTCAGCAAACAAAAACTTATCATATAAACAAAATCAAATCAAGAATAAAACAACGATAAAGTTAATAATTATATAAAACTATGATAAAATAAATAAATAAGTAAAACCGTGTAAAAATAAAATAGGATAAATTAAATTAGACAGTAGTGTGGTTTGGGTGTATGGGGTCCTCCCCCAACTGACTGCCTTTTACGACACAAGACACGTTAAAAAATAAATATACGGTTATCCTGTCTGCAGTCGCCTCTCTTTTTCTTCTTTATGCTTTATTATCTGTGCGACAAAAGCAATGATCAGGTCGAAGTCATGCTTGCTGTCGATATCTTTATCAATTAGCTCGCGAGGCTCGCCTAGGGGGGCTCCCAGACCCAGATGCAGCTCGGTATGCCCCACGTGATATGCGGGGCATACGAGCATGACATGCTGCGCATCATCGACCACCCCGCACTCAGAACATAGATCGTTCTCGGTTTTCCCTATACGATGGGTGTATTTCCTGAACGATCCATGCCCTGTCAAGAACTGTGTGAAGTAATAGTTGACGCGCCGATGTCGACACCCATACCACCTCACTGCGTCCGGGATCAGGGATCTGGTCCAGTCAGCCTTCCCGACTTCGACTGCCTATTCCCTCTGCCACGTCTCTAGACTTGTAGCTCTTTCCTGTGGCCCTGAACCTATCGCTCCGTTGCCCCTTTGGTACATTCTGGCTCTCTCCCTGGCCAAGATGTGCACCGGTACAGAACCGACCACCACCTGTAAGGCAATGGTTGATACAGTCCTGTACGCACTACACACCCTGATCAGGGGTTTCCTATAATCCCTAATAAGCATGTCTTTATACTTTTTCATCCGAAGGAACTCGTGCCACACTGGGGCCCCGTATAGTTGTATGGACAGTATTTATTGAAGCATTACTGTTCTCTTTTGGTATCCGGGTCCCCTGATGTTGGGCATTAACTTGTTCAGTGTTGAGGTCTTTTCTTCCGACTTCTGACATGCTTCTTGCATATACTGTCCGAAAGAGAGTCTGTTATCATAGGGTATTCCTAAGTACCTGACCGTCCTTTGAGGTCTTATTGCGAAGATTATATCGTTTCTTTTTCGTGGTCCCCTCAAGATTATTGCTTCTGTCTTTTCTACTGCTGGTTTTAGGTCGTCCTTCTTTATCCACGCCGCGGTCGTTCTTTATTTACCTTTTCTGTTATTCCCCAATTCGTATCCTCTTCGACAAGTAGGGCTACTCTTCTCTTCTTGGGTGTTTCTAGTACCCCGTTATATAGTATGTTCCAAAGTAAGGGTCCTAGGATTGACCCCTGGGTACTTCCGCGGTCATTTCTTTCTTTTAATAAGTAATCCTTTATTATGTTGGACATATACTCTGGAGCCTCAAATTCGACGATTCGGTCTACCATAAATGTTTAGGATTAAACTTGAGAGGTCGCTGATTAAATTATATCGGATAAATAATTATAACGAAAAATGCAATATGGGTTGGTACATAAAATTGGTGAAAATAACAACTATAAATTGTAAATAAATTACGGAATTAACTGGTTTACTCATTATTAATGTTATGTACAAAGAAATATAAGGCCTACCCTTTGGTTCTACTGATTAGTTCGTACCAGGCTGAAGAGTTGGTCGGTGGTACCGACGCTAGCGTCGCCGTCGCCCGAGGCTCAGCACGAGAACCGTCCGGAACTAGATGCGTGTCGATCGATCGCTGTCTGACAAAGAAGTGATTTTGAGATCGTTTCTAGGGCACAAACCAGCCTCTACCTGTGGGGTGCTCAACAGCTCGTAGGCCGGGCATGCCATAAATCAACCATTTGTTTCAATATTTCTGACATAGAATACAAAGAAAAAAGCCCAATTTTGCGTACTTTGACATGATAAGTGAGAGCCAGTTTAAGTTTTACGAACTCACAGGAAATAATATATTTTAAAAAGATCTTTGAAATACAGCACCCAAATTAGGTCATATTACAGTACCGTAACAGACAAAATATTAACTGTAAAAATATGAAATGAATGCGCACATACTTTCCCAAACAATAAGTTTGCTGAATTAAAAGCATTTCTTATGTCTAGCAGAACAAAAACCACCCATCTTTTCTGGCTTGGCCGCGTCCCTTATCCAGGTTGCGGCATCGACTGTCGATCTGTCGTTTCGAAATCCGTATTGTTGGTTTGATAGCACTCTCTCATCTTCCAACACGCGCTTCAGCCGCCTCTTGATAAGTCTTTCATAGAACTTACCAAGGCAGTCCAGGAGGCATATTGGCCGATAAGAGGCTGCTGAATCGGGGAGTTTCCCAGGCTTTAGCAGTAGGACCAAGTTCGCTTCCTTTAAGTCCCTGGGAAACTGTTGCTTCTGCAGTAAGTCGTTGTATATTTTTTTGATCAAGCCTGGTTTCTCCGTTGCTAGTACTTTTATTGCCTCCAGTGGCAGCCCGTCAGGGCCGAGAGCATTCCCTGTCTTTATCTTCTGGCCAGCGGTTCTTATTTCCTTTTCCGTGAACTCCTCTACTATTGTTGGAAATATTTTTATAAAATTTTAAGAATCCTTGGTAGGGAGGAGGATTCGGCTGATTACATCCGCTGGTCTACGTCAAGTCTATATGAAGCGATTATCTTAAGCGTCTTTATGCTTATCTTGTACGCATCTCCCCATATATCCTCGTCCAATGTTTTATTAGGATCTGCCACTTTTCTTTTTTCTCTTGTGTTATTTTTTTGTTTAACGTTTTCTTTAGATCATTATATATTTCTTTGAACTCGAGGCTGCCCTGGATTCTCGTATAATTTCTTCAAGCTCTGAGGCATCTCTCTTGTAGACCTTCTATCTCATCCGTCCAACAATAGGGAGATTTTTTATTATCATTTATCTTCACGGTGGCCAACTTTACTGCACTTTCGAGTGCTCTTCTTAGTTGACCAAGGTCAGAAATCTCTTTTTCATTGATCTTTCTGACCTCCGATGGGTACGTGGTTTTATTGAAATAAATTTCCGTGTGTCCTATCGGCCGTCTTATTTCCCCTTTCATTTTTATTTCATATTTAATATACCAGAGGTAGGTGCATAACTGATCGTCAATTACATCCCACCCGTGCACTCTCCTGGATAGCCCTTTACTCGCGAATGTAATATCGATGGGTGTTCGGCTGGCCCCCCTTACGTAAGTTAGTTTGTTAGTGTTTATTACTTGGAGGCCAGCCTGGGCTATTCATTCGTTCCATAGTTCCCCCTTTGCGTCGTGTATGGAGGAACTTCACAATCTCGATTTCGCGTTGATGTTACCGGCGATCCGTACTTCTTTTTCGTTCGTGGCAGAGCTCTTATTTCGTCTACAATTACTTTGTATCTTATCATAGGGATATTTGGGGACATATAGCATGCCAGGAGTCTGAAAGCCCTCAATTTGATGAGGATATGATTTCCTCCCCAAACAATACTTCGCACTCCCAAAACCCCTATTTCTAAAGAGCATTGGTACGTTTTTCCCGTTATCCTGAATCCAACCACCGGATGACGTTATCTTTTGTTTGGTTCCGGAACGATGAGCACGTCTGTTTCTAGCTTGCTGGCTTTAACGTGGACAAGGTTGTGCGCTCGGCGGGCTCTGCCCACGTTAACCTGCAACCGTATACCAGGTTGATCTTTAAGGGCCACTTTGGTTCAGTTCCCAAAGGTCATTTCTGCATCGGATTCACGTCTTTTGAGAACGTTACAAACCATAAAAACTAAAATAAATAAATAAATTCATATAAATAAAATAAATAAATACGTTATATGGATAAAATATGTATAAATAAAAAAATTTAATTAATAAAAATGGTTCGGTAACATTGGAATGATTAAAATAAATAAAACAAATTTCGTAGATATAAAATAAAACCTAGGTGGGCTGTACATGGGCCCATCTTCGTTTTTCAAAAAGTCCATTTTATATTTTTTTGGCGTGTTTTCGGAGTTTTCCTTTTCTTCCCCTGCCGTATAAAACGGTTCGGTAGGAGGAACAAGCCATCCTGTCCATCATATGCCCTTCTTGTTTGCACACCGAGCAGTACGGTTTGCTGATGCAGTTTGCAACTGTATGCCCTGTTTTAAATATTTATAGCAGCACTCCTCCCTGATCTCTTCTTTGCCTTCGTATTTATTGTGCCCGAACTTTAGGCACTTACAGCATCTAACTGGGTTTTGTCTCTCCATTATTGGACACCCAACCTATCCTATTTTTCTTGAGCTGTACCTCCTCAGCTCTTCTGCTCTGGAGGGGCGTACGGCTATCGTAGCCACTTGTTTCCCATATCTGTTGGCTCTTAGGACCTTAACTTTTTTCTTTCTTCTAAAGTCTCCTTTCTTCAGATTGCCATGTCCATCCTGTTCATTTTGCTGTCCAGTTCGGCCCTCAACTTCGCCGCAGCTCCTCTCTCATTTAACTTTACAAGTAGATCTCCCTCATTCGTTCTTATTAGCTTGTCCACTGGTACCCCGATCGTTCCAATGCCGATTTTCTCTCTCATTTCCTTCCCTCTTAGTAAAATCTCCCAGGATATACTATCTCTATGCCCTACATACTCGATAGCTTACATTATGGTTTCCTTATTCAGGACTTTTGCGACTACAACCCACATGACCTCTGGGATTTCGTGCATTTCTTTCCTTATGTCTGTCCTTTATAGCCCTTTTTGCCATGTCGTACGCTTCTCTCCCCCCCCCCTCGTTCCCTGTCTAATCTGTCAACGAAAGTATACCATATTGTTTTTTTATTTGTTTTTCTTTTATTGTTTTCTAGGTAATTTATTTCTCCCTCTTTTATTTCTTCTAGTATCTCTTCTAGGTCCCCCCTATATCTTTAATGATGTTTTCCACACCTTTATCTTTCGCTTTCTTTTTTGTAAATATTATACAGTTACAGGAACGTATACCTATTCCTTGTGGATTATACAGTTCTTTTTTTCTACTGTTTCTAGTAGCCCGGCTTGTCTAGTAGCCCCGCTTGTTTAATGCCCTTTTGATTTTTTCTTGTTCTTGTTTCTGCTTCTCCTGCTCCTCTTTTAGTTTACAATGGTCACATTTTAATTTGTGTTGTTGTTTTTTTCGGTTGTCCTATTATCTTTCCGTTTGTTGTTTGTGGATTTTCTAATCCCTATTAATTTTTTTAAATCAGTGTCTACCTCCAGATTTTTTCCCTGTTTGCTAAATTTGTTAAAAATTTCTTCGAGTTTAGTATTTAATTCCTCCAATTTCCTGTTTATTTTTTCTTGTTTTGTTTCATTTGGAAACCTTATGCTCTTCTTCAGCCTTTCCCTTTTGAGGTCATTTATCCTCTCCATGCTTTCTGCTTTTCTTTTCTTTATGTTTATTGTCTCCCCCTTTTCTTCTTCGTCAAACAGGAGAGTGGCCAGCGCACTCCCCTCGATATTCTGCCATGCATCTTTAATTTTTTCAACTTTCTTCTATGGTTGTTCTTCCCCTATCTCTTCCTCATCGTTCTCACTATCTTCTGTAATTTCGTCTTGTACTAATGTCGACTGCTTTGCAACAGTCGATCTATTAAGATTTTGTTATTGCTTGTCTTATTACAAGTTCCCTCTCAAAACTATTCATCATCTCTCCTGCTAATTCTGTTTTTAAGTCGTCATGTGACTGTTCCTCCCTACTCTTTTTTTTTCCATTTCCTTTGCATTGTCCATATTGTCTTGCCGATGGTCGTCGTTCTTCACCTCCGTCTGTTTTGAATTTTTTATATTACTCATAAATGGTCCCACGAGCCGGGACGTGCTGTACGTCTGGCGCGGCAGTGCGCCCTTACCACGCTAAGGCTTCGATACTTAAAGAGGTCGCCAGGTATCCCGAAGGGATCGTTTGTGATGCTCTAACCCTCTTATCTCCCATATATTTTGGCTCGATGCCTTCCACCGTAATAGTGGGGATTTTTTATCGAAGTTTACTCCTCTAGGCTTTTTTTCACAGTTGCCTTCGGACGCAGTGGCAGTCTGTTTGAGCAGTCTGCTTGGAGTTTTCACATAACTACTGCCTCCCCAGTTACGTAGGAAATGGAACAGGACGTGTGATGGAAAAGGTGACAGGTGGGGTAAACGTGTCTGCTACTCACATGGAATTTGTTGGGAGAATGTTTTTTTTTCTTTTTTTTTGGGGTGGACCAGATTGAAAATTGGGATTAAGTAGCCATGGGAGAGTTGGTAGGTAGTTGTGTTACTGAAGGCGAAAAAGCATCGCATCTGCTTGTCTCAGTTGCGACGCACTATAGCGTCCTGCGGGGGTGGTGTCCGGCGCTCACCCGGTGCACAGACGCTGGACGCTGGTACTGTGTTTGGTTTTACTGTTGTGACCAGTTGCAGACCAGTTACTAATTGACCCTCTCACCAGCGTCGAGGAGAAAATTACAGTCCCAGAAAGGATTACCGAAATTTAATATGTTACTTATAAAGTTTAGTAAGGCTGAAACCAGCCGAGAGTTAATTAGGAAATCCTTACTAGAAATTTCTAATTTTAAGAAAATCGATCGTGTTCTCTACACTGACGCATTAAAGAGCGAAACAGAGGTTGGTTGTGCGGTTACCACTACGCAAACAGTCGTTAGATCATGTCAAATACCTGGCACATGCAGCGTCCACACTGGTGAACTGTATGCCATTTAGCAAGCCTTCAAACTCCGCACAGCACCCAATCAACATATTGGCTATCTGTACAGACTTAATCGTCTCTATCCAGTCCATCAATAATCTATTCACTAATTACTCTTTTGTAGAAAAAATCCATAACATTTAACAAAACCTTATCATCCACGACATACATATCACTATCATATGGATTCCCTCTCCGATCGGGATTACATATAACGACAACGTCGATCGCTTTGCCAAAGAAGCTGCTATATCCAATTGTACAATATGTAATATACAAATTTCCAGTGACCTAAAAACAAGTATAAAGAAACTTGTACGAAATTGCTGGCAGAATCATTGGAACCAATTCACTACACTTTTACATCAAATAGATCAGACGATTAAACGGTTATCCCTGATATACCTAGAAACGAGATGGTTGTTGCTAGAAGATAGCATATTGGTCATACCAGACTTACATATGGTCACCTAATGGATTCTTCACCTAAGCCAATCTGTCACTATGCCAATTTTCACTAAGTGTTCTACAAATCTTTGTGAACTGTCCTCATTTTAATAAACAACGTCAAGAACTTTGCATGAAGGGCGACATCACAGATATATTATCGAACCAGAGCCAAGTCATCACAGATATCCAGTTTCTGAAGCTAGAAAACATAGTCAATAATATATAACTATAGTATATAATATGTAATTGTGTCTTATATATAATTGTATCCAAGGTTCCTCGTGCTAATGGCCAAAGCTGTCGCAAGCACGGAAATTAAATAAAAAAATAAATAGTTATGTTAAATATTTAGCCACATAGAAATATTAACAGAAAATCACAACCTAAGGTATTCAATATTTAAAAATTCGCTGTCGAAGACCGACTTTACCAACTATGTTACAAGAGTATATGTTACCGGCAGAAGGTTTTTTTTTTTAATCGTCGTATTGCCAGATTAAAATAAGAGACTAAAAAGGCATCCATTGAATTCTGACAGGCAACGGCGAGGGAAATCTTTGTAGGATATCTACGTCACGGAACAAGACACCCTGGTATTTTTTGTCCGAGTATGATATTAGGTCAGAAGACCCCAGAGTAGTGCCAGATTAACCGTGTTCCGGCTAAAACCTTAACTACTGTTCCAGTCAGGTGGTCTTGCCACTCAATAAACAACTAAAATAAAAAACTAAAAATTTATTAATAACCATACCTATTAGCGTAAATTAGAAAAATTTTCAGACATTAGGCCATAAACTAATAAATAATATTAACCATAAATTTCAGATCCCTGGCTGAATTCCCTCCTCTGTGCTCCTGCTCCGTTTCTTCATCACCCCAGAAATCAGACATTGTACTTATCTCCATTCTTTCTTTTCTCTCAACATTATGTTTACAATGTTTCTTTCATCCAGCCCGATGAAATACCCATTCGCCTCACGAAATTTCCCTTTCATTTGCCCATTTCTGGCAGTTAAAAACATCACTATAACCAAAAAAAAAATTAACAAACCATCAAAATACAAAATAATGTTTATGAAAACTAAATACAAAATGTCTGATTATTTCTTTATCAATTGAGAAATTAAAGTATATATTACTTTCTATAATACTTTGAACTCACCTTTATACATTACGTGCTGCTTTATAGGGAACTTAACTGACACACAAAGAATATTTAAAAGCTTTATAAATTCTAATTAGTTTTAAATAACCACGTGAAAATAAATTAAACTTTTATAAGTATTTATACACTTCGATGGAAGTTTGTGATAAGAATATAAGTAAAATATTTTATTCCGATAAAATTATTGTTGAGATGGAAATATTGTAAAAATATATCAAGGTGCCATAATACACGCAAAGAAGAAGTTCTTCTTCTTCTTTTTTTTTCACGAAGATATGACTCTCTCTGTTTTTTAATGTGACTCGTTAACCGTTTGGAAATGTATCATTGAACAAGTTGGCTAACTCACAATCAGATCTTTTTCTGTCACTGTACCATGTCATAATTAGAATAATAATTCGTTCTTTTTCGTTACGACCCATTTTAGAGAACAATTTATCTTGCAGAACTTTTCGAAACACAACTACTGCCAGTTTTAGGTAATAACGTAAATGGTGAACAAATGTTAAAATCACAGCATTTTTTATTTAAATTTATTAAAATCTACATATTTTGCACTGTCTTATGGAAACACAACTACTGTTAGTTTTAGTTAATAATCCAAATGATGAACAAATGTCAAAATCACAGCCTTCTACATTTAAATATTTAAATTTATTAAAATTTACATATTTACAGATAGACCACGTACTGATTAATTTAAGACATGGATCAGATATACTAGACTGCAGAAATTATAGAGGTGCAAATATTGACTCCGATCACTATCTCATAGCTGGACGTCTCAGAGCACGTATATCAAACGCAAGGAACGATAAAACTAAACCAAAAATAATCAAATATAATGTTGATAAATTAAAGTATACTGAAGTCATAAGAAACTTTCAAATATGCTTAGATCACAAAATATCAGAACATCATAGAAGTGAGGTATATCCCACTGAACTTAACACAAATTGGGAGTTTATGAAAACTACGCTTAAAGAGACCAGAGAGGAAGTGATGGGTGAAGGACCCAAAGGACAGCGAAACAACTGGTTTGATGAGGAATGCCAATGAGTAACGAAAGAGAAGAACGACGCGTATCTGAAAATAATCAACAGAAGGACTAGGAGCAATGTTGAAGACTATCGAGTAAAGAGTCGAGAGGAAAAACAAAAACACAAACAGAAAAAGCAGCAATAAATCAATAAAGAGTTCGAAGAAATAGAAAACCTTATTAGAGAACACGAATACAAAAAATTTTAAAAACAGGTTAAGTAACATAAAATGAAAAGTTTTCAAGCCACAAGCGAACCAAGTCAAGGCCCTTAACGGAATTCTTTTAAACGAGAGAGTGGAAGTACTAGAAAGATGGCAGGAACATTTTAGTATGCTACTTAATGGAGAAAGTAGATCTGAAGGTAGATATGATATAGAAATAGAACAGGAGGATACTGAACTACCAACTTTGGAAGAAATAAACAAAGCAATTCAGTCTCTAGCCAGAAACAAGTCACCCGGAGCAGACAACCTATACGCAGAAATATTTAAATGTGGCGGTCAAACATTTGTAACCCTCCTTCACAAACTACTAATACAGGTAAGGCAAGAACGCGCGTTACCAAAAGATTGGAATACTGGAATTATATGCCCCATACACAAAAAAGGAAACGTTCTTGAATGTTCCAACTCTAGAGGGATTTCCCTTCGTAATACAGCATACAAAATTGTGTCCCTGATACGTACCGAACGCCTGGCACAGTATACTGATAATATAATAGGATCCTACCAAAGAGGCTTCTTGAAAAACAAATCTACCATTGATCACATATCATCCATCAGACAAATAAAAAAAACATACGACATAGACTGCCATTACATCTTCGTAGACTTTAAGGCAGCCTACGATACTATTGACAGGTCCCAATTATATTCGGCGATGATCGAATTAGGAATACCAAAAGGTTTGGTAGAATTAATTAAAATGACAATCATGAAAGTCGAATGTAAAGTGCGCGTACAAGTGGATGTTTCAAAACCATTTAAAACCAACAGAGGACTGCGCCAGGGAGATGCGCTATCGTGCACGCTGTTCAACCTAGCGTTAGAAAAAGTTATGAGAGATTCGAGAACAAACTTAAAAGGTACGATATATACACGTAGTATACAAATAATGGCATACGCTGATGACATCGTCATAATTGGAAGAACCCAAAATGAAGCAGTGGAGGCTTTCACACGTATCAAAAATGCCGCAGAAAACATCGATCTTCTGATTAACATCCAGAAAACTAAATATATGCTGACCATATCAAGAATTCAACAAAATAACTTATAGGTGCAACACGAAACGATAGAAATGGTAGAAAAATTCTGCTACTTAGGATCACTGGTAGACTACAAAAATAACACATCCAACGAGGTAAAAAACAAAGAATATGCGTGGCTAACAGCTGTTATTTTGGCCTGGCCACTAAAATAACTATGCTAAACAGGCCGGTCGGAAAAAGAAGAAGGGGGCGACCTAAACTCAGATATCTGGACGATGGAAGGAAGATCTGAGGGAGATTGGAGTGAGGGGCTGGAGAAGACAGACACTCGATAGGGAAGGATGGAAAAATGTTTTGAAGCAGGCCAAGGCTCACGAAGGGCTGTAGCGCCAACTGATGATGATGAAAATTTACATATTTTGCAAGGTTTTATGTGTTTAAGACCTCACAGGCTACATAAAATCATGTTACATATGGTTGAACTCGTATTGAATAGGAGATTCCAATATTAACTGAATATGCAGGGTGATGAATTTAAAAAACCCAAGTTACTAATAAGAGAAACGGCAAATCTGGCAACATTGCAAATATCTAATATAGAATCTCCGTATCCCAAAATAGGTGTACCTCAAATTTTGTGAAAATATGACTAGTAATTTACTTATGTCTATGACTTTATCTATGACTTAGATAATTGATCGTTTCTAGACTTTTAGACCACTCTGTATACAGTGAAAACGTAAAATCATCTTTAAAAATAATGTATTGAAGAAGTTTCATATTTCATCATAAAAATACATAAATTAATTAAGATAAAGAAGCCATAATATCGTATTTTTAAAGTAAGATATTCTTAGGCAATAGCTATTTCCATTCGACTAAAATTTTTTAACAAATTAAGAAAAGTTTTTAACATTTTCAGTCAAGCCGCACATCTACCCTTCAGAAGCAGATACGCGTTTCCGTATAATCTGAAATATTTATAAATAAAACTGATCCAAATAAGTAATTCTAACAAAAGAAAATCCCACGTTATAACAGCAGATTTTGGATATCAGCTGTAAGTACCTTTTACTAAAAAATACGAAAAAATCTGTAATTTATATAAAATATTATTATCCTCTAAACGTATTAAAAAATTACATAAAAATGAGATTTTGCCAAATGGAAAAAAGGGCGATACTGTAGACTAGCGTGAAGTTTCATACTATGTTTTCTGTTTTTTTAAGATTTAAATAATATTTTTAATTTTAAATAAAGTAATTTTATTACTTATTTATCATTTTTTTTGTAGATTTTTTATAAATTTTAATAAAAGTAAAAAAGTTTAAATGTTTTATAACGACTTTCCTCATTGTGTAAATTGACTGTTTCAACTGTTTACTATGACTGCGAACCACTAACAACTGTTTCATTAGGTATGATATTGCGCATGACATTTGACAGCTGGCCTAGGAGTGTGACGTAGTCAAGACCTCTCGAACCCATTATTATAGCAAAGAATATAGTCGCATTTGCGTCTAATATTCTTTGATTATAGCTTAACGTACACGTTAATTTTGAAATTATGGTCAAAAAATGATCGAATTATTTTTTAAACGTTTTGTTTTGGTTTTAATTAAATAAAAAATGTATTTTCAGTATCGTAAAACGTTTACTTTTTCTGGGGGTTCAGGCGAAATATTTATTTTTGTTTTCATACATACAGTATGGTGGAAATGAAAGGAATAAATTCGTTATTTCGTAAACCGGAGACTTTAGGAAAAAATCCTGAAACCCGTCGATTTTTATTTTTAAATAAGCTATTCGTAAGAATACATTTTTATTTTTGATGTCATCTATGTGAGCGTGATGACCTCATTGCTAAAACTTTTAAATACTTATTCAGCCATATCAATATGTCTGAGTATTGGATGTTTGTAATTGTTTAAAAAAATTACTAAATATTTATTATTACAATAAATATTTATTAAGTATTGATATGATGTATTATTGACACCCAAAAATAAATTTTATAAAGGCCATCACTCTTAATGAAATGTCTTTTTTAGCTGCTTTTTACCTTTAAAAAAAAAACTAGTTACCTTATCAATATGAACATTGATAGTTGGACATTCAAACTTAATTATCTTTTTGTCAAGTGATTAATAGTATTATTGTAGTAAACGTATTCAAAAAGTCTTTGTATCTTTGAACATGAAGCTAACTGAAACGCAAAGAATTGAAATTCTCATAATGATTGGTTATGGAGATAAAACACGTACTTAGAAAGAAGTATGCGCGTTATTTAATAATAGATACCCCCGTCCAGAACCAATTTTAAAGTCCACTGTAAGCAAAATTGAGAAAAAATTTAGAGAAACGGGTCATGTTAAAGACCTTCCTAAAGGTAGTAGAAAACCAATATCTAAAAACCAACAAGTAGACGTTCTGTTAGCTTTTCAAGATAATCCTCATAACAGCTCACGGCAAGTAGCATTAGATAATGACATGGATCATTCAACAGTTCTTAAACAGCTAAAGAAGGAAAGTGGCATCTCTACAAAGTAAGTTTAGTACAAGAACTTATGGAAGATGATTTTGATAGACGAATTAAATTTTGTGACATTATAATGGAACGAAATAACAGAGATCCGATATTTTTAAAAGATAGATATTATTTTTTCTGATGAAGCTACATTTATTTCTACTAAACGGTCATGTCAATCGTCAAACTTATCGGTACTGGACTACGGAAAATCCACACTGGATGCAAGAGTAACGTACTCAATACCCAGAGAAAATTTATGTTTGGGTGGGAATAATAGATAATAGGTGTATTGGACCATACTTAGATAACAATAAAGAAGAATCTGATTTATAATTCAATATGGTATTTTAGATTTAATTATTTTTAGATTTAGCATATGTATACATGTATATATATATATATATATATATATATATATATATATTTATATATAAATATATATATATATATATATATATATATATATATATTATATATATATATATATATTATATAACAAGCGAGTCTTCTACAGCTGGCGCCGCTTCTCGCATCCTAATTTCCAGCGTTTTCTGTCGAAACAATCTTCAGTTGTTAGATCTCTGGCGGTCATTGCATCGTCGACATCGTCTTGGTCTACCTCGTTTTCTTCTAGTTGGCGGAGTCCATTCTTCTATTTTTTTTGGCCATCTATTTTTCGTCATTCTCTGAAGGTGTCCATACCAGTTAAGTCTTTTGGCTTTTTTTTGGCTAAATTTAGTATAATAAAAAATATACACATTACTATAACCCAACGATTAATATACGCAAAATTTACTTAGCAAGCAATATGAAAATAAGGCATAAATTAGTTCAAACGCAAACCACAATAAATATCAACTTCAGACGACTTTACATAGGCAACACAGAAGGCTTGTATAAAAACAAAAGTTCGAGAGTCATCTATTTTATAATAGAAAAATAATTTAGATATATTGAGATAAGGTTGAATGCTTGAATAAATGAACTTTAAAAATTAAAAGGCAAATATCGAGCACAATTTTAACAATTAAATCTTGCCCAAGTACTTTCGCTTACTACAGCATCTTCAGAGATATTTCGTCAAATTTGGGCTATCCAGCAAGCGTAGAATGTGATACACATGAATTTTAACATAAAATTGTACAAAACCCTACACTAGGGACAAAACAATGACAAACAGTTTAAAATGAATTAAAATGGATCTACGCTCTACATTTTTTTGTCAGCAGCAGAAGAGAGAATTCTCGAAAGCAAGCTGGAAGACTGCACGGGTGTTATAGTTGAAGATATTAACAACTTTTGCAGGCATTGTAGAGCCAGAGTATTGAAAAAAGTAGCAACTGAAGTTATCGGTAAGCTAAAACGTAAAAAATTAGGGTCAGACTGGTACGATGAAGAATAAACACAAGCAATGCAAAGAAAAAATCAAGCATATGGAAGACTCCAAGGGCAAAAAATAAGACAAACAGCGGAATAGTATAGGCAGCTGAGACGATTAGAAAAACGAATACTTAAAAAAATAAAAAAGAGCATATAGAGAGCAAACTAAAAGAACTAAGAAACTATAAGGCACAAGCAGAAACGCGAAAGTTCTACAAGAGGATTAACCAGAACAGGAAAGAATTCAAACCTAGATTATCAATCGTTAAAAATAGAACAGGGGGGATCATTGGTGATCAGGGCCAGATTCTAGAAAGATAGACAAAAAAAGGAAAGGCTAAATATAAAAGGTGAGGCAGAGCTTCACGAATCAGAAATCCAACTCGAATCATTGACGATGAAAGACAGAATGATAACATCCCAACAGAGGTAGAAGTCATCCAAGCTATACAGAAATTGGAAGACAATAAAGCTCCTGGGACCGATGGCATTTTTTCAGAACTTTTAAATCACGGTAAAAAAAACCTGACATACTGTATATGTAGACAGATAGAACTAATCGGGAAGCAAATAAAGTTGCCAGGAGACTCAAATGTAGGTATAATTTTACCTATTCACAAGCAAGGAGATCAAACAATATGTGACAACTACAGGAATAACCCTCCAAACGTTTGTTTGTCCAAACAACTGTTTCATTAGGTATGATATTGCGCATGACATTTGACAGCTGGCCTAGGAGTGTGACGTAGTCAAGACCTCTCGAACCCATTATTATAGCAAAGAATATAGTCGCATTTGCGTCTAATATTCTTTGATTATAGCTTAACGTACACGTTAATTTTGAAATTATGGTCAAAAAATGATCGAATTATTTTTTAAACGTTTTGTTTTGGTTTTAATTAAATAAAAAATGTATTTTCAGTATCGTAAAACGTTTACTTTTTCTGGGGGTTCAGGCGAAATATTTATTTTTGTTTTCATACATACAGTATGGTGGAAATGAAAGGAATAAATTCGTTATTTCGTAAACCGGAGACTTTAGGAAAAAATCCTGAAACCCGTCGATTTTTATTTTTAAATAAGCTATTCGTAAGAATACATTTTTATTTTTGATGTCATCTATGTGAGCGTGATGACCTCATTGCTAAAACTTTTAAATACTTATTCAGCCATATCAATATGTCTGAGTATTGGATGTTTGTAATTGTTTAAAAAAATTACTAAATATTTATTATTACAATAAATATTTATTAAGTATTGATATGATGTATTATTGACACCCAAAAATAAATTTTATAAAGGCCATCACTCGTAATGACATGTCTTTTTTATCTACTTTTTACCTTTTAAAAAAAAACTAGTTACCTTATCAATATGAACATTGATAGTTGGACATTCAAACTTAATTATTACCTTTCTGTCAAGTGATTAATAGTATTATTGTAGTTAACGTATTCAAAAAGTCTTTGTATCTTTGAACATGAAGCTAACTGAAACGCAAAGAATTGAAATTCTCATAATGATTGGTTATGGAGATAAAACACGTACGCAGAAAGAAGTATGTGCGTTATTTAATAATAGATACCCCCGTCGAGAACCAATTTTACAATCCACTGTAAGCAAAATTGAGAAAAAATTTAGAGAAACGGGTCATGTTAAAGACCCTCCTAAAGGTAGTAGAAGACCAATATCTGAAAACCAACAAGTAGACGTTCTGTTAGCTTTTCAAGATAATCCTCATAACAGTTCACGGCAAGTAGCATTACATAATGACATGGACCATTCAACAGTTCTTAAACAGCTAAAGAAGGAAAAGTGGCATCTCTACAAAGTAAGTTTAGTACAAGAACTTATGAAAGATGATTTTGATAGACGAATTAAATTTTGTGACATTATAATGGAATGAAATAACAGAGATCCGATGTTTTTAAAAAAGATTATTTTCTCTGATGAAGCTACATTTCTACTAAACGGTCATGTCAATCGTCAAACTTATCGGTACTGGACTATGGAAAATCCACACTCGATGCAAGAGTACCGTACTCAATACCCAGAGAAAATTAATGTTTGGGTGGGAATAATAGATAATACATGTATTGGACCATACTTTTTCGAAGAAAACTTAACAGCTCCTCGACATTTAGAATTTCTTCAAAATTTCTTGCTTCCAGAATTGAACCGGTTATTTCCAAACAGAAATGATTTGTGGCTGCAGTAAGATGGTGCGCCTCCACACTATGCTGTCTTGGTACGCAACTACTTAAACAACGTCTTTCCAAATCGGTGGATAGGTCGAAGAGGAACAATAGAATGGCCGCCTAGGTCACCTGATTTGACTCCTCTTAATTTCTTTTTATGGGGATATTTAAAAAGTAAGTTGGATCAAAATAGACCACAAAATATTAATAAACTGAAAATAAGAATACGTAATGAGGTTGTTCAAATAACTCCGGAAGTTTTAGAGAATGTTAGAGAAGAGTTCGCGGCACGTCTTTCTAATTGTATTTTAGCTGAAGGTAAACAATTTGAGCACTTAAATTAGGTTTCGTTGTATTTATTGAATAATACTTAATAAATATTGATTGTAATAATAAAAATTTAATTATTTTTTTAAACAATTACAAACTTTAATTACTTAGATATATTGATATAGCTGAATAGGTATTTAAAAGACCTTTCAAATGATGTATTACAATACCCCTCTTTCTATTTAAAATTTTTAGCAATGAAGTTATCACGCTCACATAGATGACGTCAAAAATAAAAATGTATTCTTACGAATAGCTTATTTAAAAATAAAAATCGACGGGTCTCCGGTTTACGAAATAACGAATTTATTCCTTTCATTTCCACCATACTGTATACTAATAATATACGCACTCTTTTTGTATAGGCAAACAGTAGTAGATTTGCGTATTTTGATTCACTGTCACTCATTTTTAACTCATTTTTAAGCAGTTTTACTGAAATAAAAACAAAATAGATCACAATAAAGAAGAATCTGATTTATAATTCAATATGGTATTTTAGATTCAATTATTTTTAAATTTAGCATTATGTATATATATATGAAAGATTAAATCTTTTAGCGAAAGCCGCTATCGCTTTATTATATTAAAAGTCCAAATATATATATATATATATATATATATATTATATATATATATATATATATATATATATATATAAACAAGCGAGTCTTCTACAGGTGGCGCCGCTTCTCGAATCCTAATTTCCAGCGTTTTCTGTCGAAACAATCTTCAGTTGTTAGATCTCTGGCGGACATTGCATCGTCGACATCGTCTCTCCAGGATCGTCTTGGTCTACCTCGTTTTCTTCTAGTTGGCGGAGTCCATTCTTCTATTTTCTTGGCCATCTATTTTTCGTCCTCCTCTGAAGGTGTCCATACCAGTTAAGTATTTTGGCTTTTTTGGCTAAATTTAGTATAATAATAAATATACACATTACTATAACCCAACGATTATTATATGCAAAATTTACTTTATTTATTTTATATTAATTTATACTAATTTATTTATTAATTTTATACTAATTTATTTTATTGCTGCAAGCAATATAATAATATGAAAATAAGGCATAAATTGGTTCAAAAGCAAAACACAATAAATATCAACTTCAGACGACTTTACATAGGCAAAACAGAAGGCTTGTATAAAAACAAAAGTTCGAGAGTCATCTATTTTATAATAGAAAAATAATTTAGATATATTTATATAAGGTTGAATGCTCGAGGCAAATATCGAGCACAATTTTAACAATTAAATCTTGCCCAAGTACTTTCGCTTACTACAGCATCTTCAGAGGTATATCGTCAAATTTGGGCTATCCAGCAAGCGTAGAATGTGATAAACATTAATTTTAACTAAAAATTGTACAAAACCCTACACTAGGGACAAAACAAGGACAAACCGTTTTAAATTAATTAAAATGGATCTACGCTCTACATTTTTTGTCAGCAGCAAAAAAGAGAATTTTCGAAAGCAAGCTGGAAGACTGCACGGGTGTTATAGTTAAAGATATTAACAACTTTTGCAGGCATTGTAGAGCCAGAGTATTGAAAGAAGTAGCAACTGAAGTTATCGGTAAGCTAAAACCTAAAAAATTAGGGTCAGACTGCTACGATGAGGAATGAACACAAGCAATGCAAAGAAAAAATCAAGCACATAGAAGACTCCAAGGGCAAAAAATAAGACAAACAGCGGAAGAGTATAGTCAGCTGAGACGATAAGAAAAACGAATACTTAAAAAAATTAAAAAGAGCATGTAGAGAGCAAACTAAAAGAACTAAGAAACTATAAGGCACAAGCAGAAACGCGAAAGTTCTACAAGAGGATTAACCAGAACAGGAAAGAATTCAAACCTAGATTATCAATCGTTAAAAATAGAACAGGGGAGATCATTGGTGATCAGGAGCAGATTCTAGAAAGATAGACAAAAAAGGAAAGGCTAAATATAAAAGGTGAGGCAGGGCTTCACGAATCAGAAATTTAACTCGAATCATTGACGATGAAAGAGAGAAAGATAACATCCCAACAGAGGTAGAAGTCATCCAAGCTATACAGAAATTGAAAGACAATAAAGCTCCTGGGACCGATGGCATTTTTTCAGAACTTTTAAATCACGGTAAAAAACCTGACATACTCTATATGTAGACAGATAGAACTAATCGGGAAGCAAATAAAGTTGCCAGAAGACTGGAATGTAGGTGTAATTTTACCTATTCACAAGCAAGGAGATCAAACAATATGTGGCAACTACAGGAATAACCCTCCAAACGTAACATACAAAATATTGGCATATATTCTTTACGATCGACTATCGGGATATTGTGAAGACAAAATAGGTAAATATCAGTGTGAGTTTCGTACAGAAAGATCAACGACCGATTAAATATTCCTTCTAACGCAAGCTCTGGAAAAAACATGGCATTGTTACTCATCACCTGTTTGTTGATTTAGGATGTGCCTATGATAGTGTTGAAAGAAACGCACTATTACACAAATTTAGAGCGAGGAACGAATTTTTCCAGAACGTTCCAGTCTCAGATAGGACTTAGACAAGGAGATAGCCTATCATGACTTCTATTTAACATTGCTCTAGAGAAAGCGATAGGAGAATCTAGAATATTAACCAGAGGAACTATTATTAATCGCAGCGTACAATTACTAGCGTACGCTAATGACATCGACGTTATTACAAGAAGAAAGGCGGACGTGATAGAATCATTCAAGGCGATTGAAGCAGCAAAAAAAAGAATGGGACTAGAGGTTAACACTAGGTAGATAAAGTATATGAAAGTATCAAATTATATACAAGCGGCACAACCCAAATATATAACGATCGGAACATATACTTTTGAAGAAGTAAAAGAGTTTATATACCTAGGTTTACAAATTAATCAGAGTAATGCAGTAAGTGCAGAAACTAACAGACGGATTTACCTGGCAAATATAGCCTATTATGGATTAAGAATTTTTTAACAACAAGCCTAGTTACAAAAAGAACGAAACTAGTGATATACAGAACTCTTATCAAGCCCATCCTCACCTACGCGTCGGAAACATGGACGATGACAAAGAGCGATGAAGAAAGTTTAAGATGCTTTGAACGTAAAATCCTCCGGCATATCTAGGAGGAGTACAGGAGGGTGGATTATGGCGTAGATGCTATAATTTTGAACTTTACTGCCTGTATGACAATATTGATATTATTGGGTCCATCAAAATAAACCGGCTGCTGTAGTTAGATCACATAGAGAGAATGAATGAGATGGAGCCGCCAAAACATATTTATAACCAAAGAAGAGATGAAGTGAGAAGGAGAGGCAGACCCAGAGCACGATTTAAAGATCAGGTGGAGGAAGACTTGATAATGTTGGGAGTACGAAACTAGGAAAGAAAATAGGAGAGAATGAAGACTTATCCTTGAGCAGACCAAGACCCACCATGGGTTGTGGAGCCAATGATGATGATGATGATAAATCTTGAAAAAAAAAACAATATGGACTATTTTTTAGAATAAACGACGGTTGCGTTTCGATTCAATTTGAGTCTCTTCAAGTAATTTATATGGGTAAATTGTTGATGCATAGTGGAATATAAATATTCCCAGCATCGCTCTGAATGACTTGATAAAACTAGGGTATACAGTTTACTTTAATTGCTATCGATATTTAACTTTATTTTTAGGATATTTTACCTTAAGTACTTAGCCTGTTATGTGTTTATTAACAAACTGTAAAAAAAAAATAAAACGATTGTCAAAAACTTATTATCAAATTTTTTTTTGTACTAAAGTGTTGTTAAATATATTAAAGTTTTTTTTTTAAGTAAGACAAAAACGCGATTAAGTAAGTGAGGGCGTATTTTCTTTCAAACAATTTAAATTTTTAAAATTTTTCGTTTTTCTCTTTTTTTCTTAATACTGTGTTGTTTATTTTAAATTATCACTTACATTCATATCAACTTGCACTGTATATCAAGTATAAAATAATTTTAATTGTATTTTACATTCCCATAAAATATGAGGTACAACATTGTTATTATACTAAGCGCGGTATTCACTTTTCCACGAAGTTTCTTGTTTAGCTATGAGGCTGAGGTCAAAACACGTTTTGTGTAGTCAACAAGATACGGTGTCAGCTAATGCGAGATTTGTGGCTCTCCAAGGATATCTTTGCGTGCAATTTAAGCCCGACGCTTTTGCTAAACTTCGAGTTCACTATGAATTGCAATGACGCACTAATTCATGCAAACATTTACCACATTTTCAACCCAACTTTGTTTCCAATTTAAAGTTTTTTATAAAGCCTAGAGTAGTGAATAATTAATGATGTTTTTAAGGTTTGGAATTCGGAAATGACAATAAAAAGATCGGTCATTTGAATAAAACGTATAAATTTATGATTTTAGTTCCCAGATTTTTGACGTAATCCCTGTCGTAAAAAAAACTGTTTGAACAATTGACCCATACGCCTACATTTAAACAACCGTGACAATTAAAAATTGTAGTTGGTAGTATTTTCGATGTAATGCGGCTGTCGTTTAAACAAAACAATCACACGGAAATGTATTCACTTTATCGGTTCTAGACGGTGGATAATATTATAAGTATCTAACATTAAATAAAAACAAATTTTTAATAGATAAGACGCTTGTGCAAATAATGATTACTAGAGTAATTTTTTTATATGCATCGATTTGCTTGAAATTTTGACCATAGGTAGAAAATAGCTCAGATATCAAAATCTATACTATGTATGTACACTCTGTCCGTAGAGTATAGAACAAATTTTTTTTTGCTAAACAGAACATTTTAAGAAATAATCCTGAAACACGTCGATTTTTGATTTTAATTTACCGTATTTTAAAATAATATTCTAATATACAGGGTGAATTATTTTCGAGTAATGACGTCACCGTCATTTTTTTTAAATGGTACAGTTGCGGTCACGGAATAGTTTACACCTTACTTTTTATATTGTAATACTGTAAAATTGCAGTGTCGTACGGATTTGATAAATGTCAAAGTCAAAAAATTTCAAAACGTCAATGCTTTCGCGAGTGTTGCAACAATAAAATAAAAGTATATTAAACTCTTCCAAAATGGTTAGAATACATTTGAATTATGCGCAAAAAGCAAGAGCAATTGCCAAATTGCTCGAAGAAGGTTGGTCACTAAGGCAAGTTGCTGCTGATTTGAACGTGAGTCATATGTGCATATGGAAGATTAAACAAAGATGGGATAATTTTCACTCTATAGCACGGTTGGGCGGTTCAGGAGGGCAGAAGATTTCCACAGATCAACAGGATGAGATGTTAGTAGATTATTTGAGAGAATCTCCTTTTGCCACAGCTCAAAAGGCAAGAGAAGAGGCAGCGTTTCCAGGCAGTATTCGCACTGCACGTCGAAGAATTAAAGCAAGTGGACTGCTAAATTGTGTAGCTGCACGGAAACCTTTTTTGACTGAGGATCACAAGAGGAGACGAGTTAAATTTTGTAATGAATTTATAAACCGCGATGAGAATTTTTGGTCTAGGGTTGTATTTTCCGATGAAAAAGTATTTCAGTCGTATAATAATGGTCGAATGAGAGTTTATAGGCCGAGAAATCATAGGTATGATGAACAGTATACGCATCATTTAAGAAATAGTGGAGGATTCTCTGTCAACGTATGGGGATGGATAAGTGCCGAAAGCCCGAGCGTTTGTTATCATGTAGAGGAGAAGTTAACAGGATTATATTACAAACATATTATTGAGCACACAATGTTTCCATCGGTGATCCAGAGATTCCCCAACAACGACTTTATCTTCCAACATGACAATTGCCCGGTGCATACGAGTAGAATTGTTCGAGAATGGCTAGAAGAAACTGATGTTAATGTTCTTCCGTGGCCTTCCCGTAGTGCAGACTTTAACCCCGTCGAAAATGTGTGGGCAGAGTTAACAAAGAAACTAAATGAAAGAAACCTTAGACCACGAATAGAATTGAATTATGGGAAGCAATTGAGCAGGCATGGGAAGAGCTTGTTAACTATAACATAAGGGGATTGGTGCTATCTATGAACAGAAGACTGCAAAATTGTATTGACAAGAATGGGGCTTCCACCAAATATTAATTATTATTTATCATTGTTTATCGTTATTTAATATAAAATAGATTTAAAATAAAATGCATATTAAAAAAAAAGACTTCTTTATTTTCGTTATTAAGATCATAATCCATTTTATTCAAAAAACTGTTTTCTATATTTTTCATTTTGTAAAATATTTTGATATTTTAATTTTAATCTACCTATTCTAGCTAGTACACCACTGGCAACGTCACTTTGACGTAAAAGGTGCGTTTAAACGAAGTAAAAATTAAAAAAATGGGCTCCTAGATACGTGAACCTGTAAACTATTCCATGACCGCAACTGTACATCCCCATTTTGTCTAAATTTTCGGATTACTCTAGCTGAGCTGATTCCAAAACTGTATCACATGTTGATTCAAGTTGGTACAGGGTGGACAAAAATACAATAGTTTTGTGTGTTCATAAAGTAACGCGTTAGTTAAATTACCAATATTATCAAAAATACTTAGTGTCTAGCGGACATAATATGATCAAATACATGACTTTATTAATGTTCGAACTGCAGCCCTTTCTGTATTTGGCAGTAACCCAAACATTGTACAAATTCTTGTTGAACCTTTTTTATTTTGTCTTGAGAAATATTGTTTATTGCTGCTAGAATTCTCTGTTGTAATTCTTGAATATTTGCTGGTTTAGTTGATACACAACATTCTTCAGATGGGCCCACATAAAATAATCCAAAGGATTATAATCTGGTGACCTCGCTGGCCATTCAATAGGTCCACGTCTACCAATCCATCTGCTCGGAAAAATTTCATCCAGGTACCTTCTTACATCTACAGCATAATGTGGAGGTGCACAATTATGTTGCAACCATAAACTTTTATCAAAACCTCCAGGATTACGTCTGCTGGGAAACAAATTACGTAAAGTAGGTAGGAGAAATCCCCTTAAAAGCTATGTACGTTGCCTCGTTTAAATTACCTTCTTCGTTTAATTCCTACACAAGTTTGAGTCCCTTTATAAGGATGCCATTTTTCAAGCTTTAATAGTTTGTGTACCGTTGTTTTGCTAACATCGATATCGCGACTAAGTTTACGTACAGAAGTGTGCGCATCTTCTTCAAACCTAAGTAAAACATCTAATGCTGTATCAGCATTTGCGGAGGATCGACCTGATTTACGTGCATTTTTAAGTTTCTCGAAATTTCTTACTTACTGTTGAACGCGTTATAGGTCTTTCTGGATATTTATCATTAAACAAATTGCACACTTCCCTCTGAGTTCGCGATCTGTCTCTATACTCAATCATCATAATAATTATTTCAATTCTTTGCTTTACACTTAACTCCATTTCTACTTCAAAATAAATCTAAGCAATACTTAACATTCAAAAATACCAAAAATATTGTAGTACTAAACAAAGAATGACTTTTAACAAAAACATAGCCTACTATGTTTCTTTTAAATTGATAAGAAATAATTTCTTTCATATTCTGTCCGCTAGACAATAAGTATTTTTGATACTGTTAATTTAACTAACGCGTTAGTTTGAGCACACACAAAACTATTATATTTTTGTCCACCCTGTACCAATTTGAAACAACATGTGATACATTTTTGAAATCAGCTCAGCTAGAGCAATCCGAAAATTGAGACAAAATGATGGTGTTCCACTGAAAGAAAAATGACGGTAACGTCATTACTCTAAAGTAATTTACTCTGTATATTAGAATATTATTTTAAAATACGGTAAATTAAAATCAAAAATCGGCGTGTTTTAGGATTATTTCGTAAAATGGTCTGTGCAGCTAAAAAATAATTTGTTCGATAGTTTACGGACTTTTTACGGAGCTTTTTCTTTGGGGGTGGTTACCACTTAACTTAGTGGTGGAAAAAGTTTATCAAAAAAAAACCGTGGCAGTCGCTAGAATAGTAAATTTTTAGACAAACATGTTTTTTAGAGTTTTTTCGACCAGGTAACATAGAGTTATTCGTGATTCACAAATTACACATCAAAAAAGCATGTTTTTAGACGGTTTTTCGCAAATAACACCAACAATGAAGACATATAAAGCAAAGGCATTTGCCCTTGCTTTAAATTTGCTTAAGTGATTGTTGTCCAAAAGCAGACTTTTATACAGAACATATGATTTTGAACAAGCGGAAAAAGGTTAGTTTTTCATGGAAATCGTATTTAAACTTCTTGAAAAATCTTAAAAAACCTTTAAAAGGACCACATGCTAAGGAAATTGTTAACACAATAAATCACATGCATGAAGATGGTGCTAGCGCCAGGATGTGGTAATAAAACATAACCTTAGTTTATTCTACCACTTATTTACATTATTTAGTACTCGTTTCCTAGTTGGTATGCAATTTTGTCAGTGATTTAAGTTTTAATAAGTTATTTAGGACATTTTAATTGTTTGATCATCATTACCTAAACTTTACAGTATGCCTTACAATTGTTGTGTACCAAAATGCAATTTAGTTTATAATAAAACTGACAATGTCAAGTTTCATAAACTCCCCTTGAACAAAGCTTTAAAAAAACGATGGTTGAACTTTATCAGGTCTGAAAAAAGTATCAGCAAGCACACAAAAATCTGTTCCGGGTACTTTTCAAATGAAATTTTATCGTTACAAGTATGGATAAGTTAAAAAATACTTATCTTAATTTCTTTCATTGTCATTGTTTTGTTTTTCTAGAACAATGGTGGATCCTTGTATAAGGTGCAGTACCTTCAGTAAATTTAACAAAAATAAAGCTGCAGATTCCAGCAAAGGACTCTTGGAGAAGTGATAGATATAAAAAAATACTTTGTGCAGGAGTACTGCCATCAAAGAAACAAAAAGAGCAAACAGAAACAGAATTATTTAAAACAGTTAAGAATGATAGAAAACAGCGTGATCCAACAGAGACGCCTGACAATTGCTCTGAAATGCTCATGCTCTGAAAAAGGTAAAATTATATATGTATCTGATGTTTAGGTAGGGAGTATTTCAGATAAAAAAATATAGTAAAATTCGGAAATTTAGGACTTGCACATCTTTCAGATGAAAAAGAAATACATTTAAATATAAGTGCATTTTAAAAGGGGCTTAGTTAACAGAAGAAGAAATAATAAAAACAAGAGCCTTTGTCAATTGTAGAATCGTTGTTGAAAATATTATAGGATTTACAAAAAACATAAAATACTGAAGGATAGAATTTTTTCTAAAATTATTCCCATATATGAATGAAATAATTTACAACTGTTTTATAATTTAAAATTTTAAAAATAGAATAAGGAACATCCTGTGAAAATTATTTTCCTATCTATAGATCAACCTATATTGATCAATTAAATTGCTGGTGTGAGAGAATTTATTTTTTTATTACTTTTACATACAGTAGTCTCTCTTTATAACGATTCCCTATATAACGATAATTCCTCTATAACGATAAATATAGTAAATGTTGGTTGGTTCGTCATAAGGACAACGTATTAATTCTTTCTCTATACCGATATCGTTCTCTCTTTATAGCCATAACTTTTCAGCGTTCAATAGTCGATGTAAAATCTGTTATTGTGTTTATTTAAAGTTCAGACTACTTAAGTCACGAGTGGCAAGGCCACTGTCCAGCGATTGTTTTGTTTTGCACTTAAGGAATGCGGCCACCCATTCCACTTATTCTTATCAGAGGGTTGACTCGCTTTTATTCTTGGGTGGCGTACCTAACTGTTATCACACAGATGTTGTCATCTATTGACGACTTTTCATTACCAGTTTGAGTTGTGTTTCAGTGTGTGATGAACATAGGGGGATTTTATTTCTCCCCCTGAATATGTTGCTAACTGCTTATTGAAGCAGTACCTTCGATTTTGGTTCTATGTAGTTATAATAAAATAAAATTGGTTACCTTATATTTTGGCGATCACACTCTCGTAATTACTTTAAATTACACTTAATAATTAAAACTATATTTTTTTTTTTTATATAACACAAAATCTTTTGTGGAGAAATGAGCGATTTATTTTAAAAGTGACAAATATTTTAGAGTTATTAAAATTGACAAATATTAGAGTAATGTCAGAAATTATAGAATGACTGTTGTCGACGTCATAAAGGTTAAGAAAGGAATTTCTCGCAATTATGTGCAGCAAATAGAAACAGCATCTGTCTTGCATTATCGGCAATTCGACCTATGAATTTTTTAGGTTGCGATATGCAACATAGTCCCCCCCTTGATGTGAACGCATCAAAAAGAAAAAAAAAAAAAATGTTTATGTACAATTTGAAGAAAGGTATAACTAAAACTAACAAACTATTAATATTCTTGAAGGTGAGTCATAGGAAGAGGACACAGTTTAGCAATAGAGCGAACATATAAGCCTTCAGGAGTTCTGACCTTAACAACTCTTACCTTGTTGTCCTTTCCCGGATATGTCTCAACTACCCGTGCTATAGGCCATTTGAGAGGAGGCGAGTTTTCGTCCTTAAGCAAGACGAGATCACCAGGCTTTATGCCTACCTGAGGAGTGAACCATTTAGGTCTATTTTGCAGCCTATTAAGATAATCGCGGGTCCAAACCTTCCACATATGCTGCTGAATTCTTGTGCATTTATTCCACAAAGACAATTTATTTTCTTGAATATCAGAAAGATCTGATTCAGGATAAGACATTAAATTAGATCCAATAAGGAAGTGTCCGGGAGTAAGAAAGGAAAAATCGGAAGGGTCATCTGAGAGCGCACAGATAGGGCGTGAATTGAGCACTGCCTCGATCTGCGAAAGTACAGTGGATAGTTCTTCGAAAGTAAAATTGGAGTTACCCATTATTCTTACGAGATGGTATTTGAAGCTCTTTATGGCAGCTTCCCAAATACCACCGTGGTGTGGTGAGCGTGGAGGGATAAACTTCCATTGAATTTGACACGAAGTAGCGAAAGAGCGAATAGATTCAGAGGTATCACCTTTAAGAAGCAACTCATAAAGTTCTTTCAATTGGTTTTTCGCACCTAGAAAGTTTGTGCCATTATCGCTGAAAATGATATTCGGATTACCCCTTCGGGCGATAAACCTTTTCAGAGTCAATAAGAACGCTTCAGTAGAAAGACTGGAAATTAATTCCACATGCACGGCGCGAGTAGCTAAACATACAAACACTGCCATATAGGCCTTAGTAAGGGGAGCTCTCTTGAGTTTAGAGGTCTTGATGGGAAACGGACCACCAAAATCAACTCCAACATTTATAAATGGACGTGCAATTTGAACTCTTTCCCTCGGGAGATTAGCCATGATTTGAGACGCGACTTGTGCGTTAAAACGGTAACAAGTGAGACAATTTTGTATTATACGTTTGATTTGTCGAAGACCATCAAGAGGCCAGAATTTCAATCTAACATTAGACAGTGTATTTTGAGGGCCTGAATGTAGAAGTCTTCGATGTTCTCGGGTAAGTAATAAATTGACAATATGTGATTTTGAGGGCAACAGTAGAGGAAATTTCTGATCATAAGGAACATCTGAAAGGAGAAGACGACCGCCTACTCGTATCATTTGAGACGAATCTAGAAAGGGATTCAATTTACAAATAGACTTATCTTTAAGCAGACGATTATCCATTAAAAATTGGATTTCCGAACTGAAGAAATGTGACTGGGTCAATTTGATGATCATTAACTCAGAACTAGAGAGTTCATGTGGAGTGAGAGGACCTGTACGTCTATGAGACTTAGCTCTTACATTGTGAATAAAACGAAGGCAGTATGCAAAAACTCTCTGAAGTCGAGTGAAACATGAAAATTTGCAGAGGGCATCATATACTTGTGAATCTGGTTTTCTGATCAGATGAGTAACCCTTTTGAGTTCAGGCAGTTCATCAACATTAATACTCGAAGGACCATTAGATACAAAGAGGTTGAAATCAAAATGTGGATCTGACAAAAATTGAGGACCATTAAACCAAAAATCACAATCAAGCAACTGCAAGGGTGTAGCACCACGAGATAATATATCCGCGGGATTGTCTTTCGATCGTACATGTCTCCATGTATGGTTGAAAGTGAGTTCTTGAATTTGAGTTACTCTATTGGATACAAAGGTAGACCAACGAGAAGGGTGTGAGTTAATCCATGCGAGGACGATTTCTGAATCTGTCCATAAATTGACAGAATTTATCTGAGATTGGGATGGAATCAAGACAGAAAGAATCTTCGTAACAAGATTAGAGAGTAATAATGCTCCTAGAAGTTCTAATCGAGGAAGAGTCACAACTTTTACAGGACTAACACGACTCTTTGAGGAGATTAGATTGCAAGATATAAAGCCATTTTCATGTGACGTTCTTAAATAAACACAAGCACCATACGCGCTAAGACTTGCATCCGAAAACCCATGTATTTGAGTACTTGTTACATTGCTAGAATTTTGCAGCAACCTAGGAATCTTGAGATTGGAGATGTGAGGAAGTGTTTGTAAAAATAGATTCCATTCGGTAAGCAATTTTGGACTGAGAGGGTCATCCCAATTCGACCTTTCTAACCAAATCTTTCTCATAATTAATTTGGCAGATACCACTAAAGGGTTAATCAATCCTATAGGGTCATAAATGGAAGCGATTAAAGAGAGAACTTCTCTTTTTGTATATGTATCCTTAACGGTAACCTTTGGCACAAGAACTGAAAAATGATCGGAGTGAAAATTCCAACATAGGCCGAGAATTTTGTTCGTGTGATTTTCAGGATTGATTACATAACTAGCTTCATTAGAGATATGAGAAATACCTGCGAGAAATTCAGGTGAGTTTGCACACCATTTATGAAGCGAAAAGCAAGCGAGGTTTAAACATTCCGTTAATTGACGATGAATTTCGAAGAGTGTTTCGAAATCGTTACAGCCATAAAGCACATCATCGATATAACAGCAATTTAAAAGAGCTTCACTAGCCAAAGGAAATTTGTCGGAATTGTTTTGAGCTAATTCCTTAAGACATCTAGTACTAAGAAACCCGGAGTTATTTAATCCATAAGTGATAGTTTCGAGTTGAAGACATTTCAAATCCTCTTGAGGTGAATCACGCCACAAAATGTTCAACAGAAAAACTTGTTCGGGATTTACTCGAATTTGTCTGTACATATGACGTAGATCTGCTACAATACAGTATTTAAATAATCTAAAATTTATCAAAATATCGAATAATTCGCGTTGTACCGTATAACCAGGAAGCATTATGTCATTAAGACTTAGATTTGAGGTAGTTTTCATACTGCCATCAAAGACGACACGCAACTTATTTGTTACGCTATCCTTTAAAACGCAATGGTGAGGAATAAAATATTTTAAATCAGAGTGAATATTTCGAGTGGAGAGAGGCACATATCTGCAATGTCCAAGTGCAATATATTCATGAATAAATTGTTTATACTGTACATATAATTGATCTGACTTGATCAGTTTCTGTTCGAGGTTTAGGAATCGCTTCTTTGCGAGGAAAAACGATTCGCCCAATTTTTTATATTCGTTGGGAGATTTGAAAGGGAGATCTACTTGGAATCTACCAGATGATAATATTTTAAGTGACGATTTAAAAATGTCTTCGGCCTGTTGCTCCGAAGGAGTTAGGATTTTTGGAGTACAAGTAAAAGACGAGATTTCTTCTACTTCCCAAAACGACCGTACGAGTGAATCGGTATTTTGAGCTTGAACGAACAAGGATACTTCATTTCGAGGTTGAGTATTTTCTTGAATGTTAAGTATGGAATATGAGTCAATTAACCCAGAGGATTGAGGTACATTTCCACCTACAAGATATCCGAGATGAGTATTTGTTAAGGTAGGAAGATTAGGGCCTAATTTTATTAACCCATAAGTGAGTAAGTCGAAATAAACATCTGCTCCAAGCAACATTTGAACTTCGGCAGGAGTACAAAATTCTGGATCAGCCAGGTGAATGTTTGGTGGAATTTTGAGGGCATTAAAATCCAATGTAATTTGAGGGTGCTTACAAGTGATGGTTGGGAGAATCGCACAAGAGAGTGTAAAATGTTTTGTGGGATTGACATTTGAGAAAATATTTAAATCCACCATTTTATTCGACGTCGAACAGATTTCGGATATCCCAGAAATGTGAAGACTTTTTGTGTAAGGAATACATTTCAAGCGACTTGCTAATTTCTCAGTGATAAACGAAAGCTGACTAGCTGAGTCTGTAAGGCAGCGAACCTTAACGGGATTATTATGAGAATCATAAATTGTAACACATGCTGTTTGGAGTAGAACCTCCTTTTTGCCTGAGAGTGCAGAGAGAGATGATGCTCGGTAGACATCATTAGACTGACATTGATTTGCTATTCGTGGAATTGCAGGAGAACTTGAAGTTTCGTCTTGAGTATTGGGATCACGAGATACATTAGAGTGAGTACGAGAATTTGAAGTATCATGTATATTGTGAGTCTGGCGAGTATTTTGAGAATTACGATTTCCTTGTGAGTCTTGAGAGTGACGAGTATTTTGGAAGTGAGTGTTTCTAGTGGGTAGACTACAAGAATCTTGATTTGTTCTTGAAATGAACCGAGAACTATTTGAGTTATGATTAGAAGCGTTAGAGAAATGGAGCAATGTGTGATGTCTCCTGTTACATTTGGCGCAATTCGACGAAGAGGTACATGAGCTTGCTGAATGACCACTAGCCAAGCAGTTGAGACACGCTTTCTTTGCCTTGACCGTTTGAAAACGGTCATCTTCAGACATATTTAAGAATTCCTGGCAAGTGTATATTTTATGAGAGTTATTTTGACATAAGAAACATTTAAAATACTGATTATTACTACTATACTGCAAATTATTGCTAACTGTGTTAAGAGAAGTAAAACGAGAAAGTTGTTTTTGTTTCGGAGAATGGGAATACTCAGGAGCAAGATTTTCGAGAATTTTGCATTTTCTTTCAATAAATTCAAGGAACTCCAATAAACTTGGGAGTTTGTTTATATTACGATCGGTTTCAAATGATCTTTTAGTATTATAGTCTAATTTTTGAGTAAAGAGATTGATGAGAATTAAATCAGTGAGTTGATTCGAGATGTTGAGGTTTTCTAAGGCGGCGAGATGGCTTTTAATTTGAGTTAAGAAATCCCTTAGAACATGTGCATTGGGTTTTGTAATGAGTGGAGCATTTAATAAACTGTTCAAATGGCTGTTTACTATTAAATATTTATTTTCAAATCTATCGCATAAATTTTTTATTGCAATTTCGAAATTGGAATCAATTATTTCTAGATTGTCAATTAACTTTAACGGTTCATTCCTTAACACTGATTTGAGATAAATAAGTTTTTGAGCATTAGATAACTGTTTATCATTTGTTATTAATTTGGTAAAAACTTCAAAAAAACTGGGCCATTCTGATATTTCGCCCGAGAAAAAAGGTATTTTTAATTCTGGCAACTTTACATTTTGAATTGTGCTGACAGATGGTGTTACATTTGTTACAATAGGTTGAGTTTCAACTGGTTTTGCAGATAATTGCGTGATTTTCTCGTGCAAATATGAGTCTAAATTATAATACTGTTCTTCAACTATGTCCCTATCTGAACAATATTTATCAAAATCTTCTAATTCAAGTTCCTCTTGTAAGTTGAGATACTTGCGATAAGTTTCATTTAATACATTTTTGCGTGCAATATATTGACCGCAATCTAAAACTACATTTTGGTTTTTTGAGACAAATGTTTGAATTCTAGTAATACAAGCTTTAGTATGCCCTCTTAACTTTATAATTTTTGCAACATCAGTCATTTTGAGCGTGAGAAAAAATAATACAAATTTTAAATATAACAAGAGATACTTAGTATTAAGAACTAAATAATATTACCATAAAAATCTACTTATAAGCACTGCGAATCTAAAAATAAAATAAAATAACATGCGACGATACAAAAAACCAATTCGTAAAAGTTACAATAAGTGACCAAACCGCACAGTCCAACCGCGACCGAAACATAAAACTTCTTATCCCTTCAAAGTGACGAAAACAAACCTTCCGGACGGCGCCAATACGAAGAACCTTGGATCGTGGAACCGCCAAAACTGCGATGTGTGAATATGAAAGAATAAAAACTATGTCTTTTCTTTGCGAAGAAATGAGGAAACGAGTGATTTTTTACGAATAATGTGAGAGAATCTTGAGAATTCTTGCGTGAAAGCGTCTTTGTAGAGACGAGAAATGATCGCCTTCGTGGTTTATCAATGAAAAATCCAGCTTCCAGCTTTACAAAGACGGGAACAGCTGCTGTATCCGGCTCGTTAGGATCATGCAGAACATAGGGGGATTTTATTTCTCCCCCTGAATATGTTGCTAACTGCTTATTGAAGCAGTACCTTCGATTTTGGTTCTATGTAGTTATAATAAAATAAAATTGGTTACCTTATATTTTGGCGATCACACTCTCGTAATTACTTTAAATTACACTTAATAATTAAAACTATATTTTTTTTTTTATATAACACAAAATCTTTTGTGGAGAAATGAGCGATTTATTTTAAAAGTGACAAATATTTTAGAGTTATTAAAATTGACAAATATTAGAGTAATGTCAGAAATTATAGAATGACTGTTGTCGACGTCATAAAGGTTAAGAAAGGAATTTCTCGCAATTATGTGCAGCAAATAGAAACAGCATCTGTCTTGCATTATCGGCAATTCGACCTATGAATTTTTTAGGTTGCGATATGCAACAGTGTGTCAACAGTCAACATGTTTTCAAAAAAGCGTAAAGTGCTCTCGGTGAAGAAAAAGTTATTTATAACTTGAGCAATAGAGAAAGGTGAAAAGCAATAGTTGACTGAGGCAGCCGTACGAGGCTGCCTCAGTCAACTATTTCTACGATATGGAAGGACAAAAAAGTGACTTGAAGCGAAGATATAGGGCGGTAGCAGTAAGAAGTTGTGGAAACCTCAGCACGATTTAGATCGCGCTATGCTTCAGTGGTTCCAGCAGCAGTGTATGAACCATATTCCACTTTCTGGGCCGGTGGTCAGGACAAAAGTTGAGTTTTTTGCAACTGAACTTGGAATTGAGAATTTCAATGAATCTGAGGGTTAGGTAAGCAAGTGGAAGCTGCGGCACAAGATCAACTAGGGCAAATCAGCGGAAAGGCTCTCGATGTTAACAAAAACGTAACGGATAATTGGCTAAAAAACGTGTGGCCTGGACTGAAGGCACGATATGCGTCAGACGACATTTTCAACGCTGATCAGACTGGATCATTTTTTAAAATGACACCAAACAGAACTTTAAAATTTAAATCGGAAAAGTGCGTTGATGGAAAGCTCTCTAAGGAACGCATTACAGTTTTAGTGGCCGCTAACATGACAAGTCGAAAAACCCATGTTGCTTTAAAAACATAGAAAATCTACAGGTGATCTATAAAGCAAACAAGATTGCGTAGATGACTTCGGAAATTTTTGAAGAAGCGATAAGAAAGTGGGATATCGAGCTTAAAGGAAAATAAATTCTTGGGCCTATAGACAAGTGTACTGCTCACCCTGTACTGTGCGACCTTCAAAATATTAAACTTTGTTTTCTGCCCGCAAACACAACGAGTGTCCTTTAGCCCATGGATTAAAATGTCATCAAGAGTTTGAAAAGCCATTACAGGAGAAGACTTTTAATGGAATTGGTTAAGAACAATGGCGATCTTAAACTAAACATTCTTGACGAAATCCTAATGATTCGTAAATTAGGGACAAGATAACGAGCAATAACTAAACATTCCTTTAAACACGCAGGATGGCTGGAAGATCAAGGATTGACTGATGATGAAGATGGCGTGCCATTATATGTTTGGGTCAGACAGTTTGAACTTACTATCACCTACGGACCGGAAGAGCTAACAGATTTTGAAGAAGTTGATGAAAATATAGCTACAACATCTGGACTTTTTGCCAAGGACATGCTACAAGCAGTTCGTGTAGAAGAAGAAGAAGAAGAAAAGAGTGAACCGGAAGTGGAAGCAGAACCAGAACCAACTCCGACCTCTCAGCAGGCATTGGATGTGGCAGAAAAACTGTATCGATTCTTCATCCACCAGGAAGACGATATGATTGCTGTGGAAGATTCTATTCTTCAGGACATGGTCAGGTCAGTTCTGTAAAAAGAGAAAATGAAACAGACCAAGGTGACAGACTTTTTTGGTCATGTAGGCTAAATATATTTTACAGTAGCATATTATTTTGTTATTGTACAGTATACATATTTTAATTGTACAGTCATTTATATTCATTTTGATAATTTTTTAAGTCAAAATAGGTTATTTAGTACAGTATTATTATTATTACAGTTCCGATTTTGTCTTTCTCTCTGTATAACGATCTCTCCTTATAACGATGAAAATTCCTGGTCCCTTGCATATCGTTATAGAGAGAGAGGACTGTATTATAATATTTGTGATTTGTTACTATTGTAACGAATTTATTTTGCCTACCACATGGGGTATTATTATAAGGGGTAGAAAATTGGGGACAGAAACTACTGGAGGTGGAGATAGGGTAAGCAAAGTAATCGATACTTGTGCGAGCGGCACTAAGGATTTGTTTGGAGAGCTGGGGTCCGGGATAAGTAAATTGCATGGGTTGGATTGGGGCTACTACAAAAAAATGAAATAAAGGGATACTTACATGAATCTGTTGGGACAAACAAAACAAAAGAAAACACCTCTAGCAATTTAAAAAGAACGCCGCTTCGAGGTGCCAAATTATAGCTATTATAACAGCTAGTTGTAATTATCGAAATAATTATTAAAAATAAAAGACATATCTTTGTACATGGAACTCAAAAAATGGATTAGTGAAAAAATTAAACATTTATTGTGTCTCACCACTAACAGTTACAAAAATAGACAATGCAAAAATATATCAATATTCGCAAAATCCAAACATTCAAAGAAAAACTTACATGTCTTGTGTCCTAGCCGTTGACAATCTCTGTTGATACAAAATTTAATGTTAAAAATGTAAATGTTACTGACCTATAAACTGTGGCAAATAAAAAAATATCTTTTTAAACAATAAAAGTAATTATTAATATTAAAGAAATGTATATCTTGACTTAAAATTTAAACACAAAGTTACCTTAAATTTCAGTAAATTTCTCTCTGCATAATGCATGGGATTAGGAACTGGATCTTTTAAATTTCTTCTGGGGTAGAACTGGATGGGAAATCTCTGAACACGAACAAAAAAAACTGCTTCAATGGTCTGAAACGTTGATCAGCCGAGGACAAACATAGGTGAGGAAAAAACAAATCAGCGGCACATTATTACAAAACTGGAACCATTGCACGTAACGTAACACGTATTGCACAATTAACTGCAAAACCAACTAATCTTCCATAACATAAGACGAAAAACAATGAGACATTTCAAATTTAACAAAAAATTTGGACCCACGCTAAAATCGACTGCCTCTGGCAGCGATCCTAGCGAGAATGAGCAATTATCTTGCCGGCAAAAAAACTTGGTATAAACAAAACACTTAACGGGAACTCAAACGTAAAATATTCTATTTCTTCAACGTACAAAAATTCCAAGACGACTTCGAATAAAACATTTAAAGAATTGCCAAAGAAATTCACATCTGCAAAATATAAACAAACCCAAAAAATGTGTTTATTTTCGACATCGGGACGCTAAGATGAATTGAAAGAATTCGGTGTTTTAATGCGTACGATAGGAACAGAGATACATGGAAAACAATCCTCGTTATTTCAATACATATATGATGGGATTTCAATATATATATATATATATATATATATATATATATATATATATATATATATATATATATATATATATATATATATATATCCATAAAGTAATGAAGGAATTCAAAAATGCTACACTATTTATTAACCATAATTTGTTTTAAACTTGAAGAATATAAGACTTAAACAAGCCTAAACCTGTTTTACCCATTACTGCCCAGAACTGTAAATATTATTGAAACTATTCAAATCAATGTTTTGTGTTTAAATTGTTATTAAATAAGACATGAAAAAATGTTTAATGATTTTTTTGATATTGGCTGGATTTGAGTTTGAGACTGGGTCGTTAACGACCCCTTGGGCACTTACTGAAATAACAACTAGTAAAGTTTTTTTTTTTTTTTAATTTATTGAAATTTAAATGTTTACAATTCATAAAATTCGTCAATACATTGACTGTATTGTTATTGTTTTATTTTTACACAGGGGTTTTATTCTTCTTGTCCGATGGCAAACTATTAAGTGGCGGCTTTCTGAGATGGTATTGTACACAGAAGCTCTCTTTGATCCAGGCATTTTTGGTATTATTTCCATTTTTCTTCTAAAATTCTTCTAAAGTGAAATTTCTCTTCTAAAATGTATATTGTTTTGATCGTATCCATAAGAGTATCCACTTTTTGTTTCTCATAGCAATTCTGTAATTGGAGATGTTATCCATTTGATCTACACCCCTAAGTATGTGTTATAAATTTTTATAGCATGTGACTGTGGTACTTCTAGTTCCATTTTGTCTTTAACCGAAAATCGTTTACATTTTTGCAGGGGTTTAACCAAATTCTTTTGACAATACTGTTACGACACGGTTATCTTTTCATCGCATGCTTACGATACCTTTGTTTTTATTTACAGCACTATCCACATTTCCCCTTTTATGTTTTTTAAATATATTTTAGTTATTTAATACTCATTTCATGGTTTTGTTCTCAATTTCCACTTCGGAAATCGTTCTCAAAACATTCTACATAGAGCCAGTTTGTCCATGATCCGCGAAAGGTGACAATTTCGTAGATCTAATTTATTTTTTGTTGAACAAGATATTGTAAGTATTAAAGATTTGCTTTTCAATGTGATATCAAATTCTGATTTTGATCAAATTATTTTTAGTTTACATATAGTATATGAAAAAGAATTCCTATAAGTTAATAAACAATAAAACAATGATTTTAAAAATTAAATGCAATCTTGGTTTCTATTAATCATAAAAGGTTCGTTTTTTTTATTTTGGAAAGTTTGTTTTTTTTACTAGCTTTTCATTGTGCCTACTTATAAATTAAATGTAAGGCCATGACTTCTCTGGATGTGTGTATTTTCACATTGTGAAACGACATACATCCTTAAAATTTATGCTATGGTACGCTGGACGAGCCATACAGCCTGTAGTCACTACCCCGAAGTATGAGCGGGAACACAATGTTGTATAATACTCTCATGATTGGCACCTAGCACATCATGAGGGCCTTCACATTTTACCTTACTTCAACTTGTCTTGGGTAAAATGACTTTAATCTGTTCTATCGGTCTCCCTTGACCACCTCATGCTTTTTCCGACCCCGACTGGCGATTAGGTTTGCGAAGGCAGACGGGTCACTATTTTCAAATCTTTACTCTATTCTAAGACCGAGAGATTGCCGGTATAAGCAATCCCCCACTTAGTGACCAACGGCTAAGGGCGGATGAGTTGGTAAGTGGCAGGGCACTCTTTTGTCCTGGGGTTGAGAAATCGGCCCCGAAGGCGGATGAATCAACAAATATTGGTCAACGGCATAAGGATCTAGAAGGCAAGAGGAAACCACTACATTAAAGATCCCAAAGGATATCTCAAGAAAAATCACAAAATAAAAAATCAAAACGAAACGGTCCCGAGTGCCTGGCGTCTCTTAAATGGGACAGGGGTGCGAAGAATCTCCAGGAGGAAAAACAAAATAAATAATATAAATCGTATTGCAACGTAGAATGTAAGAACATTATATAAAACTGGACAACTTGCAACAGTATCAGTAGAAATGAGCAGACCTAAAATAGGTATACTTGGCCTTAGCGAAGTAAGATGGCCCAGTGCTGGACAGTGTTATCACAACGACATTGTTCTTTATTACTCGGGCATCGTTACTGGTGATCACAAAAATGGTGTAGGAATCATAATAAAAAAGCACTACAACCGTATGTCTCAAATTTTATTCCCTATAATGAAAGAATAATGATGTTACAGTTGAAAACCCACCCAATAAACATAAAAATAATTTAAATTTATGCTCCAACATCAATCAACACCGATAATGACATAGATCTATTCTATTCAGATTTAGAACAACTAACTAAAAACATAAAAAAACATGAAGTCAACATAATAATGGGCGACTCTAACGCCAAAGTCGGTAAAGGGAAAGTAGAAGATATCGTAGCGAATTATGGTCTAGGAATTAGAAATGAAAGAGGAGACCAATTAGTACAATATTGTCAAGAGAAAGAACTAGTCATCACAAACACCTTTTATCAATTACCACCAAGAAGACTTTATACTTGGAGTGCATTGGAGTGCACCAGGAGACAACAATAATAATCTGATAAGAAACCAAATCGATTACATTCTTGTCAACAAAAGATTTATAAATGTAATTAAAAGCGTTAAAACATATCCTGGTGCTGATGCAGACTCCGACCACAATCTACTTCTTGCCAGCGTTAATATTAAACTGAGAAAACAACAGAAAAAAAGTAAAATTCAGAGACTAGATTTGTCAAAGCTTGAGGGTGAAAAATGTCAACAACAAATAAATGAAGCAGTTGCACCAGCATTCGCAGAGGCGTAAAAAAAAGATATTAGTAGTGCCTGGAACGAAATGAAGTCGGCAGTACTTAACGCTGACAAAACGTTTGTGGGTAAAACAGAACCAATTGCCAAAAAAAGACTGGATGACACAAAATATTATAAACCTCATGCAAGAAAAACGAAAATACAAAAATACAAATAAAGAGAAGTACAAGCAAATGAAGAAACTAGTAGAAACGCAGATCAAAGAAGCTAAAGAACACTGGATGGTAGAAAATTGTAGAGAAATAGAAGAACTTGATATAAAACACGACACACATGGACTATATTCAGAAACTGAAAGAAACTACAGGAAATAATCGAAGGAGAATACCACAAGTTATACGAAACTCCGAGGGGATCTCCAATTATCAGCAGTAGAAAAACAACAAACTTGGAAGAAATACATCAAGGACTTATTTGCAGATAATAAAGAAGAAATAAATGATACATTACCAACTAATGAAAATCTAAAAATTCTGATATCAGAGGTTAAACAGGCAATTAAAATCTTTAAAAGTGGTAAAGCGCCAGGTCCCGATGAAATTCCTGTAGAGATATTAAAAATCCTGAATGAAGAAAATGTAGAGTGTCTAACTAAATTATTTAATAAAATATATCATGATGGTCAAATCCCGGATGAATGGTTACAATCTATCTTTTTACCCTTACCCAAGAAAAATAATCCTAAATCTTGTGATAAGTACCGATTAATTAGCCTTATGAGCCACACATTAAAAATACTACTCAACGTTATTCGGCAGCGTATATATAAAAAATGTGAAGAACAATTAGACAATACTCAGTTTGGATTTAGATGTTGAATGGGAACAAGAGAGGCACTGTGCGCAATGACGGTACAATTACAAAAATGCAGGGAATATAATAAAAACGTATTCATATGTTATATAGATCTCCAAAAAGCTTTTGATAGAGTCCAACATGGTAAACTCATACATGCATTGAAACACATACACCTAGATCCCAAGGATATTAATTTAATTAAAAATCTGTACTACAATCGAACAGCGGTCGTACGGGTGGAAGATAGTGAGACAAACCAGGTGGAAATTTAAAGAGGAGTCAGACAGGGATGTGTGATGTCGCCACAATTATTTAATGTGTACTCCCAATTTCAGGAGGCACTATGGGAAAGAACTGAAGGTGTAAGGATTGGAGGGAGCATCATTAATAACATAAGATTTGCAGACGATACCGCAATTATGGCAGAGAATATAGACGATTTACAAACTCTCCTGAAAATCATTAACAGAGAAAGCAAAAAGATGGGACTAACAATGAATATAAATAAAACCAAATACATGGTGATTTCAAAAAACCCTGTTGACAACATACAACTGACATTGGAGGGTAAACCCCTAGAAAGAGTCGACAAATATAAAAACCTCGGAGCAATTATAAACTCACAGTTCGATCAAGAGCAGGAGATAAAGGTCAGAATAAAAATAGCTCGAAAAGACTTAAAATACAAGTCAATGTTTACAAATAAGAAATTGAGTATGGCCATCAGATTGAGGTTCGTCGAATGTTATGTTTGGTCGCAACTACTATATGGGGTAGAAGCTTGGACTCTAAAAGCCCAATCTATACAAAAATTGGAGGCATTCGAAATGTGGCTATATAGGCGTATTTTGAAGATTCCTTGGACTGCAAAAGTCTCAAATGAGGAAGTGTTAAGACGAGTTGGACATGGCAGAAAGCTTATGAATACAATTAAAATAAGAAAAACATCGTATCTGGGCCACATACTCCGAAACGATAAATACTCTCTGCTACAAGTCATCATGCAAGGTAGACTAGAGGAAAGAAAAGGCTTGGGAATGAAGAAGAAATCTTGGCTGAGGAATATCAGAGATTGGACTAACCTCAGTGTTGAACAGATATTTCACGTTGCAAAAGATCGAGAAGCGTTTAAAGAAGTGATCGCCAACCTTCGTTAGAAGACGGCACAAGAAGAAGAAGACTTATAAATTTGTATAATTATTGTATATACTTATAAGTTATTATAAATGTTTAGTTAATATCAAAGCTAAAAAGTCAACCCTTTTTCAAACTGTTTTTAATAAAAAAAAATGTTAAAATGTTAAAGTTTTTTTAATATAACCTAAAATTGAAGCCACAAAGAATCGATTGCAATTTACAAACTGTTTGTAGTGTCACTGTTTGGACAAGTACAGTTGTTTTAATAAAGGCTTTTCGTAATTAACAAATTAAAGAACATAAACTATTTGGTCGAATTGGTTGATATAGTACGTTCACTCTATGTTTTTTCGTGCGTCATGATTCATTTTCAAATAAGTTAAATCAAAATTTTAAATAAAACGTACGTCGATGTGTAGATGATTATCATTGATACCTACTTTTCAATACAATAATTCATCAATGTCAAATAAACGTCAAAGTTTTAAATACACATTTTAAATTTCCTCACGGATTTTAAAGATTTAAACAGTATTAAACAGATAAATTAATCCACCGACGAGTTAAAAATACGAAGAAATTCCCACTCAGGTAGCCTACGAGTAAACATTACCGTGCCTTATCGGTAATAATCGATTTCTACCAGTTTACGAACCAGTAACAATTATGTGAAAATTCGAATTATTTTGTGTGTTATGGAAACAGCAATTATCATTGAACTATAATATTATTATATTCAACTGACCGAAAACTGCAGATACAGGTAACTGTTATATCACTATTTTTTACCCACAGTGTCCTACTAGGACGTCTGTTCCAATATTAAAAATTAAGTGAAGTGTTTTTGGTATCCAGGAACACTCACAATAATGAACCCAAATCCAAAACTCATAACTCCACTAGTCCACCCCACAAAATCATATGTCGCTGCTACTTTATCCAAACCTCCACCTCCTACTTTCCCACGGAAGGAGCAAGCCATTTTAATACACGCTATTCCAAATACTGTTTTATTTGACTATGTTAAAGCTATAGGAGACATTGTAATCCCAAAAAATATTACCTTTGCATCACGTATCCCAAATAACCGCATCTGTATTTATCTTTCCTCGCCTACAGTTGTTGATAACCTTCTAAAAACACATCAAAATATCTCTATCAACTCTACAGTAGTTCCCATCAGAAGACTTATCACCCCAGCTAAACGCCTTCTTATATCTAACGTATCTCCTTCAATTCCACATTCCATAATTGAGAAAGCCCTTAAAGATATTGGATTACAGCTGGTCTCTCCTGTGTCATTTGTGAAATGTGGTGCACTCGGAGAAGGTTATGCACACATAATGAGCTTCCGAAGAGTAACGTATATTATCCCCGATAAGGAGAACTTTTCACTAGATAGTAACTTCGTTATTACATACGAAAACACTCCTTATAGAATATTTATTTCTACGGATAAATTGCATTGTTTTTTTATGTAAAGAGGTCGGACATACCGCTGACTCATGTACCAATAATACAACTACTTTTTCTCAAACTGAACTACCCCATCTAGAGCCCTCTTCATCTGAAACTACTGATATAATTTCTGACGTAAGCACTCCTGATCAATTAGACCTAACTACCCCAAACTGCACAGAAACCCCTACTGACATAGATACTGAAACTATACTCCCATCAATTCCACCCACAAAAAGACAAAAAAGAGCTATATCAACAGACAGCAATTCTGATATTCCTTCTCTTTTATCTTCAGCAAGTACACCCGAACCACCGTCTAACCAAATGTTTCCTCCGTTATCCACAAAAACAAACACTGTCTCCAAACCTCACAAGAAAAAAACAAAAACTACAAAATCAGAGGAACATATTCTAACAGCTAGTTCACTACAATCCGTAGCGGCCATTTATGAAAATAATCCATCTGGTCTAACTTTGACCGAGACTCAGTTTATTGCTTTCCTAGAAAATACACATGGTAATCCTAGTCCACTTAATGAAGCTTTTGTGTTTACTTCAAATATTGAAGGACTCTTACACGACATAACAGTTCTCCATTCAGAAACTAAGGAAAGATCCCTTAAAAATCGACTTACCAGACTTCAAAAGAAAATCAAAAGACAGCTAAACTCAGATGACTCTGATAATATCAGCGTCTCATCTGAACTTCTAACCGATAATGAAACCAATACCCTCCTCTCCCAACAGCCAGAACAACCATCTCAGTTGACCCTTTCCCCTTCAACTCAAGCTTCACCTTCAATTTAATCCAATGGAATTGCGATGGGTTCTTTCCCCGTATTGAAAGAATCCAACAACTAGTGACAGAAAAACAACCTGATATCATATGTCTACAAGAAACAAACTCAAAAATATCTAAGCTTCCCACATTAAAAAAGTTCGAAGGATACCATTATATCAGAACTAATTGTAACAGAGCCAGTGGTGGGACATCTATTTTTATTTCCAGTGAAATATATTCATCCCATCTCCTCATCACCACGGAACTCGAGGCTATAGCCGTAACTACTTGGTGTCCAAATAAACTTACGATATGCAGTGTATACATTCCTCCTAACTACCCTCTTCAAGAAATCGAAATTCTAAATCTTATCTATCAGCTCCCCGCTCCATATATTCTAGTAGGTGACTTCAATGCTCATAACTTTATGTGGGGGTCAAACCACACTAATAGCAAAGGTAAAACTATAGAAAACGTTATCAATTGCACAGGCTCCTGTCTACTAAATACAGGCTCTAATACGCATTTGAACTTTTCCTCTGGCACATTTTCGGCTATAGATCTTAGTTTTAGCGACCCAAAAACATATACTTCACTATCTTGGAAAACTTCAGATGATCTTTATGACAGCAACCACTTTCCAATATTTGTATCATCTGATAGCTCCAACCATGAACAAACTATAACCAGAAACTTCTGGCGACTAAAAAATGCCGACTGGAATGACTATACTTCACAAACAGATAACACCTTACCTTTTCTATCCCTATCCGACAATATTAACAATAATCTATTATTAATCACCGATTCCATACTTAAAGCTGCAAATTTGCACATAGGCAAAAATAATATTTCACATAAAAGAAAGGCAGTACCTTGGTGGAATACATCTTGCCAAACCGCAACAGAACAACAAAAATTAGCTCTTAAAAATTACCGTAAAAACAAAAATCTGGAGAATCTCATTGAACTAAAGAAAACCAGAGCCAAAGCCCGATTTATTATAAAACAAAGTAAAAAATCATCTTGGAGAGAATATGTATCTTCCATTAATTCAAGAACCAATCCGGTGGATCTTTGGAAAAAGATTAGACAAATCCAAGGAAACAACACCAACCTCAAAATCTCTAGCATTGCTGTAAATAGCACTACAATCACTGACAATCAAGAAATCGGCGAAACCTTAGCAAAGCACTTCGACAATAAATTTAAAAGTAAAATAGATACCTCCTTACGAAATCCATTACCTAACGCCCCACCTTGTTCCTCACCCGATACAATAATGGACATCACACATCTTAATTCTCCCTTTCTTTTTGAAGAACTAGTATCAGTTATTCAAACCTGTAAAAACAATGCCGCTGGTCCTGACGACATTCCTTACATATTTATCAAAAAGCTCTCCAATTGTAGCCTACTCAAAATACTTGAGATGTATAATTTAATCTGGTCATCTAACCAATTTCCCAAACAATGGCAAACCTCTATCGTAATACCCATTAAAAAGCCTAACCTAGATCGTTCCTTGGCCAACTCTTATAGGCCTATATCACTAACTTGTACGATGTGCAAAATATTTGAAAAAATGATTAATAAAAGACTTCTATGGTTCATTGAAAAACATAAGATATTCGCTAGTGAACAGTCAGGATTTCGTCGAAACCGTTCAACCCAAGACAACCTTGTAATCCTCCAAACTCATATATCAGAAGCCTTAAACAAAAAACAAGAAGTCGTAGCTGCCATATTTGATATTGAAGGTGCTTTTGATACTATAAGTAGGCAATGTTTAATAAACAAACTTATCCTTCTTAATATTAATGGTAATATATTTAACTTCATACAAAATTTTCTATCTTCTAGATCGTTCAGAGTCTCTGTCAACGGTATTTTATCTTCTACTTATACTCAAACTGATGGCGTACCTCAGGGATCGGTACTAAGTCCTACACTTTTTAATCTAGCAATAAGTGATTTATGCTCTCATCTCATTTCACCTATTAAACAAATCATGTATGCTGATGATCTAGTAATTTACTGTCATGGACAAAACTCTTTTACCACCTCGAAGCTTATTCAAGCTGCTGTTGACACACTTTTAAAAAAAACTAGTGACATGGGGTTATCTTTATCCTATGTAAAATCTAAAATTATAAACTTTAGTAGACGTCCCCCTTCTCCATCTCCACTTATTTGATTAACAATGTCCCTATTCCTGTTGTTAAACAATGCAAAATTCTCGGATTAACGTTTGACGCACGACTAACTTGGAAGCAACATATATTTGCAATAAAAGGAGAAACGTGCAAAAGACTAAACATAATAAAAACTTTATCACATCATTATTGGGGATCTGACGAAAACTCACTTCTTAAAATATACAGATCACTAATACGTTCCAAGCTAGATTATGGTTGTCACATATATATATCCGCCTCCAAAACATATATTAACCTTCTAAACTCAATTCACAACACAGCCCTTCGTCTTTGTATTGGCGCTTTTCGATCTAGTCCTATAGATAATCTTTATTGCGAAGCTAACGAACCTCCTCTTTATATAAGACGAAAACAACTGCTACTCTCTTATGCAGCATCGGTATCAGCTAACCCCTCTAATCCAGTGCATCCCTTATTTGTAATGTCCACATACAATTTACACAATACCAATTCCTTACCACCAATAAAACCTATTCCACTAATTTTAGCACAGACACTTAATGATATCTCTCTTACACATACCCTTCCTCTTTATCCCCCTATATCTCCTCCTTGGATCATCTCCACGCCCAAATTTAACACCTCGCTCACCAACTTCGATAAAAATAAACATCCGAAAGAGATCATTATAAATGCATTTAAAGACATTATATGTACAAATAGTTACGACCTAATATTATACACGGATGCCTCAAAAAATGACACAGGAGTAGGCTGCTCTGTCACAACCTCTCATTCATTAATTAAATCATCACTTATACCATCCGTTAGCAGCGTTCATACTGGCGAATTATTTAGTATATTGCAAGCTTTCAACCACATATCTCCACTTAATAAGCAGGTTGCCATATGCACAGACTCTTTAGCATCAATCCATTCTATCAAAAATATATTTACCGATCATCCAATCGTCCAAAAGATCCTAGACTCTTACCAAATTATCTTGTCCCAAAACATAACAGTTACCATAATTTGGCTGCCATCTCATATTGGTATAGAAGGCAATGAAACTGCAGATCACTATGCTAAACTTGCTACAGCATCACCTGAAATCACCGATAAAATTCAAATTTGTAAGGACCTAAAATTATATACTAAAAGAAGAACCAGACTCCTTTGGCAGCAGCATTGGAACTATAACCGTTCGATCTTACACGAAATACAACCGTCAATAACCAGTCAGCCTACATTTGACTATTCAGCCCTGTCAAGACGAGATCTCATTGTGATAAGACGACTTCGGATAGGACATTCAAAACTCACTCACGGCTACCTAATGTCCTCTAGCATCCGTCCCTCCTGTCAAAGCTGCCAATCATATTTGACAATCAAACATATTCTCACTGAATGCCATCAACATTCGGCCAGAAGATTACAATACAAACTCAAAAGTGAAGTACGAGATATCCTAAGCGACCCTGACCAAATAAAAGCTGTGCTACAATTCCTTAGAGATGAACACTTATATCAAAAAATATAATTAGATTTTAATTTAGACATTGTGTAACATATTATTATCATTCCGTATTATTGTAACATATTCTTAATGTAACATTTATTGTTTGTATAATGAAAACTCATGTTATAGTACCTGTGTAAGTGGCCATAGCAGCCGAGCACGTTAAAGTCGAAATAAAAAAAAAAAAAAAAAAAAAAAAAATACAATAATTACGAAATGGATATTATCCCGATGGATGAATTTAATAAAGTTAAATTTTGTAAATATATTATTCAATACAATTTTTGTGTATTTGGATTAGTTTTCGTCGGAAATATAAATAATAAAAATATAATGAAAAGAAGATTAAAAAGTAATCTTAATATTATTTGTATCGTTCCCGTCATAAAAAACTGGCACAACTCTTATAATCAAAAATCGTGTTTTTTAAGTTATGTACCTTGATATTCTCACATGTGTCATTCTAATTTCTAGGGCACCATTACCAGTTCAACGAAAATATTTTATAAAACCAGCTAAAAGTAGGACTGTGTGACAGACCCATCGAGCAAAAAGACAAAAGAGGGAATCTAATCGTTATGAAAAGGAGACCAAAAAAGTGGCCTCTGATGGCGGACATATCCGGAAATTCGAATGCGCCAAATTTAAATTTTCCGACACTTATTAACAGTAGCTATAAAATAGTTTTCAGAATTTGTCTTAGACAAGAAACTTTAAATAAATATTAACGATAACAGTCAAAAATGTGACACAATTGTTAAAAAACTTCAATATAAATAAGCTTTCATGTGACAGTTGGGACAAACATTAACATAACCCAACTAAATTTGATTTATTAATCAAGGAAAGATTCTCTTTCTCTCTCTCGCCAGTTGTGAGAATACTAAAAACTAAAACATTATCCAGCATTTTCGAACAGTTAGTCACATTAAACTTGTTTAAACATGCATCCAAAAAAATTTTCATATTCGTTTTGTAATTTTCCATTATCTCAATTAAGTACCCATACATTGATTTGTGTTTTATAACAATTTATGAAAATATTTCAATTCAAAAATAATTACAGATAATCAATGTAGACAAACTTCAAATTATTATAATAAAATATTACACTGAGATATTGGATTGAAACTGTCACGTTTTGAAAAGCGTTTTTTCGCCCCGGATATTTTATAGTTTTTGTAGGATAAAGTAAAATGTTATTTTTTTACATTTATTGTTCTTGTAATAAATAATAATTTAATCTTGCTAGTTTGTTACTAAACTTATTGACACAAAATACAGTTCATGTTCGGTAGGTAATTGAAGTATAAAATTACAGTAGATGGATTCCAATGTTACCTATGTTCCCTAATACCACAGGTTCAAAAATCCTTCAACCATTTTGGACAATAACTCAATCCTCTTTGCTTATTTAATTTCTTAGATACGGTTTTTTGATGTTAATGGTAAAAATAATACCTATCTAAAAATTTTATACATTTTTGAACGTAATTTTTTTATTTAGATTTAGTGCAATTCCGTTATCTGTATTTGCAACAATGAATTAATTTCTGAACACAGGTTTACATTGAAAAAAAAAAAGTGTACCAGTTTTATATGACGGGAAGTGTATATCTTATTGTATATCTTATATTGTACAATCTGCCAAAACAAATAATTTTGTATCAATTTGATTCTATTGTCACATAGCAGCCGTGTCGAACGCGGTTATGATTTGGATAAGTGTCCGCTACGTAACCACGTAGCTGTGGAACACCTCGTGTTGTTGCCTTACTTTTGTTTAATTATTGATATTATTTTAAAGACTTTTTTGAAAAACAGTATGTATTAAATTTAATATTTAAAAAATACAAATAAACTGTTTAAAATTTATTTATAAATATTTATTTCGTTGAAATCATATAATAGAAGTATAACTTCTTAATACTTATAACTTCTTAACGTATACGTATAACTTCTTAATAACTTCTTGTATTTAAATAATTTTTTTTGTAGATATATTACTTTTCATGTTGGTAATGAAAATGGCTTCATTTAGGGTGCAAAGGCTATATTTTCCTCTAAATCGGCTATAATGGACTACCATGAAGAAATAAATCAAGCAAATTTTTTATCGTGGTTTGTTTGTTGCAATTATAATAGATAACGCTCCATACCATAGCATATTCTTAGCGAACGTACCAAAAATGTCTTCAAACCAGACTGAAATAAAAGATTGGGTAATTATATAACAATAAACTGCCAACCAAAATAGAAACTCATGTATAATTCTCGTTACTGTCTGAATTTGAGCTATCACCAGAATTTATTATAATTGGTTGAATGTCAACATTCACCATAGTCTTGTCTCAGATATACCTTTTTTATAATTTCATTAGTATGTATGATACTTTTCTCCCAAATATCTGCATTACATTATTCCAGTGCCTTATTCTACATATTTAAAACAGCATTATCAAAACGCCCATGCCCATCTATACCAATATACTTATTGTAATACGACTTGCAATTTGCCCAAATAAATCTATTGCGTTAAATTGATAGTGATAAGGAGGCAGTCTCAATCTCAACACTTTATATGTGGGTCATATTTAATATTATTTGTTATCAACCAACAATTTTTTTTTATTTAAACATAGAAAACCCACATCAACAACCAAGGGTTATTAGTGGGGGGGGGGGGTCATACATAGTAGTACAGTTTGATAAATTAAAGTTTATTATAAATGATTATGTCTTTTAGAAACTGCAATAAATCCGACATATTTGTCGTAGGCGCACTTTTCAGGCGTCCAATAATTCTTCGGCATGTTTTCTGAGGTTGGAACTGCGGACAGTCGATTATCAGTTGCTTCACGGCGAGTTGAGTGGAGCAGTAGGTACAAATCGGAGCTGGTTCTTTATTTAGAAGGTGTTGGTATGTTAGTATTGTGTGGCCGATTCGAACACGATTGACCATTACTTAATCTCTTCTTTTTCCTTGTTGTGGTAGGCTGGCGTCTACTCGAGGCTTTATTGTTTTCAATTTAGAGTCTATTGCGTTTCCAGGTTGCTTGTGATAAATTTATTATATAAATCATGGACTGTCGTTTATGGTCGTATGGGGATATTTAGTAATTTCTGGAACATCTTCATTTCTGATGGATTTTAATGCCAATTCATCAACTTCCTCGTTGTCTTTAATGCCAATGTGTGAAGGGATCCAGATAAATGTAACCTTTTTATTTATGTGGTGTAGAACATTAAGTTCATTTCTTATATTTTATGCAATAAGATGGTTAGGAAAAAGTTGATTAATTGCATGAATTGCGCTGAGTGAATCTGTGATGAATAAAATAATATTTTCAGTCGGTGAAGAGGAGTTTTTGATAGCTTCTAATATCGCTGTGGTTTCCCCGGTGTAAATGCTGCAGTGCTGTGGAATTCTAATGGCATATTTGTAATTTTTATTTGTGAATGCTGCGGCATGGCCATTTTCAGTTTTTGATGCATCTGTATATATTATGTGGGGATTTGGATACTTCTCCATAATTTATTTAAATGCATTAATGATAAGGTTAGGATTGGTAATATTTTTTGGGTGCTGTGATAAAGTTAAATCGGTGATAGGTAAGGGGGTGAGCCATAGAGGGAAGTCTAATTTTGTGGTTATGGATAATTTGAATTCATTGCAACTGAATCCTGTTTGAGTGATTCTTTCCCAAACAATATAAAGAATTTGTCTTTATATTGTTTGTTTCTATACAAATTGGATGTAGGTGCGTTAATAATCTCAAAATATAATGGGTGCTTTTTATTAAAAGATATTCTTCCTGCATAATTTAAACTAAGTAGATGTCGTCTTAAATGTAGAGGGGGTTCTCTTGATATTACTTGTAAGCTGCTTACAGGACTGGTTTTGAAAGCACCGACCATTAATCTTAGAGCTGGTGTTTGAATTGTGTTAAGGTTTTTTAGGAACGTTTTATTTGTTGTATCGTAGCATATTGAACCGTAGTCTAGTTTACTGCGAATAATTGATTCGTAGAGGTTAAACAGAATACTAGCTCCCCATATATTACTGGATAGAATTTTCAGCAAGTTTATTCTATTTTGACGTGTTAGTTGTAACGTCGTAATGTGTATTTTTCAGTTTAATTTGTAATCAAACGTTAGGCCCAAAAAATTCGATTCCTCTGAATGAGATATATTTTGACCGTTAATTATTAACGAAACAAGAATGTTATTCTTGCGTTTGCTGAATACTGTGTAATGTGTCTTATTAGTTGAAAAGAGGAAGCTTGTTTTGGAAGACCATCCTTCGATTTTGTATAGAAGGTTCTATAATATTTTAGCCCCAGATGTAATATTTTTGCATTTATTGTAGACAACTAAATCATCAGCGTAGAAGTTTGCTTTTATAGGAGGCTTAATTGTATTTTTTACATCGTTAAATGCAATTAAAAATAAAGTTGGGCTCAAAACAAAACCTTGTGGAACACCGTTGTCGAGTATTCTAGTGGTAGAAGTGTATCCATTTACTCTTACTTGTATTTTCCTTTTATTCCAAAAGTTTTTTTTAAACGCAATGCGTTTTTTTTTAAATATGAGGTATCTCCATGTTGTGTCGAAAGCTTTATTCACATCAAAGAAGACTGCTATAACTTTCTGATCTAGTAAGAACGCATCATGAATGGTTGACTTAAGTCCAACTAAGTTGTCGTTAGCAGATCTTGCTCGTAGAAAACCACTTTGGACTGTGGTCAGGAGATTTTCTTTTTCTAGGTGCCATGTAAGCCTGTAATTTAAAATCTTCCCCAGAAGTTTACACATGATGCAGATGAGGGAAATAGGATGGTAATATGTAGGACAATATTCTTTTTAAAACTAAATAAATGCGATTTATATAGCAAAAAAGTTTATTTGTATATCCGGCAACGCTGTAATTTGTCGGACCAGCATCTACAAAATATTGACACAAAACGATTTCTTTTGTATAAATTGTAATAGCAGGTACTTACAAATTTTATGCACTGACACTAAACTTAACTGAGGTAACTATTTAATAAAAATAAAGGTATTTTAAATCTGCTTCTATTTGAGAAGCGTAAAAGGTTTTATTTGTTTCTAGTTGAGAAACTAAAGAGGCAGTTTTGACTAGCGTGCTTCTATTTAAGAAGACAAAGACAAAGTGTCCTAAGAGTAATTTGGTTTAAATGTACAAAATTGACTGGGTACCACTTATAGGGGGTAGAAAGTGAGGACTGCGAAACTCTTGGGCTGGACAGAGTAAGCAAACAAACCGAAACATTTGCGAACGGCCACTTTTGGATTGGTTGGAGAGCTGGGTTGTAAGTAAGTGAATAAAAGGAGTACTCGAGGGGGTAACTACAAAGAAAAAAAATCAAAAAAAGACTTACATAGATCTACTGGACAACACACACAAGAAGGTTCCTAGACTATTTGAAATGGATGCCGTTTAAAAGAATTATCTTTCTAAATGGGAAGAAAGGCTTTTCTTTATAAACCTCTTACAGAGGCACAACACAACAAATTGGTGATTAACTCAAATTCACCTGTCCACAAACAAAATTTGCCGGCTTTGAAGAACTACACACAGCAAGCGATTTCCTCCGAATAAATCTCTTTCTTAACTATATTTCATTGCTTACTAACCAATTTTTGATGATAAAAAACGAATAACAAAAAATAATTACGAATTTAAAAAGAAAAATTCGGACTAAATAATGACTTGACTCGTATCGTGATCTATTGCAGAGTGACATCATAATCCTCTCCGTATGACTTTCCCCATAAACCTAAGTGGATATTTATTTGACGCGCAATATTAAGCAAGATCAACATCGAAGACATCCTTCTGTGTTATATAAAGAAATTTAAATTTCTTATATAACCATCTCAGCGACGCAAACAGATTAAAAATATTTTTCGGTGTTTTAATACATACAAAAGGAAAATAGAAATGCTACAGTATAGTCTTTAATTTAGTGAGATGGGAAATTAAAATAATTCAAACCATGAATGTGTTGCTTGTGTGAGTCCATTTTAAACAGGTAAAAAAGAAATAATTAGACACACTTACAATCAATTTAATTTTACAACCTCAGACGACCGGTTTTCGCTTTCTAAAATTTTCAAAGCATCATCAGGTCGGAGGTACAAAGTAATTTAAATGCTGAAATTATAAAAAGCCCATATTAGAGTGCTGTCTTATAAGGATATAGATAAAAAAGTTATAGATCAAAAAAGTTTTAGTAATTATGCCAATATTACATGTCTGTGCTAATTAATATACATAAATTGCGTTTGCAGACAGAGTAACATCCCACAACTTGTTAAGATGTAATTAAACTCGGTTTCATCGTTCTTGGCGTGTGTCTGAAATAAGCTACTACGGAATTTTTAATATTCGTCACTCTCTCATACAAAGATGCGTAATTCAATTGTGCGAGTCACGTTTGTCATGGTAAAGTGCGATGAGAAGGGAATGAAGTGACCACTCACGTCTCCCAGTATTGTAGCAATAATACCGATGTGTTTGGCCGATACGGTGTGGATGATTAGTTCGGCCTCTTTACGAATACAGATAGCTGCCACTGGAGAAGGTAAACGAATCGAGCTTAGACAAGGAAAGATAGATGAAACAACTTATTGCAAGTGTTTTTACACGCACACGCCAAGAAAGATGAAAACGTCTATATAAACTTTTGATTGAACAGCATTTAATTTCTGCTAGGAATAGAATTGTGATGTCAAATGTTAAAAAAATAAAAAATTAAAACACACTTATGGACAAACAGGACACAATTAACAGAACAAAACAAACATAAAACTCAAAACTTTAAAATAGGGATTTATCGGCACTACATTACTCGCTAGGAGAGGAAATTGGACTTTTTTGTTGTCTACTAGAATTTTTAAGAGGTAGGATTTGACAAGATAATGTAGGTTAAAGTGTGATAGCGCTTCTTCTATTTCTAAAGTTAACCAAGTTTTTGAAGTTAACAGACCTTAGTAGTTGAACAATCAAAAGAAATTAGAAATGTTAGATAATGTGTACAATATTGGCATACTTTTAACAATCCCTTACTGAATTAAATTTAACTTTAAAATTAAAAAAAATTTTCTAAGTATGACAGTCCAATTAATTGAAATAATTTTAATATAACACATTTTAAAAATTTAAAAAAAAACCAGAATTACAAAATAAATTTAAAAATGATCATTTGGTAATCGCTAATAATCTAAATGTGTAATAAAATACAAATTTTTTTGAAAATTTTTAAAAACAATTGTTGTCGATGTGGACGAGCACTCTGCAATGGTATAGTTTAAACTTTTTCATGTTACTTTTATTGTATTAATGTGTAAACCAGAGAAGAAGATAAAATTGTTTATAGCAACAAATTCCAAAATTTATTAATTAATTAATAATGAAGTTAGTAACTCTGGTATATGACAATTAAACGCCGGATATAGGCATGATGTATGAATGCCGGTAACTAATTTGCTATTTTAACGGTGTAACAGTAAATTTTAGTCTTATTTTAAGTTTTAAATGTACCAGAGCAACGTCCACAACGGTATTGGTAAGTCTGTGCAATGTACTGTGCTTGTACAGATTTACCGATACCGATATGGACGTTGCATTTTGCTCTGGTACATTTAAAACTTAAAATAAGACTAAAATTTACTGTTACACCGTTTAAATAGCAAATTAGTTACCGGCATTCATACATCATGCCTATATCCGGCGTTTAATTGTCATATACCAGAGTTACTAACTTCATTATTAATTAATTAATAAATTTTGAAATTTGTTGCTATAAACAATTTTATTGACTTCTCTGGTTTACACATTAATGTAATAAAAGTAACATGAATAAGTTTAAATTATACCATTGCAGAGTGGTCGTCCACACCGACAATAATTGTTTTCAAAAAATTTTCAAAAAAATTTGTATTTTATTACACATTTAGATTATTAGCGAATACCAAATGATAACTTTTAAATTAAAAAAAAATATTTTAAATCCTTTATAAAAGGTATATAATAAAATGCCCAAATGGGCTATCACAATTACATTACAGAACGTTTTCGGATTGTTAAATCCATCATCAGTGTAAACGAGGTATACATGCTATGAGCCACCAAAATATATGGGTCAAAACCCTTTAAATGTTATAAATTTACAGTTGTTTTACATTATGTATAGTAACAAAATTAGGATGTTTAAGTTACCGTTGGAACTACCGAGGACCTGTTGATAACAACTGATCCAGGATCAACAGGTCCTCGAAGACACTTCGTCTCAGGACCATTTTACCTATGTAGGGTCATACGTCGCCATGTTACCAATTCCAACGGCAACTTAAACATACTAATTTGTAACTATACATAATGTAAAACAACTGTAAATTTATAACATTTAAAGGGTTTTGACCCATATATTTTGGTGGCTCATAGCATGTATGCCTCGTTTACACTGACGATGGATTTAACAATCCGAAAACGTTCTGTAATGTAATTGTGATAGTCCATTTGGGCATTTTATTATATACCTTTTATAAAGGATTTGAAATAAATTTTTTGTGATATATGGTATACAGCCAGCTACAGGAACTTACTTTCCTAGTGGATTCTTAAATTTATTTTGTAATTCTGGTTCTTTAAAATTTTCAAAATTTGTTATATTAAAATTATTTTAATTAATTTGACTGTCATACTTAGAATTTTTTTTATTTTAAAGTTAAATTTAATTCAGTAAGTGATTGTTAAAAGTATGCCAATATTATACACATTGGCTTACATTTCCAATTTCTTTCAATTGTTCAACTACTAAGGTCTGATAACTTCAAAAAACTTGGTTAACTTTAGAAATAGAAGAAGAGCTGTCACACTTTAACCTACATTATCTTGTCAAATTTACGTCTTAAAAATGCTAGTAGGCAACAAAAAAGTCCAATTTCCTCTCCTAGCAAGTAATGTAGTGCCTATAAACCCCTATTTTAAAGTTTTTATGTTTGTTTTGTCCTGTTAATTGTGTCCTGTTTGTCCATAAGTGTGTTTTAATTTATTATTTTTTTAACATTTGAAATCACAATACTCTTCCTAGCAGAAATTAAATGCTCTTCAATCAAAAGTTTATAATTACAAGTCAAAGAAATTGCACACCCACAAAACATTACAAGTATTTTCATTCATCGTCATATAACTGTCCTCTTTCTTTATAAAAAAATTCAATAATTTATCACACATTTCAACATATATCTCTTCAATAAATATAAATAACTATAATATTTTAAATGATATAGAACATCAAATTTTCTTTCAACAAACAATAACATATACCTACTCCTACATCATCTGTTAACACCCATTTCCTCAAGAAACTTCCTCCTAAGTTGTTAGACAGTTACAACTTTGACCGAAGATCACTTATTATTAGTAATAAAGGAAAGTTTGAACTATGAATCACCAACCACTATATAGTAATTCTTGTACCGGAATGTAAGTAGTATTTTGTTTATTTCTAATATATTACAATTCAACAGACTTTTTATCTTAACAAGTTGTGGGTTTTTACTCTGTCTGCAAGCACAATTTATGCATATTAATTAACACAGATATATATTATTGGCATAATTACTAAAACTTTTTTGATCTATAACTTTTTTATCTATATCCTTATAAGACAGCACTCTAATATGGGCTTTTTTATAATTTCAGAATTTAATTTACTTTGTAACACCGACCTGATGATGCTTTGCAAATTTTAGAAAGCGAAACCGGTCGTCTGAGGTAGTAAAATTAAATTGATTGTGAGTAAGTCTAATTATTCTTTTTTATCTTTTTAAAATAATTCAATTATTATTGTTTATTTATTAAACAAACTATTGTAGAATTTTTGGATTAAATAAAAGGCAAATATCAAGCACATTTCAATTAATTTAATCTCGCCCAAGTACTTTTGCTTCCTAGTGCATCTTCAATTCTCTCCCAGGGGCATTTCGTTAATAGTGGTCTATCCGACAAGAATAAAATGTTATAAACAAAAAATAGTACATCACACCACACTACACAAGAACAAACACTTTAAAATTTTTAAAAATAGGCGAAGCTACATTGTGTACAGAAGCCACGGCTTCTGTACTAATTTTATTTTTGTGCTAATTTTATTATTGGGCGAACATATTTACCTTCTGATGTTTTTACTCGTAAAGCGCAAACCTTTCTATCCCTTCCAGTCAATAATTGCAATATTCTACCAAGTGGTCAATTTAAAGGAGGGCGATCTTCAGATTGTATGAGAACTAGTTACTTGATTGTCCAGATTTGTTTTTGAATTACACTTTCCAAAAAAAGTCGATTAGTAGGGGTTCTAGAGAGATCCCTTTTTTGGTAAGAAGTAGGGTGCGCTCCAATCAGAAAGTCAGAGAAGTAAGAGGCAACAGATCATTAATATCAATGCAAAGGAGATACAAGGGACGGCTATTTAGTATGGATTTAATTTGCACTAATAAAGTAAGTAGAAAGTTTTCTAAAAATAAGGCAAGTATTGACAAGCAATTTAGTCAAATGAGATTTAGCACTGTTTACAGCTGCTTCTAGAGTCCGCCCCAATGTGGAGATATGGAAGGAATTAATTTCCAGGTAATTTCGGTAGAAAAAAATAAATTATAAATTTCCTGATTATTTTCTTTAGATTTCAGAAATAAGGATAAGTCTCATAATTGGTCACGAGCTCCAATAAAATTGTTAGCATTATCAAAGTAAATTATTTGACGATTTCTTTGATGACTAATAAATCGTTGAAATGAGGCAATAAAAGCTTTCGTGGACAAATTGGCAAGTAGTTCTATATGGAAAGCCTTGGTTACCACAGATATAAAAATGGCCCTACTGGTAGGGGCCTTTCTTAATCTAGAGGAGCGAATCATAATAGAACCAGCAAAATCTATTCCGGTCTTAGAAATTAAACAAACCTTTTATCATCTGTGATGCAAATTAAGCATTATATATGTGGCAAATAATACACTTTTAAATAATAATTTTAATTCTTCGTATATCATTTAACGGCCAATATCAAAGACGAACATTTCCAAGGAAACTTTGAGCTCCACTCTGTCCCAAATGCATATGTTCCCGATTAATTAGTATGACAACATGGCATTTTGAGGAAGTAAAATGAGAAATTTTTGACAAAAACTTTATACACAAATTATATTCAAGTCGACCTCTTATACGGTGTATGCTATTTTCATCAACGAATATGTTTAAAGGAAGTAATTTGGGAGTTTAAATAGATTTTCCCTCCTGTAATAGTTTGAATTCTGGAAAAAAAATAAGATTGGACCTATTTTATAATAAAATCATGGGCAATCTGAAGCTTTTCTACTGTTAAAGGACTGCCAGAAATATTTATCATTTTAAATTTGGGGACTACTCTAAAACTAAAAGCGATTCCTTTTTGTGCGCTAGAAAATTTCGAAAAGTTTAATAATACAGATTTCCAGAATTCTTTTGTCGATTCAGTAATGGAGATACTTGCATACATTCAGGTAGTTTATTTAGAAGTTTATTTAAATCAATGGGATTAAAATCATTGGTGTGAAATAAAAAGTAGGACCATGAAACTAAAATTGACGAATATCAAATGAAAAATTTTCAGGCGACAAATGATCGGCGGGATTTAATTGAGATTTGATATGTCGGCATGCAGTATTCTTACTATTATCACGAACAGTAAGGACTCCTTTTTAAGAAAGGGAGATATCTCTAATTTGGACTTTTTAACCCATGTTAAGGCAACTAATGAATCGGACCATAAATTAATGGACTCAATTTTACATAGTTTTATGCAAAAGAATCGACAAAATACTTTATAAGTTATTCAATTTGTTTATTTCGGAGAGCGATTATTTAAAGTACTATACATGCTTAAACAATTACTCTAAAGGTATTTGTAAATAGTAATCAATTCTTTAAGGCTTTGTTTTTAATATTCAGTTAATAAATATTTAAATTTGATTAAATTGTTATTTAAAAACAGTTTCAAAAAGGGCTGACCTTTTAGCTTATAAACATTTATATTTATTACATTATTATATCACATGATTTTTGAATGATGAAAAAACATAACTTTTTGACAAATGGAAAACATTTTTTTCTTAAAATCATATTTCCACTGTTTATTTTTAAAGAGATGGAGGGCGGGTGCCGGAGTATATAGGAGTGAAATTGAATTTGAATTTGGCCGGACTCTCGGTACCCATGCATCAGTCTTTCAGGCAGAGATCTTTGCAATCCTGTTGGGTGCTTAGAAGATAATAGATAGTACTTACTCAGGCAGGACCATCTCTATTTACTCTAAGGGCATTCAAGTAGCGCTAAGTGCTTTGGAAGCCTCCAAAATCAGCTACTGGTTCGTCAGTGCAAAAGACCATTGCTGATGTTAGGAGGACTAATAGAGGAAATTTAATATGGATATCGGGACCCAGGCGTAGAACTATACGAACGGGCTGACGCCTTGTACGACACTAACTATTCCAGTAAAACTCGAACCTGTGATTTGTGTGCTCTTTGGTAGTGGTCGGAAAAGTCTCTTAGAGCTTCTTCTGCGGTGGTTCCATGACTTCTGGGCCAGTTGTGGAGATATCAAACCGGGTAATCTCCAGATAGTGGGGCCATCCAAAGGTTTTATAGCCCAACTTCTCCTTCTAGAATGTAGAAGGTACTCTCTGAACGTTAGTATGCTTACCGGCCACTGTAGACACAGGCGGTACCTTCATATGCTTAGATTGGCGGACAGCCTACGGTGCCGTCTTTGTAATGAGGAGAAAGAAACCTTCTCACATGTTCTCTGGAAGTGCTCGGCACTAGCCGATTAGAGATGGAAGAGCCTGGGTTTGATCTTTATGCAACCGAGCTAAATTAGGGAGTCATCTGTGAAGATACTTGTTTTCTTTCTGTGAGGCCACAAGGTTACTAAAGGATTAGAGGTTCAGAAAGGGCTCAGACTTAGAGTTGCTGCTGATTACTGCAGATATGAAAGCCCCGAATAGCATGGGCCCCAGAATCGCCGAAGACTAGGTCCTTATGGGCCTATTCCATATGATAGGGGTAATACAATGAACCCGTCGTCGGAGGTCTAAGTATCTGAAGAGCTTATAAATGGGTCCTGCCCCGATCTACCATAAGCACAGTATAAGAGGTTCCACAGTAAAACCACTCGTTTGTCGGCACTTTGATCTCAGGAAGTAATGCCGGCAAAGTACGAAATTGATAATTCACCAGTGGTAGATGCGGCGGAGCAAGCACGCTCCTTTGGTAAACCTTACAGAGCCGTATTAAAACTTTCTGAGCCTACTACTATTATTTATTAAAATAAAAAATGCGGCTTAATGTTAATATTACAAAAACAAAAGGTTTAATAAATAAAAAACAATATTACAATTCAATGTTTATATTTTTCAACGGTATTTAAAATATCAACGGTATTGCGCAAGTTTTAAATCTCAATGGTTTTTAATACATAGTACACGTCATATAATTAGGTTAATTTCGAAGCTCTTACGGCATTACTATTATACTAATAGTTTTTCGTAGCTGTTTTTTTTAAGGCTATAGGTAGATACTTTTTTAAAAGTTTGAGTTGTTTGATTTTTTTGTAGAACAACTTCGCTGTCCTCTTCACCTAGCGGTACGGTAGCTAATTCTTCCCGTTGTTCCTCATTTACTGGATCAAAACTATTTTCATCATCTACAACAGAAGTTTATAGGTTGTCTTATATGAAGAAAGTGTCATATTGTATTAAATATCTCTAATCTACAACATTTAATTTTTTATTACCTATCTAAATTATTTTTTTAAGTACAAGGAAGCCTTTTGTTATTTTGAAATCAAAAATATATATTCAACAAATGCAAATCCAACAAATTTGTATTCTAAAGATAAAAATAGAAAAGAGAATAGCAGAAAATGGATTATAATTTCTTAGAAAGTTGCATACCGTCTTTTACTTCGACAATACATGGTATTTCCACAGTATATAGAGTGAATATCCCTCTATATACTGTGGTATTTCCACGTCAAAATTACGCTTAACCCAGATACTCCTAAAACTTTTGACTTCAAAATTTTTAAAAAATTCTTTTGTGAATGGCTTTCTACTTCATGTATATACAAGTTTTACAAATAAAATTTTTTATTTAGGTTGGCCGTTTTTGAGTTATCAGGTGTATGTTATAACCAACAGTAGGAATCTAAGCTACTTAAGGATCAATGATTTCATTATACAATAAATGAAACTAAGTATAAAAATTAAAGTTATTCTTTATTATGATAACTAAAAAAACATGATTTAGCGTGAAGTGCAATATCGCACTTGTTACATCTGAACGCTGCCTGCTTATGACATACACCACACCTTGTTTGTTTTTCTTGATAAATGACGATGTGGTCTAATCTATCCAGAGCTGGGTAGTATCCGGATACTTCTGTATCCGGATACAGTATCCGGATACTTTTTGTGTATCCGAAGGCTGTATCCGGATAATTTTTAAATTTTGTATCCGGTATCCGTATCCGTGACCAAATTTGAAAGTATCCGGTATCCGGATACTTTTTTTGATGTCCGGATGCTTTTAAATTTTTAATGTTCGACGATAATGGAACTACTTTACGCACCACACTGCCCTATCTTCAATCCAGGTGTACATAGTATGATCGTTGAGTGAGAAGTATGATAAATCCCATTTTCCATACTCGTGATCGTGATCGTTATAATATATTATTATAGCCAATAGAGCTTTGTTTTTACCTAATCAGTTAAAAATCTTCAAGAGCCCTGTATAATTAGAAGAATTTGAAGAACCCTGTATAATTAGAATAAAGTATTTTTTCGGATTAGAATAAAGTCATTCTTAATATTTATAATTTTGGTTTAGTGTGTCCCTATTTCCCCTAAAGTTTAAAAGTTAAAAACTCAGCTGATTCGACGCTGGCGAAATTCAATATCGAAAGCTCAAGACAGTGACACGTTTCGTTTTTACAGGAAAAATCCTGCAAATTCTTGTCTACCGAGTACAGACACGGTGATATGATAGAAAAAGTTTTTCATTATTTCAGTAGTCCATTGCTCATTTGTGTAAAAGGTGTAGTGCGTTTATATGCGTATAGTTTTTTCTATTCGGAATAACAGAATTTTCTAAAGGTAAGTTGCATTTAATTTTCGATTTAATTAGTAGATATCTAAAGTTTACTGGCGTTTATTATTAATAGTAGTCTAATATTAGTAGATTTCTAGAAATAAAAAAAGAAAAATGCATTAGTTATTAAATAAATAGGTATCTATCTAATATCTATCTGATGGTAAGTAAAAAAAGTTATAATTATTTGTTAGAAGACTACGTGATCACGCAGCGTTACTACGAAACCGGAGTAAATAATTCTTATTTAGCAAATGATTATGATTACTTATTGAGATACAGGGAGTCAAAATTGCAAATTTAAATTTTTTCTAGTAGCATAGGCATAGACATACTTGACGATGTTTTGTTAAGTTTTTAAATGACAGCGTGGTGTTTGAATTTGAAGAATGCATTAGTTATTAAATATATATCGGATAGTAAGTAAAAAAAGTTATAATTATTTGTTAAAAAAGACTACGCGATCATTATTATTGAGCAAATGATTATGATTACTTATTGAGATACAGGGTGTCAAAATTGCAAATTTTTGCAAATTTAATTTTTTTCTATTAGCATAGGCATCATAGACATATACATGAAGATGTTTTGTAAAGTTTTTAAATGACAGCGTGGTGTTTGAATTTGAAGAAAACAAAAAACTAAATTACATTAAAACACACAGAATTTCACAATTTTTTAGTCCCGTCTAACGTCTATTTCATACAACTAAATAACTACAACAATAATGTTTATGCCGTATTTTGTTTTTTTATCATTTAATAACAAAATTTCGATGGAGTTACGTTTAAAATTTGTATACCATGTCCTTTCAGACCATTCATTTTAATTCGTGTGCCATGACAAATTGTGATATTCTTAAAATATTTTCAAACTAGCTTTGTCGAATTTCGATAGGAGAGCTCATTTCGTTTAAAAAATGATAGTATGAGGGGGTAAGTTAGACAAGCTTTTTTTAATTCCAGATAGAGCAACATGAATTCAATTGATCCTGCAGTTGCATCTACCAGTTCCAATCCAGAACAAAGTGATGACACTCCAGAAGATCCATTTGCTACAAGTTCAGATGATCCCGATTATCACCTAGACCTAGAAAAAGAATTATCAGATTCCGATTCTGCCCAAAGTATACCTCGAAAATCTCAGACAAATTCTCTTATGAATTTCTTCAAACTAAAAGGAAAAAATGAACCAAACCAAGTTTGTATGATATCCGAACCTCTAACAAGACTTGTTAAAAACATGGGAGAAAAATCTGATGATCCACAAAGTTCGCAATTTGCTTGTAGTTCCTCCATACTAGATGGAAAATACTTTAAAATAAAAGAAAACGACGGCGAAAACATTACAGCTGATTGTCAACTCTGCCTTCCACAGAAGAAAACCATAAAAGGGATAAAAGGTTCTTCTTCAAATTTTTTTAAACACTTAAAAAGGATTCATCCTAATAAAATTGACGAGTATAATAAGTATAAAATTTCAAAGAAAGATTTGACCAGAAAAAGACTTAATGCAACTTAAGATTTCGAAAGTCGAGAACCCAAACAAGCTAAGCTTATTCAACCAAACATTTTTGGAATGGCCAAAGAGGAAGCAAATCAGTTTTAAGCCAATCTCTGTTTGAAAAAAGAATAATAAATTTTGTTGTGAGCACAATGAGTGCAATATCTATAATAGAACACCAAAGTTTTAAGGATATCTTCCAAGGATTAAATTTGAAAATACCAACAAGAAAGACAGTAATGAAACGAATTATAGATTCGCACGATGAAAATATGCAAATTATTAAAGATAAAATTAGGGGTGTTAATTACGTATGCACTACAGCTGACATATGGTCAAATAAAAAAAGAAGCTTCTTAGGAGTTACAGTTCACTGTTAGATGAGGACTTTATCCGCAAATCAGCTGCACTTGCCTGTAGAAGGTGAATAAATTATAATTGTATATTTTTCGATATTTCTTTGGTTAAAACGCTACGATCTACCTAATCTCAAATATTAAGTATTTAATCATTCTACGGGGTAGCCAAAATCCAAAAAGGAATGATTTTATGAAAAAAGATGAAACACTTTAATTTATACAATTATTAAACTTACAACTATTTTTAATATACAGTATGTTCATGTTGTAAAGAATTATAGAAATAAGGCAAAGCGAAGATACATTTTTCAATCGGAAAACTTTATACATTTGTAAAGTTTCGTCAATGATCTGATTTCCGATTTCAGCAATATATTTATTTGTTAGATTTAGGACCTAGCACCTTTTTGCATGGAAGCAATAAATTAAAAATAAAGAAAATCGTTGCTTAAGTTCCTATCTTACCTTTTGAAGTACTATTCAATGCACTAATAATAGTTTATTGTCCGAAATTATTGATTTTTATCACCCTTTTTTATTTATCGCATTGACTAGTACTTACTTAAAAAGATATTTACAAGACAGCCGATTTTCTGTTTTCAACAATTATCATGTGAAAACAGGTACACAGCTAAATTGTGATTTTCAAATATCTATACCTCCTAAACCCAAATATTTAAACAAAATGCCGAAATCAGATAATGCAGGAGAATTCAAAATTGTAAAAATATATAGGATGGTTCAATTGAAAATATGTATATTGCTTATCCACCGTTTCTGTGCAACACTCTATATTTTTAAATATTTTTAAAGGTCCTACCCTATTTTCTTTCTTTAAAATTTTTCTTTGTAACGAAAATACATCTTACAGCCTTTATTTTTCGGCCATCCCACTATACAAATTCATAGTCTTGTACATTCTACATGGACGATGTACAAACAAAAATTTAAGAACCATTGTTTATTTTAGGTTTAAAGGTGTTCACTCCTACAGAAGCATAGCTGAGATGCTAGAAGATATAAATTTAAAATTTGGTTTAACAGAAAATAAAATTGTGGGGACAGTAACAGACAACGGTAGCAATTTCGTTAAAGCTTTTAAAGTATTCGGCGAGAAAAATGAAGAGGACGACGATGAGGAAATTGACGAAGAAGAAAATGAATTGCAAATTTTACATTTAGAGGTTGATGAAGGCAAAGAGTTAGAAGACCAGGATATACAGCTACCCAAGCATATGCGATGTGCCACACATACTTTAAATTTAATAGCCACAACAGATTATAAAAATACTGTTATAAACATTCCAACTATCCGCATAAGAGAAAAGAATGCATTTAGTAAATGTGCTCAGTTATGGAAAAAATCGAATAAACCAAAAGCAATGAAGTTATAATTAAAATTTTAGGACATACTCTAAGTTCTCCAGGGGCCACTAGATGGAACTCCACTTTTGATGCAGTTTCACAGATTCTTCAAGCAAAAGAAAAACTTCCAATTTTGCTACAAAATCTAACATTAGAACCTTTTAAGGAAACTGAACTATTATACCTAGAGGAATACTGTTTAGTTATGAAACCTTTGGCTTTAACGTTAGATTTGTTACAAGGTGAAGAGAATGTATCTTTTGGATATTTGTTACCCAGCTTAATTTCATTAATTAATAAATATGAGAAACTTCTTGCCCAAACAAAATTGAAATATGGAGGAGAACATCTAGCAAAAATGTGCATTAAAAGCTTAAATACTCGTTTTGCTAACATTTTAAATTTGGAATGGGAAGATCCAATTATAGCTGCAGTTCTTCTTCCTAAATTTAAGCTAAAGTGGTACAATGTAGTACATAATCCCAAAAAAACTTTAGAAGATATCAAAAAATGCATTATAACTGTTGCAAAAAAACAAATGGAGTTGGAAAGTTGCAATGAATCAGACGAAAGTGGAGATCAAAATTTAGATGACTTTTTTGATTTTAGCGATTTCCGAGACCAGCAAGTGGACAATAGCTGTACTATTACATATAATGAACAGGAACAGGTTCCAGCGTAAATAATAAAACTTCAAAAATACAGTTAGAATTGTTACGATATTTGGAGGACAAAAGAACCAATTTACAAATCCTAAATGAATACCCAACCTTAAAAATGGTGTCAACAAAATATAACACATGCTTACCTTCGTCAGCACCAGTTTGAAAGACTTTTCTCTTTTGCAACTATGATTGATACACCTAAAAGAAAAGCTTTAAGCGATGAACACTTTGAGGTATTGGTACTTACAAAGGCAAGTTCAAAGGCACTTCTGTAAATATATGCGAAAAAAATCTTCAGCAATTTCTTTATTAATACGTTTTTATTTTTATTTAATTTTTCTTTACATATTATAGTATGTTCTGGTTTGATTAATCATGTTCTTGTTTTATTATTCATAAGTAATAAACAATTTCTTGAGTGTTTTTTGATTTCTGTTTCCAGTATTTTATGCACGTTCTTTTTATTATTATATACAATAAAAATACATGCTCATCACATAATTCTATCACTAGCAATTTAGGTCACTTTTAAAAGTATCCTTAAAAGTATCCTAAGAAGTATCCGAAAAAAGTATCCGGATACTTGTATCCGAATACATTTTGAAGTGAAAGTATTCGTACTTTTTTAAAAAGTATCCGGATACATTTTGAGTATCCGTATCCGGTATCCGGATACTTTTTTTCTGTATCCGACCCAGCTCTGAATCTATCGTACCTTGACTCAAAATGTGTAAGTTGACCTTTTTTTGATGGTCCCCGTTTAGTTGTTTTCTTATACATTTCCAGTAATCCTGACGCTACGCATCTTCTGAATGCTAGATGATCCATTTTCCCACCATTACTTTTATGCAATTGCCAGGCATTGTGCTCCGCCATTTCAAGGCAATGCGAAAATAAACTAAAGTACCATTTCTTGCTTCTGATACCTATTCTGTATAAGCTTATATTTTGGTCTGCACGGTCTGCTCCTCCCATATTTTCATTATATTTTTTTATCATGAATGGCTGTGGGATGAGTATACTTTTCTTTTCTTTCTGTGAATATCTTTTCACCTGTAAGGTTGGCAGTGGTGAAGTAGCATTTGATGCAATAGTAACGACATTATTGTCGTTCCATTTACATACTATAATATTTTCGTCTTCTATGAGTGAGTATTCAAATACACCCCTCTGATCTTTTTTGAAAAGCTTGGAATTTTTCAGAGGACAACCCGGAACTCGATTTTCTCGAATTGTTCCAGTACATTTTAAATTTCTTGCTGCTAGCTCACGTAGTAATGGAAGTGAGGTAAAAAAATTATCACAGAATAAGTGAAACGGCGTACCTGGATTATCAGACTGCAATTTATCGGCAAATGACAATACGACACTGGCTCCCAATCCTAATTCCTTGTATGTATCAGAAAGTGGAGTGGTGGCACCTTGATAAGGTTCAAACCACTCGATATATCCCTGTTTTGTGGTTCCGACCCATAGTTTGTAGCCCCATCTAATGGGTTTACCTCGGATAAACTGTTTTGATCCATGCTGCCCATAGTAAGGGACCATCGCTTCATCAACACTGTGATGTTCTTCAAATGGACGAAACATATGAAAATTTTTATTGATTATGTCAAATAGTGGACGCATTTTAGCAAATTTATCGCCTTTTTGTAATTCGGTATTATCAGAAACATGTATATTTTGCATAATAAAATTGAATCTATCTCGCGATATAGCCGAATACACCAACTTACACCCTGCGTCATCGTTGTTTTCCCAGTACATAGATCTTCGAGGAAATGAGAAATATCCACTTAGAAGTAATATCCCAATGAAACACCTAATTTCATTTTGATTGATATCTCCAGAGCGATTGTGTTGAGATGCATATAGATTACTAAAATGTGTAATTAGGTCCACAACTTCATCATCAATGAAAAGGGAAAATAACTGTAAAGGCGTGAGAAAATTTTTTGGTTCCCTTACTGGCTTCCAGTCGGGAAAATTTGGATCAATATCTTGTTTTTTCCAGGAATACTCTCTTTTTTTCTTCGGCTTGGATTGTGGAGCACTTACACCAAGATAACGGGAGCGAGACACACGGATAGACAATGGGAGGTTATCTTCACTATCAGAATCTTCAATTGCAATATCTTCTGGATCCGAAATAATTTCATTCTGCCCTTCATCCTCCTCCAACGGTGCACTATCAAAAACAACTTCAGCTTGTACTCCTAATTGACTACCGGAAGGTTATTTATATCAATGTGGTTTTCATCCCCGGAATCTTCGTCGGTATCATATTTATCGGATGGAGGGAAGACAATAATACCATCAGGTAATGAAGATGGATCATCTAGGTGTTCAATCTCATCTAATAACTCATTGAGAGTCAATGGTTTCGTCCAATAACTAAAAAGTTACAAAATGTTATGACGAGTAACATGTTATCCTACCGTATGTTATAACATACAGTTGTTTTTGAGCATTATTTTTCCCAGAAAAAAGAATAAATATTGATAACAGTAATAACTATAGTAAAATATAATCAAAAACGAAAGTAAATGTTAAAACTTTGTGAGAAAATAATGCCATAGTATCCTCAAAATACTTACTTCCTTTTATCCATTTTGTATTTACCACGTGCGCTAATATTTATTACAAATTTTCGACACCTTACTTAGCTAACCGTCGACTGCAGATAAATGAAAACAACTACTGATGCATATTTAAAAAGCAGGCTACGTTGTGACATCTAGTGAATAATAGTAAAAGTCGAATAATACAGGAATTTGTATAGTGTATGTTTTAACGGACAGTAGGAGTATCTGGGTTAAATATTTTTGTATAGAGCAGGTAGATTGCAAGGGGCAGCTTGGTATTTCCAGATCAAAAATTACCTTTAATTTCGAGGGGATTTAAAATGAGCTGAATGAAGGAATAATACGGTATGCGGTAACAGAATCAATTCCGATTTTGATGTTGATAATATTAAATTTCATAAGTTGTGGTTTTTTACACCAAAAACTAATAAACTATAACATGACACAAGAAATAGGTTCAAAATAAGTTTGATATGTTTTTAATAACAAATAGTAAAATTGTTTGCATAGTAAACAAGCTATAATTTATTGCTACACTACAATGCAACAAATTTGTACGTCAACAATATAAATAGCAGAATATTCTTAGGTTTACATGGAAATTTCAGCTTTTAAACATAAAAACTCACATTGATCAATTCACCTCCTTGAATGTTGGTTAGGACTGTCTTCTATTGAAGGAAATAAACTTAGTACTGCGTTTTTGCATAACCTGTTCTGAGTTTTATTTGAAAACATAGTAGTTTCAAAATGCACACTGCATAATCTGTTCAAATTTAAGTTAGTTTTCTTCAACAAATCTTCTCTCTGGCACAACATTGCCCAATTCCGTGCTCTGAAAATAAATTAAATTTACTCACTATTTAGACAACACTAAATTTGCCGGCTATTATTAACTTTCATAAATATATAATATTATATATGAATGTAGAAAAAACACAATATTTATGCCTAGGTGAAGATTCAACTAGTATGATATTAGATAATAATCAGAAAATAACTAGCTGTGAGAATTATAAGTATTTGGGAAATCATTTCAACAAAGAAGATACGGAAGATGCAAAAATTAAGAGCAGAATAAATAAAGAAAGAATGATAATTAAATCATTGAACGGAGTTTTGTGGAGTACCGAGATAGGGAAACAAAGAAAAATGAGAATATGCAACACCATGACACCATGATTAAGAACACATTGGTATACGGATTCGAAACATGGAGAATAAAGAAACACCAGTAGAACATCGAGATTGGACCGGGTTAGAAATGAGTAAGTAAAGCGAATAATGAAATTACAGGAAACGGTCATATATGCATTAAGAATAAATAATTAACGTGGTACGGACATGTTCAGAGAATGGGGGAGGAGAGACTGCAAAAGAAAATTATGAAATGGATACCTACAGACAACAGATAAAGAAGAAGGGCAATAATGACGTGGATACAAAGAGTAAGACGATCAATGAGTGTACGAGGATTAAAATTGCAATGATAGAAGATATTGGCAACAAGGCATCGGACAACGTCGGAGGACGTTTTGAACCCGAATTCCTCTTTGTAAATATAATTATTTTATTTGAAGTATTTAAAAAAGCTGCACCTAACATTTTACTATTTCCAATAATAATTGATGCTATTCTGTTAAGGTGGTTAAATAAGCAAATTTAAAATTATATACGTACCTAATAGCTTCCTTGGAAAATCGGAAAAATCTGTAGTTACAATTTTTTGAATTGTTCTTGCACATTTTCGCTGAACACCGACTAATACCACTTCGACTTTTACTCATGTTCACACAATATGTACTTCACAATACTAACAATTATTATTCACACTAACTCAATTTAACCAAAATACGGCACTGTTCACCCTTACGTTTCTACGCGACTAGCAATAGAAGAATGATTCTCGAGCGACTAAGAAATAAGCGCAGTCGCCCTGCGCGTTGACAGACTTTACTTCCAATTTTTCCGAGAGTGGTTCTACTGTGGAACCTCTTTATACTGTGCCATAAGCATAACCAAAGAGATAGTACTCGTAAAATGCCGCCACAAAAAAGTGGAGGAGAGAACTGTCTGCAGAAATATTTGGATTGTTTTTTGTTGTTGGTCATGATAGGTTTTGTTGTTATTAAAAATGTGTGTTTTCACCGGCATTTCATTGAGCTTACTTACAACTGTGTGACAAAAAAATTGTCAAAGTTATATTAAATGTTTAAAAGCTTAAGTCAGCCGTGTTTCAAATTGTTTTTTAATATCAAATTAAATAAAATTTTGAATTTTTTTTTAATGTACCTTCAAAATAAAGGCCCAAATAATCGATTGTAATTTACAAAATGCCTCCAAAATGACTGTTTGGGTAAGTATAGTTGTTTAAATAGTCACTTTCCGAAATAAACAAATTGTATAATTTATAAAATATTTGGTCAATCCGTTTGAAATGTGATACACTTTAATAATTTATCAACTGCCACAAAATTTAAGTAGTTATATTTCATATCATTATGCTAAAACAGAGTTATTAAAATTTATATATTACTACAAAAATAATGGTTTTTTTCAATTTTCTCGGTAAACCATTATTGTATTTTAATTTAGGAACTCTCAAAATAAAGAACTATTTATGATCTACTGATAACTTTTACTTATATTGTTTTTCTCTAGAATATTGTTCTAAAGGTATTTTCTTGTGGCATTTTAAAGTTATTACTATTTTAATGGGAATATTCAATGAGCTACCATTGAAGGCAAAATCGTTCTTCAAATACAAACATTAATAAATTAAACAAATTTTGTATTTTGTAATTTCGAAGATTGCGTTCCTAGGATGACATTATTGTAGGATAGTTCATTCGATCACATGAAATCAATTTTACCTTGAGAATATCCGACAGAAAAAAAAATTAATTAAACTTCATTACAGTGAGACCCCTCATTTTTATAAGAGTATCTAAAGTGAAAAAAAAAAAACGACTATACCAGACCCATTTGTAGTAGTATGAATTCTCCTATCAAACTATCAAAATTTTTATTAAATAGTATATAACCATTTGCAAATAATAACGATACATTTGTAAAAAATAAACAACAGTTTTTAAATAAATTATCAAATATTTGGCAATGTATAAATTAGAAATACAGACGGAACTCAGAATCTAAAAAGCTCTGTATAAAGAAAATAAAGTGTCCATAAAAGTGGGAACAATAATTATAGAAGACTTTACCACAACAAAAGGGCTCCTGCAGGGTTGTTCCACATCCCCAACCCCATTCAAAATATACTTAAAGAAAGCCTTGACTACATGTGTATACGATATACTACTCTTTGTATACGATCAAGTAATGTTTGAACGAGACCAAGACGACCTCAGCTACATAAAGAAGAAATTACAAGAAGAATATACCAAGGCTGGCCTAAAAATTAACCTTGCGAAAACAGAATACCTATCTACAAGTGAAGAAGACATAGAAGATCTACAGATTAAGGGCAACGTAACAATCAAAGAAAAGGACAAATTCAAATACTTGGTGTTTATAATCACGAAAAAGGCAACAGCAGAGAGAAAGAAATCACGCAAAGATTAAGACAAACATAACAGTATGGTGGGATAGACACCTAAATATGAAGACAAAAACACAGATTTATAAAACATTAGTGCGAAGTATTATGACATATGGGGCTGAAAATTGGATAATAAAAAAAACAGCAGTAAGATAGTAGCAGTAGGATGCTGCAGAGTAACAAGAATGGATAGGAGAAGTAATGACGAAATAAAACAAATAACATCAATAGAAAAAGACATACAAACAAAAAAGACTAAAGTGGTATGAACATATAAGAAGAACTAACGACAGCAGATGAATCAAGAGAATAACCGAATGGAGCCCCATAGAAAGGAGGAAAATAGGACGACCCGAACATCCTGAAGGAACGAAGTAGACGACGCCATGAGTAAGAGAGGCCTAAACGATGGAGAATGGGACAACAGAGGGAGATGAAAACGGTTGAGCGAGGGAAAGCAGTGAATACTGTAGAATCCCTGAATATATATATATATATATATATATTATATATATATATATATATATATATATATATATATATATATGAAATCTAATTAATACTATTACAAAAATATATTAAACTTACCAGTCTTCCGGGTTGAATCGCATCGATAATAATCATTGGGCCGAGTTTTCGACATCCTCTCTGATGTCTTCCTCAGGAAATTCGAGGTCTCAGTCTCCCTAGTCCCCAGACACTACTACACACTTGTCACTGTTCACTTACTAGTACATATAAATAAATATATATATATATATATATATATATATATATATATATATATATATATATATATAAACAAAAATCCTTAGCGAATTGGTTTCTTGTACTCATAAAAGTATATCAGAATAAAAGGATATACAGTTAAGATTTAATTTCACGTTTAGTGCATCTGTGTATCCGCTTATACGTATTTCGCCCTAAAAGGGATCTTCGGAGCGAATATTCACAAACGCTCTGAACATAAAAGTAATCGTTTCTGTCATAATAGATGCAAATATAAAATGGCTTCGATCTGCTATGGTTATGAATGGCTATTGCGTCCAGATAGCTATAACATTTAGAAGCCTAATCCGATCAAAATTGGACTACGGATACATTGCATATTCTTCTGCGTTAAAGTCAAATTTAAAAATCTTAGACATTATACACAACATTACATTATGCATAATCTCTGAAGCTTATAAAACAACTCCTGTTGCACGCCACGAGTGGGAACTTGGAAAGCCATCGTTACATGAACGACGGAAATTACTTAGTCTAGCTTACGCTTTAAAACAATCATCACTACAACCTGATAACCCTTTTCTTACTCAGTCATCGTTATCAAATATCAATATAAGAACACATTTACCATTTCAATCAAGGATCAAAAACTTTATAAATTCTATTGAAATTTTTAACTTTCTCTCAACAGATTCAGCAAAGGTAAACACGCCACATCCCTTGTTAATACTTTGCCTACTTTAAATTTAGAACTATCATCATACCATAAATCTGAAACTAATCCACAAATATTTATAAGCAATTATAATATAATACTTTCTTCTTTCAGATTTTTCTACCACTACCCAGATCAGCTGCCACTCATATTACTTTTAGAAACATTCAATTATCTGTATAAGATTTTTTCTTTCGTGACTGGGATATAGGTACAATTTTGTTCTGAAGCTATTTTCTTATTGCATTTTAAAGCAATTACTATTTAAATGGAAATAAGCTACAATTATAGATAAAAATACGTTTATTGACGTTTCAATTTCCACTTCGGAAATCGTTCTCAAAATACTAATGATTGTAGTATAGGTACAATTATTATAATTCATGAAATTCTGTATATTTTAATTTTATTTATTATTACAATAAGGTTAAAATTAAGATTTAAAATAAATAAGTAATTAGAAAGTCTTATGAACATTGGAATTAGAGGCTTTTTCTTGAAATTGTGCATGTATTTATGTTTATTTATGTTTGTATTGCATACTGTATATTTTTTTAGAGAAGAGTTAAATTAAAATAAGTATAACAGTCTGCAAAAATGACAAAACCTGTTTGTGTAAACTAAAACAGAGCAAAATTTATAGTATAGTAAACATTTTACTTGATTTTTTATGAAAAAAGAAATGTATTTGTCAAGTACACTTGTCGAAAATATATCTTTACCATGTCTTAAACATAATTCCAAAAAGTAAGCAAAGATCATGATTTATGACAATGGCATTTCAAAAAAATAGTGGGAGGACCAATTGCGTGCGATATTGCCCCTCCATCGCGCACATGTAGGCGCTTTTGAAGGATAAATCGTCGTTATCCTCCACTATCAACACGTTATCCTTCGTCCTGCGGCTGCTGCAGCCTGTTGAATCACCGAGAGTTCGTTGTGTTTAGTGTCCGTGTTCTCAACTTCTTGCTTTTCTGGTGAGTGTTTGGAATTTATATTTAACTTTAAAGTTGAACGGCAGGAGTTTTAGGGATTAAAGAGTTAGAAATGTTTTAAAATTTTGTTACAAAAAATTTATTTTAATATTTTTAATTATGTAGGTAAAATCTGATTAATGCGAGCAAAAAGATGAGTATTATAATATTACATTTATTCTAATAATCTTTTTAATAACTAAGTTAAAACCATAATAAGTTCTATTATATTTTTCTTAATATAAAATTATTAAGTTTTTAAAATATAACTTTATTTATATATGAATTTTAAGTATAAAATTATTATACATATAAATCAAAAGCTTATAATTTTAATCTATGCCAGTTAAAAAACTTTGTTTATTATTTTACTTTATTCCAAGTATTTTTTAAACATTACTTTTTATTTAATCGCAATTAAATGATAATTAAACATATTTTAAGATATTTTAAGAAATTTATTATCAAACACAACTGATTTTTAATTTATTTCGTGACATCTGAATATTCCTTCATTTTAAAGTACTATACTTTTTTTTACTATTTTAAACTACCGATAACTACCAACTAACGATATATAGTTAAAAACTTATTAGATATACGCGCTAAAATAATTTAATAGTAATTTATGTAACAAGTTGCGAAAGTGATATTTTACTGGATGAGTAGGAAGTTTCTAGAACCAGCCGGAGGCAAGTACTGGAATTCTGCGAATCCCGTATAATCACTTTGGGATCGTGTTACGTACAATATTTCTTCTTTAGGCATGTAGTATGTTAGACAGAATATGAATAAGTGCATTACTTATAAACTTTTTAATATAATTTACATACAGTCTATTCCATTAATATACGACTGTTTTGAATTCGGTTTTAACCTTTCCAGAACCGTACTACAAAAATTTCAGGCCATGTGGGGTAACTATGGTACCCCACTAAAATACTTTAATAATTTATTTAAATTATACACTATTTTTTGGGAAGTTCTACAATGAAGCACTAGTAACTAAGCTAATTTGTTTTTATTAAAATTTTATATTTTATAAAATCTTTAAATACATACAAATTTTTTACTTTCTTCTCGATGTATGTTGCAAATGGGTTTTTTGCATATACTACATGCTTTTTTAGTCTTTCTGTCCCGTGATATAGTACAAAAGCTGCATCTTTGATTTGAATAATGTTGAGTTCCTCTAGTAACGTTTTCTGATACTGTGACATTACTCTTAGAAAGAAATATATCTATTGCGGCTTTTAGAGTTTTGTGAAAATTATTGTTATCCTGTTTCCAGTTAAGAATGTTTGGGAGTGTAAGTTCTTGTACCAAGTTTTGTAAAAAAGCCTTCGCCTACTTCGGTCATTACTTTTTCAATCGGGCAACTTTTTAGTGAATATAATATATACATTGAGTGCAGGCATATCACTAATTTCCATAAATATCCTAAATGATCATCTCCTACTTGTAAAATAATTTCAGGCTTACGTTTTGCGTTTTCATCAGAGGATATTTCGTTGCTGTGAAACTGTGTCCATAAAAGAATACCTGTTGTCTTTTTTGTAGGTACATAGGACAATAATGCGTTCTTCGCGCGCAGAATTCGGAGCAAATTCGGCAGGAACCTTTTTTTTTGTTAGCCCTTAGAGTTCCCTTAATTGTAAGATGATGTCTCAGCAGTTCTTCGGCTCGGGAAATTGAGGTTAAAAAATCGTCTGTAGTAAATCCACGTCCCGATCCAAAATAGGGTCTAACCATATCTAAAACTACCTAAAACCTTGATTCATTTTTCGTTGTTTTTCTCTCATTCCAGTATATATCTGACTGATCAAAATGTAAGCAGTATTAGAGTCCAAATAAACCCAAATTTTTATTTCATATCGACCAGGTTTACTTTTTATATAAACTCTAAATGGACATTTTCCTCTAAATGTAGCTAATCTCTCATAGACTGTGATATTTTCAGCAGGTGAATAATTATCAATGCAATTTTTCACAAATTGATCATATGTATTGTAAATTGCTTGTAGTAGATCTTTTGTCTCTAATATTCTATATGTTCTTGTAAAGGCGTCATAAAATCTTATGTGGCTGTAGATCATCTTAAATCTATTTCGAGACATTACAGCAGTAAAAAATGGTGGTTTGAATAGTTCAATTTCAGCTCACATTTCCGCCAAATGAAGTTTTCTTCCGTGATTCGTTCCAATGGCTATAAGTACTGCAATAAAATCGTATAATTCAGTAATTGTAACATTTTTTCAAATCATGTGTTTAGTAGGTTGATTTTCATTAAATTTTTCAGTATATACTTCTCCGTGTGGATTTGTGTGCGTGCATATGTCAGCTAGCATATTCTCATTTATTTAGTATTGGAATGCTTCCTTTATTAAAGTAAGAGCCATGCTAAAACCAATTGCGAGTTTAAAAAAACGTTTGTTTATTTTCAAAATATATACTCACCTATTATTTTGTAAACTATCACGACAATTTACTATATTATGAGCACTGCGCCCTGTATGTCGGTGCAGGTGGTTGTGTTTTTCTTTCGTATCCAGATCTAGATTTTAATATTTCGACAACTGGCTCAAAAGTAGATTTTTCGCTTTAGTTTTCAAGGACATTATTTCATCTAAAACTATTTTTTGCTCTTAGACATTGCCCGTACTTTCTGGTTCATTATCAATATGCTCGCATTCATCGTCACTATTGTGAGTTTCTTCTAAAATTCTACGTAATTCCTCTTCAGTATAATATTTACGTCGCGCCATTTTCTTCGAAATACGCAATTTTTTTATAAAAAAAGGATTTAGTAATGTATTTTCTAAGATTACCTGAAGGAACAAAAAACATTTTAAAAAGTTATAATCACAAAACCGCATCTGGAGTACCTAGATCGGTTTACAAACACACACACAAAATATAATTTTAAGAAATTCAGCTTTGAAGTTTATGAATTTATACATACTCCTATAGGAACTAATATATAAGTGTTTTTAAATTCCATAGCAGGCAATTATAGACCATAGCAGCAGATTAGTGTCACAAGTAAAATATAACATGTCAAGTTTTACAGACTAAGATTGACATTGTTTTAGTAAAATTTGTTGTTAACTGCCACTGACTTAATGTGTTTTACCTGCAGTTATCGACTGAATGTATTTTTGTTGTAACTTTAGTAACTTTAACCTGTAAAAATGAATAGTAATGAGCTTTTATAGGAATAATAAGGTTTGTTAAAGATAAATTTACTGTCTAATTAAAAGTAAATCTAGAATATAGGGACACAATAATTATCAACTTAAACAAATTTTCCAAATAAGAAAGGGAAAATATAAACACTAATATTCATCTTCATCACTATCATCTTGATCTGGTTCAGTAGTAGTCTTTTTAACTGAATCGGAAGTCTGCAAACTGCTATACCATGGATAAAAGATAGAAAAAATAACTTTTTTCTCACACACTTTCATCAGGTCCTTTTCCTTTGCACAGCAGATTGGTAATGGTCTTGGATATAACGGTGGGATAATAATATCATCAACATTATTTTCTCTGCCTTTGCGACTTGATATGCGCCCCGAGGTAAGTCCAATGTCAATATTTTCATTTTCTTCAATAAAAGATTTGTAATCAATTGTGTTTGGAAATTGCTTGTCAAATTTGAAACATTTTACTTTCAACCAGTTTACTGTGTTATTTCTTTGATCTTCTTTTTGTTGTGTATGATCAGTTGAACTAGTTTTTTCTAATTTTCTAATTCTAATTCTCTAGTCTTATAGGGCCATTTTAAAAATGTTTTCATAATCATGTACGCTGATGTTATCAACATTTCGTTTTGCTCTATCAATAGAGCTATGCATGGAAGCGACCTCCATAAATGAATGCCCACTTTTCATAAATTTTTGTTCTATGACACAAAGTGAAGGGTGGGTGTACATAGTATAAAGCAGTAAAGCTGCAATCGGCACGTTTCTATTCTGCCCACCACATGTATCAGAAAAATCGTCAAATGTAGTACCTCATGAGAAAATGATTTTATGTATAATTACAAACAATTAACAATCTCACAACGACCACGTTTTTCATTAATTTTTATCCAAAAATAACAGAAGGCATTGTTTGGTTGAGCAACTTCGTAAATAGTAAAGTTGTATAAATTTAATTTACAAAGATAGTATAATAAACTAACTTAAGCAGAAGGAACTTCAAGCATAATTTGCATATGTCACACGTTATAAATTTAAAATTGGCATTAGTAATAGACTTTTGTTTTTTTGCTTCTTTATTTTTCATAGAAATTGATTTTCATCCTTTCTTCTGATAAAGACATTCTTTGTAATTTACCCCGTGTTATCTTTTCCTTCGTATATGCATTCTGGTATTCACTACAAGTACCACATTGATCCTTCTTTGGTTTAAAAATGACATATTGTATTTTGTGCAAAATAATTGTTTCAAAACTTCAAAACACTTTAAAAAACCTGCTGGCTGATACATCTTGGGCGCCTGTATTTTACCACTGACACTTTTGTACGGTTGCTCTGTATTTTTTTTCTTTTCCACGTTGATTGCCTTGCTGTATTCTATCTACGCCGTTTTTCATGTCCCATTCCTCATTATCTCGATCATCTTTTTATTACCCATAGAACCCTTAATTGCATGTTCTGGTATGTAATCGCAGTCTTTATCTTAATCATCCGAATCATAGTCCCTAGTACCTTATTCTGAACAGGTCTGAGAAGTGGACACACATTTTAGAATCTTGACAAAGGCAAGGGTTTCCTGCCGAAACGTTGATTGATTGCAATGGAAAATAAAATCTAGTTCCACATGTAACATAGCTTTATTGAACCTAAACCCAAGAAACATTAATTTTATATTAAATATAATACGGTTCAAGAAACTCAAAACTACAATATATATATATATATATATATATATATATATATATATATATATATATAATTAATAATAAAATATAAATATTTGTTTTTAATCTATTTATTATTTAGCTCTAATAGTAATTTACATAACAAGTTCTGAAAGTGATATTTTACCAGATGAGTAGGAAGTTTCCAGGGCGAGCCGTAGGCGAGTTCTGGAATCGTGTGTGTCTCGTAAAATTACTTTTGGATCGTGTTACTTACAATATTTTTTCTGCAACCTTTTTGTATGCGAAAAAGAGTATATGGATAAACTTTACTTATGAATTTTTATTAAACACTTTAAAGTTTTTCTCTTAAATTCAACATTAGAAAAATTTACTTATAAATATTAATAACACAATTACAACAATTATTTACATTGTTATTGTTAGGAATATTAACAGAAGTGGCAGTATTGAAATAAGTGTTACACACGAAAAACTAAGTGAAAACAAACGATCTTAAATGACAAGCGTTGTCATAATAAAATGCAAAGTTGATGTTATCAAAGCCGTTACCTAGCTACCCAAAATCGTTCTGGAAGTGAAAAAATTTGTCCCGAAAATAGCTACTTTCGGTACCAGGTTTGTAAAATGGTACTTTCGATTTAATAATTCATTCCGAAAGTTTTATTTTCAGGACGGCTGCAGAAAAATGTTAATAAACAATGAAAATATAATTTTTAGAAAATTCCTATTTTGTTTCTATTGGTCATAGAAGGTTTTTCTGAAACATTGTCTGTTTTCATCATCTTTTTAACGAACTTACCTACAATCGTGTGATAAAAAATATAAGAGTTATTAAACATGTTTATGAGCTAAAAAGTCCCTTTTCAAACGGTTTTTTAGTAACAATTTTGATACAATAAAGTCTCAAATAGTTACTGTTGTGGCAAGTACAGTTGTTCAAATAATCGCTCTACTAGATAACTTACAAAATTGAATAACTTAAAATGTAGTCGCTCTAGCTGAGATTTAGCACACTTCAATAACTCATTAATTGCCATAATTTCAAGAAGTTATATTAAATTATATTATAGAAAGAAACACGTTATTAAGATTTATAAATTACTGCAAATAAGGGTTTATTCATTAATCTCGGTCAACTGGATCTACTTGGAATTTCGAAATATATGACCCAGATAAGCAGTTTTTCTTCTTTTTATTATTGGCAGCAATTCTCGTTCTCTGCCCATTCTATTTAATACTTCGACATTTGTTGTGTGATCTGTCCAGGGAATTTTAAGTAGTATTTCAAATACCCACATTTCAAAGGCCTCTAATTGGTTGATCACATTGGCCTTTAATGTCCAGGTTTCTACACCATATAGCAGTATGGAGTAAATGTAACATTTTACACAGCTATATCGAAGCATTAAGTTGAGGCTGCTGTTGCTTAGCAAGGTTCTTATATTAGTAAATACTGTTCTGGCTTGCTCAATCCTGCTAAGTATCTCTATGTCTGGATCTAGATCTTCAGTTATCCAACTACCAAGATATCTAAACTTGGGGACCTTTTGAATGTTTTTGTTGTTTACTCTTATATTCAATTGCATATGTCGTGTTCTGCTAACCACCATTCACGCTTCAAGCCCACTTGTTCTCCTTCAGTGTTTATTCTATCTATTAGTCATTGTAGCGCTTCTTGGCTATCAGCTATTATGACTGTATCAACAGCATAGCGAAGATTACTAATAGTCTGTCCGTTGATTTCGATGGCGATTGGAAGTCGAAAAACAGCGGAGAACGTTACAAACCAACAAGTAGTAGTAGTAGTTTTTTATCTTCTCCTTTGTGTACTGTGCTTGTTTTCAAGCGTTGGCTATCGTCATATTAACAAGTTGATGAAATGGTTCTCGATCGGCAGCTAAATGAAATAATTTTTCGACCATTCGACCTGTCTAATGTTACGCAGCCAGGATAGTTGCTTTCTTCCCACATGGCGTTTTTCTTCAATTTTGCCCTGAACGATTAATCGGAGTAAGCGATGTTTTGGTTCTCTAATTATATGGCCGAAATATTGGACCTTTCTCATTTTGATGATGTTGATCAACTCTCGATCTTTGTGCATGGTCTCTAGCACACGTTTGTTAGATATGTGTGCTCATCACGGGATTTTGAGAATGCGTCTAAATTTTAAACTTACCTCTTTTAGAGCATGAATAGTAAAAACGTCTCGTCATTATTTCGTGTTCAAAATAATCTAATAAAGCTTATCAGCTTTCTACAGACCATTTAGTTGTTTTGGCATAACACAATACAATACACAACAATAATTAGATTTTAAAGCTATTATATATATTGTGGCTAAACACCTCGTACGGGGTTACGCCGCTTGAGCTCTCTAGATCTATTTTACGAGGTAGATCAGTCCTCATTTTCTTTATTTAATTTTTCTTGTTATTTTTCTCCACTGTTTCCTATCTCTGGTTTTTTCTCTCCATTGTCGTACGCCCGCCCTGTTGAGATCGTTTGTTACTTCTTGTAGCCATGTAGATCTTGGTCTTCCACGTCTTCGTTTACCAGCTGGTGTCCATTCCAATATTGAGAATATTGCCATTTTGCCCTTTGCTGTTTTATTTTACAAACTATATCCTCTTTAATTTCGTTTAGTAGTTCATGATTCGTTCTTTGTCTATATTGGTTTTCATTAATTTTTATTGGTCCTAATATTGCTCTTAGTATTTTCCTTTCTAGTATTCTAATGTCTTCCTCTTGTTTTTTTGTCATGCTAAGGGTTTCGGCAGCATACATCATAGTCGGTCGAATTATTGTTTTATATATTTTCATTTTCGATTTTTTGCTCAGTAATTTATTTTTTAGAAGCTTTTTATTTGCATAGTATGTCTTATTTGCTGTAATTATCCTTTCTTTAATTTCTGTTTCCCTTTCTCCATTGTTTGCTTATAATATTCCCAAATACTTAAACTTTTCTACTTCTTCAAATATATATTCTCCCAGTCTAACCTTTTTGTTTTCATATTTTTTGTCAAATCTCATTATTTTTGTTTTTTCTTGATTTATTACTAATCCCATTACTTTCCCTTCTGCTACCAATTCTTTTAACATACTTTCCATTTTTTTTCTGTTCTTTGCTATTATCACAATATCGTCGGCATATGCTATTATTTGTCCCTCTCTCGTTCTAAGTGTACCTTTGTTGATTTTTCTGACTATATATTTCAGGGCAAGATTAAACAGAGTTGCAGATAATGAATCTCCTTGACGTACACCTTTATTTATAAAAAATTCTTCTGTGTCTCCTTCTTGTGTTTTTACAGTTACTACGGTTTTGCTCATTGTCATTTTTATTAATCGTCTTAACTTGTTGTGTATTCTCATTTCTCTCATAGCTGTAAGTAATTTCGCTCTGTTTATTGAATCAAATGCTTGTTGGAAGTCTATAAAAAGCAGTTCAATTTCTATTTTATATCCATAAGCTTTCTCCATAATTTGCTTTACCGTATGTATGGCATCTGTTGTTGACTTTCCCCTAATAAATCCGCATTGATACTGTCCCATGATATTTGTTGTCGCTTTGGCCAGTCTTCGTTGTATTAAGGTTGACATGATTTTATACGCTGTGTTTAATAATGTCAGTCCTCTATAATTATTACACATTTGTTGGTCTCCTTTTTTATGGATTGTGATAATTTGTCCTTTGTGCCATTCTTCTGGCATCTTTTCTTCGTCCCATATGACTTTTATTAATTGGTATATTTTTTCTCTGAGTTCATGTCCACCATATTTTATTAGTTCCATGTTTATACCGTCTATACCTGGTGCTTTACCGTTGCGACTACTGTTTATAATTTCCTCAACTTCATCTCTCGTTGGTTTTTCTAGCTCGGTTTCTATCATCGTGGTCTCTTCTTCCACATTTTCATTTAAGTCTTCGTCCTCTTGTACTGTTAATAAATCTTTAAAATAATCAGTCCAGATTTCTTTAAACTCTTTGTCATTTTCTGATACCTTTCCATTTCTATCCTTTATGCCTTTTATCTTTCCTTTGAAGGTTTTGTTCTTCTCGCTAATTTTCTTATAAAATGCTTTTGTGTTTCTATTTGTGTCTTCTTTTTCTATTTTATTTATCTTGTCATTTAACCAGGTTCGTTTAATTTTTCTTATTTGTTTCTTACATTCTGTCCTTAATTTGTTGTATTCTTCTTTATATTCTTGTCTATTTGTTCTGATCCACCTTTGTCTTATTTCTATCTTCTTTTTTAACATGTTATGACAGTCTTGATTATACCATTCTCCTTTTTTGTTCTTTCTCTCTATCCCTACATGTTCAGAAGCTGTTTCATTTATACATTTTTTATATTGCTCCATTCTGTTTCAACATCCTCTGTATGTTCACAGTATTCCTTCAGTTTGTTGCTTATATCTTCTGCATATTTAATTCTTCTATCTGTAGCATTTAATTTTTCTATGTACCATTTGTCCTTTGTTGTCTTGTTTTTTAGCGTTCTTTTGACTTTTTGTCTTATCGTTGAGGTAACCATGAAATGGTCTGTGTCTGCATGTGCACCTCTGTATGTTCTCACGTCTGTTATCGATGTTTGCTTTCTCTTTGTGATGAGTATATGGTCTATTTGGGACCATGTTTTTTGGTCTGGTGAGACCCATGTTACTTTGTGGTATACAGGGTGTGCAAATTTTGTACTACTGACAATCATATTGGTGCTAGCTGCTAAGTTGCATAATCTTTGACCATTATCATTTGTTTTTTCATGTAATGTATATTTACCTGCAACTTAGTTAATGTAGTCTTCTTTGCCTATCTGAGCCTTAAAATCTTCCATTACCAGAATTGTGTCTTCTTTGGGTAAGGATTCAATTTCTTGTTCCAGTTTCTCATAGATGTTATCTTTTTCCTCTGCTACAGCACTTTCAGTTGGTGCATATACGTTTATGATGGATATATTTAATGGTTTGGCGTTAATTCTCAGATATGCCATGCGCTCATTTATTGGTTTAAATTGCATAATATTATTTTGTATCTTTCCTGTAGGTATAAATGCAACTCCATATTGACCTTGTTTTTCGTGCCCAGAGTAGTGTAATGTGTAATTTTTTTTTATTTATTTCTCCTTGACCGACCCATCTAATTTCTTGAATTGCTGCAACATCAATTCCGTATCTTTCCAGCTCTGAGACAATCTCTTGCATTTTTTCTGGTTCAAGCATTGTTCTGATATTCCACGTACTTATTTTTACTTGCTCGTGTTTTTTAATTTTTTTGTTAAGGTTTTTTATGTACGTATGTTTTATTATTTTTTCTTGAGAATTCATATCCTTTTTCTTTGCCATTTCGTATTTCGTTTCTTGTTGGGTATCCGATATTTCTTGTTGTATCAGTTTTTTGACGTCCCTTGGTTATCTTTTTCCAACTCTTTTTTTCTTTATTCCATTTCCATATGTCCCCGTCAATATTTAATTTTTGATAGCCAACTCGGATGTTCTTACCTTTAAGTTTTTCTAATTTTCCAATTTTCCGTATTTCCTGTTGTATCTTCATCTCTTCGTGCGTTAGATCATTATTAATGTATATTTCTGGTTTCGTTGATCTTAGTTTGTTTTTATTCCGCATAATTTTTATTTTTTCATTTCTGTCTTTTGTTTTTATAAGACATGTTTTTTCACCTAGTTTGTAAGCTTCTTCAATTTTTACTTGTATGCCTAACTCTTTTTCCATAAAATTAGTCATGGTCTTGTTAAGTTCATTTGGATCATTTGTATCCATCGACAGTCCTTGGACTATAACATTGTTAGCTTTTCTTTCTCGAGCTGTTCTATTATAATCTTTACTATATTTAGTTCCTGTTTAATTTCTTTATTTTCTTTCTTTAGCTGTTGGTTACTTTGTTTGAATCCATTTATTTCTTCTTTCAATTCACGGATTTCATTTTTGTATTCTCGTTGTTCTTCTTTTATTCCTCTTACCTATTCGGTTAGGTATTTTGTTTGTTCCGTTAAATTTTGCATCATTTTTAAGAGCTGATCAGTTTTGGTCTCATCTTTCTGTTGTTTGGGAGGGGTTCTGGTGATTTTCTTGCTCTTGTTAAAAATATCTCCTTCATCTTCCTTTCGACTTCTCTTTTTGCTGTCCTCTGAAGTATAATCATCGTCGCTATCCATTTTTCTTCTTTAGATGCTTTTTCTTCTACTTTCCTATTTATATCGTATTTACTCTATTATAGCAGGCGATAAGCTCTAGTTCTCTAGTCGACCCGTCGGAAGCTCTAGAACTTCTCAAGCAATAATTGAGTATAAGTTTAAAGAGTTGAAAATAAATCAAAAACAAAAATTATCTTAGTTCTGTAGTCGGTAGTCAGTTCTATCTTGGTATTACTTGATATAAAACAAAGTTTTGCTCTATTTAAATGTGAAATACGTGAACGTGATGAGACGTTTTATCACAATTTTATAACAAATTATATAAAATTTACAAACAGTTAAAGTCCGTCCAGTATAAAATTTCAAGTCCGATTCTGCAAGGTTAAGGATTGTTCACTGATTTTATCGTCTGAATTATGAGCAAGTTTTTATTTTAGAAATAAATGGTTTTGCTATCAATTTAACCTTAATTCAATAAATAATTTCTATTATTTTAATACTTACAGTATATTCAGATCACACAATTTTTTACACTATTCAATACCACATACTTTACCTGTACACTATATCAATTTTTAATTATAAAATTTTACCAAAAACAAAAGTTATTTTGAATTGTTCTCCCAGCGACACAAATACGTGTTTATCACCACTATACCAGGGCCGGCATTTTTAAAACTATTAAGCTAAGTTTAATATTTATTTATAAATACAATTTATTAATATATAAGTAATATATTATGAACAAATCCTGTAAGAAATCAAAACATAAACAAAATTCTTACTCTAAAAAAGCGGGAACACGTTCAACAAGTTGAAGCCAAATGTTGAGTTGTCATTGAAATTTGAAGTATTCCCATATTAGTGGCGTACGATTGTCTAATATATTACATTAAAATTATTATTTTGTAGAATATTATATTTAAAGAGTTATTTTATAAAATTTATAATATTAATAGCAAATGTTTTCGATTATTTAATCAATATAATTCTAAAAGTCCCAATATAATGATGATTACATTTTTCTGATTATTATACCATGTTGGTGCCTATGAAAGACCGAGCAGTTGCGTATGGGTTTCTTATTATTACCTGTATTAGAAAAATTTGAACGCTAAGGTTGACATTCTGGAAATTCACTTTATATAAATTGTGACGTGCAACGTTTTTACTTCTAAAAATGGTATATACTCAAGTCAAAACTAAACAATGTTAGTTTGCAGTTTTCGCATCTTACCTCTGCAGTTGCTTGTTAAACAATTATATATCTTTGTTTTTTGCATTTTTTTCTATTCAAACAATTTCAATTCCAAGGACAGCATAAAACGCATCAAAATAAAAGTTTGCTTGTAAAAATTTATTTTTACTTAAAACTTTAAATTAAATTACCTAATTAATTAATTGATAATCTTCGTTTTTTAAAATTTGCTGGTATGTATAGTTACTACGTTTATTAAATTTCATTCTTTATTAAAATAACGTAATTATTTGTCTTGCTTTTTCAAGCAAGTTATTATTAATGAATCTCGTTATCATCTTTTAAAACCTGGCGATTCTACTTACACACTTCGTAATAATAAAATAAAATTAGGGTTCACAAAATTTTCTAATTTTTCCTAATCTCTCCAAAGTTTTAGGGAAGTTTCTGTTAGTTATAATCGTTTTATGGAAAGTGTTAGGAAAATTATAACTTACTTATTATAAATTTAAGTAGCTTATAGTACTAGCATAAAATTACATTTTCTTGAAGAAAACAGATTATGCACAATATCAGAAAGTACATCATTTTAATTATTATCTGCACTTTGGAAACTATGTTAAAATTTTGTGTTTATAGGGGATCATGTTGTACCTAAGGAAAATTTTTACAATTTGATTTTTATAAATTGGATAAATAAAATTATTAAAAAATAATAAAATCTAGACAGGGTCTGGGAGTTGATTATATCTTTGTAAAGCTAATTCGAAAATGTCAATTTTCCAACTTACATATTTCTACCCATTTTATCACTTTTTTGTATGTATGTACGTGTCCCTAGGAACAACCGGTCTGTTGTACCTACGGACACGACGAGTTGTAGCAAGGAACACGAGTTGAAGTATCTGTACAACCAGAATTTAATGTGTAAAACAAAAATGCTTCCTAATATTCGTAAAAATTTTATTAAAAATATAAACTGCTAATAATACACAGACTACCATAAATTAATTTTATCAAAAGATATTGGAAAGATAAATATATGTTTGATTGTCGAGAGGATGAGCCTGCTGTAAGTGGTTGAGGAAGTTTTTGTATAATATCGCTGATTTTAGTTGTATATTCCTTTTCATCTTTAACCGTAAATGTTTAGCCATGTGCAAAGGAATGAGCTTTCTTTAAATATTTTATTTTGAACTCTGTTTTGCCCACCTTTTCTAATATTGCGGCTACAAAATATCCTGGATGTTTTTTTGCCTTTTTAGTGCACCAAAATGAAATCACCTTTCTGAAGATCATCTGGAGTAAATTGAAGGGAATCAATTGCTAAATCTGACAAAGAACTATCATTACAATTACTGCTGTCACTTTTAATCTCAAAATCAATTTGATCTTCCTCTGACGACGTTTCTTCAATACTTAACTTACGTTTTATTATTTTTTTGTTTTTTGCAGTTCCTTTTTGCACTTCTATTCCATACTGTCTTTCTTACTTTCTTTTATTTAATTAAATTCTTGGATATTGATAAGAATGCAAGACCTTTCTTTTTTGCACCCCTTAGAAACGTTCCCTTTGCACGGCAAAGCTTTTGGAATGGGACGAACCTTTCGAACGGTTATGTTAGATAGCAAAAAGTCTTGTTCAGTAAAAATATCACTGTTTAAGGGGTCTTCTTCTTAGGGTGCCTGTCCGTTCCGAATGTTGGCGATCATTCTGGCTGTGATGATTTTGTTGGTTGCTACACGAAATAGCTGTGTTAAGGTCTTTCTATACCATGCTCTCAGGTTAGCAAGCCAGGATATTCTTCTTCGTCCTGGGGCACTTTTTCCTTCAATTTTACCCCGCAAAATGCATTGGAGTAGCTCGTATCTGCCTTAATTTCTCATTATATGTCCCAAGTACTCCAGCTTATGGCTCTTGACAATGTTGACCAAATCCGCGGTTGTATTCATCCTCCGCAGTACTTCTTCATTGGCGACTTTGTCTGTCCATGGTATCTTTAGGATTCTTCTGTATAACCATAATTTAAAAGCCTCTTTTGATAGAGTTTCCGCCTTTAATGTCGACGTTTCTACTCCATACAGAAGCACTGAGTACACGTAACATTTAAGGAGCCTTATTTTTGTTTTCAGGGTGAGGTCATGGCTTTTGAATACAGAGCTCATAACTAAGAATGCACTTTTGGCCTTTCCGATGCGAAATTTAATCTCTTGGGTATTGTCTCACGACTCATTGATTATAGTTGATTGATTTGCTCCAGTTATGTTTTACTTGCTGGTCATCATTAGCTTGGTTTTGCTGGTGTCTACATCCAGTCCATAAGTTCTACTTGTTTCCGTTATTTTGTTCATTACGTTTTGCAGCCCTTCTATGGTATTGGAAAACACTATTGTATCATCATAATACCGCAGGTTATTAAGCTTGACTCCATTTATTGAGATGCCTTCATCAATATCTTTTAGGGCCTCTTCAAAAATGTGTTCCAAGTACAGATTGAATATCAGTGGTGAAACTATGCGCCCCTGTCTCACCCCCCTTAAGATTTTGACCTGATCTGTATATTTTCCATCTATGGAATCAATCATACCGCTGATTGATTCCAATACAGATTAGCTATAATTTTTAAGTCTCTTACATCAATCCCTGTACTTTTCAGCACTTCCATCATTTGTTCATGCCTGACTCTATCGAAAGCCTTCTTGTAGTCAATCAGGTATGTAAAAACATTACAGCTGACATCTCTTCATTTCCGAAACAAGATCTACACGCTAAATTAAACTTCCCTCGTACCAACGGCGTTCACAAATCCAAACTGATTGGGTGCAATTTGTTCCTCGCATTTCCGGTAAATTCTTTTGTGGATGACCTTTAAAAAAAGCTTCAGCAGATGGCTCATTAAGCTTATTGTCCTGTAATCTTCACAAACTTTTGCTCTTTCTATATATAAAATATTTATGTATAGAACTAACTTGCTTATTGATCATAGTGAATGATCAGATAGCAATAGTCATAAGATTCCTGTTGGAGTTTAATTAAACAAAAAAAGAAAAAAAAATTGGCCCTGGTTTTTTGGGCAATGGCACGAACTCCGATTTGAGCCACTCTACCGGCATTTTTCCTGCCTTGTATATTTCAATAAATATATCAGTTATTATTTTTATTTCTTCTGTATATAATAGCTTCAACAGTTCTACAGGAATTTCATCAAGTCCCGGTGTTTTTCCATCCTTCATTTGTCTGACGGCTGCCGTTATTTCTTCTGGTAGGATTTCGGGACCTGAATTTTTTTCAACGGTAGGCTCTTGTACTGTTCTAAGGTCATGGAAAAGTTTTCCCAAGTATTCTTCCCATACTTTTTTTTTATCTTCTTCTGTTATGGCAAGATTGCCTTCATTATCTGTTATTTTTCCGCTGTTGCGTTTTCGAAACTTTCCAGCTATTTCCTTCAACATTGAAGTTATCATATCGACTCTGATACTCTTCTATTTCTTGACATTGTTCTATTTTTTGTTTCTCTTTGGCTTCTCTTATTTTTCTTCTGACGATGGTATGTATTCTCTTATATTCTTGGAGATTTTCTTTGTTTTTTTTCCTCTGATCCATAAGCTTAAGTATTTCATCGGTCGTCCACGATTTGCGTTTTGCTCTGTCTTGCTTCAGGTGTTGTTCTTTCATTTCTCTCACTGTTTCTTGTATGATGGTCAGACTTTCCTCTATAGTTTCTGCATTTTTTCATGTAAGCACCCTTCTATTGAGGTTTCCACTCACCTTCAGTCAAACATTGGGATCTTTCAGTTTTATAAAATCATAGGTACTTCTTCACAATCTTTATCATTACTGGGGTTTAAGAGGTATAGACCTGATACTTGAAATTCTTTAGTTATATTGTTTGGACTAAATGCTTTCATGTATGCCGTATTTGCCAACTCTGCTACATCGTAAATGGTAACTGGTTTTACTGCGTTACCAGGAGAACTCATCCAATTAGTTATGCATTATTTTGTAGAAAAAATTAAAGGGTCCAAAAACAGATAGATCGAGAGTTTGCAATCGATGTGATGTACGGGGATGAAAAGTAACTAAAATGAATCCCGAAAGTTTTGCTAAGTTAATAGTTGCTATGAAAACATGGCTTTCATGGTTATCTAACAATAAAATAACCTTATCCTGTAAAGTAGGTAAAATACATCTTCATTGGACCAACCACTCGGATTTGCAGCTCCTATTGCTCCAGGTGGTACCTTTTTCAGCATGTGACTTTTAAAATTCACTCTGGGAAACACAAATAAAGGTGGCACAGTATTACCAGCAGCATTAATAGAACATATTACAGTAACTAAAACACTTCTTTCTCCAGATGTCATTGCTCCTATTTGCCTTTGTCCTTTTGGTGCTAAAAGTTTAGGAGATTGCTGCAAAGTAGTAATACCCGTCTCATCGACACTAAAAATTTTTGATGGCTCAAAGTTTTCTTTAGTCAACGTATTTTAATATGATTTAAAGAAAATAGCAACTGTTTCTTTATTGAATGCATCTGCTCTGGTCAAACTTGTACCTTCGGGTTTTCTTAGTAACAGAGATGCAGAATGTCTATTTCGGAAACCTTTAAGCCGATTATTTCCTGCTTCTTTTGTATCGTCCCAGCAAGCATGATATTTTTTTTATTTTGTTTTGTATATTCATATTCCAGTTTTTCAATGTTTATCAAACTTGGACCATAATGCATTCTAGCAGCTGTTTTTAAATAGTTTACCAGCTCCGTTTCCTCGGCTTTATTAAAAACTGGCTTAACTTTATAATTCGGACTGTATATAAAATTGTTTTGATTTGATGTTTTAAAATTTTTAATATGTCTTGCTAATGCAGACCTTGCAATTCCAAATATGCTCGCTGCGGCATGAACTGAACGACTTGAATTTAAAACTTTACGAACAGCATTCTCTACATTGACTTTTAAAGGTCCCGGTCTTCTCTTCTTTTCTTTACTTTTTGACATAATGAGCTCCTGAAATATAACATTGTTTGGTACTAACACTTTTAATAATGTACCTGGGGACGGCCCCAGGTACAACAAAATACATGTCCCTAGGTAGAACAGGGGGACTCCATGTATAAAAGCAGTCGAATAAGTCGTTAGCCACAACAAATACAACGGTTGATTAGTGGATTAGGTAGTCTAAATTACGATTAATATCCCCTAATATGGTTATTTACTACAGTCAAATTGATAATTTGCAATAAGACAAAACAGCCGGTAAAAATACTTACTTTGGACGTCAAAAATTACAAAATGGCCACAGCTTATGTTAACACCTCATGAACATGTGCACAACTGAATACCAGAGAGCGGGACACTGATTCCGATATGTTTTGTAAATCTAAGGTTTGTCTAATATTTTTTTTAACGTTAATTTAGCCTGTCCCTAGATACAACCGTATCTAGGTACAGCATGTTCTTCTAATCATTTTAGAAGTCAATAGTAATTTCTAATCTTGTATATTTTGTACTAAAAAAATATTTAAAGGTAATAAAACAACAATAGAAACAACATCCTAGTGGAACAGATTCAGAATAGTTTCTGATTTATATTCCTTTAGTAAATGTGTCAGTCTTCTGATGAACTCTAATGTAAAAGAAATTTGGAGCTCTTTGTCATATGACTACCTGGGATCGTTGTACTGTGGTGTTGACATGGCTGGATTGCATGTGCTGTCGGGCTTCCGTTGTGTTAGATTAACTTCATTTTCCATCATCATTATATAATGGGGGTCATACGGCAATTGCCTCTTCCCGCATTTCAGCCTCCATCTTTTCCTATCTCTGCAATCTCCCTCTTTTAAGCCTCTAGATTGCATTGCTTTTGTAATTTCTCTTCTACAGGAATTTGTTGGTCTTTTCCTTTTCCTTCTTTCTGGCGGAACATACATTAAGGCTTTCTTTGTCCACCGCTCCTCCTCCATTCTCATCACGTTACCATACCATTGTAATTGCCTTCCTTGTATTCTATCTGAAAGAGTATCTCTAATTCCTGTACAGTTTCGTGTTCCCTTCTTCCTGATTCTTTCCATTCTGGATACTCGACATGACCTTCTAGGATAATCCATTTCCACAACGTCTACTCTTATAACAATATCAATTGTAGAACCAATCGGTTCTACAATTGCTCTGTATACACGAACTTTGGTATGCATCTTTATTTTATTAGACCACAGTAATAAATTCAGTATTCGGATGCATTTTTTCCTTAAGTATTCGGTTTTGTACATCTATCTTAACTCTGCCATCTGCTGATATGATGCTTCCTAGATATTTATACTGCTTGCAACCTTTTATGACTGCGTTTTCACACCTCAGATCTGTGGTATTTCCTCCAATTTTTAAATATTCTGTTTTGCTTATGTTTACAGTAAGCCCCCATTTAGCATATTCCTTAAATAATTTTCGATTCATATAATTTATATCTTCCTCATCGGTTGCAACCACCACCTGATCATCTGCAAACAACAATGTATAAAGAGTTTCTTGTCCCACTTCGATGCCCATAAATATACATTTATTTCTCCAATTCCTCAATGCTTCTTGGACGTATATTTTAAAGAGTGTCGGTGACAAACAACATCCTTGCTTTAGGCCTTTAGTGACTTTAAATTCATTTGAAGTTCTGGTTCCAATTTTTACAGAACTAACTGCATTTTCGTACAATTTATATATCGCTCGGATATACGTCGAATCCGATCCGGACCTTTCGAGGACCTCAAACATTTTCTTTAACAGGACACTATTATATGCTTTCTCAAGATCTATAAATACCAAATGGGTCTCTCTACTTCTTTCGACACGCTTTTCAATTATTTGTCGTAGGATAAATATATTATCAAGGCAGAATCTCCCGGTACGAAAGCCGCTTTTTTCTTCAATATCTTGTATCTGTCTTTCAACAGATCCACAGAGCTCGTCACACTAATACCTCTATAATTGGAACAGTCGTATATTTGGCGAACATTTGGCGTATATTTCTCTGTCTTTAGGATCTTTGGATTGAAGCTATATGTGATATGCTTGTTTTTTCTTGAGAACTTTCTCTTCTAGTTCCGTTGAAAACCATTCAGGTTTTCCTTCTTTTCGATTTTCAACTTTTCCCAGTGCTTCATTTGCCGCTTCCTATATATATTTTTTAATTGTCTCATATAGACTTTCAGGGTCTAAGTCCTTTGTTTCTATATTTTTTATTTTTTGAGCTATTCTAATTTTATAACTTTTAGAACTTTGTCGAATTTTGTTTAAAGCTTTCCAGGTTATATTTTATGTTTTCTATGGTTGTTCCTATGTCTGTTACTTCATCATTTTTGTGACTGGATTGTTTTCTCTTAAATGTCACGATTCCTTTTGCAATAATCATATGGTGGTCACTTCCACATTCTGGCCCTATAAACACCCTCATGCCCTTCGTTTTTAATTTAGAATCTTTACGCTGAATGAAATAGTTAATTATTGAACTTCACTCCAAATAAAATAATCAGGACTGATCATCCTGCCATACGACAACGTTTCGGTTAATTCGTTTTGTCATTTCGTAGATGGAATTGTGTATCTTTTTCTGTTTCTTAGTTTGTGCTTTACCTAACGTTTTTAGCTCCCTTCACGTATTTAATTGTAAAGTTTTATTCCTCTAGTGATTATGTACTTTAGAAAGGAACTACAATGTTAAAGGGGTTTTATTATTTCTTATCGTCAATGGACCCAGAAGTATGGGAAAACCGCGGAGTGTAACCATTTAAAGAGGATCGTTTTTAAGAAAGGGGTGAATTTGACTCTATGCACCAGGTGTATTTCGTAAATTCAATGAAGTTTTTGTACATATACATCTAAAGAAAAGTTGTTGTTTAAAATTAAATTTTCCATCGAAATGTCACCTTTTAAAGTTAAAAACATTTTTTTCTTGACAAAAATATATTCAAAAAACGAAACAAAAAAAAATCAGGATCACACGGGATTTATTTTTGTCTCACAATTTTTGTCTACGGAAAAATAGGTATAGGCATTGCTTTACAAACAAAAACTTTTATCTTTTCTCTTCAAAATGAAATTTGGCAAAAATACTTTAGCTACATTTCTTAATTGAAACATTTTTTTCTGCATCTTTTTTGGAGTCTTAAAATTGATAATCTCAGAAAACTTAAGTTTGTTCGTATAATTTTTAGAAGTGCAGTGGCATCTTCATCTCTGATGACTGCGACTGATGAACTTTTTCCTTGTACATTTTGGTATGTTCAAATCGTTGTAAGTAACACAATTGGATGAACTGATTTTGGTTAAAGTAAGTTCTAGAATATTTATAATTAATAGATTATTTTAAAGTATCAAAAAAGTTCTTTCTTTTTTTATTTATTAATGCATATACCTAAATGAACAAGACAAAAGTTATTCTGAGAAATCTAATATATAGTCGTAACACTTTAAAAATCGTTAAAAGTAGAAAACTTTTAAGAAATGTAACTTTATTAAAATTAGTCCTCTAACCTTTTAATACAGAATATTTTAAAAATAATTGATCTTTTTTCCATAAATATACCACTGCATATACCTAAAATTGCGTAGAACAAAGTTATAGAACAATATTTGCGAAAAAAATAAGGAAAATGGCCAAAATGGTGTGGGTGGCAAACTTTCAAAAATGGTATTTGGGATACTGTAAACTCCAAATACTTATTTCAAACGTTTTGAGGAGAAAGGATAAATGACATTTTGATAGAATATTTGATTTTGAACAATTGTTCTGTTAAAGTATATGTACGAAAATTGCATAGAATTCACTTAAATGTTTACTAGTACGAGTACATAGGGACATACTCTACTCCAAACTACAAATACTTTCTTCAAACATTTTGAAGGGGAAGGATAAAAGTGATTTTTCTGTAAAGCAGTGCCAATATCTATACATATTGCGTAGTTCTTATTATTTTGCTTTGTTTTTTAAATATACTTTTGTCCCAAAAAATTTTTTTTGACTTAAGATGACATCTCGATAGAATATTTGATTTTGAACAATTGTTCTGTTGAAGTATATGTACGAAAATTCAATAGACTTACTTCCTTATTTAATCAGTAGACCTATTTGTACCTTTCGGTGTTGGGCCGTTTATAATACAATTCCTTTTTTTACGATATTTTTTATCTTCTGAGGTGTCCTAACTCTTAATGAACTTTCTCCATTCCTTCCTATTGGATGCCATCTGTGTTGCTTCCTGCCAAGTCTTACCTTTACTCTGCAGTTTATACGAGATGTCACTGTTCCATTATTTAATGAGTCTTCCTCTTCTGTTCTTTCCTATTGGTTTAGCGTCCCACACTCTTTGTACTTGTCTATTATTGTCCATCCGGGTTAGATGTCCGAACGATGCCAATTTTTTTTCCTTGATTGAGTCGAGTATCGGTTTGATTTTGGATCTTTCTTTTATTTTTTTATTTCTGATTCTATCACTTCTTTTTACTTCGATCGTTCTTCTGAGGTACCTATTTCATCTCTGCTGCCTTTTGTTTAATATCCAATTTTCTGCTCCATATGCCACTGACGGTCTATATATTGTATATTGTCATCTTGGTCTTTGTTCACTTTTCTTTGTTATTAAGGAATCCTCTGTTTAGTGCTTGAAATAGTTTTTCTGTGTTTTCCATTCTGTTGTTAAGATCGTTTTCGATGTCTCCTTTGTTGTTGATTACTGTTATTAAGTATTTCTATGAATTTGTCTGTATTATATTTTGTTAGTCTATCATTACTTCTATTTGATCTTCTTTCCTTTTTTTCCTTGATATTTTCATTATCTGAGTCTTATCTTTGTTTACATTTAAGTTGTATTTGCTTTCTTCTAGGTTACATTTCTCCAAGTTGTATTTCAGTTTTTCTGCTGCTTCGGCAATTAATACTATGTCGTCTGCAAATATACACATCTCTGCGTTTATCGTTTGCATTCTGTTCCAACCAATGCAGTATTTCTTGAATGTTTTCTTACATTATTTCATTATTTTATCTATTACATTTATGAATAGCACTGGACTAAGACTTCCCCCTTGTCTATTTCCTTGAGTTGTTTCAAATGTTTCTGACCGTATATTTAACATTCTTACTGTATTTGTTGTTTTTATGTGTATACTCTTTGTTGCTTCTATCAGTTCTGAACTTACTTGCTTTTTCTTTAGGCTTTCCAATATATTTTTTCTTTTGACTTAGTCGAATGCTTTTTCCATGTCTATATAGGTCAGATATATTTCTCTATTGTTCCTTAAGGCTTTTTCTATTACTTGTTGCATGGTGAATATATGGTCTTGTGTGTTATGTCCTTTCCTGCATCCACTTTGTACATCCTCTAATTTATTTTATTTCTATTTCTTTTCTGGTTTTCCTTTCTATTATGGTTTCGTATATTTCTGCTACTACACATAGTAGTAAGATTGCATAGAATTTACTCAAATTTACACGAGTGTATAAGGACATATTCCACCCCAAACTATAAACACTTTTTTCAAGCAGTTTGAAGTGGAAGGATAAAAGTTTTTTTTCTGAAAAGTAATCCCTTTTTCTATACCTATTGCGTAGTTCCTATTATTTTGCTTTGTTTTTTAAATATATTTTTGTCCCAAATTTTTTTTTTGACTTAATAGATAATATTTTAATAGAATATTTGATTTTAAACAATTGTTCTGTTAAAGTATATGTATAAAAATTGTATAGAATTAACTCAAATTTACACGACTGCCTAGGGACATATTCGAATCCAAACTCCAAATACTTTTTTCAAAAATTTTGAAGGGGAAGTATAAAAGTTTTTTTTGTGAAGCAGTGTCTATATCTATACCTATTGCGTAGTTCCTATTATTTTGATTTGTTTTTTGAATATATTTTTTTCACAAAAAAATATTCTTGACTTAATAGATGACATTTCGATAGGATATTTAAATTTTGTTAATTTTTCTCTGGGAGCATATGTACTTAAATTGCATATAATTCACTTAAATTCACCCGAGTGCATAGGGACATATTCACCCTTTCCCAAAAAAGTACCCCTTTTCAACGTGTTTTTTTCATATTTGGTAATTCATTGACCATATAAAACAGTAAAACTCCTTTAACATTGTGATGTTCTTTTTACTGCTATTTTCTTTTTAACATAATCAATAGTGTATACCTCCAATTTGAATTTGGTTAATTGGTTTGAAAGGTACCAAATAGGTTTAATAATGGACAGTGGCCTATCAGAACATTAAATTTTTTTTTTTGTAGTAGGTACCTAATGTCTTCGTTTAGAAATTAATTTTAAATTATTTCCAAAATCAAATTAAATAAATTATAAACATAAACATATTTTCGTAATTATGTTGCTGTGATCAAAAATCTCTCGCAACTGTCTTTCTTCATTGTAAGATTCTATTAGGTTTGCGTTTCTATCTCAAAAAAACTTAATAATTTTTAAAACAATCCGATTCCTAATTTTTCCTGCATACAAAGACAATTTTAGAGTATCATAATTTATCGTAACAAAAATATATTTCAATTATTTTATTTATTTAATTAAAAACAAAGTAACAGAATTGCAAGTTCTTTCCAATTTAATATCACCAACAAAAGGCGTTAGTTTCCTCACTAGATTACATTTACTGACTTCGGTATCTAATAAATCCATTAAATATGCTAAATAAATAAATAACCGTAATAGCGTCATACATAAATATGCCATAAACATAGTAAATATTATGTCATTCATATAAACGGATTGTTACTTTTACAAATAAAATAGTATTTATTTATATATAAACATATATATGGTACGTGAAAATAGCAAAAATTACTCACATATGTCTTTCTCCATTAACTTTAGTCCATTTACTTGTCCAATGATAATTATGAATTTGGCATCAAAGTTTTTCCTTCATCACTGATACAGCTCCATATAGGTACCGCAGGTTTCCCCTTTATAGCTACGTGTGTAATATTCCCGTTAATGATACATTTTCCATTTAGACATCCAGATTTTGTTTTACATTTTTATTTTCTTTTTGTCTTTTTTGGATCAGCAGATTACTATTTAAAAACCAAGAACGCCATCTGGTGTCGAGCTCCCACTGCGTTAGCTTAAGGCATTTTCCATGTTCGCTTTTCGGTGCTACTTCTATGTTTAATAATTTCTTTTCTTAATTTCATGTTATGGCATTAATCAAAATATAAAATCGAACACATGTAAAATCGAGTAACTTTGACCTCTCTCTCTCTCTCTCTCTCTCTCTCTCTCTCACACACATACACACACACACTCACACAATTTGTACAAACCCCAGATCCGAGTGACATGTGAATGGATCAGTGGGACCCACTGGAATGTCAGAAGATCAAACCGGTCACACTACTTACTGGACCCGTACCTATCTGACTGCCAAGCTATAACCAACCACCATGCATCATCGCAACATATAACGAATGAAGAGTCTTTTGTACTGAGCATGAATTTGGATGCTTTGGGTAATAGAGCATCCTCTGTTATACTTTGTGTGGTTAGGCCACCTAATTTTAGAGGTAGCTAGATAAGCTTTTCACCCTATGACTCATTGAATTAATTATTTGACTTGACTTTGGACTTGTGTCTGTGTCCCAAAAGTGTGTTCCGGATAAATGTCCGGATTTTTGTGTGCTCGGTCATTCAGCTGCCGAATCGGCAAAATAAATTTTGTTCTCCTCGCCGGCTGAGTGCCCGAAAGGGCCGGTCACCGAGCTCATGCTTGTCGCACTTAACCTCGATGCTCAGGTTTTGCGACTGAAGGTCCTTTGACCTATATTAGGGGCTGTTTTGTCCAAGAGGCGATAGCCTGAGGGGTCTTTATTTTTGTGCCTTAGAATTCACTTGATGTGGTTGCATCGTTGGCACAACTACTGTAACAAAGGGCTGCTGTAATATATCAATGGGTGGGGTGGGCTCTCCTAGGAGTACACGGCCAACTTTTTAAACCACTAATAAATGTACAAAAAAAAACACACAGTTTTTAAAATGGCTTTTAATACTTTTTCTTAGTTAAGATTAAGTTAGTAAACTAGGGTACCGTTTCATTTACTTTTTCTTTTCTGAACTGTATATAGATAATAAGAAATATTTCCTGATTCCATCTTGGTTGCTACCGATGATCGATTTCATGTAATAAATAATTAATTTTTGAAACCTATTTTGTTTGAAATAGCGATGTCAGAGACAACTCCTCAGTTCATGGAACAGTCAATTTTTGGTCATTATTTATTTATCAGACTTTGAACGGGTAAAGGTCTAAACTAAAGGTAACATTCCGTAATAAGCGATCGAGACAGATGACAGAAAGGAGAGACCGAGACACGCATTGAATTGACATTCCTTAAAATAAGAAAAGAGACGTACGCCAAACGTACGTTTATATGGAGAATATATAAGATGCGAAAAAGGGGTGTAGCCATGATACAAAGAAGAACAGGTATGATACTCCTGAGCGCGAAATTGGAAGGAGTTCGCGCATGACGTCACAATGAGAGTGATTTTAAATATTGCCCGTTAGAACATCATCGCTCGGAACACAATTAATTTTTAATTGGCAGTTAAATGATATTTTATAGATTAATAGAGTTTCTATTAAATTATTTCGGATTTATTAAAATATAGATGTTTTATTATTTTGATTGAAAAAATTAATAAACAATACAGTTAACAGAAATAAATCTGTAACTATTTTTTTGTATTCTTCGCTTTTTAATTCTAGGAAAGCTACCTTCGTAAATTGTACGAGCTTTTTTTATAGGCTTGTCTTATTTGACGCCAGTCTCAAGGAAAGCATCAAGCCTTCGTCTACTTGCAAGTAAACAGATAAAAATAATGATAAGTAATTATCTGTAATAAAATTGACAAAACAAATAAAACACAAGGTTTGAAGTTACTTTTTTGTTTAATTTTCTTTTATTTCACATATCTTCTCATTTAATTTTTTTATTTCTAAATTTTAAAAAAACGTTCGAAATCAAAAGAGATTGTGTATTTATGTATTCCACAATTCTCTTCGACTATTTTGGAGAGCTTTTCTGCCTTCTCTTGATTTATAAATAAACTTTTTAATTGTGGCAGAGAAAGAAAAGGAATAGAAATAGCTTAGATCCTTTCTTTGATTTATATTGCAGCAATTAAAGCTGCAAATTTCTTTTTAAAGTCTTTCTGCTTAAAGCATTCCTAACAAATCAGCATCACTCAAATTACTCAAACAACCAGCAGAGTTTGTTCACGACATCCACGCCTCCTTTAGTCTTATTATAATGTATAATTATTTTTGGTTTACGTGTTGCATTATCAATGTTGTCGTCGTAATGCATAATAGATAACACTAAAATATTTTTACCTTTTCGAGGTTCATACGATACAAGGGTACACTTAACTTAAAATGCGAATATACTGTTTTTTCTGGCTTTTGTTGTGTTAGCACTGGAGGAATTTAAGGTTAATTCTGTCGTAACATTTCTATAACATCATCATCAGTGGAATTACAGCTCCTTATGAGCCAAAGCCTTCTTTAGAACAATCTTCCATTCCCCCCTGTCTCTGGTAACTTTTCTCCATGCTTTACCTCCGATGGATTTTAGATCATTCTCTATGTTATCTTGATACTTAAGTTTTGGTCTTCCTTTATATCGTCTTCCCACTGGTCCTCTTCGGTCGAAATTTTTCTGATCGTTGCATTCATCTCGCCTAATTCTAACATGTCCTATCCATCGAAGGTGTGCTAATTTAATAAATTTTACAACGTCAGGTTCCCAAAAATTCTGTATAATTTAAAGTTGTAGCGCCTACGCCACAAACCCTGTTCTTGGACGCCTCCATATGTTTTTCTTAGAATTTTTCTCTCGAAACGTCTAATCAATTCTTATTCGTTCTGTGTGAGTGACCACGTTTCTGACCCTATGTTAACACTGGCCTTATTAGTATTTTATGTATGGTAATTTTAATTTTTCTGGGTACTTTTCTGTCTCAGTTCATTTTTACAATGGAAGGGTCTTGAAAAGTCGTTTTGGATTCTGACTACACTCTCTACGCCTGTGAGTGTAAGTTGCATTAGTTGAACAAGATAAAGCGGCATTTAAAATTCCACCATTGCCTATAGAAATTTTTGTCTGTTGACTGAGTCGTATGCGGATTTGAAATTCACGAATATGTGGTAGATTTGATTCGTTGTTGATTAATTGGGTCGAAAACCGCACTTGTAGTTTCCAACTATTTGTTTAATATAGGGGATCAATCTTCTGTACAATACATTGGACAAAGCTTTATATGCTACGTTAAGTAGGGTGATTCCTCTATAATTATCACACACCATCATATCTCCTTTTTTGTGAAGAGGGTGCATTACACCTCATTTATGCATGTGTTTAAGAAGGGTGTCACCACCATTTTTAAAGAGTTCGGCAGGAAGATTGTCCAATCCAGGGACGTTGTTATTTTTCAGTTTTGAAATGGCCTCTCTAATTTCTTCTTCGCTGGGGCGGCTCTTGACCGTTTTCATCCATTTTAGGCAAGGTACTTTCTATTTGGTCACGACGAAGCAGTTCTTCTAAATAATCTGTTTGTGTCACTAATTATGGAAAAATCTCTCTCTTTACATGCTGTTATTCAGGGTTTGAATTCTTTTCTGCAGCTGTTTACCGTCTGGTAGAATTTTCGCGAGTCTTTTCTGTTGTGGTGGTTAACAATCTCGTTTAGAGCATTTTCGTATGACTCTTTTTTTTTCGTTCTAAACATCCTTTTTTCTTTTTGTCTGAGATTTAACGTTCCTATAACATTTAGACGATGTACATGTTAAAGTAATCACGCTAGCTGAACGCTAGTGAAAAAATTATCCATAGTAACGTTTCTTCCCGTACCTCAAATCAATTCACACAGACGTGGTACAAGTGACATATTTGACATATCAACAAAATATTTTCCTGCCGACTGTCTACCAACATATACTTCCATCTTGGATGTATTATACATCTCAGCATCTGCGAAGCATATATTTTTATACCGTAATTATTTGGTTTATTCGGTATGTAAACCCTGAATTAATATTTTCCGCGAAAGGCTTCTAACATTTTATGTATCGTAGTATATGCTAAAAGATTGTAATGCTTCGGTAGATAAGAATTAAATGCTTAAAAAATCTCACGTATCGTGGTCAATCTGTTAAATTCTTGCCTTTGTATCCTAGTACTTTTGTCATCGAACCGAATGTGCCTTAAAATGAACTGGAATCTCTTTAGCGACATCGTAAGGCGATAAATCTCCATTGACCTTACATCTGTTCTAAATAAATTATGAGCATTCTGATCATTGCTTTTGTTAACGCCAGATATGTACAACAGCCTAAACGAAGCTTTTAATTCTATAAGATCAATTGGCCTAGCCGTTCTGTTGACTGTGCCATAGCGTTTCAATGCTATGAACTTATTGGTGCATTCTACTATTTTTTCTAGAATATGTGTGGTGAAAAAACATTTTCAAATTTCTTTTATCGCCAATTTTGGCCTAATATCACCTTATGGTTCTGCCAGATTGGGTAGAAGATTTTCAGTACGATTTCGAACATTATGATTAAATACATGATGTTTCCTCCACCTTGTTCCATCTTTCCCAAACAAACGTGGTATGTGCGATATTACTTCTACTGGTACATAAGTTTCGACATATTCTTTATCACAGAAATCCTCTTTTAAATTGAAATCATATTCTAGAACTTCTGAACAATCATTTTGCAAACTTGCGTTGGCGTCGTCATCTTCTGGTTCCGGTTCGGAATTAGAAACAATTTCGTTTAAAAAGTTGTTGAATTTGTTCTCTTTCGTAAGCAATATTCACATACAACTCCTAAAATGAATATCTATTATTTAAACTGACTATGGACCAAAAACGACAAAAACTTACAGTTGAGTATAACACAAATGAAGAGTCCACGGGAAAAACGTGTTCAGTCACATTTTGTAATTTTTACAGGAGAGGTACTAAAATAGTGTTTTAATCTTGTATCGAAAATTCCTAGAAAATTCTAAAATGATAGTAAATATATTATTAAATACCTAATGAATTTTGAAACAATTCAATAAAAATTCAAACATATTGTTATATGGCACTTAAAAAATAAAAAGTATAAAAACTAAACAAAGAACATTTTGGACTTGCTAATACCGCGTTTAGTCCATTGTGATAACTCCACGTAAGTGATTAGCTCAACCATTATACCTTGAAATAAAGATTGAATTTTCAGAATGAAAGATAGGTCAGTTTTAAATAACTAAACGCAAAAATTACAAAGCACAAAATATTTTATTCAGAATCTACTTTACAATATTACGTTTTTTGTTTGGCTTCTTTTGATTTTCAGAGTAATATGGGAGATTGGTCAAATATTGTCTTGCAGCATCCCCACAGAATTGTTTAAGTACTTGTAAATCATCATACTTCGGCTTTGATATCGGTAGGTGATCTAAATAAACGCAAACATCACCTATTTTGTTTGTATTTTACTTTGATGGCCCTAAGAAAAAGATCACTAGTACTTAATAAGCCTGTTCAGGGTAGCAGAGTTCTCCATCCTGCAGAAGAGGTTGTCGATCAGTTTTACGTCTAACGTCAGATGATATCCAAGGCCCATTGTAAGTGTCTCTATGAAACAATTTGGTTACTTCTTTTGTTATTTTAGCCTTACGAATTGGTTTTGTAGGAAATAGGCATTTGTCCTTATATTTTGCTTTTAAAAAAGAGGTCCAATCTCGTATCATATCCTGCTAAACTGGAATTATATTGAATGGGGTGGGGTTTGATCGTGCTGCTCTAAAAGCCATTTGGGGTCTCAACTATGCTTTTCTTGTTGACCAAGGAAATATTTTTGTCGCATTCCAGATAAGAATGTCTTCTGATGGAAATCGTTATTAAAACTTTGTCTAGTCTGTCAATGCCATGAACTAACTGATACAGGAACAGAAATACAGGGCAATTTTTGTTCTGTCCCGAAGATGAGAAACAAAATATTTGAAACTCTCTTACGTTCGGATTAAAAACTTCACTCATGTAGTGATTCAAAAAGCTTATGACTTCATTTGCACCCTTATTTTCCATATCTTCGGCGTATGTGTAGAATATTTCATCCTGGAAGTTGATATTAGTATTATATTAAAACTGTAGAAGGACAACTGTTGCTTACAATATACATCATTTGATGTAATGTTTGGAACCGGTAAATTCTTCTGGTAGTTCATACATACACATTCTTTCTTAGGATCTTACAAAGTTCTCTTGCGTTTCTTTTCCTTGTATAAAACGTCACTGCTCTTAATTTATGTAACTTATTTTTATTTCCAATGGCATTTCTGATCGTCACTAGCTTCAGTAAGTTTAAGATTTAAACTCTTAATTTCCGCATTGTATTGGTCACATATTGAACAAGTATCTGTTCAGGGGTATCCAAAAGAAAAATTTAATTTTATTAAAGATTTTTCTATAACTCTCATACGATACAGGAAGATTAGGATATTTTTCTTTGTAAAGTTCATATCATTTAGAAATCGATAAATCTTCAGTAAATCGGTAAATTTTTCAGTATCGTTGAGGCCATAATGGGTTCTTATACCTCTAAATGAGTACATGGTCATATACTGCCTGTTTGTTCTCATCACTCAATCTTTGGTTCCGATTTAAATGGCGACCTCTTTGATCCCTAGGAGACAAGCCTGTTTTTAAAGAATTTTGTATTGTATTTAGCCTACCTCTTGAAATACCATGTAAGGATATGTAAGCCTTCTTGCAAACAGGAACTTCCTGCATATTATTGTCTCGTTTCACTTTTACTAAATATCTAAAATTACAGTCTCTACTGTTGGGATCGTCCTGTCTAGGTCTTCTACGAACAACCAATGTTGTTATATATATGTTGAATAACATTCTTTTATTTACATCAGTTAGTCTACCAAAACTATGTTTTTTGTTAGAAGTTTTACCTGACGATAGCTTCTCTCTCTTATCACCACTAGTATCTACACTGCCAATTTCCATTGTTCCTATATAATTAATTACTAATTAACACTGACTGTTGCTCACTCAACGACAATCAATAGCGAACTGATGCAATGGCTCCAAGGCCCCCGCGGTGACCGGAAGGACTGAATACGTTCTTTGCGTTTAGGCAAGCGACTAAGTACACTCTTTTCGTGTGCCTCTAAATTAGAAATGGAAATATCTCACGGACTGAACACGTTGTTTGCGTGTGATGTAGACAGGTTCATAGTACTCGCATTGAACTACCAGAATGCGTTATAAAACAAAATTCCAAAAAATGGACTGAACACGTTTTTCCCGTGGACCCTTCAAATGGTAACCTCGGTCGCTCACACCGTCAGGTCGAAACTCATATAAACTATCCGCACTCAGCCACATATTTTTCAAGACTGAATAGCGTCTGTATAATGAAGTATGAATGTGATGAGTTTGGTATGGCTTTACTTAAAAAATGTTAGCTTTTAATTTTTTAGATAAAAATATACCCTTTCTGTCAAAAAATATTAATGACGTTACATCTGCTAAGGTAGTGGGGGTAAAAGTTCTTTTTTTACAAAAAAGCTAAAAAATAAAAATCGACCTGTCAGAGATTAAATTCTAAAAATAATTAAGTCATGAGATAATAGACCATTTCCACACTTTATGAATGCACTGTATACCCTTTATAAACTATTTTTTAGTAAAGTGTTTTTAAGTAAAACACTATTAAGACTTAGATTTTCAATTACTTAGGTTCTATATTTTCCAACACGATGGAAGTCGCACCAAAATTTCTTCACACAATAACAAAGAATCAGATACACCTAACCACCGGGTTATAGTTTACTTTAGTTTAAATATTTGTGTTAATCTGGGTCACCAATAAATTTTCATTTTCAGGTTATCTGTTTGAAAATTTGAGAAGTAATCCGCTATTATGTAAATGTCGTATTCACCCTAATATCTTTTATATTTAAAACAAATTGTTTCTCGTTTTCGCATTAAATCTGCTAATAATTTCCCGAAAGTTGGCCCAAGTTTCTCTACAGGTCATAAATTCCAATAGCTACTACGCTAGTTTGTAAAAGTTATTGACGTTATAAAATGTGGATTTTTTAAAAGCTGCCTTATTTAATGTCCATCAGATATATCGAAAGTATTACTCGATAACGAAAGTTGTTTTAGTAAATTTACATAGACAATTAACTAATATAAATAAAAATTTTGATGGTAATCAATTTTAAATTAAAATATTTTTTATTTGATATGCGCATGCGAAATGTGCGTATATATATATATATATATATATATATATATATATATATATACATATTAATAAGATCCCCAAATTTTAAATAAAATTCAAATCACAAGACCATTAAAAAAAATCGAGAACACCCTGTATATAGAAATAGTTAAGTTGTAAAATCATAAACCATTTACCGGGAACAACGTGAGTGGTTTCCAAATATGTAAATAAGTGATCTAGAAAGTTTTCTCCGATAAAAGGACAATACGGTTTGGACATGACCAGGTAGATTTAGTACACAACAATTTGAAATTTGTGGTTATAATAGATTAGAAAGTAATAAGTAAGGATTATTGGTTAATGAGTTTTCTCCTTAACAAAAGTTAAAAAACAGAATTCAAGGTCGTTTGCAGGAAAGTACTTTAACGTCAGGTAATTTTTGGAAAAACCAAAAATTTAATGGACTAAGAAACCGATGATGCGTTTGATGAGAGGGAGGTTTGTTTGGATTGGTTTGAGATGGATAAAGAAGAAGGGGGTAAAAAGCTTGCCGGGAATAAAATGGGGGAAAAGAAAGACATTGTGAGTTGAACATCGAGAGAGACCGGTTCGGGTGAAAACATTTTTTTGAGAATTTTTTAATCAAAACATTTAGGATTACGTCTGCTGGGAAACAAATTACGTAAAGTAGGTACTAGATACCCCCTTAAAAACTCAAGGTAGGTCGCCCCGTTTAAATTACCTTCGATTTTACTCACGCATCCTGGGGGGGTTTTCCTTTGCCCAGTATCTACAATTCTGACGGTTAACCTCGCCATTTACCGTGAAAGTGGCCTCATCAGAAAAAATAATGTTTACTTACTGTCTGTTAAACGTGTTATAGGTCTTTCTGGATATTTATCATTAAATAAATTACACACTTCCATCTGAGTTCGCGATGTGACTCATACCTAATCGCCATAAGTATTTCAATTCTTTGCTTTACACTTAACTCCATTTCCACTTCAAATTAAATCTAAGCAATAACTTAAACATTAACAAATATCAAAAATATTGTAGTACTAAACTGTCACTGAACATCAATAAATTTCTAAACAAATAATGACATTTAACAAAAACATAGTCTACTACGTTTCTTTTAAATTGATAAGAAATAATTTCTTTCATAATCTGTCTGCTAGAGAATAAATATTTTTGATATTTTTAATTTAACTAACGCATTACTTTATGGACACATACAAAACTATTGTATTTTTGTCCACCCTGTACCAATTTGAATAAAAATGTGATACATTTTTGGAATCAACTCAGCTAGAGTAATCCGAAAATTGAGAACAAATGACAGTGATGTCATTATTCGAGAGTAATTCACATTGTATATTAGAATATTATTTTAAAATACGGTAAGATATATGGTTTAAAATATGTTGTAGATGTTATAAGGTACCTGGATGAAATTTTTCCGAACAGGTGGATTGGTAGACGTGGTCCCTGAATGACCAGCGAGGTCACCAGATTTCAATCCTTTAGATTATTTTATGTAGGGCTATCTGAAGAATCTTGTGTATCAAACGAAACCAGTAAATATTCAAGAATTATAATAGAGAATTCGGATAGCAATAAACAATATTTCTCAAGACGCAATAAACAACGTTCAACAAGCATTTGTACAACGTTTGGGTTACTGTCAAATACAGCAAGGGCTGCAGTTCGAACATTTATAAAGTCATGTATTTCATCATATTCTCTCCGCTGGACAAGAAGTATTTTTGATAAGTAAAACCCCGATTATCCGTGCGCGGGTTATCCGGGCTGCGGATTATCCGTGCTACTTAACATTGAATTGGCATTTTATCAGAATGACTTCACCGCAAATTACTACATGGTGGGAAAGGCACATAATGTAATATATATATAGCGTCAGTGCTCGGGGAATCCCTAGAAACCGGCGGCTTATAATATGCTTATAATATTACATACATAGTTGGAAGGTAGAAATCAGAAATCAGTCGCTACTCTGATTATATATTCTTATAACGTATTTTTATTTTCAAACTGTCAACAACCAGTGTTAAACGAAAGATAAGTGTTTAAACAATTGAACAAAAACTAGAGATTTTAAACAGAAGTCAAAGAGGTGAAAGTGTCACATCATTATCACGGAGCTACGAACTTGGTAAGCAAACAATAGACGATATTAATAGAAACAAATTGAAACTACAAAATTTTATATCTCAACCTGACTCTTTTAAAAACATATCTGCACGGAAATCGTTGAAAGGATCGACTTTTCAAAAACTCGATGAAGCGCTTTCCAAGTGGATTCTGCTCTGAAGAAAAGATCTGAGGGAGTACCAATTTCAGGACCAATGTGTACTAAACAAGCGGAGATTTTTCACAAAAATTTGAAAATCAAAGAACCTTTTAATGCATCCAGTGGTTGAATACATCGATTCAAAAAACGTCACGGAATTCGCGAACTTACCATCCAAGGCGAAAAGCTCAGTGCCGACGGAGAAGCAATGGTGGAATTTTGCTATGAGCTGGAGACCATAATTACAGAAAATAATTTACAACTTTCTTAAATTTATAACGTTGACGAAACAGGATTATACTAGCGAGCAATACCTACAAAAACTTTAGTTGCAGATAATGAGATGAGTGCACCTGGGTATAAAAAAAGTAAAGACAGGATAACCGTGTTGTGTTGTGCCAATGCGTCTGGCAGCCATAAACTGGAGCTGACTGTGATTGGAAAGTCAAAAAATCCTCGCGCTTTTAAAAATATGAAACGACAGAATCACCCAGTTCACTATTATAACCAGAAGGCTGCCTGGATAACTTGTGACATTGGAAGATTGGTTTCATAAAAAGGTTATTCCTGAAGTGAAGTTATAATTGAAGAAAGAAAATTAACAACAAAAGGCAATTCTTCTTTAGGATAATGCTGGTGCTTACCCAATGAGGCGACTCTTAGATCGGACGATGGAAATTTCTTTGTTCTTTTTTTTTCCAGCCAATATTACATCCATTGCTCAACCAATGGATCAAGGTATTATTGAGACAATAAAACGACTCTACCGAAAAAAAATTAATGATGAACTTGTTGGATAATTTTTGCAGTGGCAAATGCATTGAATGAAGTGAAAGAGACCACTATCAAAAGAGCTTTTCGCAAAATAATGACGCTAGAGGAAGATGAAAGTATCATAGAATATGATGATAAAGACACTATCATAGCAGAACTAACTGCACTAGTGCGCCACGTCGATGTGTTTGAAGAAATTGATGAAACCGAGATTGAGAGAGATTTTTTTATCTTTTTATGATAGGTATATATGCATGTAGGTAGTACATATACATAAAATGTTCGGATTATCCAGGCATTTCAATTATCCGTGCCACTGTCCGGTCCCGTGAAGCACGGATAATCGGGGTTCTACTGTATCGTTAATTTAACTATCGCGTTACATTGTGTACCAATTTGAATCAACATGTGATACATTTTTTAAATCAGCTCAACTAGAGTAATCCGAAAATTGAGACAAAATGGGGGTGTTCTATTTAACAAATGATGGTGACGTCATTACCCGAAAGTAATTCACCCTGTATATTAAAATATTATTTTAAAATGCGGTAAATTAAAACAAAAAATCAACGTTTTTCAGGATTATTTCTTAAGATGCTCTGTTTAGCTAAACAAGAATTTGTTCCATACTTTACGGACACAGTGTATAATAATATAAATTTTTTTGAAAGTGTCCTGTAATTACGTTGTGTTTATTCATTCCTAAAGCCAATATTTTTTTAAAAGAAATTGTAACTTCACTTAACATGGTGATATGTTTGTTTTGTTTTAGAAAATTTCTTACATGCCATTTTAATCTAATAGCCACAATCTCAAATTTGTAAGTTAAATATTTGCTTATACTATAATGTTACTCATTATAAACTATTTACCTATCACTGATGATGGTATAAAGCTTACCGAAATATATTTAATTACTAAAAAAAAGAACTCCTGGCTTTAATAATTATTCAGCTGCATACCCAATAATATAGGGGAGTTCTACAATAATGATCAAATTAGATAAGACATGCTCTCTGTGTGTATAGGGATTTTAGTATTAGGAATTAATAACAGTTACAAATTAAAGGGACGCTTTAGTTTCGTTGTATAGCTACTAGCTATGTAGAGAACTACATAATTATTTTTTGTAATCAAAACTTTAATAATTTAACAACCGTTGCCGTTGTGAGATATAATAAAATTTTGTGCAAAATTGCAGATTGTTTAAATTAAACAATAAATCATTCTATTAAAGTTGAAAATATTCATCGTTGATCATGTAAATAAAATTTTACATTATTGCATTTGTTTTGAAAAACTTTAAAAAATAATTTTAAAATATTTTGAAGTTTATTGCTTGTGAAATTTGTTAAATAGAAAAATTGAAACACAACTCTTGTTTCAATGAATTTGTATTATTTTTTGTTTATAGATAACCAACGTATATTTACATCAATATTGTTTGATGTATTGTTAACAATACATCAGTATTGTTAACATTTGGTTGTATATAGCTCTAACCTCAAAAGTTGATTTTTTATATCTAATTATATTAGGTACAAAAACCTTTTTATTTTATTAAATTTTGCAAATTAATCCCTAAATTTGTAATTGTATTTTCAAAAAATATTTAGCCTAATTTAAATTAAAATAAGCTAAAGATCTTTATAGCATGCCACTATGTTTAATTTTTTCCTTTGTTTCTCACACTATATTAGATAAATCTTGTCATATAATACCTCGCATGTCGCTATTGGCCGGATAGTAGCAAAGATACATGTCTAAAGCCCTGTTGGCATGCTGCCATATTTGATTGTTTTTTGTCATCGTATTCCATTCGCTAAATGACACCTCGCACAGTCTTATATGTTAAGTCGTTTAGGCACTATAAGCTTAAGGTCTTTTTGACAGTCCACCCTCTGACCCCAACCCTTTATTATTTAGTTCTTTAGCTATCCTCTTTTCAACGACCACTTTAACGTTACGATTTAAGCAGTCATTCTCGAACTCAACGACGTTAGAGTGAAACTGATTGAAGTGGAGTAGCCCAACCACCCCAACCTCTACTACAGTTTAAACAGATTACCAACTTCAGGCCAACTTCACTTCTTACTGGTCGCAGAAGAAAGCTTTTTATTTTTTAATTTTTGTCTTGAGATCAGCAAGAAGACGCAATAAATTAAAAATGTATGTAACATATGGGGATAGCTATAGCTTAATTAAAATATTTGTATTCCTGCATAAAAAATTAATAGACCAAGAAGAGAATCCGTTTAGAAATAATATCTTAAAAAAATTCTTGCTTTACAAAATTTATATACATTTATGAATTTTTAAAAACAATTACTAGGGAAGCGCAGGGATCATTTGAACAATTCTTTAATAAACAATTATTTCGTGGACATGGATAACAAATGTATAAAGTTTTGAAGTAATACTGATTAATGTATGTCTCCTCACTATACATTTGCATAGTTTGTGTACAAATATAACAATGTGAATGAAATGTTCGCATATACATATTTGAGGTAATGTGTCCAAACCCTCCCGACTGACTGGAAGGGGCTGGACACTAAACAAATAAATAAAAAAATCTTACTTAAGGTTTTTATTTGTCAAAAAATAATTTAAAATATCAATGAAACAAACAAAATATTCATTGTTAAAATAAACTATACTGGGAAAAATCAATGTTAAAATATATCATGTCTTTATATCTGGCACTTTAATCTATTAAACGATTTGGTAACCTTACAATCACTTCTTCGTATGTTACAAACGCTAGAGGCTCTTTACCAAGTATAAACTGGTTGGAAGCAACATGACTTTTTAAAAATTTTACGCTATAGCCATCTACAACAACTTCTTCAATTTGGGCAGCATAATGTCGAACCGACTTTTTTCAAATACCTTACAAACCAAGCAACTATCAATTCGAAATCTAATAAGATCTTGGAAGAAGACTCCCTTATTACTTTCCTCTTTACCATCTCAATTTTTTTATTACTTTGTGGGATCTCTTTTCTTTAATTTCTTATCATTATTGTTCTTTTTACTAGACCTTTTCTAGTTATTTTTTTTCTTGAGCTTTTGCGCATGGTTTTATTTGGGATGGAAATAAGTAATCTTTCTTGTGCTCGCTTTGAACCAGAGTGTCGGGCTATGACAATGCAGAGAGGCTGAATTGCGACGCCACCTCCACATTTGGATTTGAAAATGCAATTGGGGTCTCTTGATGTTGAAGAAACAAACTGTCTGTTACAAAAGAGCATAGAAAATATTTTTCGCTGAAAATATTTTTATCCAATGGCCAAACTTTAATGCAACGAAATCCAGATTTTATGCTGGAAGGAGTTGCAGATCGATCCCAAGCTTTTATACATCTTGGTGCAAGGTCATAAATTAATATTGCCTTTTCTGCATAAGAGACCATCCAGTCATCTGCTCCTTGATTTAAATACCTTTTTAAATGGTACAAAAACAGTCATATCTTGGTGCATGGTGCAATTTGTTAGATGTGTGGTGTGGAAGAGTTAGAATTGTTATTCCATTATCTTTGCAGTAATTAGTAGCAGAAACAGATTAAGGGGCTTCATGATTATCCATTAATAAAATAACTTCGCGTTCTTTAGAACACCGAACATGAGTTACAAAATGAGTTTCACTAAACAGGTTGCATCATACTTTTCTTGAATACCATTTAGCATTCTATGTTGAAAAAATTCTTGAAAACATCAACACTGGTGGTTTCATTCGTTCCAATAATACTCACTTGAGTAATCAGTTCTTCTCTATCACGCGACACTACTTTACCAACTTGATGCTGACCTTTAGCAGCAACTATGCTTTGAGTTTTTTAAACTCTGGTTACGCCCGTCTCGTCCAAATTAAATATTTCTGATCCAGTGAAGCTGTGTAATTTTAAAATTTCTCTAACTGACCTTTAAATGTACCGACTGTATATATATTAAAACTGGAAATTCTCGTTAAGCTTTTATTCGCCGGGGGCGAGTTCAAATTGTCGACTTAAAAATCCTGTAAATCAGTCCTTCTCAGTTAATTTGTTAACTTTTCAAGCCTCTGGAAATTCGACTTCGATTTTTTCGCAAATTTGTATGCTAATCTGCGAGTCGCTTTTGATGTTAAACTATGGTACATATTAGAACATATCTTAAAGTACAACGCAAGGGAGGCTTCCATTTCATTAGTAAACTATTGGCATGTGCCAAAATGTGAAGAGAATGTCGTTTTGTCAATTCCTACTTCCTACTGTTGAGCGCTTTTTCTGATAGAAAACTTTTCAGATAAAATATCAGCTGAATCACCTCGCATCGCTTCTTCGGAAAATAGTCCCTTGGTTAGTCACTTATATTTATACTGCATGTTTTCTGTTACAATTTTATAAATTAGGAAGGGTTTGGACACTTGTCGGAGGGTTTGAATATGTGTCTATACCCTCGCCCTTCCTCAAAACAGTTAAGATAAAAGAATACAAAGTTTATTAAAGCATATTTATATATCGTGAAAATAACAAACTTTCATTATTTAGGTTTATCTAGTAGTAATACTTAATCAGTATCCTCAGACGTAATATTCCCAAAACTACAATCTGGAATATAATTAAACATTAAGAAAAAAAAAAAAAAGGAAATACTTTAGATAAAAAAGGTAGAAGCATGTGTCCTTCTGACAATATTACAATATTAGTAAAAGTTTCTAAAAAAGGTCAAAAAAATATTCTAAAGCAAGTTATATGGAATAGAATCATGAAATTGGATTAATTTTGTGAAGTTAATGCTATTTTAAGTGTCACATAAATCTGGATTAGAGTCGTACTGGTAGAAAAAAAGAAATATATTTTCTCATGGGCAAAGCAAAGCCATTGCAACAGCAAAACAAAAGCAAGTCAGTCAAAATCTAAAGTTTCGCAATAAGATTGGTCTCGGGCAATTTTTAGTGAGGATTTTTAGTGAGTACGTATGTATCGGTGATTATCGAAAACGAGTTATTCGCAGTAAGCATGAAGCTTTTCACAAGGACTTTTTGAAAAAGCGTAAAATTTCCTAAATGAGTGATGATTTGGGGTTTTCTGGCACTTTCAGGAATAAATGTGTTGATTTTATTAAGCATTGTGAAATTTAATGTTGACGAAAAAAATATTTTTCAGTAGGACGAAGTGGCCTTTTATACGACCAGGACCAACCAAACCAAAAAAATTGGTTTCAAAACTACAACATAAACGTTCTTTATTACCTTTCTAACAGTCCTGACTTTAAAGGCATTGGAAGAGTATCGCATAAAATGAAACAAACCAGTGCAGAGCCTTAGTTAAGTCAACGTTTAACCAAATTCGAAATAATTATAAAGTCTAAAGGCGATGCTATTTCATTTTAAAAATAAATATCCGGTCTATGCCCAATATTTAGTTTCCAACCAAATAAACATTTTTTATCATTAAGTAGGTTGAGTTTATTTTGTTTTGTGTTGCTGATTAAATCTATATTAGTAGTCATAAACTAATTATACTATAAAAAAATATTAGAAAAAATAAACTGTCAGCAATTTTAGTTTATCTCAATATATAACAGCTAGGGTTCTTATTTATCCCGTTATCTAAATCATTTTACTATTTAGAATATTCCAAGTGCTTAATATCATCGTCATTATCATCATTAACCTGTATACGTCCACTGCGAGACACAGGTCTCCCTCAACTCTCTTTATCTCTCTCTGTCTTGTGCGACTTGCTTCCAGTTACATTTAACACGCTTCAGGTCGTCAGTCCATCTGGTTGCTGAGCATCCTTTGCTCCGTAGTGCATATTGTCTGGGTTTTCACTTAACAATATATCTTGTCCATCGAATATTTCATAATCTAGCAACGTAACTTGTCCAATTCTACTTTAGCGACGCAATTTTTAGAATATCATCTGTTGTTTTTGTTTTACTACGTATTTCTTCATTTAGGATTCAGTCTCTCAGAGAGACAACTTACATCTAACGCTCCACAGCCCCTTGAGACAAGTAAGTACAGGTAACACATATTGCTCAAAGGTTTTTCTTTTAAGGCATATGGAAGTCCGATTTAAATACATAGTTGAATTTAATAAAAGCTGCTCAAGCTTATCCTAAGCGACGTGAGAGCTTACATGTCTGGTTATCTCTGCCTAGCCGAAATTCATGGCGTAAGTACTTATAGGTACGATGCAGTCTGCACAATATCCTACATCCAAGAAAGCATGGTATAATTTTTCCAACATTATTATTGAATCGGATATAAGGACGCTGTCATCTGTAAATCTCAAATGACTAAGCTTCTCCTCATTTATTTACTTGTTCAGATCTCCCTTCTTATAAGTATGTTTCAAAAGTGTCTTAAGTAGCTTTGGAGAGACGGTGTCTCCTTATCGTACTCCATGCTGTATACAAAATTTATTTGTTTTTTTAGATAGTCTTACACTAGCTGTGGCATTTTGGTAAATATAATTGATTATGTTAGTACAACGATGGTCTGTTCGGGATTCCATCAATGCTGTTAACAGTTTCTATTTTTATTTATGATATCTAATGCTTTCTCGTAGTCCACTAATGTCAGTACCAATGGTTTGTTGTATTTTGCAGACTTTTATATCAAGTTCTTTATCACTAGTAAGTGGTCGTTAGTGCTGTATCCCGATCTCAATCTAACTTGTTCTCTGAACTGATAGAAGTCTAACCAAGCGTCCAGTATTTTTTTTATAAATGTTGTAAAAACTTTGTATATGGATAAAAGCAAACGGTAGTTTTTTAGATTTGTTATGTCTCCTTGCTTGTGTAATAAAACAATGTTAGCATTGTTTCATTGAGCATGGTTTTTTGTTATTGATGAATTATCGAAGACTTCTTCTTCTTCAAGTGCCGTCTTCGTTCCGAAGTTTGGCTATCATCAAAGCTATGCGTATTTTTGATGCTGCAGATCTAAATAGTTGGTAATTGGTGCAATTGTACCATTCTCTCAAGTTTTTCAACCATGAATGCCTTCTTCTTCCTATAGATCTCTTTCCCATTATCTTGCCCTGTATAATCAATTGTAGCAACTGGTATTTATCTCCCCTCATAACATGTCCCAAATATTGTAGTTTGCGCTTTTTAACAGTAAGTATCAGCTCTTTCTCCTTCCGCACTCTCCGCAAAACCTCCACATTTGTTACTTTCTCTGTCCAGGGTATTCTTAATATTCTACGATACATCCACAACACAAATGCTTCTATCTTTTTGGTATCGATCTTTTTCAATGTCCATGTTTCCATCCCGTAGAGGAGAACTGACATAACGTAACATCTCAAAAGGCGAATTTTAAGTTTTAGACTTAGATCTCTTCCGCAGAACACCTTTTTCAATTTAGTAAATATGGCTCTAGCTTTCTCTATTCTGATTCTGATTTCTTCAGAGCAATCATTATTTTCGTTGATAACAGTTCCCATGTAATTATATCTTCTTACACGTTCGATTCTTTGATCATGCACGGTTATGTCAGGGAAGTTTTGTGGTGATTTAGATATTAGCATTATTTTTGTTTTGCTTATGTTAAGTGATAATCCGTGTTCTTCACTGCATTCTACTATTTTGTTAATTAGTATTTGAAGATCTTCCCAAGTTTCTGCGATTAGTACCGTGTCATCGGCATATCTCAAGTTGTTTATTCGGATGCCATTTATCTTAATACCTATATTTTGATCCGAAAGTGCTGTGTTTATAATGTCTTCGGAGTATAGATTGAATAAGGTCGGTGAGAGTATACAACCCTGTCTTACGCCTTTCTTGATCTCGATTTCCTCCGTTGTCTCTTGCTCTATTCGGATATTTGCTTTCTGGTTATAGTAAATCTTAGAGATAATTCTAATGTCCCTTTTATCCAAGTTTTTTTCTACTAGCAGTTTCATTAAGTGATCGTGACGAACTTTATCAAACGCTTTGTTGTAATCAATAAAGCACATATATATATATATATATATATATATATATTATATATATATATATATATATATCTTGGTTTATATCTAGACATCTTTGGCATATGACGTTAAGTGCAAATAGTGCTTCTCTTGTTCCAAGCCCGTTCCGAAATCCGAATTGAGTATTACTAATATCTGCATCTAAATTTCTGTTAATTCTTGAGTGGATTACTTTGATGAATACTTTTAATGTATGCCCCATTAAGCTTATAGTGCAGTAGTCAGTGCACTGTTTTGCATTTGCCTTTTTTGGTAAGGTTACAAAAGTTGAAAGTAGCCATTCCTTTGGTATTTCTCCTCTTTTGTAGATGCAGTTAAAAAGGTCGAGTAGAATATTCACTGATTCGCCTTCCACAAGCTTAAGAAGTTCTGATGTGAGCCCGTCTGGACCCGGTGATTTACCATTTTTCATTATTTTTATAGCGTATAATAGTTCTTCTTTAGTTATTTCTGGTCCTTCGTCGCCTTGCAAGTTATCTATATTAGGTTCTTGTCTTTCATCGTCGAACAAATCTTCTACATAGTTCTTCCAGGTCCTAAGCTTTTCTTGTAGATCGGCTATTATTTCACCATTTGCGTTGCATAGGAGATTGGGATGTTTTCGTTTTTGTGTACCTGTCAGTTCATTTATCTTTTTATGTAAGTTAAAAGTGTCATGTTTGAGATGTAGTTCTTCGATTTCCTCGCATTTTCTTGTATAAAAATTTTCCTTTGCAGTTCTTATTTCTTTTCTGATTTGTTTGTTTACTTCATTATATTTTTGGCTGCATTTTCCCTTTAACTGTCTTCGCTCTTCCATGAGACCTAAAATTTTTTCTGTTATCCATTCTCGTCCTTTTTTCTGTTTCTCTTTGGTAAGCATTTTCTGGGCAGGTTTTATTATGGCGTCTTTTAAATCTTGCCACTTGTCTTCTACATGCGTGTTCTCTGTCTTTGTAGAAAGCATTCGTAAGTTATCATTAATATGTTGTTTTAAATCTTCTTTAATTGTTGGATCTTGTAAGCGGCTGGTATCTATGTGATCTACTTTTGTTTTATTTGAAGGTCTTTTGAGTCTAATGTGTACCCGCGCTATCAGGGGGTTATGATCTGAAGAAACATCTGCGCCTGGATAAGTCTTAACTGATCTTATACAGTTTCTGTATCGCTCATTTATTAAAATATAATCTATCTGATTCCTAATTGTTTTTTCCCTAGTGTGTTGAGGGGACGTCCATGTGTACAGTCTTAGTTTGGGTAGCTTAAAGAATGTATTTGAAATTATCATATCATTCTCTTGACAGAACTCTAAAAGTTTGTCTCCTCTGTCGTTTCTTGCCCCAAAACCATATTCTCCCACATTTTTTCCGCTTTTTCCTTTGCCAATTTTGGAGTTGAAGTCTCCAAGGATAAGTGTAACATCTTTTGGCTTTGTAGACTTTAGAACTTGATTTATTTGTTCATAAAACTGCTCAATCTCTTCATCTGATTTATCTCCAGTAGGGGCATATACCTGTATAATATTAAGTTTTGCAGTTTTTGTATGCAGTTGTAGGAGCAGGATCCTGTCTGACACTGGCGAAAAATTAGTGACAGACTGTGTCATTCTTCTTGAAACGACAATTGCTACACCATATCTGTGATGTGGGTATTCATTTCCTGAGAAATAGATCATACCGTTGCTTGTCGAGACGTTGCCTGCACCCGACCATCTTGTATCGCTGATGCCTAGGATATCGATGCTTAATCTTTGCATCTCTTGTATAACGTTGTGAATTTTCCCAGGCTCGTACATGCTTCTGACGTTCCATGTACCAATATTTATTGTATTTTTAACACAGGGATTTCGCAGAATTACGACCTGAGAGGCCCTGTTGTCATGAAGTATACCTCTCCTGCCGGATCTTGGTATCCGGTATCCATGATCAGTACTAGAAATGATTTCGCTTCGCACAGCCATGATAATTTTACTAGAGATATCCCTTAGGATCTTTAATGCAGTGGTTTCTCCTTGCCTTCTGCATCCTTATGCCGTTGACCATTTGTTAGTTCCTCCGCCTTTGAGATCGATTTCTCAGTCTCAGGACAAAAGAGTGCCCTTCCATTTACCAGTTCATCTGCCCGAAGCCGTTGGCCAGTAACTGATGGACTGCTTATACCGGCAATCATTCGGTGACTTGATTCTATATCAACCCTAAAATCGAGGGTTGCCACTTCCGCCATCCGCACCGTACCGAAGCTCCGCTTCTCCGCCGCGGCCGCCGTTGTGGACTTCATCCGTAACCCTGGACAAGGGACCCTAAACAGGTACTAGTTTCCCGGGTCAGGAAACCCCCGGAATCTGCGGAGGGCAGGGATTGATTCATTTTCCCTGATAGGACTATCTTTAAGAATTTAAAGAGTTCCTACCCGTTACCCGTATCGAACACTATCGAAAGGTAAAAATGAAAAACAGTATGAGCAAATTAACATAGAGATCAAAAGAAAAATCCGCGACGCTAAAAAACAATGGTTACAAGACAACTATAGAAACTGAAAGCAGACAGTACTTATAGACCAACAAGGAAACATGATAATGGAAACAGAGGAAAAACTAAAATATTGGCAGAGATACCTAGAAGAACTATTTGCCGATCAAAGGCAGCCTCCTTATGATAATTTTCCAGGGGAGACAGGTCCAAAAATAACCAAAGAAGTAATAATGCAAGCGGTGAAGTCATCAAAAAAAAGCAAAGCTCTAGAACCAGACGAGCTACCAGCGGATATACTAAAGTTGATAGACGAAGATCGAATCCATTTGTTAGTAGACTTATGTTAGTAGACTAACAAGATTTATGAAAACCGTATGATTCCTAAAGAATGGCTAAGACCAACCTTTGTCCCTCTTCCCAAGAAGGCACCTGATAAGCAGTGCAGTAATCATAGCACAATCAGCCTGATGAGCCATACCTTAAAAATATTCCTCAAAATAATTCACATTAGAATTTACAGAAAATTGGAAGAAGATATCGGAGAAACTCAGTTTGAATTCCGGGAGGGATATGGAACTCGCGAAGCATTATTTACCTTTAACATCTTGACACAGAGGTGTTTGAATGCGAATCAAGATGTGTTTGCTTGTTTTATTGATTACAACAAGGCGTTTTATAACGTTAAGCATGACCAACTTTTAGAGATCTTAAAAGCTAAACAGTTAGACACTCGCGATATAAATATAATCTCTAATCTGTATTGTAAACAGAAGGCAGTCGCAAGCATCAAAATTAGCACAACAATGAAAATTTAAATTAAAAAAGGAGTTAGACAAGGATATGTGCTGTCACCAATGCTATTTAATCTCTATTCGGAAGAAATTATGAAGAAAGCATTGGAGGAAGACGAGATTGGGATAAAAGTTAACGGCCAACCAATTAATAATATTAGATACGCAGATGATACGGTTTTAATGGCTGAGACTGTAGAAGACCAAGCCATTTTAAACCAGGTAGTCAGAGCTAGTGAAGAGAAAGGGTTAACAATGAATGTCAAGAAGACGAAATTCATTATTATTAAAAAAAAAAAACAAAGATTGAATGCAAACCTGTACATTTACAATAACGAAATCGAACGGGTGCACAAATATAAATATTAGGAAAGAAGTGTTAATAACAACAACGACAACACAGAAGAAATTAAAACTAGAATTGGAAAGGCTCGAGCTACTTTTGTTAACATGAAGGATATTTTGGGAAGTCATGATATTAACTTTAACCTAAAAATGAGATTGGTTACATCTACATCTTTTCAATACTGCTGTACGGAGTAGAGACTTGGACAATACCTTAGACATACAAAATAAGAAATAGTGTAGTTCTTCGAAGAATAAACAAAGAACAAGAGCTGTTGATCACCATCAAGAGAAGAAAGTTGGAATATCTTGGTCATGCAATGAGAGGAAAAAAGTACCGAGTGCTCCAGTTAATTATCCAAGGAAAGATTCAGGGCAACCGAAGCGTAAGGAGATGACGTATATCTTTGCTACGCAATTTAAGAGACTGTTTCCAGTGCACATTTAACCAATTATTTAAACCAACAGCTTCAAAGATACGAATAGTAATGAGGATTGCCAAACTTCGTAGCGGAGAGGGCACTTATAGAAGAAGAAGATGCATACGGTGAAAAGTTTAACCAAAACCTGGGTTATTCTATTTCTCCCTAGTTTGATCGCCTCGATCATTATTTCGCCAGGGGTTTTATTAATTTTTATTTCTAAAAAAGCCGTTTTGACTTCGTATTGTGTTATTTCTGGCATTACGTCTGATCCATGGTTTGTGATTTTGAGCAGGGGCTAATCTTGCCTTTCATCGGTGCTGTCATATATTTCGCGATAAAAGGATTAGACCACCTTAAGGATTTTGGTTCTATCCGTAGTAATATTTCCATCTTTGTTTCTCATTTTTTACATATTTTTGTTGCCTTTGTTGTTCGTATTTTGCCCCAAATCTTTTAAATTTTTTTTAATATGTCAGTTATTTCTCTTATATTGTTTTCTTTTATGTCTTTCCGGATTGAAGGGTGGATATTTTTATTTAATTTTTCCATTGCTGTATAACTGAAGTCGTATTTTTCCATCATCTGTCTTTGTTTAACCATCAGCTCTTTGGTATTTTGGCTTTAAAGTTTCTCTTCATAAATCAGAACAGTCAAGCAGCACTCTCTTTTTATTTCTTTTAGTGCCTTTGTTATGTCATTATTTACTTGCTCTACATATTTTATTTCGTCTTCCAAGTCTTCTATATATCTGGTTAGTATATCTTTATACAGATCGTTTTTTTTTTCTAGAAGAATCCAAATATTTTTGCGTGTTTTTAGGATTATTATCTTTGTTCTTTTATATTTGACATTTAATCCTATTTTAGCTTGGATTAATCTGTTGTCGCTTCCTACTGAAAATAAGTTCTAATCTGTACTTCGATGTCTTTAACATCTGGACTTCTCTATACCCATTTATGCTGAGGCTTTTTATCGAAAAAAGAGTTCATCATTCATAAATTTTTCTGGTAAATGAAGTTCAGCAATCTTTGCCCTCATTTATTTCTTCTGACATATTCATACTTGCCCAGTGCTACTTCTTCGCCACCTTGTTTAAAGCCCACTTTCAGATTAAAGACGCCCAGAAATTCTTAAACTCAACAAGTAATAAATATAAAGTAAAGATATTTAATAATCACATTTTGTTACAGAGCACAAACAATTAAAATGTGTTAAATGAACTTACACTAATATATTTCATTAGACGGTGAAACACGAAAAGAATCACAAAAAACATTTAAGGTATAAGAATAATATATTATTATATTATAAGAATTCACCTACCACATATATTTTTTCTGAATTCTCACATACTCCTAAAGTTTATTACTCCATTTTCCTTCTTGTAGCCGGTTTTACGAGCTATAGAGGTCACTAAATTTGTTGGAAAGGTGTATAATGTACGAGATTAACCCACATAAAATGTTCTAAGGAAAATATGTAAATCGAATGGCTTTGGTAAGAGAAATAATTTATTTTTAATTTGTATTTCAATCAACTATGATATAACAGTTATTAATGAAAATGGTTGAAATCATCACATTATTATTTTTAAACTATTCATATAAGTGAGTCAGCGTCGCTAATATGTTAACGGCTGTTCGATTAAGTATCTCTGAGATGTAGGAGATTTAGAAGAATACTTGAATCCATATTATTATCTGTAACCCACTCTGTGGCTCAGTGGTAAGAGCGCCTACCTTTAAATCTAAAGGTCGTGAGTTCGAATCTCACCTGGGTGGAAATTTTCGTTTAATAAAAATTATTAATGAACGAAAATAATTTCTATCCTTGTGCGATCGGTACTCACCAGAGGGACCGCAGACGTTCGGATACAATTAGCGTCTCTTAGCAAAGACAATGACGTCGACTTTGCTAAGTATCAAGACAATTACTCTACATATACACACACACACACACTACACTAGGTACCTGACTGTACCATGCCAATGATCATAGTTGTCGAGGGATTAACTCAATAAAAAAAAAAATATTATTATCTGTCACTCTTGTAATTGGCTAAATAGCTAAGTGCTAAAGCCACAAAAAAACTGTCACTGTCCTTAAGAAAAATATCTTGAACTGCTGAAGCCAAAATTAATATAGACCGATCATATGAAATCAAACAAAGAATAACTATAACCAACATTCAGAATATTAATTCACAGTAACTTCTGAATTCCACTAATCGACAACGCAAGTATTATATAGGAGAACGAGACATTGCCATGGTATTAAAAACTACTTAATAAATTAATTGCTATACTAAAACAATTTTTAATTAAGGTGATTACTTGGAACCATCGCACTTAACGAAACTCTTAACGATAGAAAAAAAAAGAGGTTAAATCTTTGTAAATGGGTATATTTAAAAAACCCTTAAAGGGCTACATCAAATTAACACGAAAGTTTTCGGAATAATAATTTCATCATCAGGTTAAAAATGCCTAAAATAAGTATAAACCATTTAATTAAAGCAAACGTGGTTTAAAATTTTGACTAAGGTCAAAAAAAAGCAAAATGGTTATACTTTTTTATTTTATTTTATTTATTTATTAACGGATATACCATTTACTTACAGGTTAACATGCCGGAGCCACCAAAATATTAGAGTAAAAACCCTTTAAAATACATAAGGTTACCAAAGATTGTACATATTGTTGTTATTAATATTTGATGTTTAATATTTAATAAAATTTAACTTTAGGTAACATACACCCATGCCTTAAGTGAGTTCCAGCGTCCGGAGAGTAAACCTCAGCGGACTTCAGCTGGTAACTGATTGACAAGATACCTATGAACGGTGTCGAAAACAAAATGTCAATGTACCATGAAACAATATTAGTTATACATAGTAATACTACAGCCAAAAGATTCAAAAACTTTGATGATGTTAAAAATCTTAACAGCAATTCAGGTGTTGGGATTTATTTATTTAATTTTGGATATAAAAGATGTAAAATTACCGATGGTGTTAAAGGTCATGTTTAAGAGAAAAACGTATGCATTAGGCAGCCTATGTTACTCTTTGTCGTATGGAGTGTGGTCTAAGAAGTGTAATTTGTGACATATTAGCTTAGATATATGTAATTTGTGTTTTTATGTTGATCACATCTAGGACAAGGTAAAATTGAATAGTATGTATTTGTAGCTAATATAAGACCTCGTATTGAAATGAAATTGTTTAAGACTGCTCGTATGGTAAAAAGGTTAATATAAGTGAGTCTAATAAATTGAATAAGGGCTAGAAATATTCCGGCTGAAGAAATTAAAGTTATAACTTATGGAATTAAATTAAAAATTGAAAAGGCTGAGCTCCTCAGAGACTTGATAAGAATAAAAGTAAAGGAAATGACTTAAAAAGAAGGAAGGGGGGGGGGTTAAAAGAAAATAAGTGAGTTAATCAACAAATTAGAGATAATAGAGGTCCTTCATGCTGAAAGCATCTACCATCCTGAACAAAATCTATTTTGGTTGTACTAAATTTGGTTTAAAAAAAAACCTTAAATTTGATGTGTGAGTTTGTTGTACTAAGTTGTTGACTAAGAGGTGGAAGCAATGTTTGATTAAGGATTTTGGTAAAGGGGGAAATAGTGAATTCTGATAAATTGTTGGATTATGTTTAAATGGTTACTGAGTTTAAAACTATTGAGTAGATGGTTGATATATGAAATGACAGAGAAATAACAGAAGAAGAAGAATGGACAGGAATATGATGTAGAAGTAAATAGTGAAGAAAATGATGATATAGTGAGGTATGATGAATTATTGAATAGGATTAAAGGTGTTTACGTTTATAGAGGAAGGTCGGGCAAAGAAGGTGGGGCAAATTTGGGAAGTGTGGGCTATGAGAAGAGTTTTCGGTGTAAGTGTTAAAAGTCACGGTTGAAAGATACATGGCGATTAACGCAGTTGGGGCTTCTTTGCTTTTCTTTGAGGAATATTATGTAACAAAGAAACGTCTTCTGGGATGTTGAGGGTATGTTTATGTTGTGCGAGATGTTGTGAGAAGGTGAAAGTGTTCTCTTTTTTAGTGTTTTCTACGGAACGGGAAGTTAGTGATCTACAGGTTCTACCTATATATGTAGCATCACATTCAGAGCACTGTAATTTGTAAACACTACTACGATTTATGTAGTTAATGGGATCTTTTGAATTGGTTAAACATTGTCCTAGATTGTTCAGGACTTAGAATGTAGGTATTCTCAACAGATCTTTTTAGGACATATCTGATATCTCCAGAAAGACGTTTTTTAAGGTATAGTAAGGAAGCATAATGAGGTTTGATGGTCAAGTCTCTGGGGAACGCAGCCTCTCTCAATAATTTGAGTTGTCTCTAATGGATCAGTTTATTGATGACGTTGGGGTCATATCTATTGTTGAATACTATTTGCTTTAGAATATTTAGTTCTGTTTGGTAGTTGGATTATGATAGAGGGATTCTTAATAGGCGGTGAATGTAACTGTGGAAAGCTGCATATTTATGTGACATTGGGTGGTTGCAAGATAAAGGTATGATGTGGTCGGTTTGTGTAGGTTACCCATAGATACTGAAATCGAAATGGTCGTTTAATCTGCTAATGGTAAAGTTGAGAAAATTAATAGATTGAGACACTCTAGTTCCATAGTGAACTTTAGGTTTGGGTGGAGTCGTTTTAAATTAGAGAGTAATAGATCAGCTGAATTCGAGTTACCTGATATGAAGACTAAACAGAAATCAAATTATCGAAACCAATGGAGAATTTCAGGATTTTTTATAATGTGTGTGTATTCTAAGTGATCCATAAATATATCAGCTAGGAGAGGGGAAAGGCAACTATCCATGGGTAAGCCATCAGGTTGTCTGTAAAATTTACTATTGAAAACAAAAAAGTCTTGAGCTAGACAAGTTTGTAATAATTAAATAATTGAGTTAGTGGTAGACATAGTGATAAAATTTGTTAGTACAAGAGAGTGGACCAAATTAATAGTTTCTTATTTGGGGACTGAAGTAAACAGATTGCTGACATTGAATGAAAGCATTGTGATGTTGGGATGAAAATTTATTTGTTGGAGATTGTTAACTAGATGAATGGTATTTTTGACTGAAAAGCGAGGGGTGAAGTTCGTCATATTGTTAATGAGATTCAATATGAATTTTGACAAGATAGAAACTGGAGTGTTTATGAAACTAACAACGGGACGAATGGGAATGCCCTCTTTGTGTATCTTAGGTAAACCATACAATCTGGGTGTTAATAAGTTACTAGGTATTTTGTAATATGGAGCATCGGGTCCTGAAAAAAATTCTGTGAAAAGTTTATTGCTAGCTTTGATTTTGTTGATGAACTTTTTTGTACGATCTTCGGGGAGTAGAGTAGATTGTTATCGGAAAGAAATGTAGTGACCTTGTCCTTATATAAATTTTGATCTAGAATGACTAGGCAATTGCCTTTGTCTGCTTTACTAATAATTTGATTATGAAATTTAATTTTGTTTTGGATAGAATTAAGGATTTGGAGTTGGTCTTTCTGTTTTTTTTTGTCTGAAAATTGTGGAAAAGAATTTCAGACAAAAGAGTTTCAGACAAAAAAGAGAAAGAATCTCCAAACTCCAAATCCTTGAGTCTATCGAAAACAAAATTAAATCTCATAATTTAATTACTAGTAAAGCAGACAAAGGCAATTGGCTAGTCATTCTAGATAAAAATTTATGTGTCGATAAGGACACTACATTTTTTTCCGATAACAATTTCACTCTACTCCCCGAAGATCCAACAAAAAAGTTCATCAACAAAATCAAAGCTATCAATAAACAGTTTTCAGATTTTTTTTCAGAACACGATGCATCATATTACACAATCCTAGTAACCCATTAACACCCAGATTGTATGGTTTGCCTTAGATACACAAAGGAGACATTCTCATTCGTCCCGTTGTTAGTTTCATAAACAGTCCAGTTTCTATCTTGTCAAAATTCATATTGAATTATTATATATTATTTTAAGTAATTAATAGTCCACAAGGTCGCCACAGGTACAGTCCTGTAGGCGCATGCTACAGACTTGTTTTGTCTAGTTTTGTCATAAGCCTAATATTAGGTATCTATATCTAAATATAATAAAAAATGTTGTGTATTTATAAAATAACTATTGCATTCTACATATTTGAAGTGGTAATTTAATTATTAAATTAGTGTTTTGGATTTTTTGTATTGTGTGTGAAAGACTGAAAGACAAGTACATTTTCCTACTATTCTTTATATATTTTTTACTTTATATGCCCTGGGGGGGTGGGCGATTTAACTCCCAAACACCCCGTCTGGGTGCGCCACAGATGAACTTGTTGACAATATTTTAAATGTGACAAAAGTTGGTGACAATGTATTTTTTCGTTTTTTGTTGTTAGTTGATAAGGATGAGTTGTAATGTTAATTCATAATGATATATCATTAAACATATTTTCTGTTTTTTCCATGGTAAAACTGTTTATACTTGGTTCGCTATTCCCAGTCTGAACTGTCTACTAAATTTAGTAATTATTTTTTTGCGAAGTTAGTTACTTTTGACCATCGAGCAAAAAGCTTTTGACAGACTAAAAGTGGCTGGAAATTATTATACAACCAAGCACACGTACTTATAGCCAATATTAATAGTAAACAAACTAAATTATAAATAAAATAGAACTTTGAGAATGATCGACAATCAATATTTATTTATCTGCACTATATAATAAATAGTTATGTTAAATTATAACAACTAAAATATATTTTTTAAATATATACTACCCAAAATTTGATGGGTTTAGTATACACTTCCACTATGTAGAATAATTCTTCTTTTTTTTTTAAGAAATAAGTCTGCAATAGTAGTATACTTGAGCTATTAATACTGAGAAGTAGGAATTGTTGTGTTGTAGGTTTCTGACAATGAATCTGTCAAAATATGCCCGAGCTGAGCGAATGGAGTATATTATAAATTATTTATTCTGTTTTTCTCTAGTAATAAGAAATATAATATTCCAGATTGAAATAAGGTAAAACAGTTAAAGTCACTTTACCAGTACATTTAACAAAACTGCACGTATTTGTTGTTGTAGAAATTATTATAATAATATACTTTTTTTATATATTAAATTTCATTTATTTAACTTTATAAATGAAATTTGAACCGCACAGTAAAAAGACAAAAAGTCATTTATCTCAAAATTCACGTTTTTCACATATACTATTTTACGTTTGCAGGCAAGAATTATATTTTGTAATTATTTCAAAGTTATTAGATATTTGCTCACTTTAAACTGGTAAGAAAACATAAGGTGCAAAACTGATTTTAGTTTAAATTTTAGATGATTTTTAAAAAATAACTTTTTTAGAGTAAAAACAAATACATCCTATTTAAAACCATCTCACGAAAACCATTTCGTTTGGTATCTGATCACCGATGATTTTTATTTAGTTCATCGATGTCCGCCTTATACCGTACGTTCCCATTCGTTTATTTTTTATTGATAACTAAATCGAGTTCGAGGTCCTGTGCACGTTATTTGACGAAAAAAATGGAAGGCTGTAAAAACTCTTTGATTCGAAAGTTTCCATTGATAACGAAGTAAAAGTGTGCTTTCGTTTTTACTTCCATTTCATATTTGTGCCCGGTTCTTTCGATATGAATGTTAAGGGTTTGAGAGAAATTTATAACGTATTTCGCAAAAGAATCGTTTATAAATTTTATATGAAAATACTAAAAGTTTCTAATATATACCAATTATAGGTTTTATTTATTTTTTTCTTTAATCTAGTGTCTATCTTTATATCTCTAAGTAAAATATAACATTTTTCCACAAATCCAAACGTCAAACTAAAAATCATGAAATGCAAGAAAACTTTTGTAGAAAAAATATTTTTTCACAAGTCATAAACATTTAAAGACAAATAAAGGCTTCTAATAATTAATAAATAAATAAGTATTAGATTAAAAATAACAATAAAAATAAAAAACCATAGACAAGTCATTTATTTTTCTTTTGTGCAATACTTAAAAACTTTTTTAATTATACAATGATCGTTACACACATTTCTACTGCATATTTCATAAATTTGTTTTTGTTTCCTGTTCTTTTTCGTTGGGCACACGTGACACCTTTTTCTTGTTAAAACTGAAGGTTTTTCTAGTTTTTGTTTTTTATTATTATTTTTTTATTTACAATTAAGGCGCATCAACCTAAGTGGTTATTAGCGCCGCTTGGTATTACAATTTTGTTTTAGTTTTTTTGACATAGATTAACTATAGACATAGACATAACATAGATAGAGTTTTACATACATAAATCTGAGTTGAAGTACATTGGTTAATAGAAGATTGCACATTTATTTGTACAGACACTGATGTTAAATTTTGTTGTATATTCCAATTGACTTTAGAAAACTTAACACAGACGAATATACACAGTTTTCTTGTAGACACTCGCGTAGCGTTGTCGGTAAGTTACAGTTTTGCCTCTCATTTAAATATGCCGGGCATTCGATTAAATAATGTTTGACACTTACACTGTTGAAATACTTACCGCACATTGGATGAACACTTCCAGTAATAAGGTATTCGTGTGTTAAGCGTGTATGTGCTAATCTCAATCTGTTTATTATAATTTGGTCTTTTCTGTTGCTACACATATTCTTCCATCTTGTAACAGTTGTTTTTATGTCTCGTAGTTTTTGTTGAGATTGATTCCATTCTTGAAGCCACTGTTCTTTCAATGTCGAGTTAATCCAGTGATGAAAATCTTTCTTATAGGTAGATTCTATCAAGTCTTTGTTGTTAACTGAAGATTTGGCGGCAGCATCTACTCTTTCATTACCTTGTATACCTATATGTGATGGAATCCACATAAATTTTACAATCGCATTCTTTAGCTGAAATTGGTACAAATGGTTCTTTATCAATCGCAATAATGGATGAGTTGGGTAAATGGTGCCTAAGCTACTCATAGAACTTAAGGAATCTGTTATTATCAGGCACCTGTCTAAGTTGGCGTCCAGTGCATATTCTAATGCTTTGTAGATTGCGAACAGTTCTCCTGTATATACTGTGCTAAAATTTGAGATTTTGTATGAAGCAGTGTAGTCGTTGTGTATGAAGGCACATCCCACTCCTTTTTTTTGATTTGGAGGCATCAGTATAAATATGTTGGTATTTCTGGTACTCATCAATCTTACTATAAAATTGTTTAACCATAGAGGAAGCATTAAGTTGATTACTAGTCTTTGTTAAACTCAAGTCTAGGAAAGGTTTTCTGACCATCCAAGGAGGAGGGGTTAAATGGGTGGTTTGATATATTTTAGGGAAGACAATATTATTGCTGGTCATGTATCTATTGAGTCTTTCATAAAAAGGGGGTTTAGATCTTTTTTTGTTCAGATATGTTGTGTGGAAACGAGAAGCAAAGACATTGTTTCTGACGGGATTTTCACTATTTGCTGAAAGGTTTGCAGCATATGCTAGGCTAAGATATTGTCTTGTTAATTCCAGAGGCATTTCTCCTACTAAATATAATAAGCTATCTGTAGGTGTGGTACAAAAAGCTCCTAAGGCTATTCTTACAGCAGCATTTTGGATGGTTTGCAACTCCTTTAAAAGTGATTGGCTGGTAGACCCATACACTATTGAACCGTAATCGACTTTAGATCTAATAAGGCTTTTATATACTATCAATAAGATATCTTGATCACATCCCCAATTTTTAGTAGATAGGACTTTCATTATGTTCAAATATTGTTGACAAGATGTTTTAAGATAATAAATATGTTGCTTAAAATTTAAATGTTTGTCAAAATTATGTCCAAGGAATTTGATACAATCAACATATTCTATTTTTGTATTAAAGATTGTAAGTTCTGGACTACTAACATTGCTTTTTCTGGTGAAATGGATACATTTACTTTTGTTGGAACAAAATTTCATTCCAGATTTCATTGACCATTTTTCTAATGCAGAAATAGTATCTTGTAAGGTTTGTTTAATTAGTTCTATGTTTCTTCCTTTACAATAAATTATAAGATCATCTGCGTATAGCCTACTTTTAACTGGTGGAGAATCATTTTCCAAAATACTGTTAATAGCAATAAGAAAAAGAGTAACACTAATCGATGATCCTTGAGGGGTTCCATTTTCGTGTATTCTTGTTTTAGAAATGAAATCATCTACTTTTACTTGGAAACTTCGGTCTTTTAAAAAGTTATTGATGAAGTTTAGCATATTTCCTTGCATACCTAATTTCTGTAAAGTTTTAATTATTCCATGGCGCCAAATTGTATCAAAAGCTCTGGTTATATCAAAAAATACCGCTATGCAGCTTTGATTATTTGCTAGCGCTTCATGTATTTCAGACTCGAGATCAACTAAGTTGTCTAGAGTTGATCTATCTTTGCGAAATCCACTTTGTTTGTAAGATAAAACCGGTCTTTGCTCGAATATCCAAATAAGACGTTGGTTAATTAATTTTTCGAGCACTTTGCTCATTGCACATCCTAATGATACTGGACGGTAGGAGTTTGGATCTGAACGTGGTTTACCAGGTTTAAGGATAGGTATTGTATAAACATTATTCCAAGTATATGGAAACACTCCTTCAAGCCATATTTTGTTATATATCTTTAGTAAATAGGCAAATCCATTTTTAGGCAAATTTTTAAGGAAAATTATAGGAATATCATCTGGACCAAGGACTAGAGTTTTTAATAGAATTTATAGATTCAGTTAACTCTTCCTCTAGTATTGGTGCATATATTGGTAGGTTGTCGCTTTTATCATAATTAAATTCTTGTAATTCTTCTTTGGTTTTAAATTGTAAAAACTCTTGAGAAAAATTTTCGTTACTTGAATATGACTCGTAGGATGAAGCTAATACATTGGCTATTCCAGATCTAGATGTATGAACTTTGATATTATATTCTAAAAATCTTATTGATGAGTTTGTGTGGCGCCCTGAAATTTTGTTAATTTGTTTCCACACTATTGCTGCTGGGGTAGAACTGTTTATTGTTGATAAAAACTTTTTCCAAGATTCCTTTTTTGCTTCTTTTACCACTTTTCTACTAATAGCCCTTAACTTCTTAAATTCTAGGAGATTTTCTTGTGTTTTTTGTTTTTTGTATTTATTGAATGCTCTGTGAGTGTTCTTTATAGCATCCTGACAGTGATAATTCCACCATGGTACTCCAATACGATTTCTTACTATTTTCTTTTTTCCAATGATATGATCTGCTGCGGAAAGTATGACGGAGGAAAATTTATTTACTAAGTCGTTTATATTGTCATGCGGAGATGGATCTGTAAAAGAAATCAATTGATTCTCCACAAATTGTGTAAACGGTGACCAATCCTCTATTTCTGTATTCCATCTAGTGTATGGTTGAATTTTTTGTTCGTTTTCGAAATGTATCACTATGGGAAAATGATCGCTTCCATACAATTGTGTACTAGGTTCCCAAGTTATGTTTTGTACTAAAGAAGGGTCTACAAGAGATAAGTCAATACAACTAGTGTTTCCAGTAAAAGAATTAAATCTTGTTGGAGATCCATCGTTAAGTAGGGTAATATTGGTGTTATTAATGACCGTTTCTATTATGTGTCCTATTTTGTTATATCTATTAGATCCCCAAAGTGGGTTGTGTCCATTTAGATCTCCTACTATAATCTTAGGCGACGGAATTTGATCTATAATATGAGTTATCTCTTTTATACATATCAGTATTCGGTGGAAAATAAATGTTGCAGATGTTAATAATTTTTGGAGTTTTTATGGTTACTGCTACTGCTTCAAGGTTGGTATTTAAAGGTATTTGTCTAGATTCCAATGAGTTATTAACATAAATAGAAACCCCTCCACTAGCTTTTTTAAAATCACGTCTGTTTTTATGATAACCTGTAAATGTCTTTAATTTTGCTAATTTTTGGTCAGTAAAATTCGTTTCTTGAAGACATATTATTGAAGGAGAGTGTTTAGTAATTAATAATTTAAACATTTCTAGTTGTGTATAATAACCGTTTATGTTCCACTGAAAAATTGACATTTTTGTTCTATATGTTAATTTTTATTCTTGTACTTGATCGCTCTCTAGTTCAGAGGAGGAAATTGTATCCAGCAATTTAGATATTTTGCGCTTAATCTTTGTGCAACGTGTTTTCATTATTTTTTCATTGAACAGAGGGTAGATGTTATCTAATAATTGTAGTAACCCCTTAATATCTTTTGTAAAAGTTTGAGCAACACTCAATGGGTCAGGTGAGCCATACGCGTTTTCAAAAAAATGTATCGTTTCTTGGTAATTAAGAACCCTTTTGTTTGTGTCGTCTTCAAAAAATACTTTTGTTGGCTGCATCAATTTCTGTATATCAATAGGATCTATTGTTGGGATAGTTCTCTTCTTTTTAAACGTGTATCCTTAGCAGGCAGTATAAAGCATTCAGGAGTTTCAGGTGGTGTAACTGTTTCGGAGAAAGCTCTTTTGCTCTCTGTTTGCAGTGTAGGTTCTGTGCTAATTGGTGAAGTGATCAATGATTCATTAGTTTCTAATCCTATTTTATTAACGTTCATACCTTCATTTATAAGAGGGTTATCGTTTTTTGGCCTTCGTTTATTTTCATCTACATCTTTATTTTTGTATTGTTTAGATTGAGTGACTTGTACCAAATAATTTGGTTCTGAATGGATTTGTACTAAGTGTTGTGTTACGTCGGTTATAATGTCTGCTGTAACTACTGTGTTATTTATTGTTGAACTGGAGTTATTGTTTTTTTGAGGACAGTTTGAGGCGATATGGTCAATCTTTTTACAAATATACACAGGAGTGTTGGTCTACAGACATAAAAATTCTATAGTTTGTATTGTCATGACAAATTAACAAGGATTCAGGAAGTATTAGGTCTACTAAAGGTGAAATATATACCTGTCTACAAAAACTTAGTACATGCTGAAATTTGGGACGAGATGTGCCAATTCTAAGGAATGATAGGGGAGACATAAGTTTAAAGCCTAGTTTACTGTAGTTCTGATTCTAGAATACTATGTGGAATTGTTGGACATACATTGGATAATATTAGTCGTTCACTAGGAGTAATTAATCTTCTTTCTTGTAATATTTGATTATTTACTATGATTTTTCCTTGATGAACATTTATAAATTTGTCAACTAATTCTTCCTTAGATAAATAAATACAAATCCTGTTGTTAGCTATACGAGAAGAGAACAATATATCTTTTGTAGAAATAACTGATCCTAGTGATACAAGGTAATCTTCTAATTTTACATTTTCTAATGAACTAAATACTATAGCTTGCTTTCTGGATGGAAAATTAAGAGTACTGGTTACTGATGAGTATGATTTTTTAAGTTTTGGTGGTGAAATACAGCTCATTTCCTGAGCTAATTCGGAATTAATATCATCCATTTAAATAAACTTCGAAATAAGTCATCAGATCTGAATGCGGTCCTGTATCCAAACTAGTACAAGGTAATTAAGCCGGTGCAAAAACAAAAAAGATAAGAAATTCTTGTTTGTATTTGAAATATTCGATGGTTCTTCTTATGTTGTCAAATAGATATTTTTGTTTATTACTAATATTTGATGTAATATAAGCTGACTTACAGAGTCTCCGATGTTACTCCTAATCAGGAACTTTACCAACTCACTTTTGAAATTTTTCAGCGGGTATATTTAACTTAAAATTCACTTTACTTAAGAGCCGATATTTTCCTATTATACTGGTTAACTTCCAGGTCAGGCTAACTTGTTTTTTATTGTGTGGTTCAACTTCCTATAAAAATTTTTCAATACACTTTGTATTGTTTTTTCCCATTGTAGTCCCTTTGATTTTCTTTTAAAATTTGAGGCAACACCAGCTGTTCTGCTGTCATTGTAAGACACAATTTTGGCTTTTTATTCTTGTTTTCGTTCCATATTGGACCAAGTAATAAATGAGCCTACCCCAGCTACCTTTAAAATGTTCATAAAAAATACAAAAGGCCAACTGTTAGTTGGTCTTTTGCACATATATTTATAAACCATGTGGTCTAGCGTATCGACACCACATTTTGTATTATTGTAATAGAGTATCATATCTGGTTTTTTGTCAACATTATCTGCACAGTAAGAATTGTGATGCATGGTAGACAGGACAAGGACACTTATTTGTTTTTTTAAACATAAGAAACAAGAGATGCTTTTGGAGTGAATACGAAAATTGAAGATTTCTCTAAACGGTTCTTGTTTGGTAGAAATATCCGAGGAACAAATCTCTGATTTTTTATTCACTATACCCACAAGAATTTGCTAGTAATTCATGTGAAAGAGCAGAATCAGTGAAACAGTAGTCACATTTCTCTTGGAATGATAATATGGCTCAACGAGTTGCTTTGCAACTTGAGTTGCAAGACCTTTGGCTACTGTATTTCCGTTAGTTCCTGTACATGGTATTATACCTAAAGGGTAATATGTTTCCGAGTCACAGACTCACTATATTTTCATGTAATACTTATCTGGATTTGAAGGCATATACTTCTTAAAAGGACACCTACCTCGATACGGAACAAGTTGCTCATGTATCGTTATGGTTTTTCCTGGTAAATAGTATTCTCTAGAAGTTTTTTCGACTTCTTTATTTGTACACTATATCGTTTACAATTTTTTTGTCCACAAAGAAACAAAAAGTATCAACAGGTACATCTACACTTTGACCAGGGGCTAACATTACTTTGAGCAGTTTGCTATTCCTTATGTCGCAGGATCGCAAACGTCCTGTCAGTTGTTCTTAATTATTAATTATATATTTATTAATTAATAATTAATAATTAATTAAATATTAATTATTAATTATTTAATTAAAGTAAATAATACTATTTGTATTTTGAGAACGATTTCCGAATTGGAAATTAAAACGTCAATAAACGTATTTTTATCTTTATTTGTGGCTTATTCCCAGTTATAAATAGTAATTAATTCCATCCCTAGTTTCAAAAATTACACACTCTGAAATCTGAGAACTTGTAGCTATATATTCTTTCTTTATTATCACTCAATACTACTTGCTGATTATCCTCTTCATCCGAAAGATTTATCTTTATCCGAAAGATGATCTTTAATTTCAGAGTCACTTTCAATGCCACCTACTTCAGAAGATTCTTTATCATCGGAATCTAACAAATTTTTAACAATATCTTGCAGTTTTGCAGCTAATAATGGTTTTATGGACTATCTACTATCTACTTTCGCACTATCTACTTTCACTTTAAGTCAATATAATATTAGGAGCTTAGTTGTTGACACTAACATCGATATCAAAGGACTAATAGCAGATGCATTATTTATTTCAAAATATGTGTAGGTATCTACCTAAGAGAATATTATTGCATTTCAACAATGATTATCAGTTTTTAAAATTAATTTTTTTTTTAATTAACGTGTCTCGACTCATTGACACGATGACAGTATAATACAATATAAGGTATATACAGTTTTACATTTGACAATACATAGTACAAAAAGACACATAAATTACAAATTTAACCGTTACACATAATTATTACAATTTAGAGTTTACTAAGCACTTGAATGTCTTTTAAATATTTAAACAAGTTTTCAAATTTCTGAGTTTCACTCAATATTTCTTTAATATTATCTCCCAATTGGTATTGTTTTCTTTTAGCAGAAAGAAGCGGACGTTCTTTAAGGAAATGTCTGACTGTTAAGGGACTGCTGCAATGGCCGCATGCAGGTGGATCGGTAGATGCCATTAGAAAGCCATGTGTAAGACGAGTGTGTCCAAGTCTTAATATTCTTAGAATAACTTTGTGTCTTCTGGGCATAGATGGTAGCTCTAAGGAAGGTATAACTGGTTGTATATCGTGTAAATAACTCGAAGTTATGTTCCAATTAGCTTGCCATTTGTCATATATACGCTTTTTAAACATTTTTTTATTATCATTATGCAACTGGATATTTGATATAGTTATATCCAAAGTAGAAGCTTCTTTTGCGGCTACATCTGAAGCCTCATTTCCTACAACTCCTACATGTGAAGGTACCCAGACCATAGTGACAATTACTCCATGATCCGTAAGATTATTGTATATGTCATGTAATAAATTTACCAGAGGATGATCTGAGAACATGTTTTTAATTACTTGTATTGATGATAAGGAGTCTGTGCAAATCGCTACATTGCGGTCAGTTGGTTCCAACATACGAAAAGCCTAGACGATCCTTACAGTTCTGCAGTGTATATACTACAAACGGCAGGAAGTTTAATTAGTTTTGTAGTGCTAAAAGAGGAAACAACAGCACTACCCACCCCTACATCATTTTTAGAGGCATCTGTATAAAGAACTTTATGAAACTGATTTCGATTAAGTATGTCTAGGAACAATTGTTTAATTATAGCTTTAGGAGTATCATGTTTATTAAAAGAGTAAAGAGAGGTGTTGACATTCGGAAGTTGCTTATGCCACGGAGGATGTGTAGAGATATGAAAGGGTAAAGTTGCAGAAAGATCAAATCCGTCGAGAATAGAATTTAGTATGTAAGAGAGGGGTTGTGCAGCTCTAGTGGTCTGAGAATGATGAATGAGATTATTTGGTTGTATAAGTAGTTGATAGACTGGATTTTGTGGATTGGCTGATAAGCTAGCTGCATATGACAAAAGAAGATGTTGTCTCCTTAACCAGAGTGGTGGTTCGTTAGCTTCACAGTACATACTTTGAGTTGGGCTAGATCTGAAGGCACCTAAGCAGATCCTAAGACCCGTAATGTGTACGGATTCAAGAGCTTTCAGATGTGACTTGGAGGCAGATATATAGAGAAAACTACCATAGTCTATTTTGGAGCGAATAATGGATCTGTAAACTGTGAGCAATACCTCTTTGTCGGCTCCCCATTGAAAATGTGCTAAACTGTTTAGGATATTAATACTTTTTAAACAGTTGCCTTTCGTTTCCTGTATGTGTGTATTCCAAGTAAGTCTGGAGTCAAAGGTCAGTCCTAAGACTTTATGATTTTCAATAACATCTAGTAATACTCCGTTGTATGTCAAAATTGAATTATCTTTTGTCGTTTTTCTGCTAAATTTCATGATTTAACAAAACAAAATATATTCAAAACAAAAATATTCGAATTCGATTTCGCCAGGTAAAAATTGTATGATTTCTCTTTTTTTTCATGATTTTAGTTTTTTGAGATGAGAAGGAAAGCCCAATAAGCCTCGACCACCCTTCTATATTATCAATGGCTGTTTGCATTAGTCGACAGGTTGTTTCGGTATTCTTTCCTTTGCAAAAGAGTATAAGGTCATCAGCGTATAATGCGTATTTAACTGGAAGATGAACACTTTTGCCTACATCATTAAATGCCAAAATTAATTTAGAATATGCACATAACAGCTATTGTAAGCAACTCTTTAATGTTCACAGCAAAGAGATGTTTACAATATTTGTTACACGTTTAGTCTTTATTATTGGATTTCTGGAATCATAAAAGTAATTTAGATAATCCACAAAAACATTAACTGACTGCCAGAATAAATTCTATAACAAAGATTTAGACTCAAGGTATAAATACAAATAGGGTCCGACGTGCCCGTGTTGCCCCTTTACGTGACATAATTCTTTCGACGCAATAATTTCAGAAATGATAATGCATATTTGGAATAGCTCATCACTATGTTGAAGAAAACATACTTCTTATCAAATTTAGTGATAGTATAAAATTCTATAAATTTTTTTATCAGTTTATAATGAAAGAATTAGCGTGTCGGTCCCGTTGAACCCACCTTGCAGGGATAAGGGTTAAATGTTTTGGTAAAATTAATAAAAAGTTTAATTTCGTATTGCTTGTTAGCTTTTGAGCATTACAATTAATTACAATTAAATTTTATTTATGTTGATTTATCAAAATATATTATAAATCAAAATTATTGAAAAATAAAATCAAATACATACGTAGCAGCCGATGAGTACACCACATGACAAAACAAATTGAAACAAAGCTGCAGCGCAGTTTAAATAGTAAATAACCATCTTATTCTTCTTTTTCCTTCTAGTATGTAGACTGTAAAGCCTGTTTCTTCTTCAATATTAGCTGCCTAAATTGATTAAATTGTCGCACCATTTTTTCTTGGTCTACCAATACTTCTTTGTCCATTTGGTGACTTATCTCGTGCTATTCGTACTATTTATCCTCTGCCATTCTACTGATAGGTTCATTCCACTCCTGTTTTCGTTTTGTCATTCATCCATTTATGTCTTCTATATTGCATGTTTTTCTTATATTTTTGCTTCTCCCCTATCCAACAGACTTTTTCATGATATTCGTCCTAGTATTTTCATCTCTATTGTTTCTAACATTCGTCTCATTTTAGATGTGTCAGGTCTTGTTTCCGTTGTGTATGTTAATATAGGTCTAATTGCTGCTTTATATATTCTTGTTTTGTGTCTTGTCTTAGGTGTTTGTTGTTCCAGATTGTGTCATTAAGAGAACCCGGCTCCGCTTAATTGCTTTTAAGCTTTGTTGTCGTACTTCTTCTTCAACATCTCCGTAACTAGTTATATTTATTCCCAGATATCTAAACCTTACTTCCTGCTTTATTATTTTCCCATCAATTTCGATTTTCTAAATAACCATAAAAACAATAAAATATATTTCTATTTCGGACCTCTTACATCTACAGAAATTGCCATTTATTCCCTCTAGAAAGCAACGCCCACATCTATCCCCCGAATTTGCCTTCACAATAAAGCATGGCTAGAATGTAATAAAGAGAAAGCCGAAACTTTTGCAAAACAATTAATAACTGTCTTATAATTATATCTTGAGCTGCACATCTTACGTAAATGTAAACAACGAAATATAGCTTTAACTGGAATCTACCTACCATCTTGACATTAATAAACATTAAACGAAGACAATAATATTTTCCATATTAGTTTAAACCCCAAACAAATCTCATAGGTTAAAACTAATTACTGCAAAAATCCTGAAACAATAGGCAAGTAAGCCTCCTCCTTTATGGTACATAGTTGTATAGCATTGTATTAAGAACAGGATATTTACCTCTACTTTTATAAAATCTGAAATACTAACTCTAAAAATAAATTATTATCAAAGTATCAGCCTAGTTCACGTTATAGTTAAAACTGGAAAACCCACTGTTGGCGGTAATCTCAAGTTAAGGGCAAATTTTAAGTGAAAAACAATAGTTTTCCACAATATGTTAACCTACCTCTTTCCATTATAACTGTTTATAGGTTATTGTTCTTTATCCTATCGACGTATTTACTACTCTGTATATAACTCTTAACCCTATAATCGTCATCTATGTTTTTGGTATTCCTTAAATATTTTTGATTTCCATTTGCAATTCTATATTTTATTTGTTGCCTCTTAGGTATGTGAATTTTCACACTCTTTCAAATGTATGCCCATGTATTTATATGCTTATATATGGCTCATATTATTGCCATGTATCTTACATTTATTTTCTCTCGGTTTATTCTTAGCGTACAATTGCCTCCAGTTTTTTTTATATCAAAATGTTGTTATGTATGTTATAATGTAACAGTAAAACTACTACTAAGATAATTGGGTGATAATTGTTTATCAATAAAATGACCCCTTAGTCGTGTAACTATAAAAATACATTTGAGATGTCAATTTTATTCGTAGGGCTTCGACTAGCTCTTCAACAACTAAAAGATCATACTTACTGATCATATTATTTATTTTATGTAAAGAAACGAAGCGCTAATAAAAACCCAATTTTTCGTAAGTTGTACACATTTGTAGAAACGTAAAATAATACTTATGACAGTTATGTCTACGCACTATCTCTTCTGGAGGATATTTGTAGTCTTCTAAAAGTAGTAGGACTTTTAAATGTAGTATTTCATGTGGGTAAATGTAGGTTTCACATGTATGTAGGTGTCAATGGAGATATTGTTCATCATTTGCTTCACCTTGCTACATTCTTAACACACACCACGTGACAGATAGGGGATCCCAACTAAAACGGGGAACGATACAAAATCTTGTATATATCTGGATAAAAATTCTACTTTATATACAAAAAATATTCTCTTTCTATAAATACTTTGATTTAAAAACTTGACTTTGACGAGTTTTCAAGCCAGTAGTAAATAGGAGAAATGTTTTTGTGTGACTGGAAATATTCTACACACCATGTGTTGGATTTAGAGTGGAGGAAAATATTTGAGTTCATTTCCCCCTTATAATGTACTGCAAATGGATGCCTTTCTGTTGCCCTGCCTACCAACTAAAACCACCTTTAACCACTTAAACCACTTAGCATGTTTGTCAAGCTATCCCCGTACGTATTCAATTAATGAACTTGGTGTCTTGCGAAGGGGTGTTTTGCGAATCCTAGATTAGTCGCAGTGATAATAAGAATAATATCAGTACTATTATAAGTACTATATAATAATATCGCTCTGTGCTCACAGACCAAACTGCAGCACATAATAGACCAAATCACGTGCTAGTTAATAAACTAACAAGACAAACAACTCTAATCGATGTGGCGATACCTAACAACAATAATCTGCCTGTTAAGTACAATGAAAAGATCGCAAAGTACAGAAATCTGGAAATACAAATAAGATGACAATGGAGAATGAAAAGTACCCAGACAATACCTATTGTTCTTTCTACCACTGGAGTCATTCAGAAGAACCTCCTTGAAAACATAAAAAAGCTGGGTCGAAGTGAACATCTATTTAAGATCATGCAGAAAGCTGTGCTACTTTCGACGTCCAGATGCGTGCGAAAATTATTGAGACAAACACCGACGTACCAAGTAACCAAGTCACATAGCACTAATGGAAAAAGTCCCACCAGAGCTTAATCCTTTTGATATCGTAGGTATCTGAGATGAGTAAATTTTCCCCTTAGAGGAAGTAAGAGCCGTAAGGCTAAATCTGGGATATTAATTATAATCTAGCTAGGTTGCTTGTAGGAGTTGCCGGTTCTTACGTAGGAGCGTAAACAGCTGGAGAAAAGAGATATATAAAAACAATATTAAAGTTTAAGTGGTTTTTGGACCGTGAAACTAAGAAAAAAGCCCATAGAATTATCTGTAAAATGATATCAATATAAGTAGTATTAAACTATAGTCAGAAAGAATCAGATAAAATAATAGTAGCAGTAATAATAATAATCTCATGCAGGAATTTTTGTCAGTTCCTCTATTAGGCAAAGTCTGTATATTCGTAGCCCCAATATCCAAAGGGTAGCATGGATACCAGCTGTGGAACAAAAATGACACCTGGCAATAGGTATAATATGGAAATCCGTGAAAATGGAGGTTAATAATTTATGTATAGGGTCGCTGCCTGGAGATCGCCAGGGCACGTCTGAGAGGATACTAGACGTCAGTGGAAGGGTATTGAGGAGGCCCCTCAAGCTAAAAACCAAGGTTATTTTTCTTATAAGTTGAAGAACATCGGTCAAGAAACGATCGGGTATCGACAATTCCTGTTTGCTGAATTTTGTAGCAAGTAAGTAATTTTGCAGTAAGAAGTCCAAGCACCTGAACAAGAAGTAGTAGACCAATACCGGGTAATTATAAAAAACAATCTTATAGCAAAGAGTAGACGCGATATGATCAAAAGCGAAATTTAACAAAAGATTTGCGAAAGAACAATCTGATAATCCACAGCAGAACAATAACAATTTGCGTGATAGTCTGGTAAATGAGATAAAACTTACAATACAATAGTTTGTAATCGTTTAGCGAAATAAACCCACTAAGCGGGCCACTGCTATCAAAAAAAAAACTCTTCTAAGAAACTAGGAACGCTGTTACAAATTCTAAATACTAAAGTCCGGCCCAATTACATCGCAGAAGCCCTTATATTGGAATATTTGCATACGCCGGTTTACTGAACAGCAAAAGAAATTGCTAATGTAAGACAGTCTACTTAAAGCATCAACAAGAAGTGTTACTACTTGACTTAACAATGGCATACGAAACCTTACCGAAACGTCGTCAAAATAACAATTTTTCTCAAAACCAAAATTATTTAACCTGCAGTCAAACTCGGAAAACAATAAATTGAAACTAAGTACAGTTTACAATTTAACATAAACTTAGAACAGAAAAAGAAATATGTGGTTATTATACATATAATAAAAAGAAATGTGTAAAACACTTATGTAAAAAAACTAGTATTAGCCGAAAAACTAACAAGATCACAAGATTACCCTTCCAATAATAGAATATTAATTTAATTTAATTTTGACTTTAGGTACAATTATTCAAAGATTATTAAGATTATTGATATTGACCTCAGTTTTTAAATCAAACCACGAACAAGTTAGATCTCTTTTTGCCACTGATGGATCTGGTCGAGATATTTTTAGATGTGTCACAAATGCTAACCGATCTTTAATAGTTCTCACCTGCTTAAGGTTTAATAATTCCCCAAACAGAAACGAACGGCTAAAACAAGATCCGTTAGCTGCTATATCAGAAGTTTTTAATGCATTTATTTTTAACTGTCAAATTGTATACACTGTAGGTTTAAATGTGTGTGTAGATGAGATGCTAGTTGCATTTCGAGGCAGATGCAGATTTAAAATGTATATGCCTGCCAAACCTGCTAAGTACGGGATCAAGATTATGGCATTAACAGATGCGAGGACCGGGTACCTCCAAAATGCATATATATACTGTGGAAAAGACTCTGATGGGTACGATCTTAGTGACCACTTAAAAAAATATGCTAAACCTACACAGGCAGTGCTAAAGCTTGCACAACCTCTTTTTAATACCAATCGCAACATCACAGCGGATAATTGGTTTTCATCAATACAACTAGTTAATGTCTTGAAAACCAAAAAGCTTACATTTGTGGGAACTTAAAAAAAAATAAAGCTGAAATTCCACCTTCGTTTTACCAAATAGGCACAGGCCAATAGACTCGTCTCTTTATGGATTTACAAGTGATATAGCATTATTGTCCCATGTTCCAAAAAAGAACAAAGCTGTTTTGCTGGTATCATCAATGCACTATAACCAAATAAATGATGCAAAGACCAATAAGCCAGAAATAATTGGGCATTATAATTTAACAAAAGGAGGTGTAAACAGTTTAGACCAGAAGTGCAGTATCTATTCATCTAGTCGCAGAACTCGTCGTTGGACCATGGCCATTTTATTCAGACTTTTAGACATGGCATCTGTCAATTCGTTTATCGCTCACCAAGTATATCGAGATATTGAAACAATGGATCGCTATGATTACAACAAACAATTAGGAATGATGCTGGTACAGCAAGAAATGAAACGTAGTTTCCAAAATTCGAATATGCCACGTGACGTCAGATTTTCTATGCAACGTATACTTCAAATGGATACTTCATTTGAAGTCCTACCATTTAAAGAAAACAAAAGAACAACGTGCAAAAGATATCCTGCCAAAAAAGAAAGAAAAACCACTCATATTTGCATAACGTGCAAGATTCCGATATGTTTACAATGCACGGCAAGAGTTTGCAAGGAATGTGCCACTTAATTTTTTTGACAACTTGATCTCTTACAGTTTTTTCACATGAATGTATAGATTTTCGTTAATACCATTTTATGTTTCCTTTATGATTATATATTAGGTTTATTTGTTTAAAAAAAATCAAAATTTTTTTTCAAGGCAATTATGGCTGTTTGTTTCAATGGACCAAGAATGTTACCAAAATTATCGCTTATTAGATTATTTTTTAGAAATCTTGAATTTTATTACTAAAATAACTCATTTCACCAGAGTCTCCCATATCTAGACAATACAGAAAAATTCATAATGTATTTTTTTTGTGTTTTTTTATTAACTTTATATTTTGACTAAATTTTATAATGACCGGTAAAAAATACCGGGTCTCTGTTATTACCTACTAATAATGGTATGTCTGATGTTAAGTTTGTTTGTATGTTTATCTTTAATTGTGGCTTATTCCCAGTTAAATAGTAATTTACATTAAATAACAGTGCAAACAGATAATCGATTTAACCAAGTGCGGTTTGCTTAAATTTTTATTTCTGTAATCTTTTTGTATCCTTTAAATTTAACTTTAATTAACTTTGTGTTATTTGTTGTTTATTTTTTTATTTACTGTATTATCTCGAGATACGCCCATAAAACTTTATTTGTGCATGACTGTATTATATTGTATTTGTAAAGGTATTTCCTAATTATAATACTGTTCATTTCTATATTTATACAACCATTGATCAATACATGGTGCATTTTTGATTACTTGTGTGCATTCAACTGCCTATACCATTGTGGTGTTGAATATATTGTTTTTGTTTTATGTATGAATTTTATTTCTCGACTCCTAACAAGTTTCCTGATAAAACAATAACTCTGAATATCCGCTTTTTACCTTCAAATATTACTATACCTTTGACCAGAAGAAAGATCAGGCTGATTAAGTTTCGTAAGTAAGTAGGTGTAATACCTAATATGTTTATTATTTGTTTATATAGTGTTTTATTATATTGTTTAGTAGTAGTAGTATAGTAGTAGTAGTAGTAGTATTATAGTGTCTCAAAACCTAAATGTCTTTCCTTATCTCTTTTTTTCTCTAAGGTTTCTTAATTTTCTCCTTAAACTCCAAAAAATAGAGTGGCGCCCTGTTTCTATCTTATCGTATCTTTGGAAATTTAACCCATCTATCTTTTTGTTTATTTCTGAATTTTTTCTACCTCTTATCCTATTTTTACTTATTTCATACGTTGGGTCCAACGGGTTCCAGGTTCTAAAAGCTAGTTTCGAACCCACGACTCGTTCTCCACCAACCGTCTGGCTGCCGCAAACAGTGTCTCCATTGGTGACTTTACTAACACCATCCAAAAAAGGTTCCCTAGGTTTCAATATCATATCTAAATTTAACGCTCCAATGCATTAGCGGTTGGTATTTCGCCTTGTGCTGTCATGCTTTACAAATGTTTCTATTGTCATGGCCGAGATGATTTAAATTGGTACCCTATTGGATACCCAATAGGCACCAAAATAATAGCAACTTGTGCAAAAATCGGAAATTATAATTTAATAATTAATTATATTTAGTATAACCATCAACCTTCTCTTATCATTAACAATCAATTTAACTTCAAGTGAATTTAAATCTTATCAATTTAATATAATTAAATTGCCCTTTATTTAGTTTTGGTTTTTTTGGGCTTACTTTGAGTGAAATGAAATCGAAATTGCATTTGAGAGGGCTGTTTTGTGACTGTAACGATAATTGCACTCCCTTCACTCCAATGCATAATTTAGAAACGCTTTCTGTACAAATCTGATCCTTTGAAAGAGTGTTTGTAAATCGCGTTTATAATCACCTTCAATTTGGAGAAATATACAATATATGGGTTTATAATTGAGGACACAATCTGAAAGAAGTTATACAAAATAGAGTAAAATATCTACGTATTGCTCTGCAAATCAATTTGGTTATAAGATATAGATATTGCTTTTAATAAGAGTAATAATATATTTTTAACTGATAATATTTTTTATTTAATAAATTTTTGTTTCTTTTAAAGACCTTTAAATATATGTCTTACTTAAAAACAAAGTCCAACGTAGGAGTCTTATCAGAACTGAACGAGTAACATTAAATGCTAATTATTGGTTTTTATATTTTTTGAATTTTTTTTTACATCCTTTATGTACTGTGATTTATGTCTACAAATAAAAAACAATCATCAATAAGTTTATCACGTAATTATCACAGGTGAGATCCGTCCAGTGACAAAAATAATTTGAGATACATTTTTAAATTTAAAATATAAATAAGACTTTACAAAGACATATACTAACGTATTAAAAAGAAAACAATAGTTAAAAAATACACAGTTAGGTATAAAATATTTTTATATTTGAGTACAAAATGTTAGTAACCACATCATGGCCTCCCCATTTACGTTAACTTAATTTAGTCCTGCACCAGACCGACAATCTGTACAACCTTAAAATTACTCTGCCGTAACCAGAAAATCAACCATTAATGGTTTTCCATCAGGAAAGCAAGCAATCGTATTTAACACAATCAACAACACCAAAATTGAAGATTACCTTCACAGTTTAAGCCTAATAATTCGACGAATCAATACTATTTTCTGTCCAAGGCTATCTAACAACAGAATATGCATTTACTTGGCAAATAAAAACCTAATGGATGATTTTATTACCAACCACGGTAAAATCAAAATGAATTAAAAGCTCTTACAAGCACGTCGACTAATCACCCCCAGTCAACGACTACTACTCTCTAACGTATGTCCGTCTATTCCATGCTTAATCTTAGAATCTGAATTGCAAGCACAAAGAAACTTCAAAACTTAAAACATCACATGTTGTTTACAAGATACCCTGTATTAATTGTGAAGGTGTCTATATTGGGCAAACAAGTCAACTGCTTCAATCCAGAATTTTTTCTCACAAATATGACAAGAACAACGTCACTGCGCTCACAAAACATGAAAATGACAAGAAGCCTAAATTTGACTTCGTAAACATCAACAGTTTAAAAACCGAACAAAAAAAAAGAAGAAAAAGACATTAGAATCAATATAAATAAAAAGAAAAACTAACTCAATGACAAAAAAGCTACACAGAATCTAAATAAACTATATAGGATATATATTTAAATATACAGATGGCTGAGAAAGTGAGTATATTGAGTGATTTGAATCGGCATCTACATAATTGTCTTACCTTTAGTCCTAAGATAACCTGAACTGCTTTTTTTTGGACTATAAATATTGTGGACACATCTTTTTAAGCACCTCAGAAAATAAGGTAGCAGGCTCTATTCAATTCTTTTGTTGTATTTTGTATTTGTTCCCCTCAATTCAAATTCTGGTTAATATGAAGACCCAGAAATTTAACTGATCTAGGAGGTTCAGTATTTTGTAATAGAAAATTAATTGTGTCTGAGAACTGTTCTCGTGACTAGCTGGTTGTGAAGAGTGTTTCTAATTTTTTTTCTCAGAAAAGCACATATTTAAGTCATCCGCAAAATTTACGAGGTTTAAGGAACTACTAACCACCGTACTTGGAAGGTCAATTATGAAGACCAAAACTATTTTTAATTTCATCGGTTTAGAGTAAATCTTACATCCATTTTTCTTCAAGCATACTTTATGTGACCTATGTGTAAAACTAATCTTATTTACTTAAATGCCAGTCCTTGCTTTCCATAATGATGTAATTTTTGTAATAAGAGAACTTGATCTAGGCTATCGAAAGCATTAGATAGGTCCAAAAAAGAATCCAGTGTCTTCATTTTGCTTATAGTTTTACTAAAATTTTTGATATAAAATTTTAGGTCTCAACAGATCTCTCTGCAAGAAAACCAAGCTGCGAACTTAAATAAGTTGTTTGTAGTAAAAAAGTCTTTTAGTCTGGAATATATCGCTTTTTCGAATATTTTTGAGAATGAAGAAAGAAGGCTTATTGGTCTATAGTTCACTATCTTAGTAACATCACCTTTTTCATGTAGTGGTTTGACAATTATCAGTTATAAAATTTGAGAAAATTTACCTTGCCTAAAAGAAGCATTAACCATAAAAGAAAGAGGAAGAGCAATCTCTGATGAAACATATGTAATTAAGATGGTTGATATTTTATCATAACCAGAGCTATGCTTATTTTTAAAGTTATTTATTATGTGGCTTATTTATTTCTCTGACACGGGAGTTAGAAACATGCAATGATTATTTTGTTCGATATTAATTTGAAAAATTTTTACATATTTTATTTTGATAAGTTTTTGCCATTAATTGCCATAAATTGATTTATTTTGTTAGAATCTCAACCCCCAATCCATACCCTCAAGCTCTTTTACAACTATTTTTATTTCGTTGTTTATAAAATTTTTTTTGAGATTAAGTGAGTAAAGAATTGTATTTGCGATTTTCTCTCTTGTAACTATCTTTTTAATCAACATTATTACTAGACAGTGTAAACAAAACCTCAAGCCTGGATTTACAATGTTTTATATCATCATTTTTAAAGTACTTTTGTGATTAATTTTATTTGCTGTATTTATCTCTTTAAGTGGAAAACATTGTATAAAATTTTCTGAACTATATTTCTAAAAGCATCCCACTGAATATCTATATCTATATCTCTCAAAAACACATACCCAGTCTATATTACTTAACATGAGTTTAAAATTTTTTATTTTCCTCGCTAAATATTCTTTTTTTTTATTATATTTGACACAAATTTATTTATTTAATACCTTTTGAATTTTTCTTGAAAAAATAATATCATAGGAGCTCGAAAACATGAGTTTGTCTGCGTCAACTGGCCTTGTGGTCTATCTCATCATTCCGTTCTTTTAAAATGTATGGATTGTTATTATTATTCTTAGTTTTTGTCGCATTGCTTACCTTCATGGAATTTTTTGGTAACTTTTTCTCTATGTTTTCTATTTTTTCCCATAGCAGATTATTATTTTCCTCTAGGATTTGATTTTTACTTCTCAACTTCCAAGTTAGTTTATTTAGTAGATAAATGATCGTATTTCCCATGCCATCCTCACTATTTGTGGTTATTTCAGAATCACAACATATCACACGCGTTTTATCGTAAATTTGAAGTTTTCCGGCCCAATCCCGTACCGTGCATGATTTATGGAACGCTTTTCTACACTTTACATATATTATTGTGCTTATTTTCTTGGTTTTACAACAAGTTAACTTAATTTTTTTGCTCTCGCTGTCGCGATCATCCTTACCGGACGCCATCTTGACTTATGACGTAGTTTTCTATAATAAGTCAACTTAGTTATATCACCATGCAGTTCCTAGGATTTTTGTCAAGATCTGGTAAATTTAAAGTTACCTATGAAGCAATAGTTCTACAATGTTTGCTGATCGACAGGTGTCATGAGTGGATGCTCATTGCTCATAGAAATCTGAGAATCGAAAGGGGTTTTGAGCATTGCTTGCGTTTTTCTCTGTTATTTTACAAATTCTTGATAGAATCTAGAATAGTTAATTTCTTTAGTAAGTCTATATTTATAAAATATAATTTTCGAAAATTATCTTTCTTTATTTTAAATAATTCCAATTATTTACTTTAGAAAATTAACAGTGTATTTTATTAAAATATATTAATATGTGATCAATATATTAGCAGTTTTATAAACCGTTTCTTTCGAAATAAATATATTTCACTTAAACCAAGCAAGCAAAATTTGAAATATATTTGAATTTAAGCGTAACCTCTGTTCGTCAGTGATGTAAGACGAATATCTCATTTAATTCCAGAATACGACGAATCCCAAAGGAAATTGTTATCATCAGTAGACCTGCAGTATCATAATCAAATCTGTTATTGTTTAAACCTTGTAGTATCAGGTGGGTCTTATGAACGTCAGATGTTAATTATTCCTCATATATAAATATATTTATATTATATACAGGTTGATGCAAACTCTGGTTTTATGTATGGAGAGACATTAATAAATATATTCAGATATCTAATATTTATGCACTTACACGGAAAAAAGTACTAAAAAAATGAATATACGGGAATTTCAAACACTGTACGGGACATTAGAAAATAAAACAGTTGTATATTCTTTCAAGTGAAACGTTTTACAGACAACTTAATGGCAGTAAACTGCCAGTATACCCAGATCATTAAAAAAAATAATAGACAAACAATTGTATGATAAAAAAGTGCTTTCTTTTCAATGTAGACCTTTAGACGGTGAAACTGTTCCTTAATATAGAAGTAAACGGTGTATTTTTAAAAAGTAATTATGCTTTTATAATTTAAGATTTACGATCCAACAAGCCATTACAGTACCTGTTACTGGCATACCCAATGTGATTGTCATTTGATAGCTTTAGCATTCGCGTCATGTATTATAGATTATCTTTTAGATGTTGTACCGCAAGAAAACTGTTAAATGTAATTTATTCGGATGGCTGTTCTAATCAAAATCCTTTATTTTTCCAAAATGTGGTTATCTTTTTCCCATGTCTTCTTGATAAAAGGGCAGCAGTGATCACCAGTACCAGACCAAGGCACCTTGATCTTAGATGCTTGAAACTGGACTAGACAAGCATACCTGGAGCAGTTTCAATGTTTGTGGTAATGCAACGAGGAAGGCAACAGAAAGCCACTCCATTATCACTTCTTAGTTCATTCATAATGGCACTTACATACGAGAAGAAAAGGTATATTAATTATGGCTTTCGGACACCAACATTCGGTGGGAGAAAACAAGCTCACAGGGCTCTCCAGGCCGTTATCCAGCGAAATCCCTTTATAAGGAGAATAAGAATAATATTAGATATGTGACAACTCTCTACGAGCCTGGTAAGTCACAAATCACGATACATGAGACGATAAGGTTGGAATACCAACTGTTGGAATAACCGAGATGTGCTGGGCAGGGACTGGTAAATGTATCATAGAGGACCACGGCGTATCTATTTCTGAAACAAAGCCAATAACCGTCGGAATAGCGTGGGATTCACCATACATAAAGAAGTCTCTAATATTATTAAATATTTTAGTTATATTGCGGACAAAGTATTACGATGCAATTAAACTCAAAAGCCAGTGGATATTAACCGGGTCCAAGTATATGCGCCCACAGCGAGCAGTACTGAAGATGGCATAGAGATATTTTATGGTGATGTAAAGAGGGTAATGAGTCATCTGAAAAATGAAAAGCTTATTTTAATAATGGGACACTTTAATGCCAAAGAAGAAAAAGGTAAATAAGAAAATATTGTAGACAATTTCGGACTTGGACTAGGTGATGACAGAGGAGACCGTTTTGAAATCATGTATGATAAAAAGACTCTTCGAACTACTTAAGCGTCATTTATATACTTTAAAGTCACCAACAGATACCAAAATTTAATCTAGATAACTGGACTACTACCTGAAGCAGATATTCTCTCATATCAGAACATATTAACCGGTGATATAAAACTACAACATAACAAAGTAAAACGCCAACAATGGATTAACCGAATAAACACTGACTGTGTTTGATATAATAGCCAAAAAATTATACAAGACCGAAAATAAGTTCGAAATAAGAAATACATAACGTCAAAGACCACTGGAATCAGATCAAAATAATCATGCAAGAAACAACCAAAAAGTATAAAACTATTAATAAATGCAAACAGGCTAAAAATAAAAAAACAGATGAAAAAGAAAAATAAAAACACTAAAGAACACAACAAAATTAATAAAGAAATCAGAAGAAAAATCGGAGATACAAAAGAAAAATGGTACAGCAGCAAATGTCTTGAAACAGCACAACTGCAGACTAATAATGACACGTTTAATATGTAAAAAAAGTTAAAAGTTAACATAATTTTCGGTAAATAAAACAGCTATAAAACTATCAAAGAATAGGAAAACCAACGGCCAGATAAAATTCTTTGACTGAAAAAATAAAACTTCTCAACAATAAGGCAACAAATCTTTTCTAGACATCTTCAATAAAATATACGAAACAGAGCATATGCCAACAGACTGGCTACTGTAAACTTTGGTAATGGCATCCAAAAATAAATAAACGCAAAACAACGTAGCGATCATCGCAGAAATCAGTTTGACGATCCATGTACTAAAAATTTTCTTAAAAATACTGCACATGCAACTAAGCGAAACAGTTTCGTTTCAGAAAAAAAATTGAAAATAGAGAAGCATTATTTAGTTTTCCGGCCATGGTTCAAAGATATAAGGAAATAGAATAACTGGTATATGTGTTTTATCGACCTTAAAAAGGTATGTGACCTGATTACAAACGGCAAAGTGATAGGCGTTTTAAAAAATGTGGGAATTAATGACCAAAAATCTTCGAATTGTAAAGAATTTGTGTAGTTATTAACGTATAAACACACGAATTGGTCAGAACACGATGGAAGTAGTGGAAATAGATCCTTAGTGGTTAGAAAGAGAACGTCTCTCTTATTATTTAACTTGCTTACAATTACTTCTGTCTTTTTCGTCTTCTTTAGCATTCATTTATCCATTGTTGGACATAGGCCTCCTCCAATTGCTTCAACGCTTCCCTATCTTTTGCAATTCTATCCACTGCTTTCCAGCTACAGCAGTTATATCGTCTATCCATCTCTTTTTAGATCTTCCCACGCTTCTTTTTGTTTCTCGAGGTCTCCAGAATGTCACTTTATGAGACCATCTGTTGGTGTCTTGTCTTGCTACAGGTGCTACCCAATGCTATCTCAATGTCGCAATTTTTTCCATGTTGTCAGTTACTTTAGTTCGGTTACTTTAAAAGTAATCGGTTGGATTACTTTTGTATTGCTCTGCAAAGATTTAATTTCCCCTCGTTTAAGCTTGACATTTACAACAGCTTTTGCATTGTGTTTTCTGTTAGCGTGTAATCTACCGACTAAGTGTGAGTTTTGTCTGTATAACTCGTATGCTAGATCAACGCTTGTATAAAAATTATCTGTGTGTAATGTTCTTCTGGTACCTGGTTGCATGAGAACTGTCCTAGAAGCTAAGGATTTCTCTGATGGTATTTCTGTTCCCCCGTACAGTTTCTTCGCATAACCTTCAGATGCACAAAGTTTAAATAGCTTGATCCCAGATTTATGACTCTTTTTGAAGAAAACCTAACCTTCCACTTAAAGTCACCATTGTTTTAGCACGGTTTCTTAATATTGTTCTGAGGCTATTTTTTTGCGGCATTTTAACACATTGCGTGCCACGTGTATATTGCAAAAATACCCCATACGGCCATTCGTGTTTTCTTCTCATATAGGTTTAAAAAGGGCTTAAAATGTTAAATTTAATTGTTTTTAGGATTTTTTTGTTATTAGTCTTTTACAGTAGTTTTTTATGTAAGTCAAATATGACTGACTTGGCCCCTCAGGTTATTTTATGGATTTTTTTACGTAGGTGGCCACATCAGTTAATTATGCCCGACGTTTTAATTATATTAAAGTAGAATTGAATAGAATAGAAGATAGTCAGAACTCTAATAGAGAAAGCCAATTAATATCACTTGAACTTATATATTGGTTTTATTGATTTAGAAAAGGCATTCGACTCCATAGAACTTTGGGCAATACAGAGAGCTATGAACAACTGCAGGATAGACTCCCGATACAGAATGCTGATACATAATATTTACAAGAAAGCTACAATGGAAATATAAAATGATGCGAAAACCAAAGGTATACCACTCAACAGAGGAGTTCGCCAGGGAGATGTTATCTCACCAAAGCTGTTCACTCTTGGACTGGAAGACATGTTCAAAGACATTAACTGGGCAGATAAAAAAGTAAATGTTAATTAAAGAAACTTGAGTAATTTAAGATACGCTGATGACATTGTAATATTCGCTACAAGTTGCAAAGAACTACAGACCATGATGACGCAACTATTTCAAGCTTCGTAAAAAGTAGGCCTTAAAATGAACTTGAAGAAAAAACAAAAATAATGACAAATACACCAAACATTACAGAAATAAATTAAATTATACCTTAAATCTACAAGCAGATAGTGATCTTTGGAGAAATGAGGTATATTATGTTTTATTTTAAAACCCTCAAAAAAATTGCAAATATCAAAATTTGCCCAAATCAAGCATAACTTAATATTCACAGGCTACTATTTAAAATCTCATAAGGAAATATACGTATCGTCAATCAGATATGACTGACGAGGCCTTTACACAAAAGTGTGTGTCAAGCATATATGCCCAACGTGGCCTTAATGGAAACATCAGTGTCGGGCAGATATGCCTGACGTGGCACTCAATGTGAAAGTGATTACCGTTTAAATGGGAATGAGTCACAATTAACCCCCTCTGTGGCTCAGTGGTAAAAGCGCCTACCTTTAAACCTAAAGGTCGTGAGTTCGAATCTCACCTGGGGGAAGAAATTTTCGTTTATTAAAAAAAAAAATAATAATGAATGAAAATAATTTCTATCCTTGTGTGATCGGTACTCACCGGAGGGACCGCAGACGTTCGGATACAATTAGCGTCTCTGAGCAAAGACAATGACGTTGCTAAGTATCAAGACATTTATTCTACATATTGTTCTGAAGCTATTTTCTTGTGGCATTGTATATGAATTACTATTTATAACTGGGAATAAGCCACAATTAAAGATAAAAATACGTTTATTGACGTTTCAATTTCCAATTCGGAAATCGTTCTCAAAATACAAACAGTAAATTTATTTATCGGATTCGGTATCGGATTTTGAGATTGAGTGTTTGGGACGTAAACATTTGTTTCATTTTTAAAAAGACATTTCTTGCTTGTTCAATTCGCGATTTTATTTCTATGTCTGGATCTATATCTTTCGTTATCCAGCACCCTAGATATCGAAATTTCTCGACATTTTCGATAATGTTACCATTCACGTTTAAAGCCATGGGTGGATGGATGGATGTTTTGGAGACAATCATTGTTTTTGTTTTCTTGACGTTAATGCTGAGGCCGTATTGTTTTCCGATCGATCTGACGCGATCTAAGAGTGTCTGGAGATCCTGTGCGCTCTCTGCAATTAGGACCGTGTCGTCGGCGTATCGTACTTTGTTATCGAGTTATTTAGAACTCTACCGTTAATTTTAACACCTTCTCTTGATTGCTCTAGTGCTCGTGCAAAGATTTCTTCCGGACTAAATATGCAGGACGATGAATTTGAAAAACCAAAGTGACTAATAATATAAGAGAAATGGCAAATCTAGCAACATTGAACATATTAAATATGGAATCTCCGTATCCCAAAACAGGTGTACCTTAAATTTTGTACAATTATGACCAGCAATTTACGAGATAATTGGCCGTCTCCAGACTTTTAGACCACTCTGTATATGGTGCAGCCTCTACTTGCAAATTTTTGTATGACTCGATAGAAACACTTGATAAATAAATCGTATTAAAACATTCTTGTGCAGTGCTCCTTGTTATTTGATTAGATATGGTTTTTATAATGCGTTACAATAAAAGCAAAATCCATATTGCATTGATTGCACAAAATAATCTAAAAATATTGTATAAGATCGTATCTAAGGTTCTACATTATAAAGTAATGTGCTCTAGTAGAGTGTAGCTAATATTTAATATAATTAAAGAATACAGTATTTAATATTTAACTACCAAGCATTTTTTTTAATACAAATTTTTCTTTACTTAAAATTGTTTTTAATTGAATTCCGTAGTCTTCATGTACTGATAAACAATGATCAGTAAAATAATAAATGTAAATCCAGTTTGACAAACTTCATCACAAATGAAATAAATACGTTTACAGACCATATGCCTCAAGTTTTTTTCCACAAAACCGCCCTTATTTGTAATCAATCAAGGAAGATTTAAAAAATGTCATGGCCATATAATTATTTCTGAAATTGAATGCCAAGCAAATTTCTACGGCTGAACTTTAAAGTGTGTCAGCTATTACAAAACGTTTAAGCTTTACACATGGAAAAAATTGTCCAGAACCGTCTTATATTTGTTTTTAATCGTCAGAGATTTGAGCTCTAAAAATAATACAAACAAGTTGAATTTTGTTAAGAATATCAATTTCGGGATCCCAAAAAGATGCAAAATAGTTTACCCTTTTACTTCGGGCTTTCCTCTAAAATACCTTATTTCACCCGCCGTAGTGGAATTTCCATTGTTAGAGTTATTAATGTTTTCATTATTTCCAATCTTTAAAACCTGTATCAAGAAGTTTTGATTTTGGGTTTTCGCAATAAATATGAGATAAATATATTATCTTGATATTGGGGGAATGCAATAAAAATTCATTACTATCAGATAGAATTTATCAAGAACGGTTTCCAGATAGGCGGCAACCTAGACAAGATACATTTGAAAAATTGAAAGATCGATTTAACCGAACTTGTCTAGTTAATTATGAAAAACATAAACAAACAAAAACTAGTGTGACAGAGAAAAACAAAATGAGTGTGTTGATGGCAGTTACAGAAAACCCACACACAAATATAAGGAGTATTTCCAATGAACAAGAACTTAGTTACTACTCTGTTCAAAACATTCTATCTTAAAACAAAATGCACCTTATCATATTCAAAACCACCAAGAATTAAATAATGATGATTTTCATAAACGAATAGTATTTTGTGAATGAGCCTTAAACAAAATTAATGAGCAGAAAATTTTTTTTATTATGTCCTATTTGGTGATTGAGCTACATTCCATCGAAACGGTTCTGTTAATTGGCATAACTTTCACTACTATTCAACAAGTAATCCATACCACATAGTAACAGATAGTCAAACAAGATGACCTCTAACTATGTGGGGAGGTATCGTCAGTATGGTGTATAGTGTAGTAGGACCATATTTTTTTTGAAGATAACTTAAATGGTGAGATTTTTTTAGATTTTATCGTAAATTAGTTACCGATATTATTAGAAGAGATTTCACTTAATATACGTAAACAAATGTGCTTTCTACATGACGGTACTCCTGCGCACCGCAACGAATTAGTACGTTGTGAACTTAATGATCAGTTTGGTGAAAGATGGATCGGAAGAGATGGACAGGTTAGGTGGCCCCCAAAAGTCACCAGAATTCCATAAAAGGGACTCATTTTTTTGAGGTTACGTTAAGAACAAAGTATATAAAATACCTCCAACAACAAGGAATGATATGAAAAATGGAATCCGAATTGTATTTCAAAATATTTCTTTATAAATGCTTAGTAATGTAAGCAACTCTTTCAATGACCGTATGCATATATATTTTGAGTGGTCATTTTGAACACCTTACTTAAGTCAGATAAGTTAAAATTATTGTTCTTTTTTCTTTTTCTATGTGTTGTTATTTTGTTTTAACTTTCCTTTTTTTATTTCCTTATAAATTTTATTTAAAATAAATTGTTTTCTTTTCTGTGTCGTTATTTTGTTACTGAATTAGTTTCTGACAAATCAATCATGGCCAACTCACGATAATTATTATTGGTGAACGTTAAAATATCTACCAAATTAATATTTTATTAAAACATCTAGAAAACTGATAACTCTAGGTATAGGGAGTACTCCATAAAATTTGAAGTACGATATTAGTACTTTTCGATAGTGATATAAAATACAGGGTGTGCTATTTAAAATTACCAAGAAAATAATGTACTTGCATTTTGACTTACACTGTATTTGATTTAATGAATATTATGAAAACGAATATGTTTTATAATTTTTAACAATTATTAAAAAACTATGGTTGTAATATATCAATGTTACTAGACTTCTTTTTAATTATACAAGGAGTTAAACTCGATACGATTTTCAGGTAATATTGGTTATAACTTTTTAAATACCCGGTAACATAATAAAACTTTACATTGTTGTGATGTGAAAGTGAAGAAAATTTTAAATTTAAAATAAAACACAGGGTATTCCATTTAAAAAAACATAAGTTTGGTCTTACACCATATTATGGAAAACCCTGTAAGATTTTAATTAATTTTAAAATGTGGAGTTTAAAGCTGCCTACAATTTATGTAGGCAACTTTAACAGATCTACTGAGCTTGCCCACACTAACCAATCACTCCATATATATATATATATATATATATATATATATATATATATATATATATATATATATATATATATATATATAGCTTCAAAAATTTTATTTTGAAAATGGCTTACGATGTGAAGGCGAAACGTTAAATAAAAAATTCCGGACTACACGTATCTAATTATTTATAATATTTGAAACTTCGAAATCAAATTGGAGAATGTTACATCAAATATTTGTTTTATAAACTCAAACTCTCTTCGACCTATTGAATGTCCTATGAACTTTTTTAAGTGCTCTAAAAAGTAAAAGTGATACGACAACAGCATCAATTAATTAAAAGTTTTAGTTTGAAAGATGTTTAAGCATACATTAGGTTGTATTGATATTGTTGTAAGTGATTTAACTTTGGAATGGTATATGGTATTTTTTTATATAATTTGCATAACGCGCTAAAACTTTTTTGTCTCTGTCTCTGTCTCGAGCTATTCTAAAGAATATTATATATTTAATTTATATTCTTCTTTTTCTTCTTCTTCTAATAATGAAATATTAAAAATATAACCTTTTTACCAACAAGCATAATTTTAAATTTGTATATTTTTCTTTAAAAAACTTACATGAACAATATTTCTATTCCTTCTTTTAGTTCCATAAGCATTATTGATCACTGGATATCATATCTGTTCTATTCGCTATTACGTCTTTCTTGAGAGCAACTCTAAAATATTATTCGAGTCAATATTATATTGTCATGAGACTCAATTGTGAACTCAAAAGGCTCACTTCTTTCGTAGCTCTTTTGGGCTATTTTTCTTTTGAGTCCATTTTGTTCTCACGGACTGGAACGAAATTGTTTATTATTCTTAGACTGTGGTACGGGCTATATTCGTTCAGAGTTTTTCATCCCACAGGAGTATCGCTTATGCAGCATCCTTCCCTTGCATCCTTCGTACTTTGCATCCCATGGATAATATGGTGTTATATCTCAAGATTGGCGAGCACAGAAGTCGCAAAACAAATTTCAGCCTAAGGTAGTGTACTTACTTGTACGGCTGTCTGTGAAATACTGATTTAACTTGGAGTAGATATTCATATCGGTATTTCTCTTCTTGTTATTACTTCAGGAGAGACTTATTAGTATCTGGTACTATATCATAAAACCTTTGTACCATAACTTATTTTTTTAATTAAACTTTAATAAGACCTGAAGCCTCAACGAAAGCCCGCAGTTTTCTTATTAGTTGCCCCCGTGTGGGATGCGGGCCACTAAGAAGAATACACCCACAGGATCTCCTACTGGTCGTAAGAGGCGACTGCAGGAGCAGCTGACCGCTGTCCCTACCCAACAATCCATCTCGTTCTTTACCCATCTATTTACCTAGAACCTATCTCACCCACACCCAGAGTGTTGGATGAGTCCTCTTAACCGTGTTTGAGTGGAAGAGGCCCATTTTACGCGGGGGGTGTGTGTGGCATATACATGCCGCGCACCCTACACACAAACTGCGTAACTTGCGCCTTTCCCCATTCACACACTCCTAAGTTTCCTCACTCGCCAACCCGCCTGACAAGCGTGGCGTTTAAATGTCAAAAAACCCTCTTCAACAAACATGTCGAATCACAAAACAAACGGAAAATTACCCCAGGTGGGTAGAGATAACATCTCGAAGTCCCACACCGACAAACCGGTCTGCCTCAAGGATTCTGGGGGAGGCAAACATTCGACTAAACTAAACATAGGAACATATAACATCAGATCCATGAATGATGATAGTAAACTTCACGAATTAGAAGAAGAACTAAATAATATACAATGGGATGTCATTGGTCTGTCAGAAATAAGAAGAAAAGGTGAACAAAAAATACTATTAAACTCAAAAAACATGCTGTACTATAAAGGCAATGAAGATAACTCTAACAACGGAGTTGGTTTTATAATAAACAAGAAAGTCGTCAGATACATACAATCCACCAAGGGTATATCAGACAGAGTAGCCTACATTATGCTTAAATTAAAAAGAACGTCTTTGAAAATTATACAGGTATACGCGCCAACAAGTTCATATACAGATGAAGATATTGAAAACTTCTACGAAGAACTAACACTCGCTATGGAAGAAGAGAAAACTAAATTGACGCTAATAATTGGAGACTTCAATGCCAAATTAGGGGGAAGAATAGATGGAGAAGAACATAGAATTGGAAAGTATGGATATGGCGAAAGAAATAATAGAGGACACACATTAATGAACTACTTGGAGGAGAGACAACTTTTTGCTATGAACTCGTTTTTTAACAAAAAACCACAAAGAAAATGGACATGGATAAGTCCCAACGGTAATACAAAAAACGAAATAGATTACATCCTTACAACAGAAAAAACCATCATCAAAGATGTTACAGTACTGAACCGCTTTTCAACCGGTAGCGATCATAGACTGGTCAGAGCCAAACTCAGGATTAATAGCCAATTCGAAACAAAAAAGAAAATAGAAAATGTATCGAAACTAGATATGGAAAAACTTAAGCAATCAAAAGACGAATATAAACAAAAAATAAAGGAAGGTATACCGGTCACTAGAGATTTGGAAAACAAAAATATCGATGAAATAAATCAGATATTAACCGATACATTAGCAAAGGCGGGAAAAGAGGTAGCACAAACAAGAATAAAAAAGGAAAACTATGTATCCCAGGAAACAAAAAATCTTATGAGTAAAAGAAAAACATTACTGGAACAAGATAAGAGAAACACAGTAGATTACAAAGAGGTAAACAAAGCTATCAGAAGGAATATCAAGGATTATAAAAGGAGAGTACAGGAAGAAAAAATAGAAAAAGCAATTGAACAAAATAAAAACATGAAGTGCTTAAAACCACAGCTTGGAACCATACAAATTAATAGTATAAAGAACAAAGAAGGTACAGAGACCAATAATGTAGAAGAAATTATACAGATAACACAAGAATATTATAAAAACCTCTACAATACAAAACAGAAACCAACCCAAGAAATCCTTAAGCAACTACAAATAAAAATAAAAAATGTTAATTCCGACTTACAACCAGAGATCAGTAAGAACGAGATAAGAAGAGCACTCAAAGAGATGAAGAACAATAAATCGCCAGGAAAAGACGGGGTGACTGTAGAAATGCTAAAACATGGTGGGAAAACAACTAGAGAAGTTTTGTACATACTTATGAATAAAATTTTAATGACAAAACAAATACCCAACAGTTGGAACGAAGCAATAACACTGTTACTATTTAAGAAAGGAGATAAAAAGGATCTAAAGAATTACAGACCCATAACTTTATTAAATGTGATGTACAAACTATTAACCAAAATATTAACAAATAGATTAACAACTAAATTAGATGGATACCAGGCAAGAGAACAAGCCGGATTTAGAAAGAGCTTCAGTACAAGTGACCACCTTTTAACGATGAAGATTTTAATCGAAAAAACTAACGAATATCATATCCCGCTGTACATGGCATTTATTGACTTTGAGAAGGCATTTGATAGTGTGGAACACTGGGCAGTACAGAATTCCCTACAAAACAGCAGAATAGACTACCGATATACCGACTTAATTACAAATATATACAACAAGGCAACAACAACTATTAAGCTAATGAAACAAACGGAGCCATTAAAATAAACCGAGGAGTAAGACAAGGAGATACCATATCGCCCAAGTTATTTAACCAAGCGCTAGAAGATGTTTTTAAACGACTACACTGGGATGACTTGGGAATTAATATAAACGGGCAAAATCTGAATCATTTACGATATGCTGATGATATTGTATTAATAACAGAAAAAAGTGAAGAATTGCAAAGAATGATGGAAGAACTAGATAGAGAATCGACAAAAATTGGACTCAAGATGAATTATAGTAAAACAAAAACCATGACCAATCAACCAGAAGAACTTATGATTACAGTGGCACAAACAAAAATAGAACAAGTAAAAGAGTATATATATCTAGGCCAAATCACTAAATTAAATAAAGAAAATCAGACCGAAGAAATAAAGAGAAGAATAAGATTGGCCTGGGCATCATTCGGAAAACTGTCTTATATTCTAAAGAATTCAAAATACCCCCAATACTTAAAAACGAGAGTCTTCAATCAATGTATACTCCCTGTCCTCACATATGGCTCTCAGACATGGACGTTTACAAAGGAAAATATGGATAAAATAGCAAAGACAGAAAGATCCATGGAAAGACAAATGCTGAACATTAAACTATCAGACAAAAAAAGAAACGAATGGATCGTAATAAAACAAAAGTGAAAGATGTCTCAACCCAAGTAGCAAAGCTTAAATGGAAGTTCGCCGGACACACCCTAAGGCAGAAAGATGAAAGATGGACTAAAACAATTATACATTGGAGACCATGGAATCACAAACGTAAAAGGGGAAGGCCACAAATGCGATGGTCAGATGACCTGAAGAAACACGCCGGGTCAAAATGGATGCAAACTGCCCAAGATAGAGAGGCATGGAAGAAGGAGGAGGAGGCCTATATCCAAGGATGGATTTTAAGGGCTGTATAGATAGGATCTCTTTTGGTCCAATCCTCAGTTGTTTAGTAAATTCCTGCCTAATTGGAGCACATTACAATGGCATATGATATGTATAGCAGTCTCTTTTTCCATTTCGCATTTTCTGCATCATAGTTAATTCACGTTACCCATTTTGTGTTAGGATTTTTTTAACACTATGAGCGCTAACATTCATGCCAGTTCTATAACCGCGAACGGGTCAGTTTTGATTTGTATAATCTATGTCGAAAATTTAAAAGCCAACTGTAAACAAAATATTATATTCTTAAAAAAAACACAGAAGTTATAATACACTTCACAAATGTGTATTTAGGTATAAAACAAACAAGTTAAAACTTTTTAAAAAAGTGTCGTCACATTTAAAGTTCTGGCAGAACGTTTTCGATCACTACGGATCATCTTCAGTGCCTAGTATTTGTTGCTAACTATATAAATATGGTGTCTATAAGACTTCCATGTTTGGGTTGGTAAAGTGTCACATTTGACATTAGATAATGTTGATACTGTAGGTCGATGACAATGGATGTATTTAAAATTAAAAATTTACTTTAGGGACTACATGTCTCCTAAGCCCGAATACACAGACCAAAATGATTTTGATTTGTGCAGCATCAGAAGACATTAACATGGCACTTTGATCATTGCCATAAGTTATTATAAAATAATTCTAGACTACCTATAGGCCTGTGTATAAGCACAAAAATAATATACTATTAACCCGGCACTACATATGTGGGGTTTCACAAACCCAGCTCCCAAATATCGCTATTAAAATCCATCGAATTCAGGCTTTACCTCAGTACATTGTAGGCAGTGAGTGAAGTTACACGCGCCTGAAACGTTCTGGGGTGTGAAACCCCACCTATGTACTTGCGTTTGCAATTTTGACATTAGAAGTAAGTTTTCATTTTTGACTTATTATTTGAATCTGCATATTCAATTGTTTAATTTTTTAGCTAAAATATCATGTCATACTAAGCGGAACAGAAAAAGCTTGAAGCTCTATGGGCTGAAATTGATGACGATGCCATCAAATCGGGAAGAGATGACGATATTGACCATATCTCTGAAAGCGACCACAACACCGACTCGGAGCAGGATATCGAAATCGAAGATGTAGTTTCTGACGGAGATTCAGATATGGAGACATCAAAAACAGAACTTCAGAATGAGACGGAAAATAAAAACACTGACGGACCTTCAAGAAACAAAGAAATGTATCTCGAAAAAGACGGAACACAATGAAACAAACTTGCTTCAAATAATAAACGGGTTTGAACAAGATCAGAGAACATTATTACTTATTTGCCAGGTGTGAAGCATTATGCAAAAAATGCTAAACGTGCTTCAGATTGTTGGCAATTGTTTTTTGACCGACAAATGATCGAAGACATAGTGCGCTGGAGCAATCTCAAAATTAAACAAAAATCAATTGCATATTAAAATAAATGCATGGTGAAACCAACCAATGAATGTGAAATTCAAGCATTTATCGGACTTCTTTATTTAGCAGGTATATTTCATTCTAATCGTCAGAATTTGAGAGACTTATGACAAAAAGATGGGATTGGTGTCGATATATTCCGCAATACGATGTCTATAAATCGTTTTCAATTCCTGATGGTCTGTATTCGGTTCGATAACATCGAGAATCGTAAAGACAGATTAGCGATTGACAAATTAGCTCCAGTTCGTGGAATTCTGGACAAATTTATTAAAATTGTAAGCAGGCCTACACTCCTTCTCAATATGTGACGATAGATGAAAAGTTGGAGTCTTTTCGTAGAAGATGTGCTTTCAAACAGTACATGCCCAACAAGCCTGCAAAGTATGGGATCAACGTGCAAGCCCTAGTTGATGCCCGTTCGTACTACGTTTTAAATTTGCAAGTGTATGCAGGAAAACAGCCAGAAGGTCCCTACAGTGTTAGTAATTCCGCAATAGATATAGTAAAGAGGCTAATACAACCTATTTGTGGTTCCAACCGAAATGTGACGTTTGACAACTGATAGACTAGTTATGAATTAATAATAAAATTGCTGAACGAGCATAAACTTCCGTCAGTAGGCACGCTGAGAAAGAACCAACGATGCATCCCTGCACCATTTTTAACAGTCCAGAACAGAGAACAAATGACATCTTTATTTGGCTATCAGAAAGATATTACACTTTTATCGTATGTGCCGAAAAAAAAAATAAAAACGTCCTAATGTTGTCCACCATGCACCATGGTGGAGCTATTGATAAAGCAACTGGCGATAAAACAACCTTACGATCGTGTTTTCTCTCTTGAATACAGCCGCCATAAATGCTTTGGTGATATAGAGAGAAAACAATCAAGATTTCAAACTTGCTAGAAGATTGTTTATCAAAATGTTGGGCTTTAAATTGATCCAGGACCACATATCTTAAAAAAAATAATCCAAGAATACCAAGGAGTATTCCTCAAAACATTACACATTTTGGCCAAGATGCCCCTACAGTGCCACCTGCAAAGATTCTAAAACTTATGGTAAGATGTTCAGTATGTCCAAGAAGCCGAGATCGGAAAACTAAATATTTCTTTTCAAACTGTGAATCATTACTGTGCCTGGAGCATGCTGTCATAAGTTGTCAAAATTGCATGAATTCAAATAGCGATTAATTTTTTTTCTTTCACTGTACAACCGGGCAGAGTTTTTCCTTGTATTATCTTACTATTAGATTTTTATTTACTATTGTATTCTTGATCATATGGTGTTTATATTTTTTTGGTAAGATTGTTCAGTTAGGTTGTGGTTTTTGCTTATGGAGAATTGCCTTTTATTAGTTTATTTTTAATTTCTTTTGACTAAAGGTGTTCTGATTATTTCTTTTTTGCTTAAATAGTCCTTAGATGATCACTTCAGACCATGAAATTAGAAAACATAAAACACTGCCAGAAAAAATTTTGATTTTCTTAGAAATTTTGGTTTGTCACACCCCCCTATATGTACTAATGAAAGAAAAATCCACGTATGTGACGCCGGGTTAACAAACTCAGCCTAATAATCCTGTTGTAAATAATAATAAAATCATATTCAAATTATTACTAATCAAATAAATACATACGTATCGAAGTCATATTATATTATTTTTTATTCGAGACATCAAATGCAACGGTTAAACCGAATTCTCTGATGGCGACCCTTCTTTATGCGAAAAGTCATATGCGCTCGTAACATTTTAACTTTCGTTATCGTGTGCAGTGTTTTCTTCTTTGGAAGACGTAGTTTGTTTTATTTAGTTGAAAACTATAACAGTGAACATAAAATATGTGTAAAGCCACTGGCGGAACTATTATCATTATTAATATGAAGTAGGAATGTAGTTTTTTATATAAATTCTATATAAAATAAATTTTTATATAAGTAAAATAAATTCTTTTTTGGTAAAAAATTAAAAAGTTTCTTTTTGATTATGCCAGAGTTATTTCCTTTTCCAGTATTTCACAAGTATTGACCCTACAAATAAGTATTTTATATCGAATATTTTACATCGAATAGTGACAATACGACATAAAAATAACTATTTGTTAACATTTATTTATAAATTCCAGCCTAAATTTTATAATTAGTTTACAATTTAATTACATTATTTAGGACATCAACTTTTAGGCCACAATCATTTATTGAATTAATAATATCCAATTGGATACGTTATTGTAAATAACCATATTTTCCTATTATTTTTTCGATCCAACTGCAAACACGGTTTTATTAATTTTAGTTAATAACACTTTTAATATTTTTTATTATGTATTTCAAAAAATTTCAATTATTACTGAAATACTGACATTTAAATTTAAATTTATTAGTAAAATTAAATTTATTACATTAGCCAATTTTTTATCGCAAAATGCCAACTAAATGAGTATGATATAGATATTATGAAAATATTTTATCATAATCATAATCGTAATTATTTTTATTTTTTTTTTAGACGACTTTTAGTTCAACTTTTAATTCGAATTTTTTTTTTTAAACTCATTAACGAACCTATTAAAGCACAACTGATCAACCAAGAGTACAGGTTAAGGGTACTTAGGATAAAACAGAGTGTGCTACATATTTTGTTATTTTTCTCACTTGCTTAGTTCACCTTGATCGTTTGTAGGTTTTGGTTCTTCTTCTTAGTTCAGGCTACACCCATTAATCTCTGGCACTTGGTGGTATAACCTTTTTATTACATCGTTTATTTCATTAAACTCTAATAAGTTCTGTGGCCTCAACAAAGGCCAACAGTTTCCTTATTGACAGTTTTAGGATCTCCTCTGGTTCAATAAACAGTTGACTAGTGAATTCTTGCCCCATATCACATCACGCTGCATGTTATAGGATGTTTATGACAGACTTTTCTTTCACTTATTATTTTCTACCATAATTAATTTACCTTACCTAATTTGTATAGGCATTTTCATAAATGACAATATCCAGTCACCACTTCGATGACTATTTAATCTCTCGTTTATTGAGGTCCATTAAATTGTGCGAGAGTTTTGTTCCGATATCGCTAATTTTTTCTTTAGTCTGGATTTGCTTTTGAGTGGCTCTCCACTTATTTTGATAATTCCTTATCTTCTCCTTAGAGTGCTGTCTACCTATGGAGGTAAGCAATAATAATGGCTATTTTTATTTTTGAACTTGCTGCTCTAAACAAATCAATCGATCTGCATTGATATCAATCACGTAGATTCTTCAACCATGAGTTCTGCCTTCGGCCATCTCCTTCCTTGAATCTTTCCCTGTAATATCAGTCTCAAAATTTCATATTTTGGTCCCCTCATCACGTGGCTTAGGTATTCCAGTTTTCTGGTTTGTATAGTGGTGATTAGTTTTCCAGTACTTCTCCAGTACTTCTCCAGTACTTCTTTATTTATAATTCTATCAGTCCTGATGTTTTTAATACTCTGCGGTATAACCAGAGTTCGAAAGCCTCGATTCTTTTTAAATTGCATTTTTTTAATGGTCTCATCATATAACAATGGAAAATATATAACAGCGTATGGTACGTAGTATGATCTCCAAATTTAGATTTTTGCACGTTAGGAGTGGCTTCATTCGTATAAATGCTGATCTGGCAATCTCTATTTGCCTGTTTCTTCTTCTTCTTCTTCGTCTAGCCATTCACGTCCACATCTGAACATAAGCCTCTTCAAGTCTTTCTTTCCATTGTTTTTTATTGTACGCTACTTGTAGCCAATTCGCCTGTTTATTTCTACAATATTTTTGTAATTAGCATAAACTAGCGTTTATAGTAATTCCCATGTCAGCACTATTCATACTTAAGCTTTCAATAAGATGTTGTAGATCTTCTATATTTGTTGCTATGATCACAGTGTCATCTGCATATCGTAAGTTGTAAATTAATTTTCTGTTAACGGTAACTCCCGCTTTGATATTATTGAGCGTGTTTTGGAGAATTTTTTCAGAATATAAGTTAAACAAAAGTGGCGTTGAAACACATCCCTGTCTAACTCCTCTACAGACCCTCATTTTTTCTAAGTGTTGACACATAAATTTGAACTATGGCACTTTGGTTCGAATAAAATGTTGGCATTATATTAATGATTTTACTGTCAATATTGTTAATAAGTATTGATATTAGTTTTTCATGTCTTATTTTATCGAAAGCTTTTTCGTAGTCAACAAACCACAAGTGTAAATAAACGTTTACTTCCCGACATCGCCGAATTAATATATTGATGGCAAATAGTCATTATCGACTACCCATTCCATTTCGGAACCCGAACTGCATCTCGCTAATATCCTCATTCAGCCTTTAGTATATTCTCTTATGTATTACTTTCAGCAGTACTTTTAAAATATGACTCATGAGGCTCAGTGTTCGAAAGCCAGAGCACTCTTTTGCTGCTTATTTTTTAAAAATGGTCTGTTTTCACCCCCAAATGATCACCACCAAATGAAATATATTATAAATGCTGACTTCAGCCACTCTTGTGGTATTATTGCCGTATCGTACACCGTGTTGAATAAATCTGCCAATACATCCAAGTTATCCTATTTCACTAGTTTTAACAGTTCTACTGGTATTTCATCTAATCCTTATTGTCTTTAGAGTTTTTGATAGCATATTTGATTTCATCTATCTTATTCTTCTGTCTCTCTAAACGATTTTTTTCTTGTATTTTCTGCATTTCACCTTTTTTATCATAGAAAAGTTCTCTAACGTACTCCTCATCGTTTTAATTTCTCTGATAAATCTATTAAAAGTACTCCTTTTTTGTCTTTTATGTGTCCTTGCTGTCTATTTTGACCCGCTCCAGTCACTTCTCTTATATTTCTTATATCATATTTTGTTTCTAGTTCTTCTATCTCTTTACATTATTTCATCAAACAGATTTCCCTAGCTGTTTTGATTTTTTCCTTAATTATTCGTTGCATTTCTTTATACTTCTGTAGATCTTTTTCTTTATATTTCCTTCTTTATTCCATCTGTAATAGTATTTCTTCTGTCATGCACTATTTTTTAGACTCTGACCTATGTTGTATAAAGCTTTCTTTTGCTGGTTTAAGTAATGTGTTTTTATATTATACCACTTTTTAATTACATTAATTTGTTTGTTGTTGTCTGTTAGGGTTTTTTGCATATTAACATTTACATTATTTTTTAATTCGTTTTTTATTTCTTCTTTTTAGCATTCTTGCATTAATTTTTGGTTGTTTTCTGAGTTCAATTCTTTTTAGTTTTATTTTTACGTCAGCAACTAACGGATTGTGTCTGAGTTAACATCTGCTCCAGGATAAGTTTTAACCGTGGTTATAGAGTTTTTATAAATGTTATTTACCAGTGTAAAGACTGTTTGGTTTCTGACAATGTGGTTTTTTGTATGTGAAGGAGACGTCCATCTATATAGTCTTCTCTTAGGAAGCCGAAACCAAGTATTGGCAATTACCATATTCTTTTCTTGGCAGAATTCTATTAGCCTTTCTCCTCTCTCGTTTCTAGTTATTAATCCACACTCACCAATTATATTTTCAACTGTACCTACTCAAATTTTTGCATTAAAGTCTCCTAAAATGTAAGTAATATTTCGATCTTATCTTCGGTCTCATTAGCTTTGGGGCATAGACTCAGATCATATTAATAATAATTCCTTATCAGTCACTTATAAACTTGGGTTTTTGTAACATCATTAGTGATGCTCTATAATATTTCTGGGCATACAAAGGTTTTCTCGAGCCTTGGTTTACCAACCTTTGTCACATAATAATAAATGACAAATATAACCTGCTAGACTAATAATTGAAAGCAAGATAAAGGGCCGAAGATAAGTATACAATAGAGCCAAGGCTTCGCAATATCAGAACTTTGACGGGCATAAACGTTCTACAATTACTAAGAGCGGCCCAGAATAGAAAACATTTTGATGCAGTGATCGCAAACCTTCAGTAATGGAGTGAACCAGAAGACGAAGAAGAATAAAATACCTACAAAAATATATGTGATAGTATTATCACGTGTCTGCACTTTCCTTATTAAATCTATTAGCAATTGTCCATTTTCTGCTTAATTTTTTGTAAATTCTAATATATATATATATATATATATATATATATATATATATATATATATATATATATATATATATATATAAGTATATATCTATATATATATATATATAATATATATATATATATATAAGTATATATCTATATACATTTAACTATTTCATATAAATAGCAAAATATTGAGTTCCTTAGAAAAAACAAAGATTTTTATTAGAGACCACTTTACCTGACAATCTCCTGGTCCTTTCTATTCTGCTTATATGGTTATTCCATTCTTTTTTTTCTATTTTGTGTCCATTCATTTATACACTGTACGTTACATTTTCTCCTAATGTCTTCACTTCTCTTTTGATCTCTCAGCGTATATCCTGTAATTCATCTCAGTACCCTCATCTCTCTGCACTCGTTGGCAATAATAACAAAATTATTGCAAATGAACACGAAATAAGAAACAAATGGCAGCTGTATATATCAGAGTTGTTTGAAGCTGACAGGAATAATATTGCCGAATTCTACCAAAACTGTACTGACGGCCCAAAAATTATGAAATGCAAGATAGAACACGCTATAAATTATGAAAAAATTAGAAAAGTCTGTGGTCAGGATACACCAACTGAGTTGCTAAAACTCATAGAGTATGATAACATAAAAGTAGTAGTAAGATATTTTAATTCAATATATATATCACTGGAGTGATTCTCACAGATTGGATCAAATCGATCTTTTACACAGTACCTAAAAAACACAATGTGACAAAATGCTGAGATTATCAATTAATTAGCCTAATGAGCCACACTCTTAAAATTTTCCTAAGAATACTTCACAACAGAATTAGACGAAAAAGCGAAGAAGATCTTGAAAATACCCAATTTGGTTTTAGAAATATTATGGAAACCAGGGAGGAACTTTTTGCGCTTAACATCCTATTGCAAAAATGCCTTGACCAAAGAAAATATGTATTCGTCTTTTCGCTATTCGCCAAAATTAATGCACATACTGAAAAATATCGGAATAGATGACAAGGATATTCGTGTAATTAAAAATTTGTACTGAAATCAAACTGCTACTGTAAAACTTGGAGATAAATACACCGATGAAATCTCTATATAACGAAACGATACAGTAATTATACCAGATAATATCAAAGGTCTTAAAATTTTGCTTGATCGTATTCACGAGGTAGGAGAGAAAATAAGCATTAAAACAAACTAAAAAAAAAACATATTTTTAGTGTTTAGTCGTGAACCATATCCCGATGCAAAGCTTCAAATAAACGGAGTCCCAGTTGAGAAAGTTCACTAATAACATATTTGGGAAATGTGATAACGGACCAACTAGATGCAGACATAGAAAAAAAACGTAGAATAGCAATGACTAAAACTACTTTTATGAAAATGAAGTCATTTCTTTGCAATAACCATCTTAGTTTAGAACTAAGACAAAGAATAGTTAAGAGCTATGTTTGGTCCATACTTTTGTATAGGGCAGAAGTGTGGAGGCTAAAAATATCGATCATAAACAAAATTGAAGCATTTGAAATGTGGGTTAATCGACGAATGCTGAAGATATCTTGGACAGCAAGGAAAACTAATAAAAAAGTACTAAGGAGCATCAACAAATACAGAGAACTGCTAAAGACTGTTAAACATAAAAAAATGTCTTATCTGGGACATATAGTAAGAGAAAGTCTGATATAAAATATTACAACTGATCCTTAAAAGCAAAATAAAGGGGCCATAGAGGTGTAGGAAGAAAATAAGTTTGTTGTTAAAAAACATTCGTGAATGGACTCAGATATCAATATTGTTCTGCAGGACAATTATTTCATATTGCAGAAGAAGATCGAGAATCCTTCGCAATGGTGATCGCCAACGTTGGATAATTCTGATATGGCACGCGAAGAGACCCTCATCTCTGCCGTTTCCAGTAGGCTGTGCGTTGTGGCTGTGTTAGGTCTTGTTTCTGAGGCATATGTCATTATTAATCTTACACTGGCTTTATAAATTCTTGACTTCATCGCAGTGCTAATGTGTCTGTTTCGCCATATAGTGTTATTAAGGCATCCTGCCAATCTATTTGCTTTTTGTGCTTGATCTCTTACTTCTTTGTCGAGGTCTCCATAGCTAGACAGTGTAATTTCTAGGTATTTTAGTTCCAGTACTGGTTTACCACTAATGCCATCAATTTCCATTTTACATCTAGTTGGTTCTTTGCTGACTACTATTGGTTAAGTTTTCTGAGATGAGGTTGTCATATTAAATTTTTTTCTCCTATGTTAAATCTGTGGACCAGTCTGTGCAGACTATCTTCATCTTGGGCTATTATTATTGCGTCGTCTGCGTAACAAAGTATTTTTATTTCTGTGTTTTCCATTCTATATCCTCTTCCTTTGTTAACGCTTTTGATGATTTCATCCATGATAAAATTAAAGAGCATGGGGCTTAATGAATCCCCTTGTTTTATTTCGCTGCCTATTTTTATAGGTTCTGTAAGTTGTCCATCTATTCTGACTTCCATTTTGTTGTTTTGGTAGATGTTTTCGATAGTTTTTATAATATTTAGGGGAACTTCTCTATTATACAAAAGATGAATTACATCTTTGAGACTAACTCTGTCAAAAGCTTTCGTTAGGTTAATGAGACACAGAAATGCTGGTTTATTATACTCTAGTGATTTCTCAGTAATTTGCTTTTTAACGAATATTGCATCTGTACACGATCTTTCACTACAAAAACCCTGTCGTCTTTCTGCTAAACTTATCTTTTGATTTATTAACACTTCCAAAATTTTAGTTATAAGTTTTAGCATAGTACATATTTAACAAGTTTATACCTCTGTAGTTTTCTGGCTGTTTTTTATCTCCTTGTTTGAATACTAGAATTAGTTCGCCCGTTCTCCATTCTTCCGCTATTTTATTGTGTTTTATAATTTTATTAACTGTTCTGTCATTGCTGCTCCACAATATTTTAGTAAATCGTTTGGTATCCCGTCTTTACCTGCTGCTTTTCTGATCTTCAGGTTTTCAAGTATGACAACGTTACAATACTTTACAAAATGATTAAACTAAATTTCAGAGGGTATAACGATAAAGCTTTCCCAACTTTTCCGAATTTTCCTCACTCCTTATACAGAACCCGCGTTTTTTAACTATCTTGGGATAGTGTAGGTACCTTGCTTTTTTCAAATTCTTTGGACAGAGCTGCATTGCAAAATTATTAGGCAAAAACAGAAGTGACCTGTGGTACTTTGCTTTACCCAATTATTTTTTAAATAACTTTTTAACAAATATTCCAATTTACAATTTACAAAATTGATAGTTATTCTGTCTTTTCTTCATATTTATGATAGATATACTTTTTAACATTTTCAGGATACAAGAGTATCCATAGGGGTCAAAAACATTGATTGTTAATTATATTTTTTTTCTGAATTTTTTATAGCTTTTTAAGCTGAAGCACATTAAAATTATTATTATGAACAACTTTCAGAATATATTTCTACAAAAATCTAGAGTCCCAGTCATTGGGACAAGTAACTAACTACCAAGTTCTTTGGTACAGATCTTGACATGTACTATAACTAACAACTAGTTATATCCGTTTAAAATATCGTATTCGTTTTCTGATTATTATTTGAATTTACATGTTGCGATATTAGAAGCATACAGTCAGTTATCAATAAGTAAAAAGATACGCGTATAGCATGAAATTTTATACGATATCACCGGCACTAATGATGTGCTTCATTCTGTGGTTAATTATATAAGGTCAAAAGCAGTTGCATATTATATTACACCCTTTTCTGTACCTAGAAATATAGCGACAAAGCTGCAAACCGCCAAATATAGCGCAGAGCTAAGTTCAAATCTCGGAGAATTTGTTGCAATATAGCACCGTGAAACAATAGTGTTGTTTCGTCTCAAGGTAACAGCTTTGAGATAATGAATAAACTTTTAAGATTAATTGGGTTACTAGAAATTATCAATATTAAGTAATGTTCTTGGGAAATACGCAGTAGCTAATAAATTATACAATTTAAAAAATCGAGGATCTAATTAAAATTTTTGTACATATATGGTAGCAGTAATGTCATACGATAATTTAAAAAATGCTATTTACTATTATACTGTAAAAGGCATAATTTTTAATTAAAGACTATTAAAAAGTATACTTTTGTATATATATATATATATATATATATATAATATATAGATATATATATATATATATATATATATATATAGATATATTATATAATATATATATATATATATATAATATATATATATATATAATATATATATATATATATATATATATATATATATATATATATATATGTGACATTTTAAAGATAAATTTTACATAGAAAATATAAAAATCATTCGATTTTTACCTTAAACAACCTATATGTTGTATCGGTTATATTGTTTACCACATAGGGTATTATTTATAGAGGGTTGAAAACTACAGTATTGTGCGAATTAATGGAATCACTGTGAATTTTTTTTCATTTTTTCAATATTCACAAGAAAATGTTTTGGGGATGTTTTTCATACATGGGGGTTGGATCTTTGGTGCCAATTGAAGGCATGATGAACAGCCAAAAATACAAATCCATGTTGGAAAAGTATTTGGACAAACAACTCCAAAAATGTCAACCCCAAGGAGGAGCGATTCTTCAACAGGACTCTGCTCCCTGTCACAAATCAAAGGAAATGATGGCATTTTTCAAAAATAAGAAGATTAATGTTTTAGATTGGCCCGGTAATTCGCCCGACCTCAACCCCATTGAAAATTTATGGGCCATTTGCAAAGCTAGACTGCGAAAAATCGACTGTACCACTAAAACAAAAATGATAGAAGCGGCCATTCAGGTTTGGTATCGAGATGAAAGGATATCTGACAACTGCCAGAAACTCATAGAATCTATGCCAAAACGGGTAAAAGCAGTAATTGCTGCCAAAGGGGGACATATTTCCTACTGAATGATGTAAGTTTACCTTTATAGTTTTGTCAAAATATAATTTTTTACTAAATAAACTGTTTTTTTCATTAAAACTGCCTATGATTCCATTAATTCGCACAATACTGTAGGAACAAAACTTGCTGGGCTGGGGATAGGGTGAGCAAAACAAACCGGAACGTTTACGAACGGCTATTCTTGGTTTGATTTGAGAGCTGGGTCATGAGAAAGTGAATAAAACAGGGAAATGGAAGGGGGTAACTACAAAAAGGTACTTACATGAATATACTGGACAACACAATACAAGAAGGTTCCTAAGCTATTTAAAATGGACGCCGCTTACAAGAATATTTCTGCTGGTGGAAAGATTGGCTTTTCTTTCCTACAAAATACATCAAAGTCATCAAAAATACGTTAGAATCTTTTTAAAGTAAATAATACTACTCTTGGTTTAGAGAAAAATATTACATATTTATTATTATTCCACCATAAACAGTTACAAATACAAATAATAACGAAATACAAAAAAACAACTTACAATGGTGCTATCGGTTTAAAATTCTAGAACTTAAATTATTAATAAATTGAAATCATCTAGATCTTTCAATGAAGCTTACATTAAGGTCAACCTTTTTAAAAACAAAACAAAACAAATTCTAAATTTATAGTTATGTATGTACCAAATGTCTAAAGAAAATAATGCTAACTGTCGTATGTCAAGATTAAATTTTAAAATTTTATTAGAATCATTAATATGACAGTTAGCCAATCCCTAAAATTTATAATTTTATTTATTACAATTTTCTTTAACTTGTCATGAAAATATTATTAATGAAAAATGTCTATTTTTACTTAGAAAAAATTTAGTAAATAAGTACCTGATATCACTGGCTATTGTATTTCCTTCAAAAAATTTTGGGGTTGGAACTGGATTACAAATACTGCAAAATGACACAAATGCGTTTCACAAGCTGAAAAATGGTCTGAAATGACCAGGGACAACAAATAGACGATCGAAGCTGGGCACTGGGTTATCTTGTCGCAATCTTCAAAGCTTAGCCTTTCAAAAACTCAAGCTCCTGCTTGAAACCATGTGGACATCTTTTAAACTGTTCGAAACGCCGTCTTACAAATCCCTTAGGTAAAAAAAGTAAAGTTCGTGTAACCTTCTGGCTAAGGTCTAGTGTTAGGGTTTTCAGGTCGCGCAAGCGCCCCTAACATGACTTAACGACTACTTTCGTAGCCGGGACCGACACCCAAGCACGGTGCACTCATTAAATACGAAATTAAAAATTTTGTCAGTGCCGGGATTCGAACCCGGGCTCTCCAGCTGGTTAAGCCAGTAACATAGCCACTGAGCTAAGGCTGCCACCACTCTCTACGGTTGCCATATCCCTCAGGTAAAACACAGCACGAACAAAATCGGTGATTAACAAAAACTGACACTACATAGAAATATGCCGGTTGTTTTTGAAGATTACACACCCGTGGTATTTACCTTTCCAGCTAAGTTTCAAATACAACTTCATATAAAACTTCACACTGCTACTATATTACGAATTTTTCCATGACAAGACGAAAAACGAACAAACATTCAACAAACAAGGCATAAACGAAAATATTCCTGTTTATTTGACGCGCAAAATATCCTAAAGCGGAATCTCGATCGAAGGAATACCGAAGAAATACCCATTTGTATTATATGAACAGACTTGAAATATATTAATTATTAATCTTGAATATTGGACGCAAAAAGGATTGAAATAATATATCGGAGTTTTAATAAATACAGTGTGATGTTTAATACAGTGGGTGATTAAATGATTATGATCACTTCAAAAACTTTGTATTTTCTGTTTAATAAAGAATAAAATTGCATATAAGCGTCTAATGATGTAAATATAATATAAAAGTAGATCATAAACACGTTATTTTACAAATTTTAAAATTTTAAATTTTAAATTTTTTCTTTGACCTTAAATAACATTTTTTTTTTAATATTTTGTGTGACTTCCTTTAGCTTCAATGACAGCTTTGATCCTCCTTGATATGCTTTGAATGTTTCTCAGGTAGTCTTCTTTTATTTTATCGTTTCTGTGCCAGGTGGCAATGAGTCATTCCATTTACAATGTACAGCTTCCCTGTGCCTTTACTGCTGATCACATACCATACCATGATCTTGAGAGGATGCTTTACTGGCTCCACTATGCAATCCTTGTAATATTTTTTACCCACTTGCCTTCGGACGAAGGTCGACTTATCCATGAATAACTCCACTGTAGACTCATCGGAGAAACAAACCTGTAACTAAAAAAACTATAAGATATTTTGTTATGATATAAACAGTGGTTATAGGGATTTAAACTTTTGTAGTGGCGTAATTTACCTTATTCCAATCCTCAATTGTTAAATTTTGACCCATTCCAGTCTTTTTTTCATCATTGCGTTGGTCAACTTTGGTTTTTTGACAGGGCGACATGATTTGAGACCTTGCTCAGCAAGCCTTCTGCGGACTGTCATGTCAGAAACTGGCATCCCAGCTTCACGAGTAGATTCCGTGAGGATTCTTCTTGGCTTTTTTTCTATTGTTTTCGAAGATATCCCTTATTTTTTTTCCGTCTCTGGGTGTAGTGACACACTTTCAACCACATTTTTGGACACGCTGTTGAGTCAGGGGTTTGTTGGTATCAATTTTTTTCTTGATATGGCTTACTGTTGCTTGCGCTACTTGGCATTGTTGAGCTATCTGACGTTGGAAAGCTTTGTATTCAATAAAAGTGTCTTTATCTCCACCATTTTAAATACATGGACGTCTTTAGCCTTACCCATTATGATTTTCTTCTCAAAAATCAAAATGTTTTGAAAATTTCTTAAACATTAAATCTGATAGTTTTTTTTTCACTCACAATTACCACTAATACATTAATAACACATACTACAAAGATAAAACGTTACTAATATTTCAAAAACAATACAGAAACATACAAATTCAGTTGTAAACTCTAAGAGCAAATTTACCACAATGTGTATGTTGTCACCAATGACGTATAATATATAGACTACGCAGTCCCCTATTCTCCCTATAGAATCGAGTGTCCGAAAGATCTCGGCTCAAGGTTGAAAGCATGATACTATGACTATAAGATAAGATATTGCGCATGTTTTTGTGACGTCATTGGAGACTTGCACGTTCGAAATGTCAGTTTTTGTATATATCAATAAATAATCTTTAATAAATAGTTTGGAGATATCCTTATGTGTACGATTATTGTAATTATTAAACCTCTTAACTTATTTTCGTCTAGTAATTTCATCACAGAATGCATACAAATCTCATTTAACTTTAACAAGAATTCAAATTCTAGTCTCCAATGACGGCATGCGCGAACCCGACCGATTTTGAGCTACGGGAAGATCCTATCTTGTTATTCATAGTATCATGGTTGAAAGTATGTTTATCAGAACAGCGGCGTGTTCATTTATATTTTAATGACAATAATTATTTTTTTAATTAAAATTAAATATTTATGATTTCTTTTTGTTCCCATCTATAAGAGAAATAATTATTTTGATAAAATAGTATGGCATTTTACTAAAATAGTAAGTAAATAGCTCTCAACAATTTAAAATAAAATTTGCTTGTCACACAAAATGGAGAAAATGTTTTCATACGTCCATGATGTTTTCAAACACAAGATCAACTCCGTGATGCTTCGTAAGAAATCATGAACTTCGTGTATCTTCGTATCAAAACAATAAACAATAACAAAGGTATTCATGTTTTGGACACTTTTTAAAGCGTTCACCGAGTCTATATATTATACGTCATTGGTTGTCACGTAATTTAACACAAATGACAGTTCTAGAGCTGTAAACGTCAAAAAAGTAAGGTTATTAGTGACAAAATATATTGGTATATCTAAATCGTATAGCAGCATATGATTTTATTATAAAATTTTTGAACAAATTTGAAAAACTTAAACTTTTGTGACTGATCATAATAATTTAATCACCCACTGTATATACGAAAGAAAATAAAAATGCTACAATGTTGAATTATAGATGCGAGTTCTCAGTTAATAGACTGGTTAGTAGTTTATTAATTTTAAGCATTAGGGATTATGGAATCTGTATCTGCTCTTCTTATTATTAGCATATCAGATATATTGAAGTAGTTATGTTTTTAAACGACATGATTGGCGTTTGCGGCATAGTTTATCACCAACTCTCAACTTTGCCCATTAAAATGATTGTTAAAATATATTTATCATCTTAAAAAAAGACTAAAAATTAGAGCCTTCTATGTTTAACGATGTTTAGAAGCTATCTTTGGCTGTTGACCTTTTTTAAGACCATCTTATTTAAAATATGGTCGACCCATAAAATTTTAAGCAACGTTTTGATAAAACGCCATATTTTGAATGGTTCAATACGGTTTAGTGATCTTACTTTTTTAAATGACCTTTAAATGAACTTTAAAAGTCTGGCTATTATTTTTTAATGCCTAGCTTTTACGCTGACAAAGGTACAATAGTTATTGAATTTGGTAAAAGCATTTCTAGCTATTGCTACTCGTATCTTAACCTCTCCTGACCTTGAATTATATTCGTGATTGTCGCTGCCCTTACGTTTACTTTTTAAGTGTGTTGATATTGTGCATTCGTTGTTCAATTCGGCCACACAATACTAACACACCAACACCTTCTAAATAAAGGACCAGCTCCGATTTGTACCTACTGCTCTACTCAACTCACCGTGTACTCAACCTCCTCCCACTAATAACCCTTGGTGGCTAGTGTGAGTTCTGTATGTTTAAATAAAAAAAAAACTTTCGATGAATAAATTTAAAGTAAGTCTGAAAAGATACCTTTTGAGATTTGCTTTTTACCCTGTTAGTGAATACTTTGATCTCTCATGGCAGTAACATGAACATGTATGTACTCACTATGTTGGTATATGTCTTAATTTGTATATTTTATGTTTGATTTTATGTTGTTATGCTCATTAATACATTTTTATCTCCAATTGTATTTTGTGTATGTTATATATTATCTTTTTTACTTATATATATATATATATATATATATATATATATATATATATATATATATATATATATATATATATATATATAATTTTATATATTATCTTTTTTACTTATATATATATATATATATATATATATATATATATATATATATTATATATATATATATATATATATATATATATATAATTTACTTGCTATAAACAAATGTAAATTTTGTAAACGTAGTTAAATAAATCTTGAATTCTTTATTGAGATATATTGAGGTACATAAAAAATATGTACGTATTTTACAATATGTATATTTTACACAGCTTCTGTTATGTGTACTACAATATCAAAATTATTAACACACGTAGTATTTTGTCATTTTACCTTATTGTCGTTACGACTTATTCTATATGAAGGCAACTAAAACCCTTCTTACTTGAAATAATATCTAATAAGTAACATTAACCCTTTGACAGATCTTTCCTAAAGAACATTAATGCGGGCATTGTTTTAATATAGTCTCGTTACTTTAAAAGCTGTTATTTACACTTTAGCATAATAAATACCTCAAGGAATTAGTATATGACAATGTAATGGTGAAACTACCGTAATGTCAGTTATTATCAACCCTATTAACAGCTTAAGGCCTTTGTTCAGTCATTTTAAAAGCCTGTTAAAATTATCAAGCTTACAGAAACTACTAATTTTTTCAAGAGTAGATCTAAATAAATGTCCCTATAGTTCTATAAAAGTTTTACAGTAGAAAATACTTATTCTTTTAATTATAACTTTGTTTTATATTATAAAAAATACATTTACTAGTATAATTTTAATTTATTTGATTCGTATTAAGAGAAGCGAAAAAGCAATGTGGGATAATGAATATAATTAAAAATATAATATATAAATATAATATAATATAAATATAAAATATATTTATCTGTTCTTCAGAGCTTAAGGCAAATATATCCAGTACATGCTATCCTGCAACAAATACAATTAGCACTTTATCACCTACAAAACAGACACGTGAACGTTACATTTCTCTGGGTACCATCACATACAGGTATCGCAGGAAATGAAAAAGTAGATGAATTAGCAAAGAAAGCTGCTACTGACGAGCAAACTGAAATTATGACTACAATTCCATTCAGTGATATCCAGCTCAATATTAAACAGCACTGTGAAAAAATTGGCAACAAATGTGGAATTCTACTAAGGCTAACCTTAAAAACGTGAAAACTAGGATTGGCACTAAACTACAATTTCCAGAAAACAGAAGGCAACAAGTGATTATAAACCGACTAAGAATTGGACACACAGTGTTAACTCACCAGCATCTCATAACAAAAGAACTACCACCTGAATGTTCCTATTGTGAATGTCCAATAACTGTTCAACATGTATTGATTGAATGTCCTCTTTATTCCTACGAAAGAGCCATCAACAACGTACCAGAAGAAGCAAAGAAACTTAAAGATATTTTAAACAGTAATGTATCTAATACAATCAAATTCCTTAAGGACATACGTTTACTACACAAAATTTAAGTTATATTATATGTATCTCTTTGTAATTTGTAATTTATTATGTGTAATTTAATACGCAATTTGTAATTAGTAAATTTGTATTTGTAATAACAACTGTAAAATCTGTAAAACCCGCTAATAACCTTTAATGGTTGATGCGGAAATTCTAAATAAAAAAACATATATAAATATAATATGTTGTTATAAAATATAAAATGTTTCACTTTAATTTGAGAACTTTTCTTAAAAACCTAAAGCCATCGCCAATATGAGACCAGATATGTTATCAAAGTATTTGTAAACGAAACTTACCAATTAGCATTATGTTTACAACTATGTAATAATAGTAAGATGATAAGTGAGATTAGACAGATAAGCCTAAAGATGCTACGTGTTCTTGAATTTGTTGTATGAAGTGGAAAGTTCTGCACTAAAAGTGGATAATTCAAGAGGTTGGAATCATTTGAGATGTGGTGCTATAGAAGGATTTTATTAGAAGAAAAATACCATGGACCCAACGAGTTACAAATGCAGAAGTGTTACAAAGGCTACAAAAGGATTACGAGGTTAAAAAGCACATCAAAAAAAGGAAGCTGGAATATTTAGGCCACATTACCAGAGATGGGAAATATGAGATATTAAGGCTAATAATAAAGGGTAAAGTCAAGGGTAAAAGATCCATAGGAAGATGAAGAATTTCCTGGCTAAGAAACCCAAGAGAGTGCTATAGTATCAGCTCAGTAGATCTTTTCAGAGCAGCCGCCAATAAGGTACGGATATCTGTGATGACAGCCAACCTCCGATAGGAGAAGGAACTACAATAAGAAGAAATATTAGTAACTACTTACTTTTAATTTTTTAAATACGGACTTATATCTAATTCTAGTTGACTAACAGGTCACAAATCTCACAATACAACTGCTTGGGAACTATAATCAATGAGTTGTGGGACAATACCCAAGAGATTAAATGTCGCATCGGAAAGGCAAAGGGTGCATTCTGGACTATGAGTTTTGTGTTCAAGACCCATGACCACACCCTAGAAACAAAAATAAGGATCCTCAAATGTTCTGTGTACTCAGTGATTGTATGCGCAGTAGAAACGTGGACATTGAAGGCGGAAACTCTATTAAAATTTAAGGCTTTTAAGCTATAGTCATACAGAAGGATCTTGAAGATACCATGGACAGACAAAGTCACCGATAAAGGAGTACTGCAAAGGATAAATACAACTGTGAATTTGATTAACATCGTGAAGGGCCGTAAGCTGCAGTACTTGGGCCATATAATGAGAAATCAAGGAAGATACGAGCCACTTTAATGCATTTTACAAGGTAAAATTAAAGGAAAAAGGGCCCTAGGACAAAGAAGAATATCCTGACTTATTAACCTTAGAGAATGGTAAAGAAAGACCTCAACACAGCTATTTTATAGCAAAATCAACAAAGTTATCATAGCCAGAATGATCGCCAACGTTCGAAACGGACAGAGACCCTAAGAAGAAGAAATTCTACTGCTATATTGCTGACTAGCCATAGGTCGTTGGAAGAACATATTTAGACTTATCTTACAGATCGTCATTAGTAATTTACAGTTTTAGTTTATTTGGTTGGTCTTTACTAAAGCTACGCCAGTTCTCATACGGTATATAATGTCCTCTAGGTCTTCGAGTCGAGGCTACTTTCGAACAGTCTCTCTTATTGAGATGGTAGGCAGTTTTCTGGTGGGCCGACTGACAAATAACGCAGCAAACTTTTCTGGATTTTAGCCTTGAACGGTTGGGTTCCGTGTTGTGCAGTGGGTGGCGTATATCGAAGTTTTTTTCTCGTCATACTCAGTGGCTGCTGTGCGTTCTTTGGCTGATAGGAAATCTACCGCCATATTCACAAGGTTAATAGAGGAAGGCAATACATCCGGTTACTATCCTACATTTAATCACTTATTCTCATTTTGTCAGGGCTTGCGTCCCAAACACTTCTAACCAGTATTCTTAACAGAGCGTTTCTGGTAGTGACTTTTTGTCTTGTGTTATGACATAAGTATTTATATGTTAAATATTTGTCTGCTATGATCCCAAGTTATTTAAGTTTATGTTTCTGCTGTAGGACATTTTCCACACCTATAACGTGTAGTTTCAACCTCACATTTTTTGTATTTAAGTGGAAGGCGCTTACCTGTGTTTTTAAGGAATTTGACTTAAGTTTGTTTTCTCTATAATATTTGGATATACTCTTTAAAGCAACTTTAAAATTTAACTCGATATTATTAGTTTTTCTATTGTACCGCAATAACCAGTTCATTGGTATATAACAGATACGTATCTTGCGTTCTCTGTTACTAGCTGGTCATTTGTGTATATATTAAACAGAGCTGAATCTATGTGGCATAATGTAAAATCTCCTGTTCTGCAGCATGGACTTTAAGTCATATATCTCCTGAATATCTTCTTAACTATCTATGAATTCTTTGTCCGAGGTCTACGGGGTTAAGCCGATTGCAGTGACTTTGTTATCCAGATCATTAGAAAATTGAGCTCATTGAGATTGATTTATTTCCAGATTTTAGTGTAAACTTTCAGTAACGTAGTTTCTTCCGCATCCTAATGATAATGTGAGAGTGTTTTGATTATATTTAACATTTTTAGACAAGTTCCTGTATGTGTTGTTTTCAGGTTAATGCTGAATCAAATATCCTCGCTAATATTTTGCAATTATCAACAATCGGTAATTTAAAGTTTTTGGTAGTGATTTCAGGATTAAAAGAAGCAGAGGTCGTCCACCAACACGTTGGACTGACGATCTAAGACGTTGTCTTGGATGCAAGAGGCACAGGATCGAAACAGATGGAGAAATATTAGAGATATCTATGTCCAGCAGTGAATAAGCGAAGATTGAATGATCAATCGCTTGGTAACAAAATTGTAGATCTAGGAATGGTAGATTAAAAATGGTAGATAAAAAACTGTTTTTATGGTCTAAGGTTATATTTATAATAGTGAAATTTGGAGGAAGGTAATAAACAGACGTAGGCTTCTCAACTAGTCATAACAGGTGACGTAATAGTAACCGATGACGTTACAGCGCCACTGTGAGAGATAATTTTAAATGGGACCTTGTGGCAAGTGATACCTCGTTTGAAAGGTATTGAAAATACTTCTTCAGTCATAATGATTTTATTTGAGTTTAAGCTCATTTTGATAAATAAATACTAAAATTGTAGTTTCGCATTTAATTAATAAATATTAAAACCTCCATCTCTGGTTACTTGTCAAAAAGTTGACGTTTTTCAATTCTCTAATTGTTTTTACGTCAACGTCAACTTTTTTGACAATCAACCAGAGGCGAACGTTAGAGGATTTAAGATGCTTTTGACGAATAAATTAAAGAAATACTAAAATTCTAATTTGGCATTTAATTAATAAAAATTCTTACGTCAGCCTTTGGTTATTTGTCAAAAAAGTTGACATTTGTCAATTCTCTAGTTGTTTTTAGTTTGCAAAAGCCCAATATTTAGTTTCTATTTCTACTTAGTTTGGTCAATTCAAGTTTAGTCAAGTTGTTTTTAGTTAGTTGTTCTTAGTTAATATTTAGTTTAATTATTGTTTAACGAGACGTTTAAATTTTTACAAAGGCAGAATGGTAAGTACTGCAGAGGACAAAATAGCAGCTGTGTTAATAATTGGTGAAGGTGGAAATAATTTTCATGCAGCGGAACGTCTTTTTAATGAGAGGTACCCCGATCACCATATATCGAGAGCTTACTTGAGGAAGCTTCTTCGGAAGTTTAAACAAACAGGTAGTGTTCAAGATGTCAAACGATTTGGTCGACCAACAATTATTGATGACAAAAAAATTGACATAATATCAGAAATGGTAGTGAACCCTACTTCTTCTACAGCCCAAGTTGCATCTATCTATGGAATCAGTCAAAAGACAGTACACCGAGTGTTGGCTAAAAACAAATTTCATCCAAACAAATTAAAAATTGTGTATCAACTTTCAGATGATGACTCCGACCGAAGACTAGAATTCTGTGAAAATATGTCCAATAAAATTAACCAACAGCCCAATTACATAAAAACAATTTGTTTTAGTGACAAAAGTACTTTTTCTCTCAATGGAAATGTTAACACACACAATGTGAGGTAGTTAAGTGACACAAATCCTCACGTCTTTCCTGAAACACATACGCAATTTTCAAAAAAAAAATAAATGTTTGGGCAGGTATTTTGGGAAAATACATAGTTGGGCATGTTTTTCTTAATACTAACTTAACCGGTGAAGTGTATCTGGACATATTACAAAATGCAATTGAACCATTAATACTTGAAATTCTGGAGGATAATCCAGATGAATTCGGCAACTTGGAAATATTGTTTCAACAGATGGTGCTCCTGCACACCATTATAGTGCAGTAAGACGTTACCTAGATGAGGAATATCGTGGTAGATTGGACGACGAGGTACGATAGAATGACCAGCTCGGTCATCGGACCTCACACCATTCGATTTTTTCTGTGGGGATACTTGAAATCTAAAGTTTACGCTGCAGCAACCGACAATATTGACATTTTAAAACAAGGAATTGTTGAGGTAGAGATTGCCTTACAAGAATGTAAGGCAATTTCCCCCGACACATTTGAACGAGTACGACAAGAGTTTAGAAATAGGATGCATTACTGTCAGGAAGTAGATGGAGCACATTTTGAATACTTACTATAAGAACTGGTGGTTAAATATTTATCAAATAAATGAGAAGCTACAATTTTAGTATTTATTTAATTTATTTATCAGAATGAGCCTAAACCCAAACAAAATTACTATGACTGAATAGGTATTTTCAATACCTTTCAACCGAGGTATCACTTGCCATAAGGTCCCATTTAAAATTATCTATCACAGTGGCGCTGTAACGTCATCTGTCACTATTACGTCACCTGTTATGACTAGTTGAGAAGTCTACGTCTGTTTATTACCTCCCTCTAAATTTCACTATTATAACGATAACCGTTCAAAAGATACAAGGGGGGAACAGACTTTTGACTAGCACTGTATATAGTAGGATGGTATTCGTCTTTAAACTACTTTATATTAATAAAATGTAATGATTGATAAAACCTAGTAAAGATTTAGAAGATGAGTATATAAAAAGTAAATTAAACATTGAGTTTTTATATGTTGTATTTTACTTAAAATCTCTGAATAATAAAAGAATATAAAACATATACTATTGCCATAACTTAATAAGGGATTCGACTACTTACGATTTTGTTGAAAAATTTTTTTGGTGCTTTTAAAATACTGCAACTTTTTATATTCGTCGATATGTTTTCTTGTCATATATTCCAAACAGTCATGTTTTTTTAAGTGTGTCATATTCTTGGATTCTCTTTGCATGTATTTCAATATAAATTTAAAATAATGTTAGTCACAGTTGGTACATTGGTTATCAACAACGAGTTTTTTTATTTATACGTGATATAATAATCTCTTATCGAAAGTCTCTATCATAGCATATATCTCAATAGGTTTTTTTAGATCGACCAAGACACACGAACTCCATATAACTTAAATACATAAACACGGTTTGGTAGTTTCAGTAGGTACACCTAAAATAATATTTTAAATATTTTATTTATAAAGTAACTCTACAGTTTATAAAAAACGTCACCAGAAAAGTGTACCTACAGTGACTGTTGCGGAATCGAATACTAGTGCTAGACTATACTAAAATGATTAAAAAATAAAATTAAGTGAAGTACCAGCTCTGAAATGCGAAGGAACGGCCGATATTTACAGCAAATAGACCACGTTAACAGTATGACATAAATGATAATCAAAAAGATGTTTTAAAATCAAGAACTGTGTATGTATATGTCTGCCAGTGGCATGAGTAACACCGAAATGTAAGTTTTTAACTCTCATCTACTTCTCATTCCTTGATTGCCTTGATCAACCGATATATTCAAATTTCAGTCGCAAATCTATTTTCGATTTTAAACCACTCCGGTAAACTTGTCGTTTCGTTACATGCAGTGAAATTTGAACAATGAAAACTTTGGAATACTCACATGAAATGAGTGTGCTTGCAAGCCCGGTCTTCGCGTTGACATAATCAAGAATTATAGGTCGTACATGTAGATTTAAAAATATACTTCTACGCCACTACACAAAAACAATATTAAAAGAATGTCGAAACAATAATCAAAATTATCATCTTAATAAATGCAGTTCAGAATGTATAAGAATAATGATAATTGATATAATCCTCTATTGTATAAATTTAATTTATTTTATTTTTTGACAAAATAAACCAAAATTATATTAAATTACTTTTCCGCAAATCGCTAGGAAATTTTGACATGCCTGTCAAAATTTCTTGAAGAAAAAGTCAGGACTTCCTTACTGTAAGGAAATGTCATTTCCTTACTGTCAGGAAATGATATTTCCGTACAGTTGTTAGTGTTCTACATAAATGATAGAAAACACATTGCTTATAAGGAATATATAATATAAAAAGATATAATATAAAGGATATATCGAAGAATCGCTTAACAATAAGGTTGAGGTGGCAAATAAAATTTTCACAGTACAAAATATTCAACAAAATGACACTTCCACCCTGCATGTTGTCCAAAATGTTTCTCATAGTTCTAAGAGTGTTCCTCCAATGTTCAATAATTGTACTAACTGTCAAATTACTGTAAATATAACAAATTTCATCATCACTTATCATTTTACTTTCGAGAACACCAGCAATTAAATTTATAAGCGTCAAGTTTGACAATTCAACCTCAATACGTTTCCATAGTAACCCAAGTAATTTTATTAGGAATTTCAAAGCACCATTTATTTGGGAATAAAATTATCGCGTTTTTTTTTAAATCAATCAATATCTGTCGAATTTTAAACGATTTGCGGAAAAATAGTATGTTTACCTCGTAGGAAAAGCCACATTCCTGGACTCTGTGTTGCTAAGTCTCGGCTTGCGCCTCGACTTAGCAATCTTCACAGTCGTACAGCCGCTTTTCCTACCCGGTAAACAATGTACTATTAAAGGTGTATGTTAAATTCACCATTACACATTTTTTTTTAATGATCCGGTTTTTGAAAAACAAATTTGTGCCCATTTGGAAACATGATGTATAAAAACTTTTATTAGAACTGATTGTCATATACATTAAATCGATGTATTGTCAGTATCAAACTTTTCCAAATTGTGAAAACTTCTTAAAACAGTTACTACTTTTAGAATGAAAGCATAAATGCACTTTACATTTCTCGCACTGAACCCTTAATTTTCCCTTACAGTTTATCATCTTACCTCTTTCCCTGTTTACAGTCCAGTTTGGTCAGTGTGAAAAGTAATCTGTTTATACATATATATTGTTAAAAGACATATATTTGTCCTGTTAATGCGATGTAACTCTCAGTTACTTCAGATGTCCAGAGGTCAGTAGTAATACAGATATTTTCTACTTCTTTAACAACTTGTGATCTAATAATTTGCTTAGTTTTGATATAACATTTCTGAAGTAATGAACCTGACGTAATACAAGTTTTTCTTGTTGGCGGTTTATATCCAGGAATCCACCCTGCAAACTTTTTAAAAGCTCGTTCTTCAACTATGGAAAACGGATGAAACGAGTCTTTGCATAGGTTAAGTAAATCTTTATCTATTTGTTTCTTTTGTTATAAACTAATATTTTTATTAATAAAAGTAACCACCACCATTTGACGCTTGGGTGGCGGTGGCAGTATGGCAGTACTTGTAGTAGAAGTAGTCGAAACGGACAGAAATGCGTCAGGAGAAGTTCCAATCATTGCAATATTCAGAAAGTGGACCATAAAAGCTGCATCTTCTACAAATGTGCATTTTCTGAAAATAAAATTATTATTCTTTTACTAGGTCAATAATTTTGACTAAGAAAAAGAATTCTTAATTGAATATTTACAATAAATAATCATTTGCCGAACTATTAATAAAGATTTAAATCGAAAATGTAGATCAATCGTAAATTGAAACTCATTCATTAATCAGAATACCTAGTTATACAAAACAAAAGAAAGAGTTAAGAAGCTGGTTACTTCTATAAAAAACGAAAAAAAAAGATTGTACTAGTAAAAATCAACCAGTACAAGAAAAAAAACTGATAAAGATGACTTACATGGTGTATTTTTAATGAATTAATTGGACATGACTCATCTAAATATACATCTGTAATAAGAGATATAAAAGAAGTCGACATGATTTGTTTGATGATACATTACACACAAATAATTTCGAACGGAGATTGGAACTGTTCATTACAGTGGTGGAAAAACCATCGCCATGTATATCCTAACTTAACCACTATATTCACAAAATATTGAAGTGTTGTAACAAAATCTGTTCCTTGTGAATACATGTTCAAAATCTGGTTTAATTTTAAATAAAAGAAGAACACGGTTAACAAGAAAAGTGGAAAAACTTTTGTTATTAAATGTCAATTTGGACGATTCGCGATTTAATAATGTGTAATGTAAATGTAAGTACTATTTGTATTGTTTAATTTATTTATAATAAAGTTATAATAAATATATCCTTCGTTAGTTTCTTTCACTTCAATACTTATACACATAAACGATAATAGGCAATATGTTTGTTTGTGTACTCGCTTATTGAAACTACTGGTAAACAATTAACTAGTTACAGTTTACGAAAAACGGTTCCGATAAAAATGTCAACGACCCACCTCTAGTTTTCTAAGTATATTAGGATCGGAACTAGAGATAAGTAAAATATATCTGATCGAACTAATCGTCTTACTAATGCGCAATGGCGTCAATGAGAAATATGGAGGTGAGACCAAGGGAAATATGATTGTTATCTTTGTCTATTCGCTGAAAATATGATTTTATGTCTGTGAAAATATGATGTATATCAGATTTTATATTGTCTGTGATTTTATATCCTGTTAAATTTTACCATATCGACTATAAACTTTTACCGACACTGTATAAACTAAATAATATGTGTAAAAATAATAATTGTATTTATATAAAATTATTTTATAACAAAAATTAGCATTCAAAAAAATTAGATAGGTGATTCAATGTTGTTATAAATCATTTAACAATTATTTATGACTTGTAATAAATTTTGACCATCTTTACCAATCGAATCTCTTGGTGACGAGTATTCTTTAATTTTTTACTTTTTATTTAATGTCTATATTTTGCTAGTTATTTTTGATGCAGTTTTTAATTTAAACCTGTTAAGAGTCAATATATGATGACTAGACACGAATTGACGAAGAGTAGTGAATCGAGGTCAAGAACCGCTATTCTATGACGCTACCCGTGACGACGCCGTTTTGTGGCGCCAGTTCTGTGACTTTTGCCTCAGCATTTTACTGTAGGGAAACGAAATAATACAACGCAGTATACAAGCTTTGCTTTAATTATAAATATTCTTTAATTTGATATAAATAAACATGAATATATGTACGTCATGAGCAGCATATTTTAATTAAAAAATAAATATACAAAATAAAATTTTTGTTCGAATAATAATTTAAATTAATTGAATTAAAACTATTTGCGACCATTTTTTGACTGGCAACCTATCATCAATGTATTCTCCTATTTTTAAATGTATGTAAAAATGCGGGTTCGATTATCTACGTTAGGAACAAATTATTTGTTTGGAATTTTCCCAACAATATTGACCAATTATTTTTCAAAGAGTTATTTTGGTCTCTGATCTACCAAAAAGCACATTCAGACGTTATCTCAGTTCTCAGTGATAAATCAAATTTTTATTCTTTAACAGAAGTTTATTTCTACAGCTTCATATTTTTTATGTCGTCCTAACACCTGTTCAATCAACTAAAAAATGTTATGGTCTAATAAATTCACATAAGCTATGGAATCTTCAAAGTAAAGTTCACAAGACGAGAGTGTTAATCGATGGGTAGTAAACACGGAGGTCCCAAATCAATATTATATAATTAATTGGCCAAAGAAAACAAAATTAACATTATATAAGTAATAAAAAAAAATTAAAACGTCTGAAAAGAAAATTGTATACATTATAATACATGTTAATACATTTTGATAGTTGATTTTCTCGTGAAAGGATTAATAGATTCCTCTAATTGTTTTATTATTTACGACTTTTTGTTCTGTATTTACGTTATTTGCCACAATATCACTCAAACTTCTCTTTTGGGGTTATACCGGATGGAAGAAAAAAATGTTTTTCTTCTGTTATGTTTGAGACACCCTGTAGGCAGTAAGATCTGGTTACCCATATTAAAAGAGAGAACCAATAAAAAGAAAATACCCTTATTAAAATTCAATAACATATCAAGGATAGGTATATCATTTACGTTTAATAACATACATTTAAAATAAGAGTTTAGTGTTTATTGAGAATAAACTAAATATAAGACCAAATACGTACCATGTCGGGATAGTATCATGATGCTTTTTCCCGGTTTTTTCCCTCATGGTTTACTATGAAATTACTAACGGGAGAATTTTACTGTCATCATTGCACGTGGTTATTTTTTTAAAGACGGATCACATGCTGCGATTTTTTTGACGGGTATTCTTAAGTTAAAGTTGATTTTATGCAATTGAATGAACTATCTTACACTCAAGTAGTCCCAGCAACGCAACTCAACAATATTGGCAATATTATTTTAAAGTCGTCTAATTTAATAGTCTATTAAAGTATAACTGGATATTAAGGTCTTTAACAAATAGAGCAAGTGTTTTAAAGAAACGTTATCCACGAATACTTTACGCTATTTTTTTATTGGTGCACTTTGAAATCATGTATTTTTACAACAAAAATGAAAAGAGAGCTTACCAAAAAAGGTCTAACCAACAAAATCAATAAACTAACAACTTTATCAGATGAACAACAAGGATTTAGATCCGGAAGATCCTGCGTAGACGCCGTATTTGTACTAAGACAAATCACAGAAAATGCCATCACCGAATACAATAAATCAGCATATCTATGTTTTATAAGCTTTCGATTTGAAGACGTCTTACATCTACTGTATAAACGAAACATACCAATCAATATTATACAAACCATCGAAAACATCTACTTCAATAATTAAATACAGGCAAAGGTAAATGGAAAACTAACACAGTGTATACCAGTACAAAGCGGAGTCAGACAGGGTGACTCGTTAGGCCGACTTCTCTTTATTATAATAATGGACGAAATAATACAAGCAGTACGTAAAGGTCATGGTTATAGAATGGGAATCAAAGAAATCCAAATAATATAATATGCAGACGACGCCGCATTAATCGCCGAGACAGAAGACGAGCTCCAAACATTAACACACATCTTCAATACAACAGCCAAGAAATACAATATCAATATCAGCAGAAAAAAACCAAATGTATGACATTTAAATACCTACTACGATGTAAAATCGAAATTGATGGAAAAATAATAAAGCAGGAAGCAAGGTTTAGATATCTGGGAGTAGATATAACTAGTTACGGATATGGTGATGAAGAAGTACGACAAAAAAGCTTAAAAACAAGTAAAGTGGCAGAATCTCTTAATGATATAATCAAGAAAAACGAACACCTGAAAGAAGACACAAAAACAAGAATCTATAAAGTAGCAATTATACCTATATAAAATACACGGCGGTGACAAGACCTGATGAAATATAAAGAGATGAAAATACTTCGACGAATATCAAGGGAAAGTCTGTTGAATACGAAGAGAAGCAAAAACATAAGAAGAGCATGCAATATAGAAGACATAAATGGATGGGTGACAAAACGAAACAGAAGTGGAACGAGCAAATTAGTAGAATGCCAGAGAATAGGATAGTACGAATAGCACGAGATAAGTCACCAAATGGACAAAGACGTATTGGCAGACCAAGAAAAAGATGGGGCGATAATTTAAACAATTTATTAGGCTAATAATGAAGAAGAAACAGGCTTTAAAGCCTACCTACAAGAAGGAAGGAGAAGAAAAATTTAAAAGATTAAAAATTCCAAATATTTAAAAAAAGTTTTTAAAATATTTAGTAATATTTTATTTATAATATTTTATTTATTTGACGTTACATTATGACGTTATCTGTCAGGTTAGATAAGTATTTAAAACTGTTAATGTTGCCATGGTAACTTTATAACACGCGCATTTTTGAAAGTTCAATTTCAACATGCTACGGAGTACTTTAAATATCCAAAATGGAGTACTAATAAAAAAATAGTATATGTCTAAACTTTCAATATGAATAAGTAAGATAAAATTAAATTATTCGAAGAATTTTCAGATAATCGGTTGGTACTACACTCTGTCAACAAATTTGCGACGCAATTCGTCTCACGTAGCATAATTAGAGCTGTTTCTTTGATTTTCCTCTTTTTATCATCTGTGTCTTTCAAGACTATACTTAAATCTTTCCATTGAACCCTATGTTCATTTTTCCATGCATGTTTACATATTTGAAATATATTAAATTCTCTATGTTTAATTGAAGATTGATGTTCACTTATTCTAACATTTAATGTTAATGACTTTTTATTTAATTTTTTGAAGAAACTTATAGATAATTTCAAATTTTTACCTTGTTTTATTCATAACTACATAATATAGCATTAAGATCAGGTTCCTAAGGAGATTTTAAAAACATAACACAGTTCATAATAGAGATGCAAGATAGATTATGCTAGACCATAGACATGCGTGAATCACCTCAATTTATATTCAAAAAAAATTGGACGTACTTTAGCGTTTTTTATATGTAGTTTTCGAAAATAAGGACACAAACAATTTTATTCTATAAGTAGTTTCCAAACTTTTTTTCAAAATTTCACACTGTAATATTTATAATAGATCCTATATCATATAGTTCGGTGAGATCAGGTTATTAAGGAGCTTTTAAAAATACAAAAATATACAAAGTCTTCCATTAAATTAAAACTTTTGAATGCAATGCTATGCTTAAGTAAGTCGCCGTGTAGAGTTAAAATTTGGTAAAAAAGCTCAGTGAAGTTTTGCGTTCAACTTTTGAACGCTTGGATCTACGTCCCCCACCACTTTTCAGGCAAATAGTTTTCATGTAAGGTCGCTACAAAAAACATTATTTTTCAAAATATTTTACAATTTTTAATACCTATATTATGTATAAAGTATAAACGGCATTGTTAAGTAGTAGGGTTGATAGATGTACTCACGCAGTTTTAAATGTTAATATTGATAAATAAACAAATAATGAATTCTAACACCTAAAAAAGTTATCTCGGCAAAAAATAGTCCAAAAAAACTTTTTTTTAATGTGTGAAATTTGTCAGCAAGACGAGTATCGAAATGGCATTTTAAAATTGTTAATCCCAGCGATGTTCTTAAAGTAACAAGTTATAAACAAATTAGAACAATTTTCAAACGCAATTTTGGAGAGGAGTTAAATTGAAATTTTGATTTTTCATATTTTTGTCGAAAATATATTTATATAAAAACAAATAAAAATTAAATCTTTAACTTAATAAAAATAATTTTTAGTTAACTGGGGTAACAATAAACACACTAAAATAATTTTAGATTATAATAAACATTTTAATAAAATATTTTTATTACAAAACGCAAGGTTACTTATCTAAAATTATATGCAGACAATTCCAAAACAAAACACAGTTCGCTTCTTCGGCAAATTTTTGACGGAATTAATACTTACTTATTAATACTTTGATACTTTGTCAAGAATATCAGGCCATATCAATTTTCCCAATTTTAAGAGTTTAAGGAACTTAACATTAGCTTCATAATCTTTAATCGCTGAAATTTGTCCTATAAAATGTTTAATATTCTTCTTAGTTTGATATTCTATTACAACCCATGAATTTGCTTCTATATCATTAATGTGAAAAGTATTCTGTTTTCTCAGCAATATTGCTTTGAATGTCTGCAACTTCATGGTCTTTATGATCAAAATTTTCACTCACGCTCTCTGTTCCGGAACTTGCTTCCTCGCTTTCCTCAACAACTTTTTTCTTCGCAATTTTTGTCTTGGGTATATAGAAGTGAAATAATATATGAATGTAATTTAATAATAAATACATTATTAAATTACAGCATTACTGTTAATATGGATGCAATAATAAAAACTGGATTTGAGAAAGTAAATCACCAAATAACTTTCCAACCAAGCACTGAGTCAAAGGGAAAAGCTTTAGTAGTGGCAAATTATGTTAAGAATAGCTAAGAATAAAATTAATAGCTAAACTTAAAGTTACATTAGCATAAAACTTGATTCTTGGGTTAAAGTGAACTAAGTGAGTGTTATGAAACTAAAATTTTCACTTAAAAGTGAACTTTTATTTATTATTTATTTCAAACCGACTTTAAAATTGGGCGTAAGAATAATGCATAATTTAGGTTATGTTACTTACTTATGCTTTTTTATGATATAAATCCACTTTTCTCTTTGTAGTCATTTGTGCTTCGAAGTTGGAAAGGAATAAAACTTAAATTGACAATTTTTTGTTGTATTTTTACAATTTATAACACAGTATTTACTAAATCCCATTTTCTTCAGTGACAGAAGGTGTAAATAAACAAACGAATATGAAACATGGCAATTTGACAATTGACAATATGAATTTATGAAATCTATGAAATGTGCAAAAAAATGCAAATTTCTCCGCTACTCGCGCACGATCATTTCCCGTATCACATCCAAGTACTTGCACGTCGCCAATAACATTCAGTTTCTTTCGTAGGCTCTATTGTAGGCTCACGTTTTTGGGGATTTCTCTGTTCTTACAAATAATCTAATAGTACCTCTGATATATCACGACTATTTGGACGAGTCGTTTGCTTCTGATCAAGACTTTTTGCTAAGTCATTAGCAACTTCTTAATTAGCTCAAGAGAGGCCATCAAAAATCATTCACCAAAAGATTGCAACTTCTTCTTTTAAAGAACACATGACAACAACAGACGTCTCTTATATTCGGAGAAACATGAGCAGCGATCGTTTTTATTTTATGTTACCTGTACATAAGACAATGGAAAAGCGCATCAAGTAATCCAACAGATGAAAATAAAGACGGACCGTGATAAATGTTTTGTGTTGGATAAACATTCGCAACCAAATATTATTATTTTTAGCAAATTACTTGGATGGTACATTTCAATGCGTTTCAAAATTTTTCTTGCAAATATTTACCATCCATAGCTTATTAAATGGGTATTACTCAATGAATTCGTTACTTCGAACAAGTTGGTGTCGTTTTAAGTCCACTAAGACTTGTGTCTGATTTCCTTTTTGCCATGCAACTATCTGTGAACAGAATTGGGTGTTTATTTTACTTGACTCAAAGTTGATTTCGCAAAATCTAAAAACTTGGTTTTGTAACCACTTACAAGGGGAGAGATTCCAACAGCAAATGACTGAACCACTTATTTAGCTATTTGGCTGGCCATTTTTGAACCCAAAACGAGTCAGCGATTGTTTTGTCAAAGATTTCATGCGGATATCCCTAACTTGCCTTAATTTATGAAAATGGCCGATAATATGGTAGAGAACTACGTAAGTAATGAGTCTCTTTTCCCACTAACTGTTTGGGCATCCCCGTCTAGCCATATACATTTCACCACAAATCCATGCGAATCCTTTCATTCCCATTTTTCCAACCATTTTTACCATTCTCATCCCAATATCCTCACTTTTGTATCTACGCTTCTACAGTACTAAACAATGGTGTACATAAAATTGCAAATTTTACATGTACCTGTCCTGTTGTTACAGGATAATGTTTCTTAGGCTTCAACTGTTTATAAAAGTCAGGAGACTGTACTTAAGCATTTTGATTCATTCTGTCGTCATTCTGATGTCAATAAGTTGAGGACTATTTCCGATATATACGCACATATTCATAAATATTTTCATTATAAAGTTCACTAACGAAAACCTATGCAACTGAATTTTCAGATTTCAAAACCGCTTAGATTGGCAAATTCACCGTGAAAAAATCGATATTAATATCTATTTTAAAGTAATTTGCTTAAAACAATTTCTGAATTTAATAAATTACCACATAAACGAGAAGTGTAACAGGTAACTGGCAATCTTCCGCATTAGAAACCAGCGAATTGGCGCAAAAATACTGGTGATCAGTTTACCTATCTGCGGTGATGAGTTTACCTATCTCCAAAGGATGCCGGTGATCAGTTTACTATATCTCGGAGGGTCTAATAATTTTATGGATGGCTATAAAGTGATGAGTTCGTAAACGTCCATTCAATCTAGGTACCATGCAAGATCCTGCAAGTTTTGACCTGATGGGTATCTTCACCCCGGCGGTCAACTTCGCCCCGATTTTAAGCGAAAAGTGCATAACTTCACAAACTTTAAGATAATAACTAAACTTAAAAACTTATTCAAAATTAGTATATACAAGAAAAGACCTCATAATTTTTACATAAAATATGTTCAACATACATTTGCAATGAACATAATTAGCATAAACTTTACTACTATTAATAACAAAAAAATATTGAACTTTTACTTCACCCCAGCTGTCAACTACACCCCGTTTACGGTAAGTCTTATATGAAAGCTTTTCCCTCCAAATTTGGAGAGAAAAATCGTAAAATCTTTCATAAAAACATGAATTAACCCAGCAGTTAAAAATGTAAATTTTATACAAAAATGGCCTATTTTTCATTATTTAAACAATGATCTCGTTATAAAAATTATTAAAAATATGTTTGTTTTTACCTAGACTTTAATATAAAATATGTTCCAACTTATACCAACGTACATTTTGATTTACGTGTATTGTAATTTTATTTGATCGGACTATTACATTTGTTATTTTTTAAACCAAATTATGTTGTTTGTTTTCTTTTGTTTTAAAAATAATTCTAGTATCTGGATTGCGACGTAATAAATTCGGAATAATGTTACATAATTGTTACGCACCGGTGATAACATAAAAGGATATATTAATTCGGACCTTTCCCCAGGGTCTCTTTATTTAGATAAATGTGCGTGATATCTCAAAAATATCAATAACAAAGTAAAGGTAAAAGAACCTAAATTATATTTCTTTTTATATTCTTTTTATATTCATGTAAACTTGTGAAAATACATTATCATAACGATTTTCGATGTCAAAGCTGAAATGTTAATTAAACATATATAATGTTTTCAATAAAGTAAGGTCATGACTTAGAAGTATTTATGGCTTGATCAGAAGAATTATCTAAATATATATTAAATGTCTTTTCGCTTAAAAATATTAAATTCATATATCATATACAGAGATTACATAGTATTTCTGATCAAAAAGAATGACATAGTATAAATGAAACAGATACACACAGAAGTGATTAGATTTAGATTAGATTAAGAGAGGTGGCCTTTTGGCCTATTCCGCTGCGACCTTTTTAGATCTATTGTGGTCCTCTAGTCCAAGATAACATTGTCTAGCCTGACCCTTTTTATAAAGTCTAGTAGCTTCGAGACTGTACCTTCCATGTAGCTATTTGCCGGTGGATTTTCTTCTCCTAATGCAAAAAACCGCACATTTGCCAGACTGTCACACTGACATAAAATGTGCTCTGCTGTTTTCTTCTTCGAGGTGACAGAATCTGCATAGGTCATCATCTAATAATCTTATCAGCTTCAAGTGCCTATTCAGCTTACAGTGCCCTGTTAGAAGACCTACTATGACTTTGACTGTTTTCCTGTCTTTGCTTATTAAGTCTCCGTAAATTTTGGCGAATGTTCTGTAATGAACTGTTTCGCCTGTCTTTGTCCTGGTGAATTCCTCCACCATTCCAGAGTTTTGTGAGCTATCCACTTCTTTGTAGCCGTTCTTGTTACTGACTTTGCAACGCCGCAGAAGAGTTCCGGTCCAATGAATGGCATTGATGAGCCTTGTTTGGCCATTTCATCTGCTTTTTCATTGCCTTATGACCCTCGTGCCCTAGTACCCAGGCTACTAGCTTAGAATTGACCTCTATATAATTGAGTGCCTTAAGCTCTGCCTGACTATCTGTGAAGATAAAACTGAACAGAACGTTCTTTTATGCCTTGCTATTTTTTCCAGGCATGGTGATTGCAGTTATTTCTGCCTGGAAAACTGTCACATCCTTGAATAGGCATATTTTTATGAGCACACCTTTATTCCAGTCTTCCCTGCCTGGTATCTTAATTGTGAATTTATTGTTAAAGCTATATCTCGTAGCTCTTGCGTCGATAGGTTTCCCCATCACAATATCGACTTTTAGCTCCTCGATTAGCTTTCTGTTGTCAATACCATGCATCTGGCTTATATGTCGCTGACTATGGATTAATCTGTGCATCACTGATCTGGCTTCGCCCTGTATAAAGATATGAAGTGGTGATGAATTCAACAGGACTTCCAACGATGCAGTAGGAGTTGTTTTTATGGCCCCCTGTAATACACAGGCATGCTAGCCTTTGTGTATTACCTAGCAGCCTTATTGCTTCCACTTGCTGCGCCTTTGTCCACCACGTCACCGAGCCATAGGTTAGCATGGGTCTAATAACCCTTGTGTATATCCATAGAGTTATTTTGGGGTTAAGTCATCAATTCTTACCGCACGTTCTTCTACATCTGGCCAGGGACATAGTAGCTTTCTGTGTGGTTTTTAGAATGTGAGTATTCTATATAAGCCTATGATCAAAATATACCCCAAGCTATTTTGTTTCTTTGGCAAATGAAATCTCTGTTCTTCCCAGCACCGGTGGTTTTAGGCCTTGTAGTGCTGTTTTTTTTGGTGAAGTTGACGATTTGTGTTTTCTGAGCATTGACTATCAGTCTCTTTTGTTTACACCAGTCGTCAACTATATTTAGCTCTGCTTGCATTCTCTCAGACACCACCTGAGCAAACCTGCCCCTGACGACGATTGCTATATCGTCAGCATATCCTAGATAATAAAAGCCTCTGTGGACAAATTTCTGAGGAGATCATCTACCAAGGTTGCCCAAAGTAGAGGGGACAGAACTCCTTCTTGTGGACAGCCTCCACCTACTTTTGCTTTGATGATTACTTTACCCAGAGTGGACATTACTCTCCTATTCTCCAGAGATGCCCTTATACATCTGCATATTACCGCAGGTGCGCCTCATCTACTCATAGTTCCTATTAAAGAGCTGGTGGTAACATTATTAAATGCTCTTTTTCTTCTTTGAAATTTTTCACAGAAATGAAAAAGTAAAGGCTGAGAAAATGTTACATGTAGTGCAGTCTACTAAAAAGGGTTTGCTTTAAACAGATCAGTTTTGTAACAATTCAAAAAAGGTAAATCTTCTTAAATTTAGTTTAAGGTATCTTCTCAAGCGTTAAGTTTTTTCTTATTCTTAAGGTTTTTTTGTCCAGTACTGAAGATAGGTGATATCTTTTACAATGACATCACGAATTTTTGGTTCTCACTTTTGAGTAAGTGGAAAACAGTTGGAAGAGTGAGATAAGCCCTGGACGTGATTTGTTACCTATCTAAAAACTAAAAATTATAGATGAAAAGCACATTCGTCAAATAACAGTAAAAGTGTGGACGCATTTTTAATTACTCCGCATTTTAAAGTTTAATTCGTTGGATTTAAAGCAATTACCGGGTAGTTTAAAACTAATTTTATTAATACAGTTTTGTTTAATTGTAGTGTTTATTAAAACAAAGTCGCGTAGTGCTTAAACATTTATTACTATTCGCTACGGGGATGACATTGACTCGAGGACTCTTTAAATTGCCAGTAGCTCTAATCTTGAAAATATTTTTGTCTATATTGAAAACATAAAAAACACCAATTTTGTTCGCTTACATCCAATTACAATAGGTTATATTTTGTACAATAATCTAAGGCATTTCTAATATCCTTCAAGTAAGGGGAATTGGTAGGAATAGAATAAGGGGCCAGTAGCTTCTACACATGATGCAAATATTATTATAAATAATAGTAAATTAAAGGAAGAAAATTAAAAAACTTTTTCAGGTCACTGATTAGGGAGCAAGGGTTTAATTCGAGATAATATTCTTCTTCTTCTTCTTCAGCCTTAAGTAATCCAACTTTGGACATATGCCTCCCCAAATCAATCCAGTGTCTTCTATTTTGCGCCACTTGCTTCCAGTTGTGTCCTCCGATCTTCTTAATGTCATCATCTCCACTGTTGTATTTCGTGGTTTTATCTTCAGTCGGGCATTGTGTCCTGCGAAGCTCCATTTTAATTTGGCAGCATGTTCTCCTGCGTCTTTTACTTTGGTTTTGCTTCTAATCCATTTGTTTGTTTTTTTTGTCTATAAGTCTCACTTCGAGCATTGATCTTTCTATCGCTCTTTGTGCTTTTACTATTTTATCCATATTGGACTTGGTGAGTGTCCACGTCTGTGAATCATACGTGAGTATAGGAAGGATACATTGATCGTAAATTCTGGTTTCTGGATCAACAGGAAAATGTTGAATCTTCTTCATGTATCTTAAATATTAAACAAATGCAACAATTACTCAATTCCTTACAAAAAGAGGAAAGCAAATTCTTCTGCTTTATCTTCTTATTCTGTTTATCCATTTCTTGGGTTTAACTTGAGATTTTCACCATCTCTAATCTCTACCTGCTAAGCCACCTCGTTCCGCTTATCACAGTGGAGAAAGAGAAAACCAAGATATTGCTCAAGCTGTGACTAACTTTCTCATTAGTTTTTTTTTGAAATACGTACATTCATCATCAGCCGTTTTAAGTCCACTGCTGAACATAGGCAACATCCCGCAAATAATTCCAATGCATTATGTCTTGAGCACCCTGAATCCAGTTGTGCTGAATGCGCTTGATGTCATCTGACTACCTCGTTGGAGGACGTCCTCGATTACGATAAGCATCGTGTCTAGGTCTCCATTCCAGAATTTTCTTCGTCCACCTTCCATCTTTTAATCTGGCAACATGCCCCGCCCAGTTCCATTTCAATGTTGTAATCCTTGACTGCGTCAGTAACACCAGTTTTTCTCTCTAATTATTGTATTTGATACTCTGTCTCTGAGGGATATATTCAGCATTGACCTCTCCATCGCTCTCTGTGCCAGTTGTATTTTATTGATTACTTTTCTAGTAAGGGTCAATGTTTCTGCTCCATACAATAGAACTGGGAGTACACATTGATCAAAGACCTTCCTTTTCAAGCACATGGGAATATCTGATCTAAAGACTTCTCTCAGTTTTTCGTAAGCCGCTCATGCCAGTCCTATTCTTCTGTTTAGCTCCGTTGTTTGATTATCTCTTCCTAATTTAATCTCGTGGCCCAGATATTTATAGCTATACACCTGTTCAATTTGCGTGCCGTTAGTTGAGATGTTTTTCGCCAGACAAGGTTGGTCATATATTGTGTTTTGGAGAAATTAATTTTAAGTCCAACTCATGTACACGAGCTATGAAGGTCTTGAAGAAGCTGGCAGGCATGATTTACTTATATCTAATTCTCCATTTATGTTGACTCCAATATTCTCCCAATTATTGTTTCTCATATGACTTTGCAACAAAGCGGTGAATAGTTTAGGAGAGATGGTATCTCCTTGCCTAATACCCCTTTCGAAGGGAAATGTATTTGTGTTGCCATAATACATTCTAACTGCAGTTGTTGCGCTATTATATATATTCTGAAGAAGAGTTGTGTATCTATGATCAATACTGCACTCTGTAAGAGCTCTTAACATGGAGCTATGCTGGACTGAGTCAAACGCTTTCTCAAAGTCTACAAATATTAATATCAATGGCTTGTTGTATTCTGTAACTGTTTCTATTGAGGATTTTATTACTTGTAGGTGGTCATTCGTTCCAAAGCCACTCCTAAATCCGGCCTGCTCTAATGGTTGGTGAAAATCCAGCTTAGGTTCCAGTCTGTTAGTAATTATTCTCATAAAGAGCTTATATAAATGAGATAACAAGCTTATAGGTCTGTAGTTTCCAATTTCTGTTACATCTCCTTTTTTGTGCAATATTATCATAATGGCACTATTCCATTTTTCTGGTGTAACTCCTTCAAAGAGGCAGGCATTATAAAGGTTTTTAAAGCTTTTATAACGCATTCGCCTCCTATTTTTAGCATTTCACTTATAATGCCATCTTCTTCAGGTGATTTGCTGTTCTTCATACCTTTCAACTCTGATTTGATTTCCTCTTCGGTTATATCTGGAAGTTCCTCTGATCCTTGATTTTGTATAACTGTATACGTACATTGGATGATTTAAAATCTTAAGACAATTAAATAAAAACATAAATCATGCAATTTCTTTCTGTACCTTAAATAAATTTAAAATTATGCAATGAAATTGTAGATCTGCTGTCGACAACAAATTAGATTAACACATTTTTTAAATGAAAATTATATTTATGTTGCTATGTTGAGTAAGACATGTTACGCAAGAGTGAATATACTTATAAAATCTATACATTGTTTTAAAGAAATTTGTCTTCTTCTTTTTCTTCATATTTTTATATAGACCTATAGACAAAACCATGTTTGTTTTTTAATGTACCTCTAGTAAGTTGACGTTTCATCATTGATTTTCGCGGTCTTCCTACTGATAGTTTTCCTATTGGGGAACCGTCTCTTGCCGTCTTCACTACCCTATTTGTTGTAATTCGGCTTATATGATGGTTCCATTTTACTCTTCTATTTCTCATCCAGTTCTTGATGTTCTCCACCTTGTATCTACGTCGTATATCTGTACTTCTAGTCTCTGTCCCATAGTGCTTTATCATTAATTTTTCTAATTGTTTTCATCTCTGCTGTTTTTAACATCCTTTTTGTCCTTTCTGTGTCAGGTTTGGTTTCTGCCGCGTATGTTATTATTAGTCTGATGACTGTTTTGTAAATTTTGCATTTTGTTTCTTTTCCAATATTTTTATTTCTCCATACTGTTTCATATAGGCAGCATGCGGCTCTGTTTGCTCCATTCACTTGATCTTCTACTTCAGTTCTGAGCTTTTCGTAGCTAGACAATGTGGTGCCTAGATATTTAAACTCCATCACTTGTTCTATTATCTGACCTTACAGATCCAATTTACATCTTAGTAAATTTGCTGTTGTAACCACGCATTTTGTCTTTTTTGGGAAAATTAACATGTTAAATTTTCTGGCGGTTATATTAAATTGGTGCAGCATACGTTGTAAATCACCTTCGCTTTGAGAGAGGAATATTGCGTCGTCTGCATAGCAGATTATTTTAAGTTGTTTTTTCCCACTTGGTATCCTTTTTGCTTCTTACTTATTTTATTATTTCATCCATAATTAGGTCTTATCCCATTGCGGTTTTAATAAGGTCGATTAGTTCTTCTTCTACTTTTACTTTTGTTGTATTGTTTTGGTAGATATTGTCGATCGTCTTAATTATTCCTAGTATTACTATTGCGTACAGTAAGTGGATACCGTCTTTAAATTTAACCTTGTCAAATGCCTTCTTGAGGTGCACAAAATATAGATATGCTGGAAGAAATTTATATTACACAAAATTTTAATTAAGATATTCTTGTTTGTGAAATCACTTAAAAATATAATAACTCTGATATTAATTTTGCATCAATTTATAGACCTCCTGATGTTCGATAAACTTCCATAGATTGGTGTAAAATACAGGAACAATTTCACTTTACTTGTATTATAAGTATGGTAATATGCATGCAAAAAACAGCTTGTAAGGTTCAATTAAAAATAATGGTATTAGGCATCAAATTAATAATTCCACTGATATTCTGATTTAGGTACTCTAAATAATGGCCAACCAACCTGTTTAAGCCTTCCCGGTATGACACAATATAGTGTTGATATTACGTTATGCTCTCCTGATTTGTCAAAATAAATTACTTGGGTCTTCTTATAAGACACATTGGAACGATCACTTTCTCCTTGAAGAGATTTTAAATGTGAACTAGTTGTTTCTGCCACAAAAGATGTTTTAAAAACATATAAAATTAATTCTCGTATCGCTACTTATGTACAATTTCAGGAAGAAATTGTTAAAGCAAAAAAAGTTTTAAAACTTTTCATATCAATATCATCACCACTGCTTCATTAAAGGTTTTATTACCGTTTGCAACATCATAACTTGTGGGAAACAGGCTTTTCTGCAGTTGCAATAATTAAAAACCAGTAGAGATCAAATATAAACAGAAAACACAAAAGGAATAAAAGTGGCAATTTCCAAACTGAAGCCCCGGTTTTATAAGCTTTGTTCAAAAGGCAAACACATTCCGTACATTAACCGGCCAGTTACCTAAATAATTCTTTTTTTAAATTTTTGTGCCTATGTTTTAATTTAGTTTTTTTAACAGTGGTTCTGTTATAACTATAACCTGTTACAAAGCTAGTACTAAAATTTCTAAGTATTATTGGTGGTTGGGTTGAGGGGCGTCACAAAAAAAGCAAAGTCTCCAAGTGCGTCACAGTACGAATAAGTTTGGGAAGCCCTGTATTATATGAAAGAGTTACGACTTACATATCAGACACAAGAAAGCTCTGTAGTAGGGATCCAAGTCGTAACTATTTTATTTATAATAGGTTTATCTTAAAACTTTTTTATTTTAAATCTTTATTTATTAACTAATTACCGACTGACTAAATTGTACAGTTTTCATTAGACAGGTTATAGCAAATGCCTATGATGTCTCAATATATTGGGTGACTTTTCCCACTTAAATAATTTTACAGTTCTCTTCTCTCTCATTAAACTGTTCTGTCAACATGTCGTTTTTAACTCATAGTTTTTATTAGAACAAAGACGTATGCACTTTGGGCTGATTATAGAGCATATTAGGAATTCTACAAAAATTCGCACCTTAACTGGAGCCAAATATGGTGATATTGCAATTTGCTGCCCGTACCCCGCAGTAACATTTTTTTTCTGTAGGTTGATACCAAAAAACATGTTGTTCAGGTGCGAGCCTCAAAAAAAGGCAAATTTAAGTTTTTTCCAACAAAAAACTGATTTGTTCGCTAAAGCTATTTCATTCTTCTAGCGATCTGCCTCGAAAAACGAGTGAAAGAGACTTCTATACTTGGAGCACACGTACATATCAGGTACCAATCGCTTCGTCTTGGTCTCCAGAAGGAACTCTGACCCTTTGAAGAGCCAAGAAACACCTGCTCAAAGCGTGGCAAGCGGTTATTCAGTCACTAAAATCGACGTTTTTTTTTAATTTTTTCGCGATTTTACCCAAAAATAGATTAAAAGATACCTCTATAGTTGGAGCACACATACATATTAGGTACCAATCGCTTCGTCTTGGTCCCCAGAATAAACTCTGACCCTTTGAAGAACCAAAAAAAAAAAGCTCAAAGCGTGGAAAACGGTTATTCAGTCCCTAAAATCGACGTTTTTTTTCATTTTTTCGCGATTTTATCCGAAAATAGATTAAAAGAGACCTGTATAGTTGGAGCACACCTACATATTAGGTACCAATCACTTCGTCTTGATCCCCAGAATGAATTCTGACCCTTTGAAGAACCAAGAAACACCTGCTCAAAGCGTGGCAACGGTTATTCAGTCCCTAAAATCGACGTTTTTTTTCATTTTTTTCGCGATTTTACCGGAAAATCAAGTTAAAATGACTTGCATAAGTGAGGTACATCAACCTATCGGGAGCTGGTGACTTGATCCTCAGTATGTAGCCTGATACACTCATCAAATTATAGATAGTAAATTATAATATAGCTGAAAACCTTCACATATTAATTTATTGTGTTTTTAGTAAGAAAATACGATTCCATTTTTTTTTCTTCTTTTTTTTATAACAAACTTTTTTTTGTTAGTATGAGTATTAGAACGAGATAAAAGTTAGTCAAGTAAAATAAAATAAATACATAGAATACAATACATCAAAAACATTCTAAATTTGTTATTATTGATAGATACTATTTTACAATGGTATAAATATATTTATTCTTTATTAATTAAACACTATAAAAAAGAACTTGGCATATAATATTAAATAATCTTGTGTTTAGCAGAAACAATAAATATTAAAGCTCGAGTAATATGAAATAAACAAAATTTTAATACTGTTTTAGATTCAAAAAGAAATTATATTAACTAAGTATATAAATTACACCAAATATATCATATAATTATGTTATTTTTTACATTATTTTCAATAATTGTTTTCTGATTTTCACTGATATTGTACATTATTTTATTTCTAAATTTAGTTAGTTCTGGCGATTCTATTTTACATAAAACTTGAGTTGATAAAACTCTTTGTGTATGCTCTGGTCGATTTAAAAAACAACACGGAAGTCATTTTAACTTGATTTTTCGGTAAAATCGCAAAAAATGCAAAAAAACGCCGATTTTAGGGACTGAATAACCGCTTGCCACTGTTTGAGCAGGTGTTTCTTGGTTCTTCAAATGGTCAGAATTCATTCTGGGGATCAAGTCGAAGCGATTGGTACCTAATATGTATGTGTGCTCCAACTATAGAGGTATCTTTTAATCTATTTTCGGGTAAAATCGCGAAAAAAAGAAAAAAAAAAACGTCGATATGAATAACCGCTTGCCACTCTTTGAGTAGGTGTTTCTTGGCTCTTCAAAGCATCAGAGTTCCTTTTGGAGACAAAGACGAAGCGATTGGTACCTGATATGTATGTGTGCTCTAAGTATAAAAGTCCCTTTTACTCGTTTTTCGAGGCAGATTGCCAGAAGAATGAAATAGCTTTAGCGAACAAATCAGTTTTTTGTTGGAAAAAACTTAAATTTGCCATTTTTTTTAGGCTTGCTTCTGAAAACATGTTTTTTGGTATCAACCTACAGAAAAAAATTGTTACTGCGGGGTACGGGCAGCAAACTGCAATATCACTATATTTGGCTCCAGTTAAGGTGCGAATTTTTGTAGAATTCCTCATATATTGTAATATTCGAAACAACGGTAGCCGAAAACATTAACAACAATCAAAAGCTTACATAAGATTGTGAGGATTGACATATCTCCCATATATTAGTATTATGGACTCATATTGACATTTTCATCATTTTTCTATAACATAATATTAATATTTGATTTATTGTTTTAGCCCATTAGATTTTTGTAAGAAAAATAATTTGAAACGAAGTTACTTATTTGACAAATCCAATTGTCACATAACTGTCATTTCAAATTATTTTTATTTATGTTAATTTTTAATACTACATACATTATTCCATAAATTCAATGTACTAAAATTACTTTCGGTTCTAAAGAGTTTTAAATTGGCTGTAAGATGGCATCTAAAACTACAAAAATAGCAGATGTAGTAAAACCTCTTTCCTGGTTACTGGGAACATGGAAATCTATTAACGCCTGTAGTGTGTTTCCAACTATGAAAGAACCTGTAAAATACCACGAACTTTTAACATTTTCTAGTATTGGTGACCCTTTTCTTATATACAATTCATTAACATGGGATGAAAAAAATACGAAATACATGCATGTGGAAGGCGGTCACTTGAGAATAATGGAAGATGGATGCAGTGTCACGTTGTTAACATCGCAGAATTTTGGAATATGTTCAGTGGAAGATGGTAAGCTTGAAAACAATTCTATACAGGTTGACGCAACTATTATATCCCATTCGAAATTCTGCCCGAAGAAGGTTTGTGGAATTAGAAGGTGTTTTTGTTTAAATAAAGAAGGTAAATTGGAATACAAAATGTGTTTACAAACAGAGGAAGTACCGCTTACTGAACATTTAGTAGTATGTTATGAAAAGTTAAATGCCAAAAACAAAAAGAAGAAATGTTAAATATTCGTGACAATATCTTTTATATTACCATAGTCCAAGTGTTTTTTATTTAAAAATTAATATATAATCTACAATATCAAAGGTAATTTAAATATTTAGTCGTTCTAGTCTAGATCATTGTCTCTTAAACCTTCTCATTATTAGTGAGCAGTAGACCTGTGCGATGAGTAACTCATGAATAGTGTTTTAAATTAATGAAATAACAGAGTTAAATTACATGTTGTATTGTCTTGCTTAGTACTGCAAGTATTTTGGTACCTACATATTTGACTTAATTTTTCAGTAAATTATCAATAAGACCTAAATTCTTCTTCTTGTGGCATCTTTAAAGTTTGGCCAAAATCTCAGCAGAGTTATGTCTAGTAATTTAAGTCCAAACCAGTACAATATACTGGATAGGTTTAGATTTTTTCACCACCAATTGTTGCGTCTCCTGAGTTCCCTCTGGTCTATTAACATGGTTTCTTATAACAGGGCCAACGTATAAAGTTTTATTTTCTTTTTGATATTAAAAATTGACTCTCTTTCTTAATAAAAACTTCGAAAAACCTCTTTATTGCGTACATGATCCATTCAAAGTATTTTTAAGAATCTTTCATATCTACATTTCATAGGCTTTTAACTGCCTTAACACCAGAAGCAGTAACATTTCCACCCGTTTTTGTATTCTTTTTGACTTGAAAAAAAACCTATTTAATACCTAGTAATAAAGGACATATTTAGGTAATTTAAATATTTAAGCACAATTTATCTAGTAGTAAAATTTTTTTAGTTTTGCTTGTACAAGGCCCACATACAATTTATTTTTCATTTAGACAAACATCACATGTTTTATTTTTGTTGCAATTCTCTATTTGGCATTGTATATTATTTAATTATTTTGTTGTATTCCTTGGATTTACATCCATTTATTTGTCCTTTTCTTAGTCATATGATCTTATCGCAATTCTTCTGCTAACTGTAGTAGAAAATTTTGCCCAAATATTTGACTCGATCTGAACATTTTTACCTTGTTTAGGTTTTCTGCCTTTTCAAGGAAGGGTTGCTCCTCTTATTTTTTGCCGAGCTAGGAGGTATGATAAACGTGAAAATTGATTTTGTGTATTGGTTTTTGGTGGTGGAGTGCTAAAGATCTGGGGTTTAAAAGGTGGCGTTGTTGGTCAGCCAGACAAGCAAGAAGTACTTCGAGTTACCAGTCATACTAGGACCGACTCTTAATCAGAATTTTTTGGTTGCAGTTGTTAACTGCGATATTTTAAAAAGATTTCTTCTAGGAAGTCCAAATACTCATTGGGAAGATAGTTTCCAGTGTTGAGAAGAAGTTTTGCTGGAAGGAATGGAAGTTTTCTTTGGGTAGTCCCGGTAAGTATTTGCCCTCGGCGATGGCAAAGAGTTTTGAGTATTTGCTTTGCTCGGTTGTTAGAGCTAGCTATAGTGCGAAGGACACATATTTTACTGATCGTTCGGATTCTGACCCTAATCGTTGTTATGTTTGCTATTTGGTGGATTAGTTCTGACGCTTCCTCGTGCAAAATCTAAGGATTTTTCTTTCGGTGGCAATAACAGTGTTAATTTGGTGAGCATTTATCAATGCTTAGACACACGCCTTGTATTCAATTATTGGTCTTATGTAGATCTTGTAGGTGTCCTTCTTCTTCTTATAGTACCTTGTATCTATAGTGTGTTGGCGAATTAACTTCTGTCAGACGTTTCTCTTCTGCGACAGGCAAAGGATCGCCAGTGTTATTTACGCCTGTCTAGTTTTTTATGTTCCGTAGCCTCGACATTTGTTTGCGACCTACTCCTCTCTTTTCCTCAATATTGGTTGTCATCCAATCCCTGGATGATTAGTTGATGGATTGCGTATTTTTTCCCTCTTAGAATATAGCCGAGGTATCCAATTTTTCGTACCTTGTTCAAATTAAGTAGATCTCTCTCAGTATTTGCCTTTCTTAAGGCTTCCTGTTTTCTCACCCTATCTGTCCATGGTATGCGGAACATTCTTCGCAACTTCCATATTTCCAACTTATTAATAAAGGTACTCTTAACGTCTATGTTTCCATGCCGTATAACAATATGGACCGTACATAGCATTTAACCATCTTGTAGCGGAGATTGAAGGAAATATTGCAGTTACATAGTAGCGGTTTAAATTTAATAAAAGTTTATCTTGCTTATTCGGTACGGCATTTTATTTCTTGTTAAGGATCCCATTGGTCATTCATCATCAATTCCCAGTCGATTGGAGTATTATCTACTTGCAGTTGTATTCTTAAAAGTGCGTTTTCTCTTATTGTCATGCATTTAATTTTTGCAGCATTTATCTTCAAGCCAAATATTTTTCCTACGGTTTTTATTTTATTTAACATCAACCGCATATCATGTTCGTTGTCTGTTATTATCGCGGTGTCGTCGGCGTAACGAATGTTATTTATCGGGAACCCGTTTACCTCTATTTCACACTCAGAGCCTTCCAGTGCCACTGCAAGAATATTCTCCACATAGAGATTAAAGAGCATAGGAGACAAAATACACCCCTGTCGCACCCCTCTTGAAATTTCAAATTCTTCTGCGTTGGTTGATTTGTTCAGTCTCACTCGTGCTTTTTGATTCCAATAAAGATTCTGGATAACTCATATCTTTCTCGTCAATGTTAGCGTTGTGTAGCATTTTTATCATTGCGTCATGTTTTACGGTGTCAAACGCTTTTTCGTAATCGAGTAATGTTATGACTTTATCCTTTCGTTGATACATGCAGTTTTGTACAAACATATTCGAGCAGAAATGTCGGTCTTTCAGTTAAGAGTTTCTAAAATTAAGGTTTTCTCCTAAAAGGGTTATCTGTCCCTGAGTATTACGGCTGTGGGGAGATTTGAATAATATTAGTTAAGTTTTAAAGGTGTTATTTGTAACTCTTCATCCAGTGTACTACCCAACAATTCCATTTAAATTATTTTAAGCTCTTTCGAATACAAACGGTTATCTTGGCGTCGCGTCGCTCCAATCTAGTTAGAGGGTATGGAATGTCACTGTTATAGACTGTGTACAGTATTGGAGTTAGAAATGATCCCTGGGGATTCGAACCTCTGAATGGTGTGGATAGCGTGTTGGCAACTTTGATTCAGAGTATATTAATCAGACCTGCGTACAAGACCTGATCGAAGGCTTTCTAGATATCTAGAAAGATATCCATGAAGTATTTGTTTTCGTTAATTAATTGTGATATAAAGGTTTCTGCTTTAATCAATGCATTTTAACCCTTTAAGACCCTGTGTACATGTGTATGTACATAGCTTTTATTGTTTTGTTAAATACCAACTACTAGCTTATCTATACCGAAATAGCATTCAGTCACTCAAATATACATTTACGATCCACATTTTTAACTTCTGCGTCCATCTAGTGATCAACAGGTAAAATTGTCAGCGATTTTGTTGTAAAGTGTCAGCTGTTTAGTTGGTAACCGATACTGCTAGTTTTATTTTACGAGAAACTGTTATCTTTTGTGAAACGAAATAGATCCAACTTTTTAAGTGTGATTTATAAGGTAAGTAGTTTTTTATAAAGTACAAAACATTGCCATAAAAACGATAGTTTTGAAATAAACAAACATTTTTTAGATGCACATGAGCATGTACAAGTAATCTGAAAGCATATTTCTGATTGTACATCGGTATGTACATATGGTCTAAACTTGGGTTTTAACTTAGTATTGTTGATTGCAGATAACATGGATGACAAGATTACAATTATTACATTAAAGAAAAAAATATGACTTCGACAACCCAAAACATCTCCAAGAGTTAAATGACCTGATAGAGGACGGTTACGTATCAGAAATAGACAATTTGGAAGTTCCCGGAGGAGAGAGTTCTGACGAAGAGGATGAAATTCTGGATAACTGTGAGAATAAATCTATTATAAGACCATTGGTTGATGCTTTTACCAGACGTGACACTGAGACACTGGAAGAAGGTGATGGTAGCGAAAATGATAATGAGGAGTTAGGAAGAACTAATGATTCAGACGACGAATATATACCAGATTAAGTTGCAGGTTACTCGGGTACAAAAAAAAATAGGAAGTAAAGTATGTTTCTCAGAAGAGAATTGTTCTAAAAAACCAAAACAAAGAGAAATTAAAACAAAAAAGAGAACCGTAGAGTTGTTCTCGGACGCGACTAGTTCACGTTCGAGACGCATCGCCCCGCCCCTTATTTTTCCTGTTGGCCCCTCCCTGACCTGGAAATCCCTAATCGCTACTTCAGAAAGTATAAAAATAGGCGATTTTCAGGTCAATCAAGTCAGTCCTTCACGGGCTCTCCGAGAGCTTAGTGCTCTCGGGGCTCTGCTTTCTTTTTAGCTTTTCCCATACTCTGTGGCTGAGATGTTATTCTACTGCAACCTGGTATTTTTATTTCGACTTAACCTTTGTCATGTAAGAAATATCTTGCCTTTTTCAAGGCAAGATACCAGAAGAAAACATTTACGAGTCCATACCCTGAAAATGGACTTAAGTAGAGGAGCTATCGTTGATGTTTTCGAAGCCCTCTACAGAGCACGCGGTGGTACAGAAGGTGATATAGACCCCTTCCATTTACCCCGAGGTAACAGAGTGGACTAAGGCATCGATAGAGACTCATACATTTACATGGCATCCTACTTCCCCAAATACAAGTCTTACAGAGCCACTGTATCCAATTCAGTATTTTTCGAAGTATATTTGAAATAATTTGTTTGAAAATATAGCAACATTTACAAACGTATATGCCTTACATAACGGAAAGAAAATTTAGACCAACTAATAAGAGAGAAATTAAAAATTTTATTTGCACTTCATATAATGATTGGAAATTTAAACAAATTTCCCAAAATTAGGATGTACTGGGAAATAAGCCATGGTATTAGAATGTTCCTAGATAACATGTCTAGGGACAGATTTTTCCAGCTTAGAACATGTTTACATCTAGTGAACAATTTGGAAAGACCAGCAGGTGATACAGATAAATTTTATAAGGTTCGTCCTATCATCGACGCTGTCAGAAAGAGATGTTTACAGCTTGAACTTGAGGAAGTACTTAGTTTTGACGAGCAAATGATTCCTTACACAGAAAAACTTTCCGTAAAACAATATGTGAAGGGAAAGCCCTGTCCTTGGGGAGTAAAATTATTCGTCTTGTGCGAAAAAAGTGGTCAGGCTTTTGATTTTGTTTTTTATCAGGGTAAATCTACAGAACTGAATGCAGATAATAAAACAAAACATGGATTAGGGGCATCTATCGTTCTTTAACTAGCCGAAAGAATTTCCACCAGTGAAGGCCACAAATTATATTATGACAATATTATTTCTCATCCTATGAACTACTTGAAATATTATTGGCCAAAAAATATATGCCGGAGGGACTATTCGAATAGATAGATTTTACAAACCTCCTGTGTTACCAGACAGTGAAATGCTGAAACTACCGAGAGGTTCCGTAGATGAAGTCGTCAATAAAGAAAAAAATGTGGTGCTAGTCAAATGGTTAGATACAAAGACTGTGAAATTAGCCTCCAATTATGTTGGTGCAGGTAATTTAGACATAGTTAGAAGATGGGACAAAAAAGGCTCTTGTTACGTAGATGTTAACCGACCTGAAATTGTCAAAGATTATAATTATGGAATGGGCGGAGTTGATCTAATGGACCAGATGATTAATTATTATCGAATATTTATTAGATCGCGAAAGTGGACATTGCGTGTTATTATGCACATGATAGACTTCGCTCTCACCAACAGCTGGCTGGAATACAGGAAGGACTGCGACAAATGTAATACAACCAATAAGGATCGAATGAAATTTCTAGACTTCAGAGTCAGAGTTGCCGAAAGCCTAATAAATATGGGCAATTCAGTAAGTAGAAAACGAGGAAGACCAGCATCTTCATCTCCTAAGCCTTCTATTTCAACATTTAAAAGACGAGGAGAGACGAGACCATTTTTGGAAATACAAACGGACAATTTTGGTCACATACCGGAGTTTGATTCTAAGAAGGAGGCTACTAGGTGTAAAAACACAGATTGTAATGGACGTAGTCATGTGTTCTGTACAAAATGTAAAATACATCTGTGTTTAATTAAGGCTAGAAACTGTTTTGCAGCTTTTCATGAACAATAAATATGTAATAATAATTACTTTGTAGTAAATATATTTTTAGTGTTGAGTTTATATTTAAGACCATATGTACATACATATGTACAATAAAAAAATTTTTTTAAAAGCTACACAAGTTTTTTCATTTTATCTTACTAATTGAAGACTTTTGAAATATAAAAACACATAAGATTTTTTTTTTGAAAATAAAAAAGTCAGGTCTTAAAGGGTTAAGTGGAACGGTAAGCTTTGAATCTGAATTGGTAGTTTGGAATGGTAAAGTAAGCGTCTAGGAATTCTACAAGTCTCTCCTTAAGGATCCTCTCGTAGACTTTACCTAGGGTGCTTATTAGCGAAATAGGTCTATGTGATTAAGAGTTAGTTGGGTTTTTTTCTGGTTTGGGAGTCATAACTGTGTTGGCCACCTTCCATGAGGTTGGAAAGTAGTTCAGCGTGAGACATGCATTGATTATATTAGTGAGCAGCGGGATTACATTCTCTGGAAGTTTTTAGAGCTATCTTCTGTGGATGCTATCTGGGCCAAAAGACGAGTGTTTACCTAAGTTAGACACTCTGCCTAACGGTATCCTTTGTCACAGGAGCGACCATCTGATGAGGATGGGGCCTATGTAAGCCTGCGGGTAGTAGAATGTATCTTTCACTCTAGACATTTGACTGCCAATACCTTTCTTATCAATCTAATCCAATTATTTGCTTCTGTTATAGCTAAAATAATAAAAATAACTTTCAACGGCAATCTTATCGAAGCTGATTTGGTTGAACACAGTCTGGCCATCTATTTTACAACGCCTAGTCTGTATTTTGTGTGGTTGTAGTAGGTAATGGTTTCCAGTTTCTAAGTTTTCAGATTTCTAAGTCTAGCAATCGTCAAATCAAACCTAACACTCCATTTTACAATATTCCGCAAAAGTTTTTATCCATATCTTTATTGCAACCCATTGTTTTTAATTGTTAATTTTCCGCCACACCGAGGTCTGCAACCGCTTTATATACGAGTACATAATATATATTTCAAAAGGTCGATTTCATACCGACAAGCTAAAACTTGTTTTAATCGATGAATTATTATGCCAATATGCAATGTTTAAAAGTTTATCAAATATTTTTTGACTTATCTTAAATATAAAATGCAAATAAATAATTAGACTTGCTGAAAAAGCCAACTTTAGAACTTTTCGACACCATTTTTTATTAGATTGGAAATCGAATTAAAAAAAATATCAAATAGTTTTAACACTGAAAAGTCGGAAGGGCCAATCTGGCCCCTGTTGCGATTTGAAGTTATTGTAGTTTTTTTTTGGGGCAATAACAATTTCATATTTTCTGACTTGTAATATTTTATTGCAAATCCTTATTTATAACAAAAGAATATTATTTATTAAACAGTTTCTCTAACAAACCTACCATAGAAGCCTGAAGAGGCCAAACTGGCTCTGTGTCAGTTATTATCGTTTTTTTCTTCGGAAAATCGACGATTTTTTCATTTAACTTTTTGTAAAAAGGGTAAATTTTTATTTATGTACTATTTGCTTCCAGAAGGTCTTTTGTTATATCGTGTTTGTTCTCCTTAAGGTTTTTTGTTTATCGTGCGCTTTATTAGATTCTGCTGATTCTCATTTCTGGAATATCGAAACATTTGTTCAATTGTGAAAATTCAGGACGACTGTAAAGATCTCTCGAGGTGGACTATCAGAACTTGAACTTCTTGAAAAAGTACGCATAATAGAAGAAGAAGATGAGGAATACGTACCACTACAAAATAGTGATGCAAGTGACTCTGATGCTTCAGATCAGTTAGAAAGTTTTACGGTATAAGAGTAATCAATTAATAAAAAAACTGCTTCTACTTCTCAACAACGCGATTCAGCTTATATTATTATGAATTCACGTGTATCTCAGTCAAGTCGCAAGGAAAAAGAGGTCAACAAATAAAAGCTATTTCAATCGGAGACAGAAAAATTAGAAAGACGGAACAACATGAAAAGTTATTTGTTCTGGATCAGTACTTGGTAAGATTATGATTTTAGTTTCTTTATATTCATTGAATGTTTAAAATATTTCAATCGGAGACAGAGGAAACTCAAAGACGGAACAACATGAAAAGTTATTTGTTCTGGATCAGTACTTGGTAAGATTATGATTTTAGTTTCTTTATATTCATTGAATGTTTACTGTCATTATAGGTTGCCGCGCTCAGCACAATATTTGTAGAGAGGAATCATGTCATACTTCGTATGCAAAATGGAACGTACAGAATACTTGTGTGATAAGTCCTTGGTATCTTATAATCTATGAAAGTATGTTGCATCATATACAAAAACGCACTATTACATTATACCGATGTTTAAAAAATAACACATAGACAGTAGATTTAAAGGAACTGGAGACTGTCCTTGCTATTATGTACGCAAAGGAGTCTACGACGTCAAAAATTTCTCAGCTAACACCTTGTGGTTAATAGTATGGGATCCTCAATTTTTTAGGTAAACTATAATATGACACAGATTCACGAATATTATAAAAAATTTGCTCTGGCCTCTGCGGTTTGAAATGGATTTATAAAAAATAGTGGTGCATGTTACAAACTACAGTATTGTGCGAATTAATGGAATCATAGGCTGTTTTAATGAAAAAACAGTTTATTTAGTAAAAAATTATATTTTGACAAAACTATAAAGGTAAACTTACATCATTCAGTAGGAAATATGTCCCCCTTTGGCAGCAATTACTGCTTTTACCCGTTTTGGCATAGATTCTATGAGTTTCTGGCAGTTGTCAGATATCCTTTCATCTCGATACCAAACCTGAATGGCCGCTTCTATCATTTTTGTTTTAGTGGTACAGTCGATTTTTCGCAGTCTAGCTTTGCAAATGGCCCATAAATTTTCAATGGGGTTGAGGTCGGGCGAATTACCGGGCCAATCTAAAACATTAATCTTCTTATTTTTGAAAAATGCCATCATTTCCTTTGATTTGTGACAGGGAGCAGAGTCCTGTTGAAGAATCGCTCCTCCTTGGGGTTGACATTTTTGGAGTTGTTTGTCCAAATACTTTTCCAACATGGATTTGTATTTTTGGCTGTTCATCATGCCTTCAATTGGCACCAAAGATCCAACCCCATGTATGAAAAACATCCCCAAAACATTTTCTTGACTGGATGTTTTACGGTTTGATCAATATGAGATGGTGTAAGCTTTTCATTGTCAGACTTCCTGACGAATTTCGACCGCTGTCCCTGAACTATAAAGTGGGTTTCATCTGTAAATAGGACTTTTTTCCAGTCGCCTACAGTCCAATTAGAGTATTTTTTGGCCCACAGTAGCCTTTGTTTCTTCATTCGTTCAGTTAGAAGCTGTTTTTTCTGTGGACGAATTGCACTTCTACCATTCTCCAAAAGTCTTCTACGAACAGTTGAGTCATGAATCACTATAGCTGATGCTGCTAGATCTTGTTGTAGGTCTTGGCTTGATTTTCTTGGGTCCGATTTGCTCTTTCAAAGTAAAAATCTATCATCTGCTGGTGTTGTTCTTCTCTTTCTTCCACATTTTCCTAACCTTTTCACATCCACTGATCTTGTTTCTCGTTAACGCTTCAAAATTTTGCTTACTACCCCCTGACTCACTCCACACGTTCTAGCAATCTCTCTTTGTGACCTACTAGTATGTTTACTCGACGTGAAAATCTTTTCACGCTACCTAGGCATAATATCCATGTTGGAATAAAACCAAAAACAACACAAAATAGCACAAAAACCCCCAAAACAACACAAGCTTGGTAAGAAATGACCTAAAACACACTCAAACACACCAACACACAGTAAGGTTATGTTTTCAATGCTTGGTCAGCTGTCAACTGTGTAGATAGTGTTGCCAACTGTGAATATTGAAAAAATGAAAAAAAAATTCACAGTGATTCCATTAATTCGCACAATACTGTACAAATAATATATTAAAAAGTAATAATGTTTAAAATGTGTTCTAAGCTCTAACCGTCACTGTCGATGAAGAACTACTGTTTTGTAAAGCCAGGTTCACACAGTACATATCAAATAAGCTGGATAAGTTTGGCATAAAATTTTGGCTTTTGGCTTGCGTAAATTCAAAATATGTTGTCAATGGTTACCGTTATACTGATACTGATCATCTACGTAATAAAGATATAAGTGTAGGTCAACACGTTGTTTTGCATATAATGGAAAGTCAACTGATAAATGGCATAAATATTACGATAGATAACTATTACTCATCAATGAAATTGGCCAAGGCATTGTAAAAGAAATAAAAGTCTTGTGGGTATTTTAAATTATAACAGAAAGAAGTTCCTCTAAGCGTAAAGTGTAAAAATAAAGAATTGTATGTTACCTATATATTTCAGAGCGACGAAAAAATATTGCATATCAAGGAAAGAGTCACAAAAATGTCATCTTGTTGATCTTGTTACATTAATCAGTGTATGTTGCTGTGGCAAAAAAACTCTGTAAGTGTAAACTGTAAAACTGTAAGTGTTTATAATCAAACCAAATATGTGGTTGATGTAGTACACAAAATGGCGCGTCTTTAAACTAGAAAAGTTGCTTTAAAACGATGGCCTATGCACCTGTTTTATAACATTATTAATTAGGTACAATAAATGCTTGGATTATTTATAAAGAAGTAACTGGAAGTTAACTCAGTTGTCGAAAGTTTATTTTTCAGCTAGGTAAAGAATAAATGGGTCCATACCATAACAACTAGCAATATTACTATCCAAAAACAAAAATATTTTGAAAAGAAAAGCATACTTTTAATCAGTGCCTCTGCTGTAAAAACGCAATGGGTCGCAAATATCAAAAACTGCAAACTGTATAGTATTTCAAATGTTTCAACAATGAAAATAAAAAGCAAAATCTACTATTTCGAAATGCAGGAGGAAGAAAACGGTATCCCTCAAGGTTCTTTCAATTCTGCAAAGTTTCTTACAAAAACTCGAAAAGTGGTCTCGCGATACTGGTTTTCAATTCTCGGTTACAAAAACCGTTGGTATGGTATTCTCAAAAAAGAACTTTTTAAATAATCCCAATCTCAAATTTTTCAATACATTGTTATCCTTCAAATCATGTCTAAAATTCTTAGGTATGTGGTTTAATAATCAACTTACTTGGAACGAACATATTAGACAATTAGTTTTGTCAGAAAAAACTTAACCTAATGAGAACACTGTCAAATATATATTGGGGCTTTGATCTCTTCTACCTTACAATCCACAGAATACTGTCAAATAGATATTGGGGTTCTAATCTCCCTACCTTACTTACAATCTACATAACTCTAATTAGATCAAATTCTTACGCCTCTGCTTTCTCCATATTGTTAAAACAGATAGACTTTATTCACAACACAGCACTTAGACTCTCTCTTGGTGCATTTCGAACGTCACCGGTGCAAAGTTTATATTCTGAAAGTAGGAAGCCTTCATTATATCACCGCCGAATTTCCTTAACACTATCACACGCAACGTCAATAGCCTCAAATGTGAACAAACCTCTATTTAATAATACATTCACCAATAAATATATAAATCTCTTTACTAATAGTACTAAACATAAGCCTTACTATGAGCGAGTACGATGTTACCTGAGATGTCTTAATATCGAATTTCCAATTGCCTTTCCAATCAATATTAAAAGCCCCTCTCCTCTTGGATAAATAATACCCCAAATATAAATACTGGTCTAACCCAATACGACAAACATATTAACTGTCACGCAGAGATTAAAAATAATCTAGATCTAATTCTCCGTCAGCATTACGAACATTATTATAAAATCTTCACAGATGCATCTAACTGTAATAAAGGAGTAGGTGCTGCATTCGTTACTCCAAGCGATTTATATTAATTTCGTCTTCTAACCTTCTTTTTGATTTTCTCTGCTGAGCTCTATACAATGTTTAAAGCTATCATGCATATGAAATCTAATAACATTCCTAACTCTGTTATCTTAAGTGACTCACTAAGCGCTCTTCAAACCCTTAAACAGATCTATCCTAAAAGTCCCCTTGAGAAACTGATAAAACTAGAACTCATGCAGGCTCAAGAAAATACTAGGAGTATCAGATTTCTGTGGATTCCATCCCATATTGGCATTGCTGGCAACGAAAGTGCGGACCAGTGCGCGAGTAAAATTGCTAAATGTGCCGATATAGAAAAAGCTGAGTATCGAAATAACAAGAGTGATATAAAAGCACCGATTAGAGGCCTTTGAGATGTGGATATCTAGAAGATTATTTAAAATTTCCTGGACAGATCACATAACAAATGTCGAAGTATTAAATAGAATGGGCAGAGAACGAGAATTGCTGCCAATAATAAAAAAAACTGCTTATCTGGGTTATAGATTTCGAAATTCCAAGTACCAGTTCTTAAAGCTTATTATGAAAGGGAAGATAGAAGGAAAACGAGGCATCGGAAGAAAGAAATACTCATGGCCTAAAAACATAAGGGATTGGACAAATCTCGATGCCTATGCACTTTTTAGAGCCTCACAAGATCGAGAAGAGTATTCCAGAATTGTCGCCAACATCCACTAATTGGATATGGTACCATAAGAAGAAGAAGATATAAAAGCTTTTATAAAGAACCGAGTTTTGTGCAAGTGAAAAAATGAATGGCAATCTTCTCAAATATCACTGAAGCAAATTAAAAATGACGTTAGAGATAGTGCCAGCACTCCTGACCACGGCCAGTAAGACGAAATTTGGTTAAGTCCCCACTTCCATGCGAAACGCATTGTACTATGCACTGTATAATTCCACTTACAATAGAACCTTTCTGCCTTTACGTGAATCTGACTTTGCCTTCGCGCAGCTCCATATTCAGGAGTGTTTGAACTATCGTTACACATTGGGAACCCTCAACCAGAACCAGAAGAGAACAATTGGTGATAACGAGATTACGAATTGGACACACGAGACTTACTCACTCATATTTATTGTCCAAAAGTGATCAACCTATTTGTGAAACATGTAATGTACAAGTTACCGTTAACCATTTATTAATTGAATGCCATATATTTGCCAATTTTCGTGTTACATTTAACATACCTAACAGTTTAAGTAATTTATTAGGCACTAATTTTTCAGCTAGTAATATTGTAAATTTCTTAAAATCTATAGGAATATTGTATAAACTCTAATTTTGTAATTCTGTAGCCGCCGTTAATAACCATTATGGTGGATGCAACTGTAATTTCTAAATAAAAAAAAAACAAAATCAGATTCTATCGCCTAGAGCTGATAAAATTTCTTTAAACTAAGTTTTTATTGATTTAAGAAATTGGGGTATGCTAAGCCAGACTTTCTAGTGTTAAAACACTAAATAATAATTATACTTTTAACTTTATATTGCAAAAGTTAGTTTAAAAAACCTGTCAAACAAATTGATATACCGTTACATTTCGGGATATATAGACATGACGAACTGTCTCAGTTTTAATGTCCAAAACAAATTGATTTTTTCTTACCCATAAGATCAGTTCTATTTAAGTCAAAAGAGTCTGATGCTACTATATTACATTAAAGAGTTTACATAAAAAAATCAAACGATTTCTACCTGGCGAAATCGAATTTAAATTTTGACCACCGTGCTTTCTAAAACTTGCGAAGCAAACAGCTTGATAAATAACTCGACAAGGGAATCTAAGATTGCATTCCACATGTCGTTTATCATGGTCAAAATTCGTAGTGAATTCAATTTCTGGTACTCCAAACGGAGTAAAGAAATAAAATATAAAGACGGTACTAGATTTTTGTTTTCATACAGAGCGGCGGCAACTGTTTATACGTATTTCGACCTCTTAGATCTCGTCAGAGTAAACCATTAACCAGATAGATCACATCCTGATAGATGCAAGGCACTCTTCCGTCTCATAGACGTCGGAAGCTACCGAGGCCCAAACATTGACAGTGACCACTTTCTTATAATGGCAAAAATCAGAGGAAGAAGATAAACACACGAAACAAGACAGAATTAATGTTGATATTCTGCGCATTAAAACCGTTGCGAGAGAGTATAGGAGACAAATGGACGAGGAAATGGAGAGGCTGGAGGTGGGGGAAAATATAGAGGAACTGTGGACAAAATGTAAAAACATAATAACTGAGAAAGCAACAAAAATATTGGGGAAAACCAAACCAGTTAAAGAAAACGAATGGTTTGACAAGGAGTGCCAAGAAGCAACAGATAACAAAAACAGGGCATACCTAAAGACAAATCAAGCTGGATGCACAAGAAGAGCAAAGGAAGAATACCGGACACTAAGAAGAGAAGAAAAACGATTACATAGAAGAAAAAAAAGACAATTTGAGCAAAAGCAATTGGAAAGCACAGAATGGCTAAGAAATCAAAATGAAACTCGAAAGTTCTACAGAAATCTAAACAAAATGCGCAAAGAGTTTAAGCCAAGAATAAGGAGCTGTAAGGATGTAGAAGGAAACATCCTAAATGATACGGCCTCAATCCTAAACAGATGGGTTGAATTTTTCGATGCAAAATTTAATGGCCATCATATCGAAGAAGCAGATAACACCCTAGCAAATCGAAATGATTGGAATCCTTTCAACCCAAACGAAAGACCACCTACCATCGAAAACGTTGCCCAAGCCATTAAAAAGCTTAAAAATAATAAATCACCAGGAGTTGATCAAATTTGCAGTGAGCTCTACAAGAATGGTGGCGATGCCCTACTACAGACACTGCATAAGCTTTTACTTCTTGTTTGGCATAATGAGACCATGCCTTGTGAATGGTCTCAAGGCGTGATATGCCCGTTACATAAAAAAGGTGACCAGCTCCAGTGTGACAACTATAGAGGTATAACCCTGTTAACAACTGCTTACAAAATACTAGCAAATATTCTCTACGAAAGGTTGCAAGTTTACACAGTGGGCATAGTTGGTAAATATCAAGTTGGATTCACTCCAGAAAAATCAACAATTGACCAGATTCATTCAATAAGACAGATTCTCGAGAAAACATTAGAATTCAATATTGAAAACCATCACCTATTCGTCGACTTCAAGGCCGCATACGACAGTGTCAAGAGAACAGTGCTATACCAATCAATGCATGAGTTTGGTATACCAGAGAAACTTATCCGACTAACGAGAATGACAATGTCTAACTTAGAAGCCACTGTTAGAATACAGGGAGAGAGTTCTAGATCCTTTGAGATAAAGGATGGACTCAGACAAGGAGATGCTCTGGCTTGCCTCCTATTTAATATTGCCTTAGAAAAGGCAGTCCGAGATACACGAATTAGGGATGGCGGTACTATTTACAATAGATCGATACAAGTCTTAGCATATGCTGATGACATTGACATATAGGCTAGCAAGCGAGATGTTGAGCAATATCTCCTAGAATTGGAAACAGCGGCGAAACAGGTCGGTCTAGTCATCAACGAAGACAAAACCAAGTACATGTTGGTTACAAAAGATTCGATAGCAAATGAGGAACGAGAAACAGTCTTTGGAAAGTCATACCTTTGGACGTGTTGAATAAATCAAAAATGAATAAATCTTATAAATAGGGCATACTTATGGACTCCAAAAGCATTTCCACTCAAGAAACATTCAAAGAAGAACTAAAATTATTATATACAAAACATTGCTGAGGCCGGTCTTCACATATGAAGCAGAAACATGGACTCTAGTGCAGAAAGATAAAAGACTTTTGGGAATCATGAATTTGTTGCTTGTGTGAGTCCATTTCAAATAGGTAAAGAAAAAATAAATCAGACTTACTCACAATCAATTTAATTTAACTATCCGACGACCGGTTTCGCTTTCTACAATATGCAAAGCATCTTCAGGTCTCGGTACAAAGTTAAACAAATGCTGAAATGATAAAAACCCATATTAGGGTGTTGTCTAATAAAGATAAAACATTAGATGTTATAAATTACAATAATTATGCCAATATTACCTGTCTGTGGTTTTATTTAAATGATTGAGTTGAAAAAGGTATAAATATTTTTAAAAAAGTTAAAAGGACAAGGTAAGGCCCACAAGTTGTCATAAAATCTCTTCTATTGGAATAAATTAATGAATGAGCAAATAAATAAATGAAATAAAATAAAATTACTTACATGCCGGTACTCTATTAATAGATGGATGGTAGAACATGTTTAAAACTACTGTATATTGTTGAATGGAGAACTCAATACTATTATTGCAGTTGTTTGACAGTAAACGGGGAGTTCTTGAGGAGGTAGATTTGATCCAATGAATTTGAGATGTGTGTGAGATTGTTTGTTAAATGCAAGTGGTGTAATATATTATTGTGTTATTGAAAGTTATTTATATTTATTCCAGAGATATATTTTTGAAATGTGTGTTATTTATTGAGTAATTGTTTTATGAAGGTGACATTTATGACAATGAATAAGTGTAGATGTAAAATTGTGTGGGTGTGCAATTATTTCCAAACTTGTAGTTATCAAATTACTTTGATAAAGTTCTATTGGCAATGTGTTAATTATTGGAATGGTCAAGTGAATAAAATGAATAAAATGGTAAAATACAAACACTTAAGGATAATTTAAACACACTAAAAACAGAAAACACTTAGAAGGGACGAAACAAACATTGAATTTAAAAGGGGAAGGACTTTAAATCACTACATCATAGTATTTGGCACAATGAGTTTTTTGTTGTTGTATCATTAGATTTTAGTGGTAAATTTTGACAGATGTAGGTTAGCATGTGACAGTTCTTCTTCTGTTTCTCAATACTGTAAGTTAAGTTCTCTAGTTTCATAAAATATGCTGTTATTAATAATGAATGTCTATGAGCCTGTTTCAATTTAGATATATCAAAAGTAAATTGATGTGTTTAATATTGGCATATTTTAACAATCTTTAATTAATCAAATTTAGTGTAAAAAATATGGTTAATTGAAATTGAAATACATCCTACAAAATACCTAACTAAGTCTGATGTTTAACTTAATGATCCATTTAAAATAAATTCTCTGGCAACTGAACATGTACATTTAATAATCAAATGTATAATAAGTTTGCAAGGTTTTATTTTTAATTTGAAATTGATATAGGTATGAGTTATCTGTCCGGGTATTTTTTAATTATTAAGAGATATTTTCCAAAATCTGATATATTAATATCTAATATACATCCAAAGTAACAAATGGATAATTATTGTTGGTAAATAATTTGTGAGTGAGTTCAAGAAATTGACTGAATTATAAAGCATTCAATAATTAGTTGGCAGTACTAATATCCGACAGTTGGGACCGGAAATTGTTATAGGAACAGGTAGAATGATCGTGTATTTAAACCGGTATCAGGTAAATTTATTCTTATTTCAATTTTCGGTGACCTACGAACAGATATACCTCACACCTACATGGACAATGGTGAGTTTGTACAATTGTTTTAAGTAACACTTTAAAAATTTTTTTTCATTAATAGCTGTTTGTGAAAATTAATATTTATATTTGAAATGTAAATTTGTGTATAATTGTAATTAGTAAAGATGTATTCAATTAATATAGCTAGTCTGAATGATTAACATATTATTTTTGATGATACTCAAAACACGTGTTGAGTTTGAAATCATATTTTTGTTAGATGAGTATATTTCGGAACCAGATGGAATGCAATAATAATTGTGGGTTAAATAAGTTGAGGTACCATACCAGTTCAATACTGATATTTAATGTAGTTTTAGGAAATTGTTTCGGTAGTATGTTAGTTTTTTTTTTTTTTTTTTTTCTTTACCTACTTTTGGGAATATTTGAGCGTAAAATACTCCGCAAAATATTTGGAGCTGTAAACGACCAAGGGCAGTGGCGCAGAAGATATAATTTTGAATTGTATCAGCTCTTTGATGAGCCAGATGTCATAACGTTCATTAAAACACAGCGACTTAGATGGGCTGGACACATAATACGAATGCCAGAAAATACCATTGCTAAAAAGCTAACCACAGGAACACCTGTAGGAAAAAGAAGCAAAGGCCGACCGCGAATTAGGTGGTTAGATGGAGTAGAAACCGACTTACGAATATTAAAAATCAGAAGATGGCAACATGTTGCCAAAAACCGAACAGAATGGCGACGAATCTTAGAGCAGGCCAAGATCCACAGAGGATTGTCGAGCCAAAGATGATGATGATGATCTCGTCAGAGTAGTATAGCCACCTCTCTGAATCGAAACAAAATCTATTCACGTCTTAAACAATAAATATAATATACGGGTGTAACTACACCATCTAATAACAAAAACAGAAATCAACCGATTTCTGCCTGGCGAAATCGAATTTAAATTTTGTCCACTGTGCTTTTTAAAACTTGCAAAGCAAACAGCTTGATAAATAACTCGGCAAGGGAATCTAAATTGCATTCCACATGTCGTTTATCATGGTCAAAATTCGTAGTGAATTCAATTTCTGGTACTCCAAACGGAGTAAAGAAATAAAATATAAAGACGGTACTAGATTTTTGTTTCAATACAGAGCGGCGGCAACCGCTTATACGTATTTCGACCTTTTAGATTTCTTCAGAGCGGTATAGCCACATCTCTGGATCGAAACAAAATCTGTTCCCATCTTAAACAATAGTAATAAAATAACTATATACGGACGAATTTACGCCATCTAGAAAAAAGGAGAAATCAAACGATTTCTTCCTGGTGAAATCGAATTCAAATTTTGACCACCGTGCGTTTTCAAACTTGCAAAGCAAACAGCTTGATAAATAACTCGGCAAGGGAATCTAAGATTGCATTCCGCATGTCGTTTATCATGGTGTTAATAATGATTCTCCCATGATTTCTTATTTTGTTATTAGATGGCGTAGTTACGTCCGTATATAGTTATTTTATAACTATTGTTTAAGACGGGAATATTATTTTGTTTCGATCCAGAGAGGTGGCTATACCGCTCTGACGAGATCTAAAGAAGTGAAAATACGTATAAGCGGTTGCCGCCGCTCTGTATTGAAACAAAAATTAGGTACCGTCTTTATATAGTTTACATCAACTTTTGCACAACACCATATATTTATTGATAAAAATTTTTAAACAAATAAAAAAAATCAAATCCAATTTTTTTAACTTATTTATAAATTGCTTTGAATAGGTTCCTGTGGTATACTGTGTAAAAGCTTTTTTCTGCAATATTGCGACATTATATTCTTTTAACTAAAATAATATTTAGCTCGTGCTTAATTAAAATCAATGTGTTTCGAACTCGAAGTGCAAACCTTCCTCATTCTATTTATCCTAAAACTCAACAGTATCATCATAATCATCTTGGTGCTACAGCCCTTAGAGGGCCTCGACCTTCTCAAGCTTTCTACGCCATTCTGTTCTGTCCCTTGCTTGCATTTTCCAGTTGCCGACTCCGATCTTCTCGGCATCTTGTGTTACCCCGTCCATCCACCTCAGCTTTGGTCTACCCCGTCTTCTCATTCCACGGGTTGCGCTGTTAGAATCTTTTTTATCATGTTTGATTTCAGGGCCCGGGCTACATGTCTAGCCCACTGTAGGTGGTTTTGCTTAATTATAGTGGTAATATTTTTACCACCAAACGTATGCTTGTAGATATTCTGCAGTTCAAAGTTATATCTACGCCTCCATATTCCGTTCTCACAGACCGCTCCGAATATCTTGCGTAGCACCTTTCTTTCAAAAATCGATAGAGCGGATTCATCTGTTTTAGTTAGCGTCCATGCCTCTGATCCATATGTGAGAACGGGGACTATCAGTGTTCTATACAGCCTTTTACGAGTTTTTTGAGACAGACGTTTGTTAGCTAAGTACTTTTATAGACACGATAACACCTGTTTGCAATTATTATTCGCCTTTTTATTTCCTCAGATGTGTTATTATTGGGGTTAACCGATGTCCCTAGATATATGAACTCTTTGACTGCTTCGAAGTTTTGGTCATCGATGACTAAATCTGCGTCAGCATTTCCAGCTCTTGCGTTCGTGTTAGTCGCCATGAATTTGGTTTTATTTTGATTTATATGAAACCCCATTCGTTCTACAGCTGCTACTAGCTCGGGTAGTAGTAGGCTTGGAGTAGTTTAGTGTCTAAGGCTGAAATACCCTTTTTGGCTAAAGTAACAGTTTATGAGTCAGTGTTAAGGTCGATTTTGACTTATGGGTCTCAGGTATGGGGTATTTTTTGAGTACGATGAGGTGGAAATAATCAGAAGATTTTATATAAAAAAAATGTTTTCTTGTCCAAGGTATTGTCCTAACTTTATGTTAGATTTGGAGACAGGTATTGCTAGAGTCAGCCTATATACGATGAACTTACATAAAAACTATGTTAAAAAATACTAGGATATACGAATGATAGGTTGCCAAAATTTCTTTTGAAGGAAATGATGAGAGCAAGGTGTGGCTGGTGGAAAGATTGGATGAGCATGGGAGAAAAATTTGGTATTGAGGTTAGGTGTGAATGGGAATAAAGAGATAGCTGGCCTAGTATGATTGAGAAAGAACTGCGGGAAGAAGGAGTAAACATGCATTACCTACTGGAAATGGAAAATTTTTGGGGATATTCGATGGCTCTTTAAATTAAGATGTGGGGTTCTATATTTGAATGATCGACCTGGCAGAAATGATGAAAGAAGATTTTGCTCAATGTGTAACACGAAGGAAAGGGAAGATGTGATACATTTTTTGGGAAAATGTTCGGTGTTGAGACATATTAGGTTAAAGTGGTTGGGTAGACATGAACTTAGTAGAGTGGAAGTAGTTACTATGATGAGACAGGGCAAGGCTGAGTTAGCAGGTTATTGTAGGGAGGCATGGGTGTATAGGTATGAGTTAGTGAGCCTATTTAACTACTAAATCTATTAGCGTGGTGTTATATTAAAATTAGGATTAATAATTTGTTTGCTTATATCTATTATCTATTTATCTATCTGGTCTATCTTGACTAATATTGTTATTATTATTGTTACTATTATTATTGTTGTATCTGCAGCTTTCACTCCTCAAAGGAATATTCAATCTTTTCAATTGTAATCTATACCTCACTGTTATACATTGTTATTATTGTTAAGTCTAGTGCGAAGTGTTACTTAGTAGGATATATACATTTAGTTTATTACTAACATTTATATGAATATTTACATAATTTATTTTTTATTTATTTTAATGGCCTTGTTAGATAGAATAAGCCTTTGTGTAATTTTTTGTATATTAATTAGGGAATATTTGTTTGCCAACCCTCCTGATGGCATGTGCCAAGGAGAACAAATGTCACTAAAAGTATTGTATTGTATTTTTTTTATATTGAGAAATAAAATACATTATTGATTGATTGATTGCTACTAGCTCGGGTATGATTTCGGCAGTTCTCGCCCTGGTTCTTGTACTAATGTCCACGTCGTCTGTGTATGCTAAAATTTGGACTAATCTATTAAATTTTGTTACCCTGCTATCTAAATTAGCATCTCGTACAACTTTTTCTAAGACGACTTGTTTATGGATTTTTTATACTGACTTTTACGACATAAAATTAAAATACAATTGCACATTTTTGGTGTTATTTAAATTCGATGTAAAGTTTTTTAAAAAATTGCCTCGAAAAACACGAAAATTGACGGTCTTTCATTTTTAATTGTTTATTTGCATTTTACGCTTTAAGTTAGCATTGTGCGAAAAAATCACAAGAATAACTTTAATCCTAAAACAACTAAGATTTAAAAAGTTTGTTTAAAGCAAAAAAAAATATAATTTGTTGTAAAGAAAATTAGAAATGAGAAAAAAAAGAAAATTAGAATATCTCGGACATATTACAGGTGGAGAGAAATACACCTTGCTCCAACTGATTATGCAGGAAAAGATCCAAGGAAAGAGAAACATAGCGAGGCGTAGAATGTCATGGCTGCGCAACCTGAGAGAGTGGTACGGATGTACATCAAATGAACTTTTCAGAACAGCCGTCTCAAAAGTCTGAATAGCTATGATGATTGCCGACCTCAGCCGCGGAGATGGCACTTGAAGAAGAAACAAGATAATTTGTTCAAAAATTGCTATAAATAAATAGTTACTCGTGCTAAACTTTCAATAACCTTTTAAACATAGCATATTGGCATCCTAATCTGTCAATAAAAATAATTTTGAGCTTGTGGTTGCAATAAAGTTATGGATAAAAACTCTTTAGGATTTTATAAAATGATGTTTTATGTTTAAACTGAGGATTGCTTAAACTGAAAGATAATAATTTTTCCATGAGTATTCAAGATTTTAAAACGGCAATTTTTGCGTTTTTTCGGACCTTAACCCTCTAACTGGTAAGAGGTCCCTGAGGGCCCCTTCGCTTATTGTTTATTTAAGCCGCAGGTAAAAGTCAGGTAGCCGCAAACTGTTTTGAATCTCCCCCACTAGTTCGTCTAGAGACGTTTCAAATGCATTCTAAATTCATTAAACCTTATCGTTACATTTTTGTCTCAGTTTTCTGCGACAGGTCGAGGTGAACACAGAACAATTATCTCTCATTTAAAAATTTTTTTCGACGTAAAATTATGATACTACAAATAATCTAAATTTAGTGAAAACATTTTTTTATGAGTGGTTTAGAGCTTCAAGTTTCACTATATATTGTAATTATTACAAAACAAGTATTCTGAGTGTGCTTTAGAAGCGAAAATAAAAAGGGTTCCTGAGGGACCCCTTGCCGGTTTATGTGAAGTTTCGTCTCACTTTGTTGTGATTGTTGTGTTGTGTTGTTGTGCTATTGTTTACCAACTTTCATCAGTTATTTGTTTATTTTGCTTCTGGAAATGGCAGGCAATAACAGCTGGAGACAGAAAAAGTTTAATTTGTCGGTAATGACCGAAGATGAAATCCAAGAACTTATGGACTCTGTTGAAACGGATTCGTCAGGTGATTATAGCAGTGATGATCCAGACATCGACCCAGATTACGAGCAGGATGAGATCGCTCCAGATGACATGATAACAGAGTGTATCCGTGAAATGCAAGCAGGTGAAACAAGCGACTATTTTATTCAAAATGTGAACATGTCGCTAAATATCAGTGACATAGAAACACCTGCTGCATCATCAACAATGCTAACGGCGGTGCAAATCGAAGCTGACGAATGTGTCGAATCTTTAAAAAAGGAAGAGGCTGGGCCGTCTAGATGTATGAAAGCAATTCCATCTACTTCAGTCGCCGATGTCGCACATGCTGCAAGTTCTAAGCCAAAGAAACGACCCCGTTCGCCATTACCTATAATGGAAGATTCTGGACCTTTGATCACGCCTTCTATTGGTGGTTTTACTGGGAGAGGTAATAGTTATATATTCATACTTTAGCAATAGTGTACTATTTTTATTCTCATTTCAGCTATTCAGGATATCAAAAAAGATTCGGAACAATTTACCAAAGTAACGTGGCGTAAGCGATCAATGAGCTTGCATGTAAACGAAGTAGCTTTCCAAGGAGATGTACGGTTGCCATCGTCAATAAAAGAACTGGAAACACCAATAGAACTCTTCAATTATTTCTTCACAAAAGAGATTATTGATTTGGTGGCCAATGAAACGAACGATGCAGCTCGTCAAGAAAATATCAATACAAAATTCGCCGCGAGTGGTGAGGAGATTCGGAAATTTATCGGAGTGTTGATGTACATGTCGATTTATCGATACCCTAATCTAGAGAGCTACTGGAGCAAAAACGCGTTCGCCCCCATCCAGAAGACAATGCCTGTAAAAAAGTTTATGGCAATAAAGAAACACTTATCGTTTCAAGATGAAAGGCAGCGCATTCGAAAAGGTCAGCCAGGCTATGATCCACTGTTTCGCATCCGGAAATTGGCTGATAAGGTCAACAATCGTTTTGATTCGATTCCAAAGACGGCTAGATTGTGTGTTGATGAGCAGATGTGTTCGACCAAACTCAAGCATCATCTCCGTCAATATATGCCAAATAAGCCGCACAAATGGGGCATCAAACTGTTTGTGCTTTGTGATTCTCACGGTTACGCATATCGTTTTGAAATTTACAACGGTGCAGGCGACAATATAATTCTTCCTGGCGCACCTGATCTTGGAAGTACATCAAACGTTGTTGTACGTTTGTCACAGACCATACCTAGCTTTTCTCATCACATCCTTTACTTCGACAATTTCTATACGTCTTTACCTTTGTTAGTTTATTTACGTGCAAGAGGAATCTATAGCCTTGGTACAATACGGACAAACAGAATCCCAAACTGTAAGCTTCCGTTGGATAAGGATATCAAAGATGAAGAAAGAGGATATTCTGTTGAATATGTTGGATCTGCGTACGGTGTTGATTTCAGTACAATTTTATGGAAAGATACCAAGAACGTGCGGCTGGCATCGACTTACGTTGGCATTGAGCCGTTTTTGAGAGCAAATCCAAATCAACATATTGCAAAAGTACCACGATATGATCGAAAGAAAAAGAAATACATCGAAGTCAACTGTCCGCAGATCATTCGCGAATACAACAGACATATGGGAGGAGTCGATCTGATGGATGGATTGATGGGTCGCTACCATATTAGAGCGAAGACACGTAGTGCAATGGTTCGAATTTTCTACCACTTGATCGATATGGCTGCAACAAACGCTTATATTTTGTACCGTCGCATACATGCTGAAAAATGTAATGATTCGAGCAATATCTCAGCGGAACATGAAAAGTTGTTGCAGCTACCAGAATTCAGAGAACAAATTGCTGCTGCTCTCGTTGTATTCAGTGAAAAACGTGTACTTGGCCGACCTTCAACATCAAAATCACAATCGAGCTCACCGCAACCAACTACTTCTGGCATTGGAAAAAAAGCAAAACATCCCATTGATGACATTCGCTTCGACGGTATTGATCACTTTCCACTTTGGCTCAACAAAGAGAGTGGTAAAAAAAATGTAAACTTTGCAAAGTGTCAAAAACTCAATGTATGTGTAGCAAATGTGATCTTCACTTATGTTGTTCTAATGCCAAAAACTGTTTTTATAATTATCACCATAAAAAATAGTGTACACACTTTCTTTTCCGTTTGTTTTTAAGTTTATTTTAATAAAATCCATTCAAATGAATAAAACGCTATTTTTAACTTAAACCGGCAAGGGCCCCCTGAGGACCCCTTTACCTGTTTTTACCTGGAAGCCAAACAAAAAATGATAATTACATTTTAATAGCTTTTCTAGGTTTCTTAATACATTATTAAACTTGAAAAAAATTCCCAAGTAAATAGAATAATTTTTAGAATCTTGCCAGTTAAAGGGTTAATTTATTTATCACTTGTAAACGACGTATTTGGAGAAAAGTTCCTAGGATCTTTCTTGCTCAGAATGAGCAAATTAACCTAAAAACTTGCACCGTACAAAAACAATTTTAGCAATTTGTTAAAAAAAGTTGTTTAAATAATTTTTGACCACAACTTTTTCTTGGCAACATGTACTTTTGTTATAAGCGGAATATTTCACGTAAGATTGTGCAAAAATATGGAATGCGAATATTTTTACTAGCCATTGCCCCATTCTACCCAGACTAATAATGCACGTTTTTATTTGACCCATATCTATTGTTATCAAAAAGGGCTGTAACTCTTTTGTTTTCGGATTTGCTATGTAATACTGATAGTTATTATATTACTGTCGCGCTTTGTCTCTTGTAATGCACATATGTTATTGTGATGCCCCTTTAATTCGTTTTATATTTGCTGTTCCGTATTGTTTCATGATCTAATAATTTGTGTTGCTACTTTAAGTACATTTCTCGTTTTTTACTTTTGTTCTTTTGCTCACGTAGATCGTATCTGTAGTTTTCATTGTACTTCAAAGCTCTTTATATGTCATATTATGGTTTATTCTTTTTTACGACAGGTTAAGTGCAAGTCCCGCCCATCAATTCATCTTTTTTTCATGTGCTTGGGACTGAAAATTATTACCTGAGGATCTCACTCTCACTCCAGATGGCGAATTCAAACACCATCGGTATATTTAGATTCATAATAAAATAATATAAGTACGAACCGGCAAATTTTGTGAAGTTATTAACTGAAAACTATACAAAAGACAATAAAATTACAAACGAACTGACCTATCAGACGTTCGATGATCAGGAGGTAATATTGCAATTGTATTTCAAACATTTGTCTTATATAACTATATAATCTATTTTAGATATTTAATTTTTTGGATATTTTATATCAAACTGACTAATTAATTATAGCTAATGGTCTACTCTAAGATATATCAGTTATATATGTTAGATGAGAAACTTGTTGCATGAATGTAAAGCAAATTTGCTAATAGCACACAAGTGTACATTGGTTAATGAAATTACGCATATAATGTTGGTTCAGAATCCTTGTAGATTTAAGCTAACATCTCTAAAATATTATTCATTTAACAAAATATTGTACATTCAGATTGTGTCGATAATATTGAAACGTCGATATATATATATAATTACCAAAACAGATAACATAAACCATATAGTTCCCACTGCATTTCCCATTTAATTAGAAACAAAGGCAAATTATGTATTAAAAAAAAAACAGAAGGGTATGCAGACTGAAATTATTTTCATCTAAATTATTTATATTTGGAATAACAAATTAAATGGGTACCTAGTATTATTTTAGACGATTGCCCAAATACTTAATATATTGTACAATAATAGAAACACCATACCATACACTCATTATCAGACCTTTGGTACTCTGCAACTTAGGTAGGAAATTATGCAGAAAAGTCTTTTCGGTTTCTAATTTTGAATTTGTATCCAATTGCGCACTCATATCGTTAGGGAAATTCTTTAATTACAGTTTGATCAATGCACATGCCCCAACTGATGACAAACCAGAGGAAATAAAAAAATAGTTATTAGAAGACCTAGAGCAAGCCTACAGAAGATATCCCAGAAATGGCATTAAGATTGTATTGAGTAATATGAATGCAAGAATAGGACGAGAGCAAGTTTTTATACCCATGATGAGTAAGCATAGCCTACACAACATCGGTAGCGATAATGGATTACGACTTATAACTTAGCAGCAGCACTAAATATGCAGTCGCTAGCACCTATTTTGAACACAAGGATATATACAAGGTAACCTGAACCTCTTCCTGAACATAGACTCAGATCATTGCCTATTGATCTCAACATTAAGGTATAGAATCTCAAACACCAAGTAAAAAAATAAAATTCATAGAAAAAAATGGAATATGCAAAAGCTAAAAGAGACGACAATTGCAGAACGGTACTCGAACAGCATGACCAACGGCTAAGGAATTAAAATATAAATGAAGAAGTCCAGAGAGATATAGACGAATACTGGACGAGAATAAAGAAAGACATTGAAACAGCAGCTAAAGAGGAAATATAAACAGAAATATATATTTGTAAAAATCATTGATTTGACAATGAAAACAAAAATGCAATAAAAGAAAAAAAATTAAGCCTGCCGGTAGATGCTTACCTGACAAACCAAAATACACAAAATAAAAAATAAAACCACCTAAATACGGAAGTTAAATATATAGAAAACCTTAACAGGGAGAAAGAATTCAGTATATTCTATAATAAAGTTAATATCAACAGAAAAGAATTCAATGGAACTACAAGTCAATGCAGAAGACATTAACTCTCCGTTCATCGGGTGTGGTCTGTGAGTGTACGACAAAATAAAAATTTTGGATTATTCTCTCATTTTATTTTTTTAAATTTCTACCTTTTCAGTACCTTCCTATAAACTAAATACCATTAGTTTATTTTATACAAAACTGTTTTTGAAATTTCTGAATAGCTGCTGTAGTCGTGGAAAATACAGTTACTTTGTAGTAATAGGTTCCATCGTTCCGGTGACAGACAGGTAATAGGTTCCGGTAACCTATTACTTTTGTCGCCTATTACCCAAGCTGCAAGCAGCTCCATTTCGCTTGGCTTGCTGTAGTTTCTTGTAGTAATCATAATATCTTTTTCAATAAACGAATACTTTTTAGTATTTATAGTTTATTTTTGTTTCAACCGTGAGTGATAAACATTCTTCATACGTTTGATGGTTGTTAAAAATAAATATTAAACATATACAGCTGACAGAGGCTTAAAAATAGATGATTCAACTACTATACTATACATAAATTATAAATGAAATATTAGATATATACATAACTTATGTAATATAAGGCGAGAGGAAAAAATATTAGTGTATAATATTATTCTATTAAATAACTCGAGAATTTAGTTTTGCATTAACTACAAATAACTACATTAGAATAAGGGCAAGCAAATTCTAATAACATACTATAATAACAATAAACATAGTCTCTGTCTTAATAATCGTACGTGCTTACGGTGGTATTCCCAGCTATTAAGTGGCAAAACATACAGCTCATCATAAATTCGGTGACAATGACCATCCTATTCTGTTACTGATTGAGCGAACGATTCCCATCGTTCCATATTGTCACGGTCACGTTAACATATCGAATGCCGATTCGAATACCATTGCGTTTTACGTTATAGTTACACTGTGACAAAAGTAATAGGCAGTTTGCTGTAACCTATTATTGAGAAAACGAATACTTATTGGTAATAGTGTTATTTATCCGAATACGTTATATAACGCCCATCTTTAAGCTGCTGCATGGCAGTTTGTCCTGACAGACCCCACCCGATCAAATGTGTAACAATATTTGCACTGCTTCTTAGTTGTATTTTTCTTGCAATCTTGTTTCACTTGGCATCCCTGTGCGTTTTTATGAACTGGATTATTTGGTTGTTCCGAGAAAATACGTCAGTTCACTGACTACCGTATCATATATACCGAAGAAAGGAAAAAATGTGATTGCTATTTCCACTGTGCACAGAGATGATCGGATTGAGGAAGATACTGGTGATCAGAAAAAAACCAGAAATAATTAATGTTTATAATTCCACAAAGAGTGGAGTAGATGTTGTAGACAGAATGATCACATCATATAATGTTTCCAGAAATACGAAACGTTGGCCAATGGTAGTAGTTTATAATCTCCCTAATCTCGCAGCAATTAATGCATTTTTAATTTACAAAGGCAACAACCCAGATAGAGAATTTTCCAAAACGCGAAGATTATTCCAAAAAAACCTAGGTATGGAATTGGTACAGGAGAGTATACGACGGAGAGCAATTGACACGCATTTGACAAAAGCTGTGCGTGCTTCGGCCTTGAGACTCCCAGGCATTGAGGTCGTCGTTGTACCAGAGCCCCAGCCAGGTAAGAGAGGAAATTGTAAATATTGCAAAAGACGCAAAACTTGCTTTTTTGCAAAATTTGCAAATCCTGGCTATGTATGGACCACATAATGGCATGCTGCAAAGATTGCTTAGAAAATTTGACTACAAAAGTTTGACTACTGCAGTTTGTGTCCACAATTTAATTTTTTACTTTATAGATGTTTATTGTTGTACTTTGTTTATTTATAATTAAAGTTTTAAATCTTTTTTTTTTTTGCTTTTTTTTCATTATTTAGTCGCTGTTCACAAATTTGAAAAAAATATGCGTTAAAATTGTAAACACTTTTAAAATTTTGATGGTATAAAAGGCAAATATCGAACACAGTAATTAATTAAATCTTGCCCAAGTACTTTCGATCAATAGATCATCCTCAGGGGCATTTCGTCAGTTGTGGCCTATCCGACATGAGCAGAATGTCATACATGTAAATTTGGACATAACAATACAATACACAAAGACAACAAACACTTTAAAATTTTTAAAAATGGAGAAGCTACATGTTATATAGAAGCCGGAGACAAATTCTGTCTCCGGCTTCTGTGAGACAATCCCATTCATTAAATCCTTCTTTATACGACAAATCTTACCCTATTGATTGTTGTACGCCTTGTTTCTCCAAACATCCCTATCTAGAATAGATAACGTACATGACGTATTCAAATTATAACTTTTTGTTCTGTAATTTACGACACAACATAAAACAACAATTTTTATAGGACCATACTAACGCTAAAGTTGGATAGAAAATAACGCAAAACGTCAGCGAAAACTATAGTTTGTAAACGATAATATTTTGCCTACCACAGGGGGCATTAATACGGGAGATAGAAAATTGAGGAAAGAAAACTGCAGGGGTGGAGATAGGGCAAGCAAAATAATCGCTACTGATGCGAACGGCACTCAGGGTTTCGTAGGAGAGCTGGGGTCGTGGATAAGTAAAACATAAGGGCATTGGAATGGGGAACTACAAAAAAATGAAATAAAGGGCTCTTGGGATAAACAAAATAAAAATAAACAAGAAACACCTCAAGGAATTTAATATAGGGCGCCACTTGAGGTGCCTAATTATGCCTATTACAACCACTAGTTGTAACTAGGGAAATAATTAGAAAACAAAATCAAAACATAAAAAACATATCTTTTTCAAATAAACTCAAAAAGGGTTAGCTCAAAAAAAATAAATAAAAAGTTAAGACAACAAAATTTAACATTTATTTATGTGTCACCACAAACAGTTACATGGAGAAATACAAAATTCAAAAACTTACATGTGTCATCCATTAACAAACTCCATTGCTACAAAACTTACAAAATTGCATGGAGGTTAACCTTTAAAAAAAAACAAAACAAATCAACATCAAAAATACTAAAACGAGCTGTCATAAATTAACATTAAATTTAAAAAAAAACTAAACACAAATTGACAGCTTTACTCAAAACCTAAAATTTACAATTTTAAATGTCAACGAAAGCAATTATTATTTTATAAAAAAAATGTCTGTCTTTAGTTTAAAATTTGAACAAAATGTTACCTTAATTCACATGATCACACTTAAGTTTCTGAAACCATAACTGGAACCTGGAACTGAGGGCTCCACTCTCTCTGCATCACGAAAACCTCCATCTCCAAACTGCCAAAAGCCTTGGATAAAAGCAGGAACAAAAAAAAACAAAACGAGGATGTCCTCCAATCCTCACTCAAAACATTAATAATTGAAGCATTTACTGCCACAAAACCAATAACAAACTGCTACATATTCTTCATAACAAAAGACGAAAACAGAACACTTTACAAATTCGACGTGAATTTGGACATAACGCTGAACCGCTCTTGAAAGCTGCTCCAACGAGAGTGAAGAAATTCTATTAAAATTGAACGCATACATACAAACGCTGACATAACAAGACACCACGAAACGACGTACATATCCTTTTGCGACGCATTAAACTTGAAAAGAATTTGCCGAAGTAAAATAAATAAACAACTCTAAAATGGTTTATTTCAACTTGGCCGACCTAAGAAAGAAATGAAAAGATATTTGGGTTTAAATACGTACGAAATATTTTTAGATCTATCAAAAATATATAAGGTGATTTTAATATTTCGTATACGGGGGGACTTTAATATACTTCAAAGAATCATGAAATTGAAAATGCTACAAGCTTCGGAGAGATGATTCAAAAAGGTCTAGGTCTAATCGAATTTTGCCAAGAAAATTACCTCCTCACTACAAATACCTGCTTTTAACTTTCAAAAAGACATCTGTACATAATGCAATAATAATGGTTACAAGTTTATTTTTAAAAAAGTTACTAATTTAACTTGTTTTTATTTACATTAAAAAAAATTTAATATTATTTACAAAAAAAAAAACAAAATTTTTGACTTATTTTGCAATTTTATAAGCAAAAAATAAGGAGAGACACGTTTAAAAAACGCCAATTTAAAGGCTTTATATAACTTTTTGCTGATAGATGAAAAAAGTAAAAAGTTGCCGTTTTTTGACCTTAATTTAATAATTAATAATCAAATTCTAAAGTCTAAAAAACGACTTCAGGAAACATAATATAGGTTCTTGTTATAGAGGTCCATACTAGTCAAAACAACTGTCCTTTGAATGGTAGGACGAGTGTCACGAAAAAAAGTTTACAAGAGCAGCATCAACAATAAGTTTTACAGCCAACTTTTTATATCATCTCATGCTTTTTCGAAGAGAGGAATTATACTTTTTTTTATCTAAAAAACAAAAGTAGTTGTACTTCTAATACTAAAACTAATGTTACATAGTTCACACAATTCGAGTAATACGTACCTGAAAGATCGATACACCTTTTATGTCTGTTGTATTCTATTACTGTTTTGGGTTTTTGGACTAGTTATTTCTCGGAGCTATAATTCTGTTACCAAATTCCATAAAAGTGGGGACAGAACTTACCCTTGTGGGCATTCTATGTCATCTGGTCTTCATCTGTCATCTGGTCATCGCTTTGTCTCGAAGGATGGTGAAATTTAAATAGATTCTATTCAGTTCAAAGAAATATTATTTATTCTTTTAGGTCTCAGGGTATTGTTTATGGATACTATCAATGTGTTGTTGAAAGCCCTCTACATCCAAAAAGGATTTCAGCATCACCCCTTTATTTTCAATTGTGTTCTCAACATTTTTTAGGAGTCTGTAAGCTATCTTTCTATCTTTGTTGAATTCCCTGCTCTATGGACATGTTGTTCTTGATGTATTGAATTGTTCACTAATATTTAATCCCTAATATACATGTGGAGCAGCTTCTCTAACGTCTTCTGTATGAACGACTGATATTAGAGTTATGGTTTACTTTGCCTAAAGACTTTTCCTCTTGCCCCTGGTTCAGGAATACAAGTTACTTTAATTTCTCTTCTTGGTTTACATATACACTGCTTGACATCTATATGAGTTGCAGAAAGCTTTCTAGATTTGTTTTGTACATTTCAAATAGTAAAAAAATAGAAATCAATGTTTATTAATTTATTTTTGTTCATGGCCGCTAAAGTACATGACACTTTTGGTACACTGCCAAATAATTGGAAATATATGCGGAGAAATAGTATTTTTCTTTAAATTTTTGTTTGCATATACTTTAAGACACTACCTGGCATATGTCTAATATTGTTCCCAAACATTGAATAAAACAAAATAATTTGTATATATATGATTACTTAAAATATTTAAGTAACCATACATACAAACCAAACCAAACCAAAATACTTAAGTTACTAAAAATACTTTTAGCTTTTTTACATTTTATTTGTATACTTTTTTTATATTAATAACATAATTAATAACATAATTACATTACAGCACTAAGAATGATTATTGCACAATCTTAACCAAATTTTTTTAACCTATCTACTTACAACTGACTTTTCGGTTTGATAATTATTTTCCTAATTCTTTAAATATTAAGACTTAACTTTTAATTAAAGTTTTCTATACTTTCCTGTGCTTGTTAACTAAGTTGTAAACTTCATAGATATTCGGCATTTTGTGCAGATTATTCTATATTTTAAAGGATTTCGTTCACTGTTTGATGTAAACTTTTGAATAATCTTCACGGAAAACTTGAGTTTTCTTCAATAAAATATTACTGTTAATCCAACAAGAAGGAATAAGAGGTAGATCGACCTAAGTTGTAAATTAAATAAAAATTTGCAAATTAATTATCTCTTAGTTCAGAAACTATTTGCTAGTTCTCTTTTACGGTGCAGTTATTATGCAGGGTGTTAGGTTATAAAGTTACGTCATAAATTAAACCACATATTTTATGAAAAAAAATGTCTCGGCTTAACCTAACTTACTTACTTGCACAAAAAAAGGTACATTTTTTTGACAGATCAAAAAGAAAAATTACTTTTTTTCAATATATGTTAGACCATTATTTGACAGTTTGTAATGAAAGTAGAAGGCAGACGAAGTAAGGTATTAGATCTCCTACACGATACCACGGACCATATTGTTGCTACCATTGGATGCTCCATTGTCCAGAATGTGCTAGATTGCAGAAGATAGGAAAACGTGGAGGAACATTGGAAAAATTACCCACCAGCTTTATGATATCACGATACCTGCATCAGGTTAACGACTAAAGAAGAAGAAGAAGAATGAAAATTACATACTTCAACCTGACGCCCAGGTAGCTTTTAGGAATGACGATTGATGGATATACTCCAGTTGCCAGAGACGAAAATGCCACTGAACCTCAGAATAATACGAATAAAGCTGAATTTTGCCAAAAAATTTTCCCTCTCGTTGGGGGGGGGGGGGAGGGTAAAAAACGCAAAAAAATCGATTTGCCTCGCTTGCCATTTTGTTAATTTCAGTACTGATTTCAGTGCTAAAAAATATTAGTTAGTTGCGCGAGTCGATTTAGTATTGGAAATAAATTGTATGTTGGTGTTTGCAACTATCTTGATTTTTATTAGTCTGTAGACATGCCTAGCTCTACCAAATTTTGTATGACAGTCTAACCTTTTTGAAGTTTGTTTATAGATTTATGATTAGAGTACATAAAACAAACAGGAGCTTTTGTACAATTCCGCTCTTTATTTCTTCCAAAGCTTTTACATCTCGAATATCCTATTTTTGTATAAATGCATGTTTTGGCACATATAATAGTACTGAATCGGTGCGTGCACCTAATTTGTAGATACAATATTTTTAGTGCTAAATTCAGTACTAAATTTAGCATAATGGCAAGCGGACCTTAAAAAAAATAGTTTTTAATAAAAAATAATATAGCTAAGAATAATTTTGAGTTGTGGCAACAAATTTGAGGCATTTGAAATAAGCTTAAAAACCGCTGAATTTAAACTTTCACATTACAAATGATCTAAAACGTTTAAAATTGCTCTTTTTTAATTACTCTAGACCGTTGTTCAATCTACTTAACTTTTGCTATAAACTAAATCTAAAACTGTCTTTTGGAGGCATTTACCGTAACATGCGATCGTTTGTAATGTAAAAGTTTAAATTCTGCGTTTTTAGTTACATTTCAAATGCCTCATATTTGTTGCCAAAAATTCAAATCATATTTTCATGTTAAAGGTTTTAACTCTGGTCTTCTTCTTCTCAGGGTGCCTATTCGTTCCGAACGTTGGTGATCATTCTGGCTATGATGACTTTGTTGGTTGCTATACGAAATAGCTGTGTTGAGGTCTTTCTATACCATGCTCTCAGGTTAGCAAGCCAGGATATTCTTCTTCGTCCTGGGGCCCTTTTTTCTTCAATTTTACCTTGTAAAATGCATTGAAGTAGCTCGTATCTGCCTTGATTTACTATTATATGTCCCAAGTACTGCAGCTTACGACCCTTCACGATGTTGAGCAAATCCGCAGTTGTGTTCATCCTCCGCAGTACTTCTTCATTGGTGACTTTGTCTGTCCATGATATCTTCAGGATCCTTCTGTATAGCCACAGCTCAAAAGCCTGAAGTTTTGATAGAGTTTCCGCCTTCAATGTCCACGTTTCTACTCCGTACAGAAGCACTGAGTACACATAACATTTAAGGAGCCTTATTTTTGTTTCTAGGTGAGATCATGGCTCTTGAACACAGAGCTCATAGTCAAGAATGCACTTTTTGCCTTTCCGATGTGACATTTAATCTCTTGGGTATTGTCCACGACTCATTGATTATAGTTCCCAAGTAGTTGTATTGTGAGACACGTTCAATTCTCATTTGGTTCACATACAGATTTGCTCCAGTTATGTTTTCCTTGCTGATGATCATTAGCTTGGTTTTACTGGTGTTCATATCTTGTCCATATTTTCTACTTGTTTCCGTTATTTTGTTCATTAAGTTTTGCAACCCTTCTATAGTATTGGAAAACACTATTGTATCATCTGCCTACCACAGGTTATTGAGCTTGACTCCATTTATTGAAACGCCTTCATCAATATCTTTTAGAGCCTCTTCAAAAATGCGCTCCGAGTACAGATTGTATATTAGTGGTAAAATTATGCACCCCTGTCTTACTCCTCTTAAGATTTTGACCTGATCTGTATATTCTCCATCTATTCGGAGCACCGCTGATTGATTCCAATACAGGTTAGCTATTATTTTTAAGTCTTCTTCCATCATAAGCACTTCCATAAGCACTTCCATCATTTGTTCATGCCTGACCTATCGAAAGCCTTCATGTAGTCAATGAGGCATGCAAATACGTTACAGCTGACATCTCTATATTTCTGAAACAATACCTGCACGGTAAATAAAGCTTCCCTCGTACCAAACTGATTGTGCGTAATTTGTTTCTCGCATTTCCAGTAAATTCTTTTGTGGATGACTTTTAAAAACAGCTTCAGCAGATGGCTCATTAGGCTTGTGGTCCTATAATCTTCACAAACTTTTGCTCCTGGTTTTTCGGGATTTGATACGAACTTTCAACAATAAAAATTTTACTACGAGTCAATAAAAATAATAAATTTAACTGATCTCACGAGAATCGTAAAAAATGTCAAAAAACGCGCAAAGTTTATTTATTGAGCAACTTTAAAGCAACTGACTTTGATTTCGCGTGTTTTAGTTTGACTTTGTGTTTACCTACATATTTTTCTAATATGAGCATTGAAGTATTAAATGCTGTTTTAGTATTGAAATAATGGACTTTAAGGTCATGGGACATTTTTAAGGGGTCATTTGACCCAGCACGAATCACATTATAAATCAATACCATAAAATGTAACAACAACTTTAGAAACTATGCCGTCAATTTTATAGATGCAGGTTCTTAAACTAAATCTTCTTAAATCCTCTTAAATTAAAATAAATTCTTGACAAAAACTCTTCGTCACAAGCTAACCCACCATTCGTGTAATTTGACTCTCTGGATCGAAGTTAAGTCTGACCTCTCTTTCTTTCTCTTTCTCTCTCTCTCTCTCTCTTTCCCAATAGCTATGACTTTTTTGTTCCACGCATGCCAGACGCTATTATAGTTATCAAATTAAAATTCATATGCCGGTAATATGCATTGTCTAACTATTAGTGCTTATAAAACACTATTCGTGTTTTTCGATTATAATTACACAGTGATCAACGTTACGTGTAAGCATAAATTCAAGTTTGTGGAGTCGCCACCCTTGTTCCGCGGTCGCCATCTTGGAATAGAAAAGTGCAAAGGGTTTATGCGCAGTATCTCGTAAACTAGCAGCCCCACAAAAAATTATATTAAAAATTATTTGCCACTTAAGCAACTTAAATTGTCTACAACTTTATTTGCATTACTTTTTATCATAAAATGACAATTTAATAAGTTAATAAACAAAAAATATTACAAATTTTGAAACAAATTTTCTTTTGGGCTATATAACTTTTTTAATATCGAATTTAATTTTATCTCTAAATTTCTGTGTGTCCTTATGCCACAAGAAGGCAATGGTCTTATACTTATACCATTTCTTCTTGTTCTCTACGTACCGTGTCAATTACTAAATCTATTGGTTATCATATTGACTTTATTTACATAATTATTATTATTAAATTAATCTCATAATTTTATTCACCACAGCTCTAAAGAGGGACGACGAAGACTGATTAAACCACTCAAGTAGTTTACAAAGCCATGATGTCCATCTACCATTCTTCAAAATGTAACAAATCTACTGAATGTCATCTCAATGGACAATCTTCTTCTAAATGTGCCCATCTTCTAGAGATGTTGGCCACCACATTGACCCATCTTATTCTATTTACAGCAGCTCTAAATAGATCAGTTGAAGTTAGACCAGTCCATTTCCTAAGATTGACCAGCCAGGATATACGTCTACGTCCAGGGACCTCTCTTACCTTTAATCTTGCCTGTAGAATCAACTGTAGAAGTCGGTATTTATCATTACGCATGATGTGGCCGAAGTAAGCCAATTTTCTGTTTTTTATGGTGTTAATAATTTCTTTGTCTTTTCTTAGCCTCTGGAGAATAGTTATGTTACTTGTGTGGTGTATATATGAGACCCTCAACATACGTCGGTAGCACCACATTTTAAATGCCTCCAATCGTTTTATGCATCTTCTGTAAGGCTCCAGCTTTCTACTCCATAGAGGAGGACACTAAAGACGTAACATCTAAGAATTCTTATGCGTATATTGATACTTAAAGATAAGTTGCAGAGAATCTTCCTAAGGCTGTTGAAAGAGCTTCTGGCTTTTTCAATACGAGTTTTTATTTCGTAGCTGTGATCCCAAGTATCCTTAATATTGCAGCCCAAATAGCATATTTTTTCCACTCTTTCTAATGATGTATCGTTAATTGTAATTTAGGCGTTTATGCCGGTGTTCTTACTAATGATCATTATTTTTGTCTTCTTGCAATTTAGTTTTAGGCCGTATTTGTTACATGCTTCTACAACGTTATCCATCTTCCTTTGGAGCCTCTGCGCACTATCTTCCAGCAACACTGTATCGTCTGCATATCTCGCACCCTCAGTGCAAGACTGCAGAAGCTCAAAATTTTATGAAAATGAAGTAATCATGGAATTCGATTGTAAACATGCATATCTATCCCCTGTAAAACTTTAGTAACTTTCAAATGCTTAACCGGCTAAATATTACAACAACAACAGTTTAACTATTTTGCGTTTTTGTACATAAGTTCTGTGCAAAACTGTTTTAATTCTAATGTAACAGAGTTACAACAGTTTTACACGGAACATTGCAATGATTTCAATAACAAGCAATGAAAGGCACGAAAAAATAGAATATTTGTTATTTTTAATATCAATATCTGTCTGTTTAAATTTTAATATACAGTCTTGCTTTATGGCATGGAAACGTGGACTTTGAAAAAAACATCTATCAACAAACTTGAAGCATTTGAAATGTGGTCATTGAGAAGAATGATGCGCATACCTTGGGTGGATAGAGTTCGAAACGATGACGTCCTTAATAGAGCCGGCGTGGAAAGAGAACGCTTTGAATTAATTAAAAAACGCAAGATTGGTTACCTTGGGCACATATTGAGAGGAGCAAAAATATGAAATACTACAGTTAATCCTACAAGGGAAGATCGAAGGTAGAAGAGGAGCCGGCCGCAAACAATTAGTCCTGGTTAAGGAATATTAAAGAATGGACAGGAATATCACAATACAGGTGAGCTGTGTCACGCCGCCAAGAACAGAAACTCTAGTAATGAGATAGTCGCCTACGCACTTTGGTGTATAACCTGTTTAAGAAGAAGAAGATCTCTCGTGTTTAATTAATAAACAGCTGTCTACGAAATTCATTAACGCCGAGAAAATAAACAAAGATTTACGAGACCAATCTATTCATGTAAGTTTATATGTCCTTTGTTTGATATTTGTGTGACATGTATATTGTTACTAATGTGGGCCATTTAGAATCGATTACTTACAAGTTTTTAATAACAGGCCACACACAAAACGCTGGTAACAACATGCACTCAATAATAGAGCAGCAAAAGAAAAAGAGCGCTGAAGATCGGTCCGATTTATGTTCCTACTGAATGGGCAACTGTGTGAAATGTTGCAAAAAAAAGTAGTTCATACTACATAGTCCAGGAAATGGAAACAAAGGGCTTCATTGATTTTAAACATGTTTCCTTTCTGTTGAGAAACAACTATAAAATTGATCAAAGTAAAGAAAATGTAAAGTGGACAGATATAAAAATTCTGCAATGTAGAAAGGATAGCCCGCACACAATTTCCTTTAAGTACAAGTATGGAATTCTTTTAATCTAAAAAAATTATCACGAACTACACATAATATAAGAGAAGTGCTACTTAAACCCGCCTACAAAGAACAGCAAAACATTCAAATGGCCAAAAAGAAAGATTTGGTATACTTATGCCATTCGTGTATGATACCAGAAGCCCACCATAGTTTATTATAAAATATTTTGACCCAAGATGATATACGAGAATCAGGAACAACCATACTAACAGAAAATGTGTCTACACTTTTTACAATTTGCTCCGTGCAAAAGTGTTGTAACTTTAGAAAATTCACTAAGTAATTATTTTTTTTAGCATTAATATTATTTAAATTTTTATTTTGTTTTTCTTACTTATTCTGACTTACTGCAGTCTTGCACTGAGGGTGCGATAATATTGTTTATAAGTTGGCCATTTACAGCAATCTTATCTTCTAATTCGTCCAAGGCCTCTCTAAAGATGTTTTTAGTGGACAATATTGTAGGTAAATTGGGCGCCATAGGTTAAGTAAACAAATATTACCTTAATTGCTGTGTTTTGAAAACAATTCTAAGTAAAACAATACATTTTGATTTCTTTAGTTATAATTACATTTTTATTTATCTATAAATAAAGCTTTTTCATTTTTAAAGAACCCTTTCTGAACAACTAAATAAATACGTAATCTCTGTGAACTTTCAAAAGAAAATAAAACTTTACTTTCTTACGAAGTAAATCGAAAAGTTAAATTCTCAAATATTTAGTTACAGTGCACCAAAACTACATTCTTGCAACTCAATACAAAGCAAGTTTTGTGAATGTTTGAGAAATGGTCTATTTTAATTAAAAACAGTTTTTCTGAAAGTTATTTTTCCTAATAAATGAGCTTTGTTTTCTACTATATTCATTGTTGAACTCTAAATGGTCTCTGTTGTTGTGAAATTTTTAATAATTAGATTCTAAACTGCAATAAAACTAGGAATCAACACTACATTTAATAAAAATATATCAAGTATGTACCTAATAACACAATCACAGGCAAAATAATTTGTAAAAAATGGCATAGTCACAGTTAAAAGAATATGGCCAAATATACAGGGTTTTTTACATAATGCCACCAGTAGACTTTTTCTGTGTTTTATGGTGAGGAAGTTTATTTAAATTTTTATGTAATAAAAAATGATTGTAGTTAATTAGTAATAAATAGAGGAGAAGGTCCTAATGTGTGCCGCCACTTAGTATTTTTTCAAAATATTTTCTCTCTTTCTCAATTCTTATGTTAAATTGCAGATATACTTAAATTCAACATTTATTAATAATACTGAACAGTTATTTATTTAAAAAAGCTTTTGGAAAATCATATATTAAGTATAATATTAATTTGGTGTAAATTTTAAAATTGCTTGGTGTATTTAAAATTATTGTCTCCCTATAAAAATCACAATAAATATGTTGATCTAATCAAAAAGAACATAGTGTAAACTAACTTTAATTTAGTTAAGACAAAACTAAATATAATATCTGAGTATAAGAATGTCTTTAGCTACCAATAATAATTACGTGCCCCAATTAACAATATGACGGGCACTGAATCCAACAACTTTCTTTTTCAATATTTATCTTAACACGCTACTTTCCTTCTCGGGTCTATTTGACTCCATACAAAAAAAAATATTTCTTATTTTACAAATTATTACGCGCGTAACGTTTTGGTAGTTTCGTGACATTTTTACTTAATATGAGGTCTTTCAATTGCATAAAAGATAAAAAAATCAACTTGTCTCATTTTTTTTGATAAAAATTAAATTGTTACCTATGGTACGCTCGGGTCAATATGACCCACGTTATTTAAACCGTTAAAAATTACCTGTATACGTATGTTTAGTTTGGCAGTATTTTATATATTTCTAATAGTGTATGTCAGATCAGATAGGTCTATAAATAGAAACAAGTCTTTGCAAGCTAGAACTGTGTAAAAATGTGTAGTGTAGCTGGCCGTTGTCAGTTAGAAGGGCATTGTCACGTAAAAGGAAGTGGGGGGTGATAGACAATAGTAGGCTGGTAAATAGCACTAATATTCCAAGGCCAAGCGCATTCATTTATCGTTTATATTTCAAATTTCAGTCTATATTTGCATTGTGATAATGTGCATCGAAGAAGCGCTAACCGAAGATGAGCTTCGCGAGCTTGCGAACGTGTCAGAGAGTGATGAGTGCATATCAGAACTAGAAAACAATACAAGTAGTGAGAAGTGAGGAAGAAAGTAGTGATGATTCTGTTGGTGTCCATTCTACGTAAAACATCCTGTAGAACCTTCTGTAAACGGTTCCGCGTGTTTTTGGAAACAACTGGAAAGCTTTGTAAAATTGGTTTCAAGCATACATTGGTCTTTTATTGTTAGCTGGAGTTTTTAAGTCCCATGGCGAATCAACTAAAAGTTTGTGGAATGAAGAAACGGGTCGTAGTGTATTTCGAGCAACAATGTCCCTGGAAGTATTTACAAAAATTTCGCAAGTAATACGTTTTGATAACAAGACTACTAGACAGGATAGGAGACGTACTGATAAACTTGCTGCAATACGTGAAATTTGGGAAAAATGGGTAGAAAATCTACCAAAATTTTTTAACCCTGATGAAAATGTTACCGTCGACGAGCAATTAGTTGCCTTTAGAGGCCGCTGTCCCTTCAAACAGTACATTCCAAGCAAACCAGCGAAATATGGCATAAAAATTTGGGCTTTATGTGACAGTAAAAGTTCGTATGCTCTAAAATTGCAGATCTATACAGGAAAGGAAGCAGGTGCCGCGCCGGAACGGAATCAGGGAATGCGTGTGGTGTGCGACTTGTGTAGTGATTTGAAAGGCCACAATATTACTTGTGATAACTTTTTTACATCATACAATTTAGGACAACTTCTTCTAAAAAGAAAAATACAATGCTGGGGACTATAAGAAAAAATAAGCCAGAGCTTCCAGCACAAATTGCGAATAAAGAAGTTCATAGTTCGTCTTTTTACTTCACGCAAGATACCACTGTTGTTAACTATATTCCTAAAAAGAATAAAAATGTTATTCTTATGAGTACTTTGCATCATGATAAGGCTATTAGTGACAGAAATGACAAAAAGCCCCAAATTATTTTAGATTACAATTCCAGTAAGGGAGCAGTGGATACTCTAGATCAGCTTGTTGGTACATATACATGTAAGAGGAAGACAAATCGCTGGCCTATGATTGTTTTTTATAATATGCTGGACATTTCTGCCTACAACGCGTTCGTTTTATGGACATCAATAAATCCCCAATGGAACACCAACAAACTTACAAAACGGCGAATTTTTCTTGAGGAATTGGAAAAACACTGGTGAAACCACTTATCCTTTCCAGGAAAAATTTACCAAGAACTAAAGACTCACAAGAACTGGTAAAAAGAACACGAACAGAAGCGAGTAGAGAAGATGGAAATTCTAGTGAACCGTCTATGGACAATCCAACTCCGCCTGCTAAACGAGCACGCTGTAAATTTTGCTCTAAAAACGATAACAAGACTAATATTTTATGTTGTATATGTCACAAACATATTTGTAAAACCCATTCTTTTTATTACTGTCCCAGTTGTAAACTGAATTAAATTTTGTAGATATTTGTTCTTAGGCTTTTCTGGGAAAGAAAAAAATGCCTTTTATTTTTGTTAATAAGGTTTAATTTACATTAGCAACATAATTTTTGTTTAATTAACTATAATTTTTTGTTAATAAAGTTTTGTTTAGCACCATTAGCTTATTTTATTTCGATTAAGGACCGTAAATCATAGTTGGGTCATATTGACCCGAACAGTACATTTGTGTAGTTTACTCGAACGGTACAGCAGGGTTAAAATCGTCCTCACAAAATATATAGGTCAAACAATTTCTCGAGGTCAACATCATCATCAACTGGGAAAAGTTGTTCAAATGCTGCAACACTGCCTTTACTGCTGGTTTCGGATGTTTTTGATTTCTTCTGGATTTTTCTTTTTTCGGCAATGTTGAACCATCGTTTAGTGAATTTTCAAGTTCTTTTTGTGCGTTACTAAGTCTTTTGCTGGTATTTTTGGTGAGAAAATCTTGAGAAAGTCAGTGTTGTAGGGGAGAGGAGATAATTATTTGTGATTTGGAACTTTTTTGTTTATACGTCGGTGGATTGATATAAAACTAGCCTTTGATAGAAAAAACAAGTTTTTTGGAATTAAATCGATTTATTTCTCAACATAGTCCCCTTTTAGCTCGATACACTTAGTAAGACGATGTTCCAATTTTTTTATCCCATCCGAATAGTACTTTTGCTCGAGCTCTTCAAAATAGGCCGAAGTTTCAGCGACGACTTCATCATTTGTTGCGAAACGGCGTCCTCCGAGCCATTTTTTTAGGTTTGGAAACAGGAAAAAATCGCTGGCGGCAAGATCTGGGGAATACGGTGGGTGTTCAACCAATTCATAGCCCAATTCGTGTAATTTTGCCATGGCGACGGCCGATCGGTGAGCCGGTGCATTGTCTTGGTGAAAGAGCACTTTTTTGCGTTCCAAACCGGGGCGTTTTCGACGCAATTCGGCATCGAATCGATCCAATAATGCTGCGTAGTACTCACCATTGATTGTTTTTCCTTTTTCCAAGTAGTCGATGTGGATGATGCCCTTCGCATCCCAGAAAACAGTCGCCATCACTTTGCCGGCCGAATGTGCACTCTTTGCCTTCTTCGGCGGCCCTTCGCCGCGTTTGCGCCACTGTTTCGACTGTTCTTTGGTTTCCGGTGTGTAATAATGCACCCAGGTTTCATCAACGGTGATAAATCGGCGAAAAAAATCCTTCGGATCGCGCCGTATCATCGCCAAAAGCGTCTCCGAAGTGGTCACACGTTTTTGCATTTGATCGATTGTCAGCAAACGCGGCACCCATCGCGCGGATAGCTTTTTCATGTCCAAATGATGGTGAATGATGTTGTGTACGCGTTCGTAGGAAATGTTTAGGACCTCTATTAACTCGCGGAGCTTAATTCGACGATCTGCCATAATCATGTCATGGACTTTGTTGATCATTTCCGGCGTGGTGACTTCATTTGGCCTCCCGGGACGCTCATCATCAAAAACACTCGTACGACCACGAACAAATTCAGCTTTCCAAAATTTTACTGTTGCTAACGAAGGTGCAACCTCACCATAAACTTCTTCCAGGTCGGCTTTGATTTGCACATTCGTTTTACCCTTTTTGTGGAGGAACTTAATCACCGAACGATACTCGACTTTTTCCATTTCTCCGAAAACACAAAATTTGCTTGCTTTTGACGGCTGTAAAAACCAAATAATTTGTTTTTAAAAACTTAAAATTTTGACAGACGTCATGTCATGAATGGCAATGTCAACACTGAAACCAATTCGGTATCAAGTAGCGCCATCTATCAAAGGCTAGTTTAATATCAATCTATACTCGTAAGTGGATGTTTTTTTTTAAGATTCGTAGAAGAGATTATTACAAAAGGTGACACACATTTTGAAGAAGTCTCCCTGGTGCATAACTTCGATTGTTCCGCGAATACTGTCATAAGTTTAGAGTAGGTAGGTTTTGGTTTCATAGCTTATCTTGCAGTGAACCAGGTGCTCCTTTCGGAAGATTTGTAGGTTTCAGCATCGGAGCTTCCTACATCTGCTTCATTTTTGGGTACAATGACGTTTAGCGATGTTATGTTACACGTTTTTTCGGCTATAAAGTCTTGCGTCAAAAAAATGTTACTGTCAAAGGGATAGATTCTCGTTCTATAAATTCCGGTAGGGCAATTTCTTCGACTCCCCGACTGTCAGTCAGGAGAGACTGTTAGGCAAGGAAAATTCCTTGCCTAACACGGTTAAGTCAAATGCGGTTAGGTCAAATTGTATGAAAGCAAAATAATTTATATTTCCTCGATGTAGTATGTCTTGAACCTCCCTAAATAGATTTTATTAAGAGATTAAGACTTACGTGTGGAATAAGAAGGTAAACAGATTATACAAAGGTTTTTCTATCTAAATCAATTACTTCCAAATTGCGCATGTGGATATAATGATCATCAAGTACTAACACAAGTGACTGTTTTGTTGCTTTGACAAAATTTATAAAATGTTTCATATATTTTGTAGGCAAGCTTTCTTGTATCCAACCACTTAAGTAAAACGCATATATTGACCACCAGAGAACTCCTCAATAACTGGTCATTTTGATTTTTTTGGGAAAAATTAATATTGGCCATACAAATTGACTAGCGGTACTCATTGCGACAATTAAATTTACAAGAAAACCACGTTCAGCAGATGTTATTGATAAGATTTGTAGTTTTTCTTTTATGTCTGCAACTTGTGCAACTTTAATCTGAACAATTGACAATCCAGTTCATCCACATTAAATTTTCTCTATCCTGAGAAAAATTATGTTGCTTGTATTATTTAGGTTTCCCAAGTTGTTAAAAAACTCCTGTATGTTTGTTTTGTTGAATTCCAGAGCTTTCAATAAAGAAGTTCCAGGGGGTTTCGAAGTGGTAGGAAAGTATTATGCCTCCTTATAAAAGCGTACAGCCATATTCCTGCAATGTTATTTTTAAATTGATGAGGTAATCCATTTTTGGTAGCTATTTGGTAATGTGTATGCTATTCTGTAAATGTATTTCCGTGTTAGACCAAAATATGCAGCTTGGAAGCACTTCTTTTAGCTATCTTGAACTTGTGTCATTCGCACAGTTAAGGTTTAGGAAATCTACCCTGTGGGTACTTTTCAGGAAGCGAACATGTGGCATTGCTTCCGAAATTTCTTCATAACCCACCAATATAGCTTTTTGGACAGCCTAAACTTAACTTATCCCATATCCATCTTGGCTTGTACGAAATCTATTATTCGTACTATTTGACCTGTTTTTCCATATATATATATATATATATATATACTATATATATACAGATAGAACGAATTTAAAAACTGTTTTGAACTGCATTTGAAATAGTGGACCAATATAAAACTTGGACAAGAATAAATCCATACCTGGGTATAGACATTGTATAAAATATCGTTCAACTATCTGTCTCGCAACAATGTTGTTTGTGTAACAATGTTGCTTGTCTAAGGAAGTTTTTAATAGTTCAGGAAATGAAGCTCGAAAAAAGTTAAAACCTCGCAATTTTTTCGTCCTGCATGAATTGAGTTGAAATTTTAACAGAAGGTAGGTGATAGCCCAAGGATCAAAATCTATATCGAACCGAAGTGCGCTGAATGGTTTTAGGAGTGAAAACTACCCCTAATTGTCAAAAATTATAAAATAACATATTAAACCTGAATATGGGTAAGATTTGGTTTGAATTAGTTAAATAATGATTATTTTATACTTTTGAATAGAGTTCCATTATATTTCAACCCTTAAAAAGCAACCCTTGTTAGAGATTAATGTAAAAAAATTACTAATTCTAAAAAAATGATTTCGCCTTGGATCGATTTGGATAAAAATTTGGATTTAAGCTCAATTCACCCGCTGCTTTATAGTTTATGTCATGTAGACGAACCCTGATTGTTCTTAGGGGTGAAAACTAGCCCTAATTGTCAAAAATTATAAAATAACATATTAAACCTGAATATGGGTAAAATTTGGTTTGAATTAATTAAATAATGATAGTTTCGTGCTTTTGAATAAAGTTCCATCATATTTCAACCCTTAAAAAGCGACCCTTGTTAGAGATTAATGTAAAAAAATTAGTAATGCGAAGAAAATGATTTCGCCTTGGAACGATTTGCATAAAAAATTTGGAATTAAGCTCAACTCACCCTCTGCTTTATAGTTTATGTCATGCCGATGAACCTGATTGTTCTTAGGGGTGAAAACTACCCCTAATTTTCAAAAATTGTAAAATAACATTACAAATCTTAAGATGAGTGAAATTTGGTTTGGATTAGTTAAATAGTGATTTTTTTATACTTTAAAATACAATTTCATACATTTTCAACCCTTAAAAATCAATTGTTATGAGTGCTATAGGTGAAAACAATTTTTTGCCAAAATTTTGCAACTTTTCAACTTTTGAAAATCACCCTTTACAACATTGCAGTTTTTATAAACTAATTTAATAGATATAAATTGAAAAAAGTAGAATTAAATACAAAAAAAATTATCAACATAAAAAGGCACCATATATTCTTATACATTTACATAAATAGTTGAAAATATTTACATTTATAGGTAAAACAATTATAATATTAATTTTATTCGTCATCAATTACATCTTCATCGTGATTTATGTCATCATCATCTTCCTCAATTATTGGTGGACTGTTATTGCACCTTCCCTGAGCACCAAAACAAGTAAAGTTACAAAACTGTAAATATCTGTAAATAACTGTAAAATTGTAAAATAACATTACAAATTTTAAGATAGTGAAATTTAGTTTGGATTAGTTAAATAGTGATTTTTTATACTTTAAATACAAATTCATACATTTTCAACCCTTAAAAATCAATTGTTATGAGTGCTATAGGTAAAAACAATTTTTTGCCAACATTTTGCAACTTTTCAACTTTTGAAAATCACCCTTTACAACATTGCAGTTGTAAGGTGCATTTATAAACTAATTTAATAGATATAAATTGAAAAAAGTAGAATTAAATACAAAAAAATTTATCAACATAAAAAGGCACCATATATTCTTATACATTTACATAAATAGTTGAAAATATTTACATTTATAGGTAAAACAATTATAATATTAATTTTATTCGTCATCAATTACATCTTCATCGTGATCTATGTCATCCTCATCTTCTTCAATTATTGGTGGACTATTATTGCACCCTTCACCTGAGCACCCAGAACAAGTAAAGTTACAGTATAAACCAACTTTTCTGCACCCACATGAAACGCCGCATCCTTTTTTGCATTGGCAAAAAATAATTTTCAAAAGTTCATCGGGTGCAGGTTGTTTGTTCATGCGTACGGGTAATAACAAACCATCTTTGGAATACCATCCCCAGTCTGTTGCTCTGATATTTTCATTGCCAAGCCATAAACATATGAGCAAATGTTTTATTCTGTTGTATGGGATTTCAAAATAAGAACGCTTAAAATTTCGAATGTATAACGCCCCACTACCTAATATACCGGTTTTGTAGATTATTATGCTCCAAAATGTACTGTACTATACTAATGGAATTTTCCGAAAAAAAAATTAATTGGTTTTTTAACGTATTTCCTTCATTTTTAACGATAGAGTGTTTCCTCAAAAACGATTTTGTAGAGGTTTTTAAGAGCTACAAGGATCTGTGAATTAAATCTCTTTGGAACCCTTGGTTTTTAAATGGGGTGAGTTTAAAGGGCTCGAAAAAGATGGTGCTTGATCGTAAATCGATGCTTTAAACGGCTATATCTCGCCAAATATTCATTGTACAACAAATCTAAATAAAGGAAAATTTTAGTCATTAAAAAAGCTACAATTTAGTACATTTTTATTTCTTTCATATATTCAGTATTTTCGGGGATATTTAAAAAAAGAAGGGTAAAAAATATGAAATTGTAAATCGTTTCTCGCTTTAAGCTGTACTTTTTCTAAAACTAAGCATTTTAAATGGGTCAAACTTCTTGGACGTATTAACAATACATGTACAAAGAGAATTGCAGAAGGGTGAAGATCGATTTTAATTATGGGGTGGTTAGGGGTTGTTTTCATCGATTTTTTCGTAAAAAAATGAGGTATTGGCCTTATTTTCATCATAACTCACTCAATTTTTGAGCTAGAGTCTTTTTTTTATGATAGATCTATTTATGCTCTTTAAAAAAGGTTGCGTGAGTTTTCTTCCAAAAATGCATCATTTTCCCGATATTTGACTTTGAATCTTTCAAATTTGGCATTTGAAGAAAACCGCTGAACATTGATAGGCCGTATTTCGGTTCCTATTATATCGCAAAAACATTTTAAAAAATGAATTGTATTTGTCTTTTTAAAAGCTACAAATTTGTTCTCTACAATTTTTTGATAAAATGCACCATTTTCGAGTTATTCGCGAAAAATCGATTAAAAACGTCGATTTTTTCGTCTAAAAGTTGTTACTTTCAATCGCGAATAACTTGAAAAATATCAGTTTTACAAAAAAAATGTATAGAACATTTTTTGTTTATAATCACTTTTTTAATCGAAACCTGTAGTTAAAACGTAAAAAAAAATTTCACCCCCGGATGGGGTGGCAACCACCCCCAAGGCTTTGGCGCACTTTGGTTCGATATAGATTTTGATCCTTAGGCTATTACCTACCTTCTGTTAAAATTTCAAGTTAATCCACGCAGGACGAAAAAATTACGAGGTGAAATGCTTCATTTCCTGGACTATAAGTGGTTTGACAGCATAATAAAATCGTAGATTTATGTGTAGCTTTCAATTTTTATGAGTTCAGAATCCAGCAGCCCGCAGAAGTATTGGGTTTTTCTATGTTCCGAATTTATTTCGTTCAATCTGTATATTGGAATAATAATTAGATATACAAGAAATTAGCATAGTAATATTATGATGTTTAATTAATAAACTTACTTAAATAGTGGTTAAAGAAATAATTTATAAGTCATATACTAGCAAATATTATTAAAAAATAATTATATGAGGGTATTTTTGAAAATTTAGCATAGGATTAAGTTTTTAAAAGTTTTTTATTTTATTTTATTCTATAAATAAATATATTTAAGTGAGCCTTGTGTATAGGCAACCAAATATACACTGTCTATGACATGACGATGCCTATTTTTGAACTAAATAAGTGACAGATGAAAAATGGGGTTAAATATTAGTTTGGAATTTTAATTTAAATATTATTACGGATGTAAAATAGTGATAATATAGTAGTTTAAGATATTTAGTTTATATATATAATAGTGAATTCTGATCTGAAAAGCCTAAATGTCCATAAGTTCTCACTAGAATTTTCTGGAAAACGTCAATACACAAGACAGTTAATCCTATTTGCATAGTAGATGATTCCAGAACTTTCATCTATGGATGAGATGAAAAGTTTAGAACATGATTTCTTTCCCGATGATTCTGGAACCATGAAAAGATATATAAACGATGTAATTTGAAGCAAGAGGGGATTATTAAGTAAGTTACAGTTGATTCGTGAAGTTAGTAAAGTTAGAAGATCATTAAGTTACAGGTCATTAAGTTACAGTCAATTATTAAGTGAATTAGTTAGAAGAATTTAAGAATTAAGTTACATTAAGTCAGTCAGTCAGTTACAATTGATTAAGTGAGAAGAATTCATGAAGTGATTAAGTTAAATTAAGTTAGAAAAAAGGATTAAGTGAGAAGAAGTCAGTCAGTCAGGTACAATTAAGTCATTAAATTAGATTTATCAAGAAAGTTAGTTCAATACAGTTATAATTAAATTAAATAAGAAGAAAGGATTATCTTGGAAGAATTCATTAAGTCAGATACAGTTGGAGAGTAAATTAATTCAACAATATAGACATTTCAATACAGGAGTATAATATATTATATGGAGATTACAAGAATTTTAAATTATAATATCTATATGCAATTTCACAAATACAAGGATAACCGAAGCTGATTAAGAAGATATTTAGTGGTGATTATAACTTTGATTTTGGAAAACTTTAGGCGTTCAGTGACAGAAAGGTACCAAATTTTGTTAATATAATTTAATAATTGTAAGAATTTCAAATTTAGATAGGTTGTTTTAAATTTATATTGTTTATATTAGATATATATGTCTGTTTCATAATAGTTATAATAAAGATAATTTAAAAAGTACTTACAAACTAATTCTTTGAGAACCGCGATAAAAACCCTATACTCATATATTTTATTTTAAACACTCATTGCTCATATACAATACAACAAAACATCATAACTATATATATATATATATATAATATATATATATATATATATATATATATATTTATATATAATTGTAATATATATATGATATATATTTATATATATTTGTATAATATATATATATATATATATATATATTTATATATATTTGTATATATATAATATATATATATAAATAATATATATATATATATAGAGAGAGAGAGAGAGAGAGAGTTCTCTCTATCAATATATGTATAAAAGAAAAATAGGTACCTACTGCAAGCTAATCTGAGTTTTCGTTTTGAACAAATTTTACTGGTATATTTACGCCATTGTTTTGTTCTCACACAAAAGTTTTAAAATGAATGTAGTAAGTTTCCTAATACAAACTTTTATTTTTCGAAATTAAGTACATTATATTTTGAGTAAATGAAAAAGTCTAAATTACTTATTTAATACCCATTATCTTACAAAATGATAATAACGGGTAATTAACGCCGCTTTAGTTATGTTAATCTCCTCTGTAATGACTTTAGTAAACTCCCAATTTTCATCAACGGAAAATTTTCCTTAAGTATAATACACTTGTAAACTTTAAACCCAATTTAAAATCTAAAATCAGTGACATTCCGTTCAAGTATCAAAATTTAATTCTTGTGTATATTTTTTATGTTAAAATGGTTCAGTAATTAAGTGAGATATCTTGTAGTTTTAAGACACAGGAGTACTATACTATACTACTCGATACTATACTATACTATACTATATACTATCTATACTATACTACTACTAATTATAAAATAATTACCAATAGTTCCAAAACATAAGACATGCATTTTAAATATGAATTTTGAATGATATTTTACGGATATGCAAATTTCGTTGCAATTTGAATGGTGAGATTTATTTACATTTTTTATAAAATTATTCTATTGATTTATTGAAAGAATTGTCATCAAACTTAAGGCTAAATATTTGGTTTATACAATATGGTACACCAATACATTACAGAGAAAGGGGAGTGAGAAAAGTATTTAAAAACAACTTTCTGAACGTTGGATTGTTCGTGGTAGTAATCTTCTTGTGATGAGATATTAATATAATTATTTAATTAATAAAAATATCAAAAAATTTCTTATTTTTATACTTATGACACTTATAATAAATACTGCAGCAGTTTCTTTAGAACCACTGATGCGATTTAATATGAGACGATATTTATGGAATGTATTGACAAATGAATTAAAGAAAATGGTAGACATATCGAACACTCACTTTGACAAAAAGTTTAATGTTATTTAGTGTAAACATTTATTAATTTTGTTTGTAAATAAAATGTTTTGATTATGACTTTAATATAATACAAAACGTAAAATGTTTGATGTAAAATCCAATTATTCTGTTCTTTTATCAAATTCTATTATTATTATCCTGCTGATATATTTATTTTATTTAATATTTCGTTAACTATGAACTTTATAAAAGGTATTTTACAACAAAATTCAGAAGTATTGATGTTTTTGTCTATTTTTCTTTCATTGCCTGGAGTAATTGCGTTAAATCAGAATTATGCAGTTGATTTGTAAAATGCGATTATCTCGAAAACTGTCAAGTTTTGAAGTTATTAACAGGTATACCTTGTTTTTGTTAAAATAATGTATCTTTAATATTTTTTATCAAAAATACCGGTAACTTGAAAAACAAAAAAGTTAAGTGCAAATGTATGCCACGTATGTGGCATATGTGGCGCCCTCTATTAGCTATATCAAAGTATGCATCAAATTATAATTCCTGATATTGAATAGTACCCAGTTTTAAATTTTTATACATAAATGTTTACAAACATGAAAGTTATAGCGAAAAATAAAATTTTAAATTTCCACTTTAACACCCTGTATCTTTTTTAATATCAACATTTTATTAAAGCAAGTTGGCTTAAATCGTAATATTTTAAAGTGTAGAATCTACGGTTTCTTTTTGTACAATTACTTAAGGACCACCCTGTATAGATCAAAACGAAATCGATGAGTTTTACAATCAAATAGTAAACTCTAAAAAGGACAAAGAAACACGAAATAATAATAAATGTGGGTGATTTAACGTCAATTAAAAAAAAAGGAGGTACCAACAGTAGGCTGTACTGTACATAGCGCAAATAAAGTAATTTTATTATTTATTTATTAATTTTATAGATTTAAAAGTTTCAGTTTACGTGTTGTATAACAGATCCTTCGTGGCGTAAATGGACTCTTCCAAATGTTTACTGTGACGGTTATGTCGTAAAAAGTCGTATTTAACACATTGCTGGACATTTATCAAAATACGTTAGTACTACAATTGATACTACAACAAAAATCGAAATGCGTTTTAAATGTGAAGTTGGGCAGCTTCCGTATGCGCTTTTTGTAATTTTTGTGAATGTGCTTTAAATTCAGTGTTGTTAGGCATATTTCAAATGCCGCACATTTATTGCCAAAACTCAAAACTTTTACGATATACGATAAACATTTTATGATATAGGTTTTAAAGATTAGGCTCTAACAATGGAAATTTTAGTGACTGGTGTATGAAAGTGATAAATTTTGTTGATCTCATAATAATCATAGAAAATGGCAAAAATCGCACAACGATTATGTATGCAACAACTACAAAACCAAACAATTTTATATGAGAGCTACACCCTTCATATTAAAAATACATTTTAATTTTTTTTGATAGGATATTCTTACCGAAAGTTTCCAATTTTTACCGTAAGTTAATACAATTTCATTTAAAATTTATTTTGCTCGTATAACTGACAGTTAAAAATCGGCGGTCACTTCGAGTGTTGTTTCGGAAAGAAGTGTTCGTTTTGCATAAAAAATTATAACACGAGGATAGATTGATATTAAACTAGCCTTTGATAGATGGCGCTACTTGATACCGAATTGTTTCGGTGTTGACATTTGTCATTCATGACATGACGTCTATCAAAATTTTAGTTTAAAAACAATTAGTTTGGTTTTTACATCATCAAAAGCAAGCAAATTTTGTGTTTTCGGAGAAATGAAAAGTCGAGTATCGTTCGGTGATTAAGTTCTCCACAAAAGGGTTAAAACAATGTGCAAATCAAAACGTTGGACGAGTTTTGGTCGATGGTACTTCGATCACAGGATTTTTAAGCCATTTATCAGTTGATGAAACCTGGGTGCATTATTACACACCCGGAAACCAAAGAACAGTCGAAACAGTGGCGCAAACGCGGTCGAAGGGCCGCCGAAGAAGGCAAAGAGTGCACATTCGGCCGGCAAAGTGATGGCGACTGTTTTCTGGGATGCGAAGGGCATCATCACATCGACTACTTGGAAAAAGGAAAAACAATCAATGGTGAGTACTACGCAGCATTATTGGATCGATTCGATGCCGAATTGCGTCGAAAACGCCCCGGTTTGGAACGCAAAAAAGTGCTCTTTCACCAAGACAATGCACCGGCTCACCGATCGGCCGTCGCCATGGCAAAATTACACGAATTGGGCTATGAATTGGTTGAACACCCACCGTATTCCCAGATCTTGCCGCCAGCGATTTTTTCCTGTTTCCAAACCTAAAAAAATGGCTCGGAGGACGCCGTTTCGCAACAAATGATGAAGTCGTCGCTGAAACTTCGGCCTATTTTGAAGAGCTCGAGCAAAAGTACTATTCGGATGGGATAAAAAAATTGGAACATCGTCTTACTAAGTGTATCGAGCTAAAAACGGACTATGTTGAGAAATAAATCGATTTAATTCCAAAAACTTGTTTTTTTCTATCAAAGGCTGGTTTGATATCAATACACCCTCGTAAACTTAAAATTATATATCCCGAGAAGCTAGAATTGAGTTGCTAGAGCAGTAGTCAACTTTTTTGCATATTTTTGGTGGTCCCATAAAAACCATTCTCAGAAAAATTCAGCTTATTCGGATGATTTTTAGAGGTACAGTGGCAATTTCGTCTCTGGTGACTGGAGTATTTACGGTTTAAAAACTTATTGAATGTAAGAGGAGTACGGTATACGTTAAATCGATATGTTGACATTTTTAAAAAGGAAGTATAACAACTTTAATTTATATTTAGTTCATTTGTATATTTAGTTCCTAATAAAAATTATTCAAACAAATTAATTAACATCGCAACGTTTTCGTTCTTGTCAGACGTGCTTTAGGGAAACTTAATAACGTGCAAAAAGCCACTCACAATTAGATATAAAAACCTTTGTTTTACATTTTAAAGTCAACTTAAATTTAAAAAGAATGACATAATGTCTATGATAAAAGAATTTAATTAAAAGGGAACAGTAAATTTAACATATGACAAAAAATAATAAATACAGATAAGCTTTTATATTTCATTTTGGTTTTCATTTAAACCATGGTATAGAGCTAACCACTGAGAAGTTTCCCTTCACACATTTAGTCACTTTGAAGTTATCTCTAATAAACCAAAGTTGATAAAGGTGAAATAAAATTAATACAATTGAACATTTTAATAGTATTATCTAAATTATATATATAATATATTATATATATATATAATAATATATATATATATTTATATAATATCGAGGCAGTTCGAACATTAATTAGAGAAAACCGAAGAGTTACCAATCATAAGCAATAAGAAATTATGGGGACTATTGTGAGAGATGGGATTTCGTTGGCAAAAGAATAGTATAGAATCTCCTACATACATTGTATGTTGGAGACGGGATTATCTCAGAACTATTAAAAAGTACCGAGAAGAAGGGAAAACAATTTTTTATTTGGACGAGACTTGGCTAAATAAAGGTTATACTGTACCATATCTATGGGTTGATACAAATGTGAAAAGTTCCCGTCAGGCATTCGTCGAAGGTGTATCTACTGGAATAAACAATATTCCCGTTGGAAAAGGACGCAGACTTATAATAACCCATATTGGACACGAATACGGTTTTGTCAATGGTGGATTATTAAGTTTTGCCTCAAAACCAACCAAAGATTACCACGAGGAAATGGACTGCTGACGTTTTTGAAGAATATTTTGAGCAAATTTTGGATTTCTTTCCAAAAAATTCTGTCATAGATCATGGATAATGCTAGTTACCATTCAAGACTAGCAGAAAAATTGCCAAAAACGGTATGGAAGAAAGGAGAGATAATCGAATGGTTGGATAAACACCCAATTGAGTAGAAGGAGAATTCGACAAAAATGGAATTATTACCTATTGTATGGCAACAGAAAGCAGCTTATAAAAAATATATAATTCGATGAAATGACATTAAACCGTGATGTAATTATTTTACGTTTACCCCCATAGCACTGTGATCTGAATCCGATAAAAAATATATGGTCTCAAGTAAAGGGTGAAGTCGGACGCAACAACAAAACTTTTAAATAAGAAGACTTACAACAATTATTAGAACATTCCTTATCAAAAGTGACTCCAGAAAATTGGAAAAATGTTATTGGTCATGCTCACAAGGAAGAAAATAAAATGTGGAATTTGGATAATATGACTGATGCAATGCTGGAACCGGTAATAATTAACTTTGGAGTTGAAGATTCCTTAGATTCTGACGAAAGCAGTGAATCTGAAATGGAATTTGATTAAAATAATATTCATTTTTTTACAAATCGGCCCCTGTTACGGCCACAAATTATTTTATATATAACCAATAAAATAAACATCTTACATTTCTTGCAAATTCATTAGTACCTGTTAACCTCCATCACTCCGACACTGGCAACTTTATTTAGGGATTAGTAACCCTCAAAACTATTGTATTCTATTCTGCTTCAACCTTTATACCTGGTGGTCATACTCAATTTAAAATTGTTTTCCTATATGCTTCTGTACACTTGTTGACAAATATCTATTTTTCATTAAGTCACCCGTATCAACAGTTTAGGGATTTGCATACTTTAAAAATTTTTATCGTATATTAATTCACTTCATAGTCATATTGAATTCACAATAGGAACAGAACAAAATCAATACATACATTTTTTAGATTTAAAAATTAGCAGACTTCGAAACAAACATGACTTCTCCATATTTCATAAACCTACCCATAGTGACACGACTATACACAATTCATCATCCCATCCAACACAACATAAACTGGCAGTTTATCATAGTATGTTACATAGATTAACAGAAATTCCGATGTCAAAATACAACTTTGAGACAGAATTAAATATAATTAAGCAAATAGCAGTAAACAACGGATACAACGAACAAACAATTAATAAAATGTTAAATCAAAAACTACACAAGAAAGCCCTGAAATTAGTATTTCCACCACCAGAGAAAAAACCCAGTACCTTCTGCTCGATTACATATACAGGCAAAATAACAACAAAAATTGCCAAACACATAAAAAAGAAAGGAATAACACCAGCTTTCCGAACAAATAACAACCTAGGCAAATATATTAAAAATAACAAGAGCCAAAATAAAAAACACTTAAATAGTGGTGTGTACAAACTTCAATGTGGCGACTGCCCAAAAACTTACATCGGTCAAACTGGTAGAAACTTTAATAAACGAATAGCAGAACATAAAAGGGCTTTCAAGAATAGAAAAACAGATTCGACATACGCACTTCACCTTCTAGATCATAATCATTCTTTTAATGACAAATTTAAAATTCTTCACATTCAAAATAAAGGCCTTAAGCTATCTTTGTTAGAATCTATGGAAATCAACAAATTAAAAAACACAGATATAATTCTGAATGACCAACTTGAGACAAACAGTTCTCCCCTCCTCAACCTATTTCATTAGAGACTATAAATTTGTAAACCCAAGCCAAAAATAGATCACTTGAGAAAGGCAATCAGCCGAAACAGCTGTAGTGATAAGATTTAAAATAAATTTTGTGGAAGTTTGAAAACAAAGTTTTCAGTGTTTTATTGTTACATATGGGTATAGGTCAAAACATGAGTCATTAGTACTCATTCGTTAAGTTTATTGGCTATTAACTCACAAAAAACGATAAACTTATATATTTTTAAAACAAATAAAAAAAACTACTAGGTAAACTAAAAAAATATACACATTACCCTAGAATGAAAATAATAGTGGATTTATTTAAACAAAACAAAAAGTAGAATCTGTTAAATCAGTGTGATCTTTACATATCGGCAACTTACAGTTAGTACAATAATGTAATAATGTTGGGTAAACCTGGTTTTCCTTACAGGGAAAAAAGAATACCTTGGTTTTATAGTTGAGTTGCCCCTTGAGAAACAGCCCCTGATGGCTTTTCTCCGTTTATGTTTCGGATCCTGTCTCAACTGAAAAGTTTGCCAAGCTCCGCAATGTAGCTTCTTCTAGATGTTACAATATTAGTGTTATTGTTGTAAAATTATTTGCAAACATGCCACTACATAAGGACTTCCTTTTACGTTTGTCAACTGAGGGGGAAATTTGTTGTTTGCTTTTACGCAAAGTATCTATCATTGTCAAGCAATGAATATTTAATAAAGAGTTGGCTAAGGGTATAGAGGAAAAGTAATTATCCGTAGTTATATTTCGACCGGTTCTACGTATGGGTCGCATAAATCTTTTTATAAGATACTATAACAGCGTAAGCTTGAGTACCTCGGCCACGTGTTGCGGAACGAAGAAAAATATCGAATTCTTCAACTCGTTATGCAGGGTAAAGTATTTGGCAGAAGAGGACCGGGACGCCGTCGTATCTCGTGGTTGAAAAATCTCCGACAATGGTTTGGTATGACCTCAGCGGAGCTGTTTCGCAGAGCAGTCAACAAAACCATGATAGCCTTGATGATCACCAACATCCGGACCGGATAAGGCACTGAATAGGAAGAAGTCTTTTTACTACAATAGAGGCATTGTTGGGTAGTTTATATGGTCTTTCAGGTTATTTTCCGGGGTAAATTTTCAAGATTTTGTGTGAAAAACATTCTAGCGTCCACCAAGGCATAAATATTAATTTCGTGTTTCGATGGCTTAGTGGATATATACTACCTAAATTTGCATCGATCACGGAAACGCTTCCAACATTTCATAGATGGTCACATAGAATCCAGGAGTGTATGCAGATAAACAGTTAGTGACAAACATTTCATATATTTCTCGAATGGGTGCAAGATTATCAACTGCCGAATTTTCTTGCCTCTTAGTGGCGTCGTCAAATCTTACAGCTTGAATTATTTGGTGAAATCTTTTCTTGGACATAGTAGCTGCAAAAATATCTGGAGCTGTGCCATCTAATTTCCAGAGTTCATCAGTATTTAAATGTTGCGCTCTCTTTACCCCAGCAAGGAACAAAAGTCCGATAAATGCTTGCATTTCCTCGTAGTCAACAGCAGGACAATCCCTAGGGCGAGTATAAAACACTCTCATCATATCCAGTTTTTGATTTGTATATTTTACAATATTATTGATCATAGCATCCGAGAAAAACAATTTCCAGCATTCTAATATGGTTTTGGCGCCTTTTGCTTTTGCTTTTACCCCAGGTAAGTTCGTAACAATATTACAAGCTTTGGTCTTACCTTTGGGAGTGTGTTTCTTATGTTTCAACTATGGTGTTTTATCTTTGCCATAAAATCTTGGATAACCATCATCTTGGCCGCTTTCTTCCATGGCATCTTCAGGATCACTGAGTAGATCTTGTGTGGACTGCTTAGAATCTGTATTGTGGATACTGTGTTCAGAACGAACATCACTTAAGTCCTTATCAGAATCTAGTGGTTCCACATCGCTGTCTATCTCTTCATACCATTTTAGTAACTGGTTTTCCATTTTCTTGTCCATATTTACCTGCAATAAACCAAAATAGCGCTTATAATAACGGATGTTCAACAATCTATAGGTATTTCACTAAAAATCTTACCTTTTATGATAATATTATAACTTTTCTTAAGTGATCTCTCTAAAAATCAACACACGCCAACACTCGCGTAGTTAGATTTTTTCTAACGCTCCGACGAATGCGATCGCTCGCGTGTTAGATTTAAACTAACAACAACACTGCTGTCGGCTATAAGATAATAGGTACTCCCACCATTATTTAACATAGTCTTATACGAGTCTTCATAGGAGTATTCCTGGTTGCAGAACCCAAAAGAAGCAATATTTCGAAAATTATGGCGAAATATTTAAAAATGTTAGATTTTTTCTAACGGTGCGAATGATAAACAGTTAAATAAAAAAATTAAGCACAAGTTTTATGACTGGCACATATCCTAATTATTGATACAAGGTAGTCCTCAAGTGATTCCAGCAAAAAGTAGATTCATATGGAAAATGTCCAATTTAAAACATATATAGCCTAGACTATTATCTTTTTTTATAATAAACAACCGGAAATCGGTAAAAGTTATTTCCATTTGTTTCCAATCTTCGAAGTCAACAAGAGAAAACCGATATATGTTTATATAATGTAAATATGTGTATTTAGTGTAAATATAAATACACCAGAATCTAAAATATTGTATAATTTTTGTTTGACTTTTAAATGTAATTATATGTGTTTATCAACGGTATTTATATTTTAACTTCCTGAATTCATTATATAAAACACAGGAGGAAACCTTGTCCCCGACCGTTGTATTATAATTTGCATGCAGCCTCTTGGGAACAAAAACAAATTGAATTAGCTCCACTTCAATAGCCTTTGGATATCAATTTTTCTCATGAATGGTGATACACGCGCAAAATACATTCAGCCCCCAACAGAGATAGAGTTGAACTGAGGTTTTTCAAGAAATGGAATATAAACGACACGGTGGTGATCAATATGTGTGTAGCTTTAAAAGAGGTATTATTACAATATAATAGTCAATTCTTACAATAGTTAATAAATACAATAATACTATCTAAACAAATATCTACTAAAGCGTGATTAGAAATTTATAATGTAAAGGGTATTTTTTTAGGGGTATGGAACTTTGAACCGAAATAAAACAAAGAAAATTTTTATAAATTGACGTAAAATTTACTTTATTCGAAAGCTATATCTTTTGACATTTTAATCTAAATATGATATCTGGCATGTTACCCTCATGGCTGGCTCTGACATAGTCTAATCTGGTGGTCCATTTTGCGATTTTCTTTTTCTTCAAGTTCCGCTCCTATCGGAGATTGGAAATCATTCTGGCAATTAAATTTTGTTGGTTACGCGCCTGAATAGTTCAATTGAACTGCATCCAAACCATTCACGGAGATTGCGTAGCCACGAGATTTTACGTCTTCCTACGCTTCTTCTGCCTTTGATTTCACCCTGCATTATATTCCTTAGTAGTTCGTATTTTTCAACTCTCATGATGTGCCCCAAGTATTCTAATTTCCTGATTATTATGGAATTTAAAACTTCACATTGTTTTCCTAGTTGTTCGAGAACTTGTTCGTTTGTTTTGCGATCCATCCATGATATTTTCAAAATACATCGGTAACACCATATTTCGAATACTTCTAGATTTTTAATGTTGGATTTTGTAAGTGTCCAAACTTCAACCCCATACAAAAGGATAGAGAAAATATAGCATCGAAGCATTCTTATCCGAAACGATATTTTGATATCGCGATTACAAAAAAGTTTTCTCATTCTATTAAAAGTTCTCGAAAACAAGAATCTATAAAGCAGCAATTATTCCTATATTAACATACACGGTGGAGACAAGACCTAACACATCTCAAACGAGACGACTGCTAGAAACAACAGAGATAAAAATACTTCGAGGAATATCAGGAAGAAGTCTGTTGAATAGGAAGAGAAGTGAAAGCATAAGAAGAGCATGTTCCCACATGCTCTGAAGAAAGGCAAACATTTCTCCACTTTCAAATATATTTAAGTTTAAATTTGAAATTTCAGCGTTCGTATTGAATTTACAGAAGCTATTAAAACACGAATTTTGTGTTTCGATCAGTCAAATTTTTGCGTGAATATTTTTTTCCATAATATAAAAAATTCAAAAATTGGTTAGAATTAGTTATTCTATCTACTTTGATGTAGAAACTTGTCAATCCCTGAAAAGCGTGGCATTTATTTTAAGGGTAAAAGTTCCCTGCAGCACAGTGTAAATTTGGAAAAAGGTAGTAAGTACAATCTAAATCTAAATTTTCAGGAATATCGACTAAATGTGTTAAAGGTGTTGGGCGTAAAAGAGAGACATCCAATGATGTCTCACCTTATTCTATTTTGGTTTAGTTTTGAAGTAGGTTTTGGGGCCAGGTTTTATCTTCTTGTGGCTGGACTGTCGTTGAATAATTCCTTACTAGCTCATTTTCATGGTGAATGGTATGTTTATTATGTGACTCCGTGGCTCGTTGGATTTCTTCTCTGATGAAAGGAATTTATAAGTCGTAGTGAAGTGTTTGATTACTTACGTACCATTATGCACTAATGATCTTAACACTTTATACTGGAATCTTTGGATATTATTCAGCGACGTTGACTTTGCACAGCCTCCTATATAGAAGAAGAATTTTATTTTGTATGTTAAGTTTTGATTTACGTCCGAGGAGCCAATACATTTGGATATGTTTCTTTCAAGTGAGACGTTGGTCAAGATGGAGGCCAAAGTGTTTAGCGTCTGTTACTAATGGTATTCTTACATTTTCCATTCTTACAGGTATGCATTTATGTTGGGACGGTTAGTAATATTTGAGTTGATTTTGTCTTATTTACTGTTGCTGCATTTCGTATACCAATCACTGAGTATGTTCAGATTATGTTGTACGTTTTGTGATGCTTGCATGAGAACTTTATTTAGAAAAAAATTACGACAAAAGCGTCAAAGAATATCGACTTGTAGTAAAAAAATTCCACGCAAAAACGACCCATAACTGGACTAATAACGTTTGCTCTAAAAAATTATGGTAGGATCAATACTTTTAAGGTAATATTCACAGTTATTCGTGTTTACGTGCCATCTCTGCTACGAAGGCTGGCAATCATCACTGCTATTATATCTTTTGACCCTACAGGCCGAAAGAGTTCAGTTGAGCTGCATTCAAACCATTATCTGAGGTTTCTCAGCCAGGACATTCTTCTTTTACCTATGCTGGCGCTTTCCTTAAATCTTTCTGAATTATTAGGTTTAGGAATTTAAATCTGTTATCACGGGTTATATGATCGAGATATTGTAGTTTTCTTATTTTGATGACATCCATTATCTCCTTGCTGTTCTTTATTCTTCTTAGTACTCCTTCATTGGTAATTCTCTCTGTCCAGGAGATTCTCAACATTCTTCGATATGTCCACATTTCAAATGCTTTCAATTTATAATATATATATATATATATATATATATATATATATATATATACATAAAAAGAAATAAAATACATAAAATATCTAAATAAAATAATTTAGTATTCTTTACTTAATTTACTATTACATATGCAACTTACATTGCATTTTCATACACTGATTACTTTGATTAGTGTGAACAATTTTATACTTAAATAATACAAATATTGTAATTGATTCATAGAATCCTTTGCAAATCACAGTTCCAAGTATATTGAACCTTGGGCTGTTGGAAATTAATGGGTCGTTAACCACCTGTGGCTGATTAACTAGCCATAATGATTAACGTTATTACATACATATGAGGTTGAATGAAAATCTCCTGTTTGTAAATCTGGGCTGATTAGTGAGAGGAGTTGCTATTACACTACCAGTTTCTTTCACTGTTTTGTCTTTTACAACCGGGTAGTCATCCAAACTCATTTAAACTTAAATTGACCGCCCAATTATTTGGGTTGGTACCTCCACCTTGTTGATCTGTCAAAAGTATTTTGACCTCAAGGTTGGCTGTCTTTTCGCGGTTTAGTTCGTTCCGGTTCATCTAACGCCATTTTCCCGGCGACACTTGTAGGGCTTTGATCGGTAACTTCATTTACACTACTTTTATAATTTTTATTAATATCACTTATAATGCTACCTAAAGTTAAAATCAAAGCTTAATAATCATAAAATAGTTGGAAGTTATCTATGATTTTCTTGGTTCTTTCTCACTAATTAACATTAAATAACATTTAATTTACTTTAGACCACATGGTCATTTGCTGTGCTAATTTTATAAGTTCATATATGTTGTTAGTTACTTAATTGTTTATACAAAATCAGCGTATTATGTCCATTTACTTAGTTTCATTCACATTATTGTTAATAACATTGACTGCTACATGTCTTTTTAAGGTAACAATTAACATCGTTTCCATGATTGTGTGGTTCTCATATTGTACTTTTTTAGATGAACTGATGATGCTTTCAAAACTCGAAAGCGAAACGTCTTCAAAATAGATAAAGTAGCCTATCAACTTTGTCTTTTATTTCTCCACCTAGAGACCGATATAAGAACCCACCACTCGTCTAAGTGATCCTTATATATATATATATATATATATATATATATATATATATATATATATATATATATATATAACATGTAAACATAATTGTCAATTTCAATTTTTTCATTAGTATTCTGATGGTAAACCGAAATAAATTCACTTACTTCTACCTTCTATTATTACAAAAGCATTTTTTATATGTCGAAAAAGTTTCGTAAATTTTTTATTTATATTAAGTATATTCATATTTACACGCCCTATAACTTACATGGCTACATCTACAGATAAATGACAAGTATTAAAATGTTATTCAGAAAACGTAAATTTTCATTTCGTCAATCATGTCATCTCATCAAAGACAAATGACTTTCCGGTAATAGATCAATTTTGTGTTGGATGGCAAATTTCTGCGGATACACGCTCGAAACCCAGATGTTATCGAATTATGACATAGGCATGCATGGATTATGCTTTTTATTGAGAAGGAATGCTAATATATAAACACATTCAATATATCATGTTTATTACGTACTTTATTATAAAATATTAGTTTAATTTTATAAAGGGCAATTTTTTTCGAATTTTTTTCGAAAATAAATCATAACATTTAAAGGAGTCAAGTGAAAACAGTTTACGTCATATTTTTTTTGGTTTTGAACAAGAAATACAGTCGCAATCACCTACCTCTAGATGCTTCACGACAATATCACAAAATAATAAACAATCAGAATGCCCACTCTGCTTGTCAAGATAAGTACACGCATCTCGTTCGCGCAGACGGAATCAGCCATGTTTTAAACGGAACCAGTGCTGTTCAGTGAAATTTTATCTGGTATGCATAGAAAAATTAACCCGGTTTAATTTATTTACGGCAACCATAGACATAATATGCACTATTTTATTCGTAGTTTTAGTTGAAGGATATATTAAATTATTTCAAATTTACTAAACTATTAATATAAAGACGGTACTAGATTTTTGTTTCAATACGGAGCGGCGGCAACCGCCTATACGAATTTTGACCTCTTTAGATCTCGTCAGAGCAGTATAGCCACCTCTCTGGATCGAAACAAAATCTATTCCCGTCTTAAACAATAGTTTTCCCCTCCTCAACCTATTTCATTAGAGACTATAGAGTGTAAACGCAGGCCAAAAATAGTTCACTTGAGAAAGGCAATCAACCAAAAACAGCTGTAGTGATAAGAGTTAAAATAAATTTTGTGGAAGTATGAAAACAAAATTTTCAGTGTTTTATTCTTACATAAAATGAATTTCCATCAAGTAACGATCGAATCCATCAATTATTTAAACAATAGTTATAAATAACAATATACGGACGTAACTACGCCATCTAATAACAAAAAGAGAAATCAAACGATTTCTATCTGGCGAAATCGAATTCAAATTTTGACCACCGTGCTTTCTAAAACTTGCAAAGCAAGCAGCTTGATAAATAACTCGGCAAGGAAATCTAAGATAAGTATATATTAGTTAATAAATCTGTGACCTCTGCTGTTTCTTTTGTATACATTTTGGTGATACTTAACAGGTCTGGTGACTTCTCACAGTTTTCAAAAAAGTCTAATAATTGTTCGTACGTTATAGGGTAGTTGTAGTTTAGGTTCTCAAATAAAGTTTTACTGTATCTTAACATTTCTTCTAGCGTTTCTTGTTTTTTGACATTTTGATCTGATTTTAATTTCTTCTCTTTATTTTTTTGTGTAATAAAAGTAGGTTCCTTTGTAGATGTAGTAGCTGGTGGAGAGATTTGGGAGATTGTGCGTTTGTTTTGTGTTTTGCCTGTTTTTACATGCGTTGTCTTATTTTCTAGATCTATTTTTGGGTCGTTTGTTGTTTGTGAATCTTCTTTGGTTGGCTGCATGTGTGGTTTTTCTTGTTGGTAGTTTGTGGTTGGGTTTCTTGTTGTGCGCTTTCTTCTTTTGATTGTTGTTGTTTAGTGTTTGTCTGGGTTTTTTGAGTTGATAGATTAGTTGTATTTTCAATTGGGTCTATATTTGGAACTGGATTATTTGATGTTGAATTATCTGTTGTAATCGCAGTAGACATTGGCAATTTTTTGTTAAGTGGTTGGTTTGCTTACATGTTTGGCAAGCTTGGTTATCTAATGATAGGTAAATCCTGTATATCGTTTCCTCATGTGTGATAAGAAAAGAATCAGGTAAGGGCTGGTTATTTAGTGGAGATATGTATGTTTGTCGTCTGAAACTTAAAATATGCTGGAATTGTGGTGTTGCTGTGCCTATTCTTAGGAATGTTATAGGTGACAGAAGATTTAATCCATGTGATTTTAATGCAGATATTAGGACTGAGTGTGGGATTGAGGGACAGACATTGGACAATACTAATCGCTGACTGGGGCTAATTAGTCTACGAGCTTGTAAGAGTTGTTGGTTTATTTGAATTTTTTCATTTTTGTTTATAAAATCCTCAGCTAGTTTTTCGTTTGCTAAATATATACATACTCTGTTATTTGATAATTTTGAACAGAAGATGATCTGGGTTGGTTGTATCAGACGACTCAGAGCGGACAAGTAATCATCTAGTTTGGTATTTTCAATTGAATCAAAAATAATTGCTTGTTTTCTTGATGGAAATATATTGGATTGTGGTGTTTGATTGGTTACGGAAGAATATGTACGTGATCCATTAAATTGATTTGATGAGGAGCTGTTTGGTGTATTATTAGTTGTAGGAATTTCAGATTGAATAGAACTATCCATTTTTAATAATCATTTGTAATTGGAATACGGTCCTGGCAAACAACCTACGTAGTCTCTAGTGGAACAGGTTTGATATACCTGTCCAGCTTTTGTAGCTAAATAATTATAATCCGAATAATATTTGATAATAGTAAAAACTGTTATGATTAAAGTAACTTACTGTCTCTGTTGTATTTATTTTTGTTATTACACTACTGGATCACTAATTAACCGAAAATATTTTTAGTCTTTCACTAGTTTTTAAATTAATTTTAAGAGCTCGATTTTAAAACACGTATTAGCTACTAGTGTGATGTGGACCAAGAATATATAGGATTAAACATGTTTTTATTTTACTTATATTTTTAACTAACAGTCGCACAGTGATTACAATTATAACCTTTTTTTACATAGACAATTGACATGACATTTGTTATATCTTCTTCTTCTGTTCTCTATTACAATATACTACAACACCTCCCCACTATAAGTTTAAACGCACAGGTGGTTTTACATTTCTTTTTGGCCTACTTGGAACTGCTGTCACACTTTCTCTGGTCTCTGGTTTCTCATTAACCTCACTAACCACTGCTTCACTTGCTACTTCATTACCAGACTCTTCAAAATTTCTTGCTTCAATATCATTTTGTTTTAACACTTCCCCTTCTCTTACAGCTGAGAGGGGTTCAACACTATTACTAATGGTATTATTATTATTAGTTATATCAGTTACAATGGTTTCATTAAGACTATCGTAGTTAGAATCAGATTCTTTATCTCGCAAAATCTGGTCCAAATGTCTTTTCCAAATTAAACCTTCCTGTGTTAACTTACACAAATATATCCTGTCACCTAAAAGTTCATCTATTATTGCTTTTGCCCATGTTTTACGATTAGGATAACGATAATCTCTACAAAGGACTTTATCTCCCACTTGAAAAGTTTCAATTCGTCTATTACTATTTAATTTATTATCAATTAATTTAGAACTCTGATTCTCACTACCTGTCCATAACAAATCTAATCGGGTTTTAACTTTATGTTTAAATACAAGACTGGAGGGTGATACACCTGTAGTACAATGTACTGAATTTCTATAATGGAACAATAACTTACTGATTATAGTTTGTAAAGAATTATTACAGTTGTAATCATCCTTCAATCCTTTCAAAGCAGCATTTTTAAATGTTTTAACAAAATTCTCTGCAAACCCATTTGTTGCTGGATGATATGGTGGTGATGTAGAGTGTTTAATACCATTATTATGTAAAAACTGTGAAAATTCACCTGATGAAAATTGAGGGCCATTATCTGTAACAACTACTTTAGGTAAACCAAACCGAGCAAAACAATCTCTAAATTTCTCAATAGTCTCCCCAGCAGTCAAACTATTCATAATAAATGCTTCTGGCCATTTTGTAAAAGTATCAATGATTATCAAAATCATTTTATTTCTTATGGGACCCAAAAAATCAGCATGCACCCTCTCAAACATACATGTTCCCTTTTCACATGATATTAACTTAGCTTTACTTGGTTCTGCTCTAAACCCTAAACAAATTTTACAATTATTTACATAAGATTCAATATCTGTATCTAAACTTGGCCACCAAAAATAAGCTCGTGCATTTGCTTTCATCTTGGAAATTCCTTCATGAGTATTGTGCAACTCTAACAGCAATTGTTTTCTTAACTTTGTTGGCACTACTACTCGAAATCCCCACATAATCACCCCCTTCTCCACAGATAGTTCTTCTCTTCTATTTAAAAATGGTTTCATTATTTCATCTACTGTCTCCGGGAATCCATACCTAATATGGTTAAACAAACGACCTAACACCGGATCTGTCCTGGTTTCTACCCTTATCTTGAGGGTATCAATTGGAGCCAACCCTTCTATAAAATGTAAATAATCAACATCTTCCTCTTTTTCGCTTACTGTTTTTTCTAGAGGAAGTCGACTCAATGCATCTGCCTGCACATTGTCAGCTCCTTTAATAAATTTAAAAACATAATCAAATCCTGACAGAAACAATGACCAACGCTGTAACCTTGCTGAGGCCATTTTTGGGAGACTTTTAAACTCACCAAAAAGTGCCTGCAGGGGCTTATGATCACTCAAGATTTCAAACTTTCTACCTGCTAAGTAATGATAAAGCTTCTGTACTGCCCAAACAATTGCTAAGGCTTCTTTATGAACCATAGCATAATTTCTCTCTGCCTTATTTAAGACCCTTGATATAAAGCAAACTGGTCGTTGCGATCCATCTGGCAGTACATGCAATAATGCAGCACCTAACCCATATTCTGAACTATCACAAACTAGTCTAATAGGTTTATTTTGATCAAAATGCATTAACACATGACTCGAAGTTATCTCCTTCTTAATAGCATCAAATGAATTTTGACAATTATCTGTCCATAAATATTTGCTATTTTTTTCTAAAAGTTTATATAATGGATTCACCCTGTCAGCTAAGTTTGGAATAAATTTAGAATAATAATTTATCATACCTAGAAATGATCTTAACTCTGTCAAATTCTTTGGTTTAGGCAGTTTCACAATTGCTTCTACTTTTTTATTATCTGTTTCCAGCCCCTATTTGAAATTTTATGTCCTAAATAAAAAATACAATCTTTAGCAAATTCACATTTACTCAAATTTAATCTAAATCCTGCTTTTAAAAGTCTCTCAAGAACCTCAGCCAAGTTCTCTAAATGTTCTTTGTTATCTTTCCCTGTAACTACTACATCATCTAAATAATTGACTGTGCCCCTACAACCCTGCAAAACTTTCTCCACTATACACTGAAAAATAGAACAAGCTGGTTTTGTTCCATATGGGAGTCTTTTAACTCTAAAAATTCCGTAAGGTGTACTCCAAGATAGTAAATGTGATGTTTCAGGATCTAATTCTAACTGATTATAAGCGTTTTTAAAATCTAGTTTAGTGAACTTTTCCCCACCTTTCAAAGCAGCAAAAATATCTTCTATTAAAGGCAGTGGATAATTTGAATCTTTTAAATATTTGTTAATTGTTACTTTATAATTAGCACATACCCTTACTTCCTTACCATTAGGTTTGAGCACAGGTACCAATGGTGTACCCCACAAAGCATTTTCTACTTTCTCTATTACCCCTTCTTTCTCTAACCTAAGCAACTCTGCCTTTACTTTCTCTCTAAATGCAAAAGGAATTTGATGTGGTTTTTGAAAAATTGGCCTAACATCTTTTTCCATCTCTAAATGAACTTGCTCACCTATATATTTACCTAGTTCATCATTAAAAATTTTCTCATATTTTCTTAATAAAACATTTAATTGTGATTTAAAGTCAATTTCATTTATACTTATTTCATTAATCTGGATACACTTGCTAAAACTTAATTCATGATTTCCAATATAGACTTTTGTTCCCTTTATGGATAAATTAAATTTTATAAAGATATCTCTGCCTAACAGTGCCTTAGTAGCTCCCTCCACTACTGTCAATGAAACATTTTCAACTCTATCGCCTCAGAGTTGGTTCAGAGTTGAATTCAATAATTCGAGTAGGATGTTGATTTATTATTATTCACATTGACACGTTCAGAATTGAAGAAATAATTGTTTAAATATTCAAATTTTTAGGAGAAACTTTGAAATGCGCCTAAACACTTTGACAGTTTTTTGACCACCACCCGACTTTAAAATCAAATAATTATGTAAGTTGTATTTAAGTGCTATTTACTTAAGTCTCAGGACAGCCCCACCTACAAGGGTTGTTAATAAAACTTTTAAGAAAATACAATTATTGAACATTTGTCAACAGGCTTGTAAATAAAAAGTACTTTGCGTTCTGACTGACTAGAGTAAAAGTAGTGTGATTATCCTACTGAAGAGCCAGCCGCACTCTTCAAAATTCCAACTCAAGTTCAAAATAGACCGCTCGGAGAAAAATTACATATCTCGAGTTCTACTGAACCCAATTTGTTTTTTCTTATTTAAAACTGGGTTACAAGCTTAAAATAATATCATTTATCGTCTTTTATATATGATCGACTGTATGATATACAAATATTTTCCTAAGTTTCTTTTTATTGTTAAAATGATTCAATTTGGTCCAGTAAAACCCGAGATATGTCATATTTTTTTCGAGTATTCTATCTTGAATCTGAGTTGACGCTTTGTATAAAACACTCCTGTTTAAAAAAAATCATCAATTTTATTTTCTAAAACTTTTGTTAAATACTTTAATTTTTCCTATTGATTGATTAGTTTTATCCCTTGATGTTGTAAATTAACGTAAACAGTTAATGTAACAGAGACCATTTTTAATTTGTGATTTTTAACCAGCTTTCCAAATATTTTTTAGCCATTTAGTTTAAAGTAAATATTGTAATATTTAATGTTTATACAATGATATTTATTATTGAATTATTTTTTATATATAAATATAACATTTTTAAATTTTTTTCCATAGTTTATTAATAATTAGTATACGTCTTAACTAGAAAAATAAGCCCCCGATTATTGAGATTCGTTCAGTCAAATTATCCGGAGCAGAATCAGAAATCAGTTTATTTTTCAAAAATGTTTGTAAACAAAATTAAATTTCGCAAAAACTTTTTATTTTAAACAAATGCTTATTAACATTTAAACAAATGTTAATAAACATTTGTTTAAAATAAAAAAGTTATTAACAATATTTAAAAATATTTTCTTATTAAATTTGCAATAATTTTTTCT